>CM053624.1:339714883-339889016 GCA_028646595.1 Phalanger gymnotis
CAAAAAGGGACAGGGTCAAGGGAGAAAATTCAATAAAGGGGGATAGGTTAGGAAGAAGCAAAATATAGTTAGTCTTTCACAACATGAGTATTGTGGAAGGGTTATAGATAATGATACACATGTGGCCCATGTTGAATTGCTTGACTTCTTAGGGAGGGTGGGTGGGAAGGGAAGAGGGGAGAGAATTTGGAACTCAAAGTTTTAAAAAATAGATGTTCAAAAATAAAAAAAAATTTTTTTTCATGCAACTAGAAAATAAGATACACAGGCAATGGGGCATAGAAATTTATCTTGCCCTACAAGAAAGGAAGGGAAAAGGGGATGGAAGGGGAGTGGGGTGACAGAAGGGAGGGCAGACTGGGCAATAGGGCAACCACAACCAGAATACACGCCATCTTGGAGTGGGGGCGGGGTGTGGTAGAAATGGGGAGAAAATTTGTAATTCAAACTCCTGTGAAAATCAATGCTGAAAACTAAACATATTAAATAAAAAAAAAATTAAAAAAAAAAAGGAAGGTATTACTTGGGCAAGATGGATCAGAAAAGCCAGTGATGCTCAAGAACTTAAGAGTGTCGGCAGCACAAAAGAGGTCAATATAAAGCAGGAAATTCAAGTGGACAGCAGATGTTTACTGCTTCAAAACTCTGGCCCTTCCTGTCTACTTCAACTCCTGAAGCCATGGAAAAGGGAGGGCTTGCTCTACTCACCTGATTCTTTCTCAGCAGTGCTCTCCCAGGCTGGAGAGGTCTCTTCTTTCTGTGACACCTTCACACTGCTGCTACTGCGGAGGACCTTTTTCAGAATGCCCCGTCCCTCTCGGAGACGCTCCACAGATGTGGGAACCATCCTGGGGAGGTAAGAAGATACTATTTAAATGATAACTGAAGAGTCCTCTGGGAACTAAATCCCCATAAGTCTTCTTTTATCTACATTTAAAAATCATGTTCCTTGGGACCAATTCCACTAACAAGACTAGATGTGAAATGGACACTACACACAAAGAACTGGAGTATGACCACTTTATCCCACTCTGAAAGGCAGCTTTCTACCATGTCTGTTCTACCATGTGGACTCTGGCTACACAGCTACTTTCTCACTATCCATTATTTCAAGGCCAGGTTCTCCACGAGTCCTTTTCTGAAGGCCCCAGCCCTTTGTGACTATTCTCCCCCGCCTGTTTTGACCACTCACAGAAAAGAATTTCAAAGCTGAAAAGGACCTTCAAGAACATTTGCTCTAGACTATTCCATTTCTCAGACGAAAACTTCAGATCCAGAGAGGGAGAGAGTCTTGCTCTAGTCCATACAATGAGTTAGCAGCTCAGCTAGACTTAAGGCCTGCTCTCATCACCATGATGTTAACTTATCCTTTAGTAATTGCTCCCTCCTTGGGATTTGCAGAGCACTGATGGCCTAAATTTGTTTATCTGGCATCTGACAATATAAGGTGGCTGATGCCTTTTCTCTATGTGTTCAGGGGCAGGGAATTTGTCTTATCCCTCTATATAACCACTGCCTAGCAGAGTGTTCAGCACAAAGGAGATAACTCAATAAATGTAATGACCAAGGAAATCATCAGAGACCAGGCTAAGCTCATGACTTACCTTAGGAGCAAATGAGCGGAGGAGGTCATGGTGTTGGCCACCACATTCAAAGTTAAATGCTGAAGGGCAGTTTCTCGGATTCAGTGGCCTTTCTTAGGTTAGCAGTGAGGGTGAAAGCTGTGGTTTGATACCATTAGATTGACTGACTGAGAGGAGGAAGGAGGTTGCTCTCTAGGAGAAGCACTCCAGTACTTTTCAGACAAAATTTAGAATGGCTTTGGAAGAATTCTTCTTACAAAGAATCAAAGTAAATTCGCTGCAATACTTACCACCTACTGCTGATATTCTCTTGAGGTCTGCAGTGAGATGAGGAAGTAGTACCCCTGGGGTCTGTAGGGCTTATATCATCCACGGGGGGAACAGAGGAATGGGACGGGGAGAAACCCCTGTGAGGGGAAGATGGGGCTCGGGCTAAAGATCCCTGGACACCATAGGTTTCAGTGTCAGACACTGAGCTATTGCTGCCTTGCCGGGTAGGAGTCCCTGTACACCGTACAGAGTCACTTCCCAAATTCAAAGAGTTTTCCTTGGCTTCCTGTTTCCGTTTACGGTACTCTAGCAAAGACACCTGGGAAGGAGACAAAAAACAAAAACAAAGCTTTAAGTAAGAGAGGTCTATTATATCATCAGAAAAAGATGACAAACAGGAAATGAATACAGGTTTAAAGTGAGACTGCTCTGTTTGGGACAGCTAGGTGGCACAGTGGAGAGAGCATAGCCCTCCAGTCAAGGAGACCAGAGTTCAAATCCGGCCTCAGACCCTAGGCAAGTCACTTAACCCCATTTGCCTCAGTTCCTCATCTGTAAAATGAGCCAGAGAAGGAAATGGCAAATCGCTCCAGTATCTTTGCCAAGAAAACCCCAAATGGGGTCATAGTCAGACATGACTGAAATGACTGAATAACAAAGCTCTAGGGTTCACACCAAAGGCACTTAAATCACAAATGAAGGAGGCAAAAGTTCTGGCAGCTTTCCTGGTATGACAGCTAAAGCTCAGCCTTAAGAGACACCTAGTAAGAATGATACAGGAGGAATCAAGAGATTAACTCTTTGAAGAATAAAGCAAAATTAGAATAAGCACTATTCTGGTTATTTAGCATCTCAGTATGTCTTGCTGTTGTGTTTTCAAATCCAGAATATTTCCAGGTGTGTTATTTGGTCAATCATAGATTTGGAAATGCAACGAACCTTAGAGACCATACAGTATGTGTATGTATGTGTGTATGTATGTATGTACGTACGTATACACACACAAACACACGTATGCATGTATACGTATGTGTGTATATATATATATACACACACACACATATATACACGTGCATCTATATATAGTTCATCCTACAGATAAGGAAACTGAAGCCTAGGTGTTACTCTCCCTGTTTTATACATTGGAGAAACTAAAGCAAAGGGATAAGCAGTTTGCTATTCATTCTTTAGGAAGTCAGGCCAACAGATCTTGGTCTTTTGTTTTTTAAAAGTATACATTGCTGCTTTGGGTTCTCTCGAAGAAACTTTTGTAGCTATGTACATCTGTATATACAGAAAAGGAAAACTATCGTTTGTATTTCAGTCACTTGCCTTTTTCCTTTGCGGTGGGTTCTGGGGGGCAGGCTTGATTCCATCACTGGCCTTCTCACCACAAGGTGACATTGATCCACGTGCTATGTCTTTAATTAGACTGTGTTCATGTCTGCTGGAATACCCTTCTGCAGGAGAGCTACAATACCTCCCATCAGAATTTAAAGGTTTCCGATCTCCCACCAGGGGAGAACCTCGCAACAGTCCATCTGCTCGAGGCATAGCGTTCAAAGGTGAGAAGGCATACATTAAATTAAATTCTGTCCGAAAGGCCTGGTCTGAATTTCTTAGCAGGGTCTGTTGTCCATCTCCATTACTGCCTTGGTGGCTGTTCTCAGATGTCGGAGGGATGGAGGGCTGAGAGGCCAGGTCAGATTGACCTGGGTGGAGCAAGACTTGTCTCTCCAGGCAGTTGTTAGTGTTAGGCTCAAGGTATCCTACCTTTGCCAAATCCAGGTCTGTCCGGAGACCAAGCTGGAAAAACAGAAACCAACGAAGACATGGGGTAGGGGAGAAAGTGAGAGGGGCAGAAAGGGAGGGAGTAAAGGGTACAGGTGAGAAAGTAAGGCAGAAAAGATGGGGTGATGGTAGTGGAGGAAAGAAAACCATTAATGTCTGCAAAAGCTCCACATAATGACAGTTACACAGGCCAGATGTCTAATAAACCCCCAGCCTTTCCCTACACTGCTTTAAGTCTTTCCAGAGGAAAGCACTCAGGAACTAAGAATTAAAGAATTGGTCAAATGAGACTATCTCATCTGCTCAGCTTTTCGAGTTTGCTGAGTCACCTTGCAATACAATAAGGGACTTGCAGTAAAATAAGGGAATTACCTGAGCCCCATGCACGTTATAGAAGTGAGACTGGTGTCTTAAGATAACTGGCTCCTGATGTATTCATTTCTAAATTAATACTGATGGAGGCTAGGAGGGGGAAGGGCGAAGGAAAGAAGGGTGGGGGGAGAAGGAAAGGGGAGTATTTAAGTTACTAGTTCAATAAAGATGAATGGTATTAAAGACATCAACCAACCAGTACTTCCTTCAGTCATTTATCCATTCATTTTCACTGTTAACCAGGTCTGTTTTACATCCAACTTTATGATCATTCAATTCTTAGCTTACCATCTAGATAAACACATCAGCACACCAGAAGATCAACAGCATAGCCCCACTACAGCACAACATTCCAGAACCAGCCATGCACCTGAACGTACCTCATCAGCTAGGTCATTACTTTACAAACTATGTACTGGCTACAAACTGCCATCAAGACACATACACACTGACAGTCAATTTCCAATAATGGATCAGTTGTGTAATCACTACTGAAGGAAGACATCATTCTTAACTAGTGATGTTTCTTCTACAAAGAATGGTACACCAAGACACTGCATCACTACAGCACCTAAGGGTCTTGAGCACCAAGAAAAGACAGATCTTTCCCTTTTACATTAAGTGCCAAAACATATCTTAACTTCCTCTCCATTAGAACACCGCCACCTTCACCCTTCAGAGACTATGACATGATCTACATCTATCCCATGGTTTCAATTTTGGGACTTGAGCATATATTTTAGAAGATTTTATACTTTTCATTTATGAAGCTCTGGCACTAAAAGCCTTCACATGCTTGGCTAAGACTGCACTTTACAATGCTACTTGATAGTCAAGTCAATGACACCACTTGGTAAAAGGGTAGCTACAAAAGGCATGGATGCCTCATCTCAATGAAGACCTTGAGATTTATTTAGTAGTTCTCTGCAGATATGGCACTAGCCATATCAGGCAAAGGGAGTCAGTCAGGGAGGCAGCTCAATCTAAAAGTCAGAAGGCAGAGTCATCATCGAGTCCTCAAAAAAATTCTCAATACCCAAAACACAAGTGAATAAGAGACTTATGTTTTTCCTATGGTGCAGCAGGGACAAGCTATTTTTCACCAAACTAAGACCAGTCCCTTCCTCTCACGAGCCTGGAAAAATAAACACAAAAATAACGTTCAACTTCTGGTTCAGTTAGTTTCTTCTCTCCTAAAACTGCCTGGGAGCTCCCTCGTCTTAATTATGCCCTCTTCTCCAAGGCTCTCAGACAGTTTTCAATATGCCTTCAAACTTAACTTCAGTACTTAACCATTCTTTTCACAGGGCAATTCCTTCGCTGTCCCACATGCAAACCACACAATCACTTGGCTTTCCTTGATCTACATTTTGATAATCTTGAGCAGTCACACATTCTAAGATTCATTCAACTTACTGGATAAGATCAGCCACCCTCCAGCCCATAACCCCATTCACACTCTTCCCTTGGTCCCTCCCCACACACTCAAGTCCACACTCATGCACACTCACTCTCAGCCTCCGAGTGTGATTGAGATGGTGTGATAACTACCTCGGGTGACAGGGACTCGGGCCTATGCGCAGGGGAACTCTCAGGGGAGGATATGTTCTAGAGGAGGGAAAAGCATCTTGTTATTCATCTACTCAAAGTCAAGAAGCAAAACAAAAAAAAAAAATAAAGTAAAAGCAAGCATAGATGTTAGCCATGA
This sequence comes from Phalanger gymnotis, assembly GCA_028646595.1. Lineage (NCBI taxonomy): Eukaryota > Metazoa > Chordata > Mammalia > Diprotodontia > Phalangeridae > Phalanger > Phalanger gymnotis. The sequence continues at coordinate 339,720,608 of CM053624.1, forward strand.
CTTTTCTTATCAGAATGCACAGGGGAAATACTCAACCGTAGAACTCATCCCAATGGACAATAACTTGGTACGTTAAATGCTTCCTGGTGCCTTAGAAAGCATTTAAATCAAATCAACTGTTATTTTTTTTCATGATAGAACTAAATATCCCAAGGGGATACTAGTTAAGAGTTAAGATTGGTATGGTTCTACAGTATGATATTTCTTTATATTCTAGATCAGAGGTTGGCAACCTAGGATACGTGAGTCATGAGGTGGAACCTGACTTAGTTATTGGTGGTGTTCTACCACTCCCCATTATCTAAACTGTTTCCTTTACTTTTCTCCATTTCCTCCTTTCAGCTGACTGTGAGGGGAAGGGCATGAGGGGTATGAAGAATGCCGCTTAGGTCCTGGGGGCATTCTGGACTAGGAAATTCTGAATAGGTATTCAAGGGATATGCATTAGGAATAGGGAACTTCTAGCCTACTGGTAACATTTGGCCCTTGACTTAATTTTTATAACCCACTGTAACCTTTTTTTCCTCCCAAACAAGTATCCGTCAGGTTCCCACATAACCTCTCCTAGATGTTGAAATTCACAAATACATTATTATAGATCTGAAAGAGATCCAGTATAAGATGCAGGGCCTGATATCCTACACAGAGACATTCTTAGGGCTTTACTCTGAAATGACATTTTTAGAGATCTTTACTACCATGAACAAATCCTTTAATAAGACCTAAGCTGACAGAACTGGTCAAGGAAAGAGCTGGTGTAATACTGGACAGATTTTGCCCAAATGGAAAGGTGAAAAGCAGATGGAGCCATGGGCTTGGTAGATGGTGGCCAGCAGTAGAGGGAGAAATTAAGGTTGTTTCAGCACAGGAGTCTTGATGGAATGGAGGATCTGGGGACCTGAATTGGGGAATTTTTGTCAAGCAATATTGGATGGAAGGGAGGATGTAGGCCAAAGCATTGGAGCAAAATCTGGGGAAAGGAGGAAGGAGGGAAGGTTGTAGGGATCAGGATTAGGGATAGGCCTTTCTCTCTTGGTCCTTCACAATTAACTTTAATTCCTAATGTCCCTACTTTCTCTTGACTCTTAAAGTCTTTTTGTCTTGGTCCTGAATAACTTTGTTTCCCAGACTCTCCCTCCCAACTCCAAATTATTACATTTTTCTATTAAGTTTACTTGTATTCAATGAAGAAAACATTCATATTCCCTATTATTTTAAATTTATAAAGTGGGAAAGTTCAACCTGTTGGACTTTCTTCTTTCAAAAATAAAGCTCCTCACAATTAAGATGTGGTCTGATTTCCCCCTGAGAGTCTAAACCTTGAAAGACCTTAAATGACTCCCCCTACCCCTGGACTAGAATATAGGAAAACATGGCAATTAGTGCAGTGACATGGAACAGGCCAGGAAGGTGAAGTTTTGCTTTACTGATAAGAAAAGCTTTAATTTTCCTTAATTAAATCAGATTTTAGAACAGTTGTTAGTGCTGTGTCCTTCCTAAAATTATTTTGTATCTGCTAATCTGTGTACATGTATTCTCTTAGTAAGATGTAAGCTCTTTATAGGCAGGGACAATTTTGGTTTTGTCTCTTTATCCCCAGTGCCTAGCACAATGATATTTAAAATGTCGGTTGATTCCAATGCTTTGTGGTTTTTGGAGATGGATCATATCAATCTATGCGAATAGTTTACTAAATGTTGTTTTGATGTTATACTAAGAACAACTTATCATAAAATTAGTTTTAGGGGGTTCGTAATAAGAATCGCCTACTACACACAGCAGGAGGTAGATCAAGTATTAAATTCAATTGACATGGAAGGGAAACTACTCTTCAGTTTCTAAAATCCTTCCTGATGGAGTAAAAATTAGATACCACCATGAAAGATTAACTGAAGAAGCACAACCTAGACTTATTTGTGGACTGTTGCAGCTGGGAAGGTTTGGTGTCACTGTGTCCCAGAACCTGAGAAGGTAAGAGCCCTTTCAAGTGGTGAAAAATGGGAACAAAGGGCTGAACGGCTAAGTTGATTCTGAAAAAAAGATTTGGTATTTAATAAAATTAATAGAGATTTGGTTCCTATTACTACAACTGTTTCTCCCCTGGGAGATCTTTATTCTGTGAAATCTTTCTACTATGAATCTTTTAATTTGTTAACTGAAGAGTTAGCTTCGCCTACAAATACAAGTGAAGCCAAAATTCAAATGAAATGGACTGAATTGGCTGGTTTAATAATCAGCTCCAGAGGAATCTAGTGAAGAGTTAATTGTAGCTTACAAGGCAAATTCTCTGGAAAAATTAATTACAACCAGAAGGATATATTCAAAAGAGTCTTCTCCAAAGTGGCATTTGCTGTGCTCCATTCAATCTGGGCCTGGGAAGGCCAATTCCAAGGTTGCGATTTTGTGTTTAGTCCACCATATTTCTGACCTGGCATTATATGATCCACTGTGCTGCAGGCCAAGCACTCACCTAAGCTCTGGAGGGAGGGCAGAGATGCCTCTGTGACCAGCTAGAACACTCACTTCTAACCAAGAACACCTGGAGGAGTAAAATCTACATACAGGCAGAGCCTTAGGGGCAGAGCTGAACATGCTCAGTTAGAACAGACTTTGCTGAAAAGCAGGAAGAGATGGTGTCTTTTTAGTTTAATTATGTATGACACCTATTAAAGCAACATGCATAGATGGATGTTTAATAAATGCTACCCAGCAAACCTCTTGTCACCCAAACTGGAATATCAAGTGGTTCAGGATTACTCCTAGAACGAGCTGAAGTATAAACTGATACACTTCTATCATACACTGGACAACAGATGATAAAAATGTATGATACTGCATGTTGAGAGCTACTTGCCTTCCCCTCATTTCTAAACAAGACAATGAAGTGAACTGATGTGAAAACACTCATGTGCCACAATGTTCCATGAAACTATAGAATGAGGCAGCAATACAAAATCATTAAAGAAAAAAAAAAGAAAAGAAAAAAGGGAAGACTCTTCACTACTCAGTCTGATTGGAATCTTCAGACTGGTGTCATGTGGCTGGTCTGTGGGGCTAGAGGCTTACTGTTTTTAGGGGGGGATACTACAGATAAAGCAGGAAGGCTAGCATGCTTACTGCCAGCGGGATTGAAGGCTCATGAACTGGCATGCAAAAGAAAGGCAATGGGATGGGTGGTACCACTGATCCTGTTCTGTGGAAAATGGTGGCAGTTCCCAAAATGTGAGGCTAAGAAGTGGCCTGAGAGAGTACTCACTTGCAGAGACAGTGTGAGGCATGTGATTAGACACATTTGTGGAATGATTACAACTGTTGTGGGTGTGTAATGTTTAGAATTTTCATATCTGGCCCCTCCCAACACCAAACCCCAATCACCTCAAACTGCAGGGGTGTATTGCAGCGACTAGTAGCAAGAGATGGAATTGGTGAGAACATCAGGCCATATCCATTCCGGCATTCCTCCTCTCCTGGAAGGGTCGAGCAGGGCATGGTAAGCTGTGGGCTGTGTGAGCTGGGGACGGGAGGGATGGGAGGCGGAGGTGTGATTGGAGACAGAGGCCTCAGTAACTTGGTAACGTTCTGCTCCATCAGATATCGAGACTTCCATTTCTTTAATGGGCTCAGTAAGTCTGTGAAATACAAAGCTTGGATGAGAATTTGAAACTGTAGCTTAACAGAAGGATCTGCAGTAAAGGCATTAATCTCTAACCCACAATGCTTTTAAATTCCTTTCTCCTGGTAGTCTTGTTCCATTAGTAATTCTATCAAAAAAAAAAAAAAGCCCACAAAGCCTCTACTTATGTCGCCCACTATAATTTTCAAAACTCTCTCAATTTCTCAGGGAAATTCCAAACCTACTTTGTCTCTATTTCTGAGGTTCATTAAAGTAACAATCTCTTTCAGCCCAGACCAAAAAGGCAACTTTGTTATCGAGAGCCCATGAAACCCTTTAAATCTATCAGGCAGAATAGCCAATTTTTATAAACACTCTTCACATCTTTTTCCCACATCAACAACAATAACTAATCCCCCCTCCCCCCCCATCTAAGTTCATCCTGAATGTATTTTGGCTCTTGCCTTTGAAATCTTTCTTAGTAGTTTCTTCTGTCTTTTCTAATTGTGGTAGGAAAGAATTTTATAAATAACAATTTCCCAATTCACACTTAGCCCCTCAATTTTAGATTATTTCCTAGTTTAAAAAATTAGCACTAATACGCGAATAAATCCTGCAAAAAATGTCTAGAAAGAAAAAAGGTAGACTAAACATTCCTTTGAGAATAATCCTAATTTTCTATACTTTTCGGGTAACAGAAATTTGTATGAAGTTATAAAATGACTTTAATCACAGATTAAATCAGTTTATACCCTCATTCACAGCCAAGAGACTACACTCAAAAAGACAATATTCTTGTTACCTAGCAAGGGTTCTGCTTTAAGATTAGTGGCTGCCTGGCTGTTTCCCTCTTCCTGCAGACATTCGTTCTTTTATGAAAAGAAGATTATGAGAGATGAGGTTCAGAGAAAGCCCCACCTTAGTTTTACCACCTTCTAGAATTCTGCCCAGCCTCCATCTACGTCTTTAATTGGTATATAGCCTCCTCTTATATTTTCTTTTGACTCCATTTCAGTATTTCAAGTTCTTTTACTACACTATGTGAAATACATGAAACAGCATTTCTCACCTCTCTCCTTTCTGGCCTGTAAGAAATTCCTACAAAAACTTCCCCAAAGTACAAGACATAAGGCTGGGAACTACAGTGGGAGATGAGCTGTTACTGTTGCCCAATAATCCCCAATTTCATTCTACTTGGGACATGTAAGTTTCTCTCACTGTGCTTCTTTATCGGCTCCAAGCTGGATTTTTATATACTACAACCCTACTGGCATCTTGGCATTTAAAGGGAAAAAAGCTATTAGAGAGAAGGTCCTATGTGAATTACAACATAAGGACACCTAAGGCTTGTCAATGTCTAGACATCCTTTCAGGTGATGCAAACTAATGAGTTCAATGCTTCTTTCTAAGTTACCGTTACTTAATTATTGAAACCTTGCACCCAGCCTATTTAATTTAATCTGGTTTCAATAAACTGTTACTAATGCATAGTATCTTTATGTATTACAAACATGCCCTTGACTCTATCCTCAAAAAAAAAAAAAACCCAACAAAATCCATCTCTCTTGATTCATCTATTATAGGTATTATTATCCCTTATCTCTCCTCCCTTTTATAGCTAAAGTCCTTGAGAAAGCAAAAGCTGTTTACCAAAGGTATCTCCACTTTCTTTCCTCTCACTATCTCATTTCTTACCTACCCGGTTGCTCTACTTTGGGACTTTTCTGATTGCTGCCCTCCTCCCCCCCATAAGCTGTTACTGGGAAAACATTTTTGGATCCCATTTGCCTTGATATTCTACCTCAACACCATCCTCAGTCCCTCTGATTGAAGGGTGGAGCCACAAACTCCCAAACCTCTATTTAAGGAGGAAGCCCAGGTCAGAAGATCTTATTTCTCACCTGGTTGAACTACTTTTGTAGTTCTATGACTTTTCTACCATGCCCCCACACTGGATACTTTCCCTAGTCCCTCTGTCGCCTCCCCACTCACCCCTCTTTTCAGCTTCCTCTTGTGGTCTTCCTCCATTAGATTATAAGCTCCTTAAGGGCAGAACTTGTTCTTTTTTTCCTTTACACATTTGTATCTTCCACACTTAGCGGAGTGCCTGGCACATAGTTTAATAAATGTTTACTGACTCTCAACTCTTAAGTCTGACCTGCAACATTATCATTCAGCTGAAACTGCTCTCTCCAAAGTCAGTAATGATTTTTTAACTGACAAATGCAATGGCTTGTTCTAAACCCTCAACCTCTTTGACCCTTTGGCATCAGTCACTCTTCAATTTGATAACCTTCTTTTCACTAGTGTTCATAGTTTTCTCTCCTCATTCTCTTAGTATGGCTGCTACTTCTTAGTCTCCTTTGCTAAATATTCATCCAGGTTGTGCCCACTAACCATGGATGTCCCTCAAGGCATGTCCTAGGCCCTCTTTTCTTCTCCCTCTATATGATTTTGCTCCCATGGATAAAACCATCATCTTCAAGGTGAAGATCCTTAAATCTACCTAACCTCTGCAGACCTCCAATACCTGCATCTTCAACTGTCTATTGGCCATTCTGAACAAGATGTCATGTACATCTTAAAACTCAACATAATCAAAATTAAATTCATAACATCTACCTCCCCTGCATATTCCCCTCTAACTTACCTAGGCCTCAAAGTTACCACTATCCTCCCAGTCACCAAGGCTTACAATCCAATTGTTATCCTCAACTCTTCACTCTTTTCACTGCTCATATTGCCAAGGTTTGCCAATTTTGCCTTTATCTATTATATATACCTACTTCTCTCCTATGACACTACCACTATCCTAATGCACAGGCCTTTGTCACCTGATACACAGAAAACATTCCATTTTCTCACTCTGAACATTTTCACTGGTTATCCCCTCTGCCTAGAATTTTCTCCTTCTTTATCTGTCTATTGGTTTCTTTGAAGTCCCAGCTAAAATCCTACCTTCTTACAAGAAGCCTTTCCTGATCCCCTTTAAATCTAGGGTCTTCCTTCCATACAGGGATACACTTCCATTTTATTCAATATAATAGCTTGTTTATCAATTATTTGCATGTTGTATTCCTCATTAGACTAGTGACTGCCTTTTGTTGTTTTTCGTTCCTTTGTGCTTAGGTGCCTGGAATAGAGAAGGCACTTAATATTTTTTGACTGACTGAAGATACTATTCAGACACACCTTACTTTCACTGGGAAACGTATTATCGTTAAAGACCTTTACCTCATTTATCTAGAATTGTATCTAGAGGCAGGAAAAAAGTCTGGGTGATTTTCCAACCATTTCTAGTTTCTCTGATATTCAGGTACTGAAGATGACTCTAAATTGGTTTGAAGCTTACCTCTCTTAAGACATTTTACACTCATTATGGAAATATATTGGAAAGGGATTAATTAGTAACTAATTTCTCTTAACTCAGCCCCATCCCTCCAAGATTCTACGACTCTTTCTGCAATATTATTATTTCATAAATTTCCTTGCTCCTTTTTTATACAGATGGGTATTCCTAGACCTGTTACTTTAAATTAATCTAACCTTTTCATAACCAATTCTGCTGTTATCTGTACACTGTCTAGTTCCTTGTCTGTCGTCCTGGGAAAATTGATCCCTGACTTGACAGCTCTCTTTCTCTGAAAAGATAAATGCAAAATAGCTATTTAAGACAGCAATGTTATTTCCTTTTTTTTTGTTGAGCAAACTTAAGTTCTCATACTAACAAATATATAAATTGCTAAAGAGTTACTAATCTGCACTGGTAGAGTGTACTCCCAGGGAGGAAATTCTACCCACAAATACAGAATGATTAGGAATTACTCTGCAATTTATAGTTGCCTGCCTGAACTTGTCCAAAACCACATATCTGTCAAAGGTGGGATTTGAAGCCAGGTCTTCTTGACACCATGGCTGGTCCTCTAGCCATCACGTCAAACAGATTCTTAATATTTAACATTTTAAATAGTGCTTTAAAAATCAAGATATATGAAAAACCCTTGTTTGGCCCTATGATTTCACATGCCTTAGGAAGTTCCAAAAGAAATTCCAGTGCAGAATGGTGACTGTTTTGCAACTTATGGTCTTAAGAGCAGCCTGAGGAATTGAGGTGTTAAATGATTTGCCAACGGTCACACAAGCAGAATGTGTCAGAAGTGGGCCTGGAATACATGTCTTCTTGGCTCCAAAGCAGGCTTCTCTATCCACTATGTCATGGTACTTGGCTCCCAAAAAAAACAATAAACTCCAAATCCTATTAATTTTATTATTATTTAGAAGAGCCATAAAGAGTATTTTGGTATTATAAAAGCATAAATTCCTTAGATAGATGACACAAAGTGAAAACTGGAAGGCAGAGTAACTCTGAATTACCAGAGTTGTAAAACAACTGCTATTATGCCTCACAATTCTAAGGAACAAGCATTTTCTTGCTTTTAATCAATACTTTGTCTAGTATACATTCCTGAAATTATACTTAAGCATATACCTGCATTGTCTTTGCAGATGCTAGAAGAGTTACTGTTCTCATTGCTTTGGTATAGATGCTGAATTCTACTCTCTTGGGATACAGACGAGGTTTGAGTCATTCCTTCTTCTAGGGCTTGCTTCATCCAGCGCTGAAATAAAAATATCCAATAAATGATCAGTGATAATGCTTTTCAGAAATGTATTTACCTATGTAAAGTATGTTAACCAGGACACCATGTTAATTAGTGAGGAATGATAATCCACAAACTCACTCAGTTTTGTAAACTAACACATATTCATGTCCTTTGCTTCAGCATAAACACATTGCCCAATGAACTCCTTGGAAAAAAACAACAAAAACCAGGAAATTAGCTTTTAGAATGGGGTCCAGAATAGTAAAAATCAATGGACAACTGAAGTTCTTCTCAATTTTTCTGGACTAATGAGGCATTCTGAAATTTCCTTGAGAGCCCCTTCTCATACTGAATGCAACTGAAACCAACTAAAAAAACCCAAGCATCTCTAGATGTCGCCTGCTCCATGCTGAGAATACCTCCTGAAGAGGGAAGGAATTTGAAGATAAGTAATTTTCCACTACTGGTACCACAATGTGCTCTCATTGATTCAACTCTCAAATGTAATATCCTGTGGCGTCTTTCTGACAAGTGCCACAATTATACACAATTAACATTAATCACTAAAGGAAATAACCTTTGGTAGAAACCAAAAAGGGGATAAAGTCAAACAGAAAGGCTCTCTAACCATCTCCAACTTTCTGTAGTGATTATCAGTGACTAAAGTAATAGTGAAGATATGGAACATTTGGGTCGGACTGTATAAGGTTAGGATAGTTAAATTATGTATCCTGTGGAAGAGAGAAATTTCTTACCTCTAATTTGTGTTCTCTTAAGATACACAGTTGTAGGATCTCACCACTCTGTGGCTCTCCTGCCCTAACACAAGACAGATTGGATTTTGATAAACATCAATTTCTGAGTCAAACCCTTCCCCAAATGGGAAGAGCAAGGGTGAATTATCATAATTTTACATCTTTAGAGAACAAGAACTACAGGTAAGTAAATATTCTCTTCACCAAAATGAAGCAATTCTAACAGATCTTCACTCCTTGAGACCCAAAGCTTGTTTCAGGAGAAACTGGTCAAGAAACGTTAATTTTGCCTTGAAAGCCTCATATAGTGTCACTGATGTACGTCAAATGACAAAAAAAAAAATTGCAAACATCAAGATGAATAGAAGTATATAAAAATAGCTCCCTAAAAGTTCATTTGATAAATATCTACTTTTCAGGATACCATGTTGTCAGAAAAACACAGGATATGACCTCTCTTACCTTCAAAATATTGGTTTCAGAAATCATAAAGCTAGACTGATATTCAAACAGTTCAACTACATTACTGGAGAAATAAGGATATCAAAAATTTAAGTCTTAAAACAGAGTAAGCAATCCCCATTGCTGCAGACATCCTCTGTATAGGATCTCTTTTTTTGGAGCAGTCTGGACTCATTTGTGGTCACTATGCTTTATCCTGATAGGAGTTTAATCTTTTTTGGGATTTTTCTAAAATGTCAAGTGGGTTAGCCTAAAAAAATTAAAATTGGTTCTAATGATAATGTAATATGAAACCACTAAGACTTCAGGCAGGGAGGTCCTAGGCAATGAAAATACCCCATACCTCTAAGTCTGAACATCTATAGCAAATTATAGGCAAATCTCATTAGATTGCTGGAGCTTTTCATAGAATTCTAGGACTCTATAAAGAATCTTTATATCTAAAAAGTTCCAATTAAATCTAAAGATTTAAAAACTTGGACTAAAAACTTCCACCAGCTGCAATGCATATTATTTCTTAAAGAACTCTCTCTTCTGAACCACTCTAGCTTCCTTTGAACAGCAAGTTCCGGCACCGATGTCTCTCTTTAACCTTTTGTGCTACAGATTGTTCCATGTATGTCTGTTTTGTTCTCTGTACTAGATAGTCCCTGTTCTTCAGGAGCCTATATTATTATCTTACACATTTTTGGCACTCCTCCCAACCCTGGCCTAAATACCTCAAGGAATTCTGAGCTCCAGCAGATACTCAAATATTTGCTACTTTGAAATTATGTGAAAACAAATACATAGTTCAAATAATATTAAGTCTTTAATGCACACTATTAAATTTTAGTTCAAAGGGCTTTGCTTCAAGTAAGTGGTATGAGTATTCTAATACATCAGGGATAATAGCTGTCCCTATCCATAGCTTCTTTTTTCAATGTTATCTCAGAGATTTACAGAGAACATAGTGGGGTATTATAGATAGGTTAGTGCCCTTTCATGAATCTCTACCAAAATCGGAAGGCCAAACTAGAAAAACATACACCCTCCCCACTCCCAGTTTATTTTACTAGTACTGACATTAACATAAAGGTCAATTCTGTAAGAATATAATAATTTTAATTATCCTAGGCATCAAAATTATTTATAGATACAGCTTGAACCTATGCTGGGTCAGTTAGCGTCAGCAAGTATACCTTACACTGTTTTCTCAAGAATCCAAATATTAAGTATACCAAAGTTTTGTAATAATTTTTATATACAATCAAGGAAATGAGCTCAGGTGGCTCCCCTGTGATGAACACTCTGCTAACTATCTAAAATATATACCCCTCCTCCCATTTTACCCCTTTTAAAAGGTTTATCTGATTTAAATTACTACTCAGAAGATTAAAATGAATCATTTGCTTTCCTAAAAGTGTGTTTTTATTGTTTGATAAAATACATACTGTTCTTAACTCAGATATATGTAGATTTCATATTTAGACTAAATCTAGGCTGAAAATGTATTTCAAAGCAGTAGTTTATGGTGATGTTTTTTCATATTCTTTATGAGAAGCAACTTGATACAGAGGAAAGAGCACTGGCTTTGGATTCAGGAAGGCCCGAGTATGAATTCTGCCTCTACTAGTGTGACTTTGGACAAATCATTCAACCTCTCTGAGCCTCAGTTTCTTCTTTTTAAATACCGGGAAAACAACGTGTGTGTGTGTGTGTGGTGCTTTGTAAACCTAAAAACACTACATAAATGCCAGTTGTTATTATTATTACATTAAAATCATGATGCATTCTCACAAAAATTTTTAAAAATAATTCTTTCAAAATACAGAACCACTGAATCATGATTGTTCTGATGTTCGAGAGAAAAATACCTACACATATTCCACATAAAGCAAGACAGATGATAGAGGATAAAGAAAACATTTAAAGACTAGAGAAAGAATTCTGGTTGAAGTGGGAATAGTGTCCTTTTGCCAAGTTGCAAAGCTATGAGGTAGTTATATACTCAAATGAGACAGTTCAAAGAAGTGCCTCTGCCCACCGTATGTGACACGGCCACATTCCCTCAGCTCTCCATTGAGGTCAGGAACATAGGAATAAACACAAGGCAAAGGAGCACTGATATTTTAGTCAGTATAGAATCAGAGCTGGAAGGGGCTCAAAGATACAGATGTGGTCCAGTCCTCTCAAAGGACTCTATTAAACTCTTCTCAGATAGTTGTCAATCCTTAATAGGGAAGGGAAGGATATTCCATTACCTACTATAGTAACATTTTAAAATACTTAATACTCCGAGGAATGCATTATATCCAGCTAAAGACACATGAAAGGAAACATTTTTCTTTATGTGCACAAACCGTACCTCACCTACTTTTGTAGACTAAAGATTGTTTCCTAAGCCTTATAAAGCTGGCTCTAATTTCTATACACACAGCACTTAAACATTTGCAATCTAGTTGGGAGTGGATAAACGCCAAGTACATAGGCAGACTATTTTCTGGCTTTTGTCACATTCCTGTTAAAATTAAAGACAATGGAAATTCATGAAGTCTTTGTTAGGCAAACTCTTTTCTTCTCAGATAACATCCGAGAATTATAAGCATAGTCTTCTAAGATGTCTAAGTATGAGGAGGTTCCTGAGATCAAATTCCTCTTTTCTAGTTTGGTAAATACCCAATAAAAATTATTTTAAAGAAATACTCTCTGGGATTTTCTATAAAAAGCATGCCACTATGACTTGTGCAAATATTAAAGCTGCTCATTATTATGGTTATCAACTACCAAAGTCTCTCTAAGCTGTTCAAAGAATTACCCTAAGTTCCACTAATTTCACTTCAAAAATTTTCCCACATAAATTGATGAGTGTCACAAATACTTCAATAAAGCATGCAAGAAGGAAGGAGCCCACACTCTAGGTGAGTGCTGCTAGGCTGGCAGTGGGTACCTTTCCTCTCTATGATCCCTGTGCCCTCCTCCCTTTTGTATCCCACCCTCCTTACTTAACCCTTCCCTACCCCCTTTCCCACCCCCATTGTTCCTTCCCCACTGCCCAAATTATTTCTGCTCTGCAAGGGAGGAGGCAAGCTGTAAGTGTGGAGGGGTCAGGAAGGACCTGCCTGGAGTTGGAGGCTTCAGCACATCAAATAATTTATATGGAACATCCTCATGTATGTGATGCTATAGTTCCAGTGGAGGAGGGCAATGTGGCTGTCAGCCATGGCAGACATTGAGGAAAGCAGCCTGAATCCAGATCTGAGGATAAGAGAAAAGGGAGTTCCAGGGAACAGACTCTGCCTCCAAGGAAAAAGCTCTCCTGAACTTCAGGTAACAGGGAAAGGGCATTAAAAGGTCACCCCTACTCTGAGCAGGCAAGGGACCTTCTGAGAAACAACTCTGGAAAATACCTAGAGCCTATGGGGAATTCATGAAGAACCACATAAGCAAACAAAAATCATTGCAGCTAGATCCAAATACAATAGGCAAGGGGGGAAGAGGGGATGGGGAGAGTGGGAGAGGAACTCTCAATACACTCCACAGATACTGGGGAATCAACAATTCAAGTAATATAGTCAATTGCATTAAGGGAATGGTCAAAAAAACCAGGAATCTCACCAATCATAACTCATTTTTCCCCTCTAACTCTACCAGATGATAATGACTGAGTTACTTTTAAAGGTAAGACTTGGTTTTTCATTTATAAAAGACTGATGTAGAGGACCTAGTTTCTCAAAGTCATATAATGAAAATTGCAACCAAGACCTCATCCTCTCTCTCTCTCCTCTACCTACCCAGTCATCAACTATTACTTACTTTCACCCAGCAATTTCAAGGGATCTCACAAAAGACAACAGCAAATACTCACAGATTTGAGCATCTAGAATGTAGTACACATTCCACCTTGGCCCCACTGATTTCTTGATGCATCGGTACTTATGGAGGGATAACTAATTCATTGTAAACTCACATGTCAAAATATAGCTATCTGGAGAGTGTGCAGTCAGTAAATTAGGTAGGTCAAGATTACGAGTGACCTAAGTGAGAAATCACATGAGCCTAGACGTACCTTCTTACAGGAGCTGAATGTGCCATCGAGGAGAAGGGGCCTTCGACGCCTCTCAGGGATGAAGGGTGAGCCGAAACGGATGTAGTGTTTGGGGGTGGTGCAAATTAACGGGGAATGGACAAGACCAGGCAACATGTTGAGGGTTGTTGCCAGCACAGTTGGGTCCGTGGTGATCCGTAGAGGGCACTCGACGGGGCAGTCGTGCTTCTCTGCTTTATCGTTCAGCCACTCTGTAACTAGATACTAAGGCAGAGAAAGAGCATTAGCAGGTGTCGCAGGAGAATCAGAATCAGCAGTGCAGCTTGTTTCTCATCTGAAAAAAACAGAGACCAGAAGCAACTACAACTGAATCCACATGAGCAGTGTGAAATCAGTTTTCATCCAAACTTCTGAGGTAAAGTTGCATTTACGAATTATCTTAGTTATATTTTCCAGTGTCTTCTCTAAGTGAAATATTAAAGAATAGCAAGATAACCTCAACACTGTGTATCAAAACCACTTTCCCAAGAACTTTTAAGACTAGAACAGCTTAACCTGACAAATACAAAGATCTCCACTCCCAGGTATTGCAGGTTCTCTCATTTTTATGTGAGATAGGCCTGGCCATGGCAATCTGATGATATTTCTTACCTTTTTGGTTTTAGGATATTTGAAAACAGCCCGGTTAACCTGGGTTCCAGCAGCCAATATTACTGCTGGGTCGGACCCTGTCAATGGCCTGTTTTCTCCTATATTGTCCACATTTCCAACTTCAGCTGGGATTACTGAGTTGCCATTGCCTCCTTCATCCAGAAGAACTTGTGATAATTCCACCTGCTGTGAATTGGCCTGTTTCTGACGCTTTAGTCTTTGGGCTGAACTGGTCCGGTACCGGGAAATTCGACTTTTGGGTCGAGGCCTAGAAGGTCTTGATGGAGTTGGCTTGATGCTAGGTTTTTCGGCACCAGCATCCTATGATAGGAACGTTAAGATCTTAGAAATTTATTACCAGCAACTTCCTTCTTCTCTAAGCACTTTTTTCTTCTGAGTACCCAAAGGTGAAATAGAGAAACTCAGAAACACTAATTTAAAAAAAACTCTCAAGTACAACTCCCACTCCCCACCCTCAAGTGGGTATATGTGCTTTAAAGCAGCCAAACAGGCAATCACTGTTCAATTTCTGAAAGAGAATTAGGAAATGAGATAATGCATATGTGTGGAGCAGCAAGCAAGCCTTAAAGCATTATATAAACGTTAAAGACAATCTGATTAATTCTATTGCTCATGGGCTTTTCTAGAGTAGACTTGCAATCAACTTAAACTTGGGCAGCTATGTAGCACATTGGATAAAGTGTTAGATTTGCAGTTAGCAAAATCTGAGTTCAAGGCCTGCACCAGACACTTATTACTATGTGACCTTGGACTTAACCCCCTCCAGTCTCAGTTTCCTCTCTCGTCAAATGGGGATAATAGTACGATACCTCTCCCAGAGTTGTATGGGGATGAAATGAAATTATATGTAAACTACTTTGCACACCTTAGAGCACCACAGAAATGTGAGTTATTACTATTATTAGGCCTCTAATAGCAGGGCTCTTAGCAGAAAGGGCTTGGGGAAGGACAGTGTGTCTCTTATTCAGGTGCAAAAATCAAGGGTTTTTGTTGTTTTGCTAAAGCACAGAAATTAAGGTTAATGGCAAGAAGGGGAAGTGTGTGTTTTTTAGGGGGTAGGGTGCTAGGAGGACCTTACTGTGGTATACATAAAAGGTTTGGTATATATAAAAGCTGACATCTATTAGGAAAGATTTTCTGTGAGGAAAGTTTCTGGTCATTACCAACAGCCATTCAATTCTAGCTGATTACATGCACCCCCCACCCCCACCCTCTGCCTGTCAGCTTCAGGTATTGACATAAAGGGATCAAACTGCCTTGCACATAGCGATACTGAACAAACTATTCTTTGAGATCATAGGTTGGTTGGGGAGTTCTACATCTCAAATTCCATAAGATACATAATTTTCAATATTATAATGGCAAGCCCTTCAAAGACCTTGTCCTTTTGCTCCTCTTACCCCTGCTTGGGCAGACCTCCGGGTATTCACCCCCATGCTATTTGAGATGCCTGAGACAGCCACACTGAAAGCTGAATTCCTGTCTTCAGGTTCAGAGCTCTCTGTTTTTGACTCTTCTAGAACAGGAACCTCGGAGCCAGGGGTCACCTCTATGTCGAGGCGGCTCCTCTCCAGCGGCTGCTCTCGGCGCCTTTTCCTCTTCTCTAAATTTTCAAACATATGCATGATTGCTTCAACCTTCCTTTCTTCTCGAGACTGGGGAAAGGAAGGGAGAATGGAGCATTAGCCAAGGACTTCAGAAAACAAAGAGAGCAGAGCAGGAACACTGGATGAGATAGAAAGAATGCATCAACTTGGAAGACAGTGTCAAGATAGAAATTCACATGAATCAGTTTAGAGTGAGAAAACATTTGACAACAGGCATTGATATGGATTCATAAGGGACATAGAAATGTGTAGTAAGAATAAAATCCTGATCCTCAAAGAAGTTTACATATAGTTATGAATTAAAGATACAGAGAGAAAGTCAAAAGAGATGAATGACTTGCTTAAAATCACAAAATTTAATGAAAAGGTGATAGGTAAACTAGAGAACATAACAGTATTTCTCGACTTGAAAGTATTTCTGATTCTGAAGGAGACTCCATACTTTTATGACTAAAATGTAGAATGTTCTGCATGAAGGCAGAAGAAATGAAAAAGGACATTTAAAGTGGTACTTACCCGCCTGTTAGGGCTCAGGATTCCCTGCTCATCCACAGCCTCTTCTGTCTCCTCTTCCAGCTTCTCTTCAGGATTGTCTGTGTCCTTTTAAGATAGAGGCCAATATTCAGTAGTATTCTTGAACAATGGACAGTACCAGTAAGTTTGTTTTGGTAGTCTGACAGCCACTAGAAACAATTTTCTGTACTTTAATAAGAAAGGTATTGGACAGAGGGCAATATGGTTCAAGACATAATACAGCTCATTCCCTAGGGTAGAACTTGGAAAACAAATGAAAGCTAGTAAGTAGAATAACTATAGATATTCATGATATACTGCCGAACTTGACATCAAGGGACTAAGCATTACAATGTGACCCTACAGCTCTTTTTCAAAAAAAAAAAAAAAAAAAAAAAAAAAAAAAAAAAAAAAAAGACCATGTGGCAACCCAGGATCCTTTTACTTTGGAGGCTACACCTGTTAACAACCAATCATCATCCCAAGAACAAGGGAAATTACTTACTTCATTATCACTGGCTACAGTTACTCCTTCTGGAGCTTCCTCTGGCTGCTGGTTACTGCTCTCATCCAAAACATCATTCTGCTGTTCCATCTCTAGCTCCTTACGACGTGCTTTTCGCCGTCTTGTCTCTGCTCCAATAGAGAGTAGGCTGAGAGGAGGTGGGGGCGGAGGATCTGCAGCAGCATTTGGATTCCGTCTCTGTATAGGGCAATTCCGATTCCCCTTGTGACATGCACAGTCCACTTTATAATTACTGCTCCAAAGAAACAAACACAAGTGGTCTCCTCAGTGTCCCTGAAAATAATTTACATTACTGGTCCATTCTCTTGAAATATTGGCATAGGTCTCTCTTCTGGCAATCTCTGGACATGCAGTGGCACACAGCAATATTGAGGGGGGATGGGATGCTGAATGA
The DNA here is from genome assembly GCA_028646595.1 of Phalanger gymnotis. Classification (NCBI taxonomy): domain Eukaryota; kingdom Metazoa; phylum Chordata; class Mammalia; order Diprotodontia; family Phalangeridae; genus Phalanger; species Phalanger gymnotis. The sequence goes on from CM053624.1 coordinate 339,737,781, forward strand.
GTACTTTCAAAATCCTGTACCCCTTTTATGTATGGCTCCATTTCCTCACAAGGTCAGAGGGTAGTACTAAAAGCATCTCTTAGTCTTGCCACTCAAATGCTTACACACACACACACACACACACACACAGAGTTTTAAACTCTTAATAGTTAAAAATTTCATTAAGAGGGTGGGGACTGTGTGTATATATGCTTATGCAAGTCTTCAGGTTTTAGGTACTTACTCCCCATCCATTATCACAATCTGTTATCCCTACTATTAGGCTGAAATTTTTACCTGAATTAATCAAGAAAGGGAAAATGTAACATATGTTTACAAGGAGGGAGGAGAGGCCCAGTGTTTGAGTATACCTGGTCATCTATTCAATTTCAAGCCATTTAGTGTCTACTATATGCCAGATAATAAAAAGACAAAAATCAGCCCCCACCCTCAAAAAGCTTATATTCTACTATGTTTTTGTAACCTGGCCAGTTGTATAACACTAAAAACGTAAGCTCCAAGTGGGCCAGTGGTCACATTAGTAAAATTTTGAAGGTACTTAGTGAAGCATTTGTATGTCATAAAGGCTAATTACTGGTGATAGGTTCCCTTTTCACCTAGGGCAATCCACGTAACTAACCACCAGAAGCCTCTTTTTGTAAACTTCTACTAATATCCCTAAATTGTGCCATCTTTGGCAAAAGAAAAACGTCCATGAGCATTGGAGTAAGAAAACCTGAGCTCAAATCCTAGCTCTGCCATGTTACTCATTACCTATGTGACTCTGGATAAGTCACTTAATTTTTCTGGGCCTCATTTTCCTCATTTGTAAAATGAAAGAGTCAGACTCCGATTTTAAGATCCTATTCAGTCCTAGAGCTACAATCCTATGATCTCTGCTTTGCACCTTCTGCTTGGTAAAACAGTCATTTTATTTCCTGAGAGCCACTGGCAACCTTATTTCCCTTAACTCCCACTAGATAGCACAATTAACTGCACAGAAAATCCTTTTCAAAATTAATTTCAGCAAGAAACTGTCAACTATGAAAAAGGGGGTCAAAGAATATGGAGCAGAATGAAAATATCTTCATCCATAAAAAGAAAACCATTGTATTAGGAGATGTTTTGAGAGGCCTTACCAGTTACTGTATTCATAATCAAAGGCAATGGTGACTTCTGCATCCTTGGTGATAGCAGAGGCTGCATAGATACACAGGTGGATCATTCCATCTGCGATCATATGCCGTACCTTAAGAAACAAAGAATATAATCACCAAGTTATCAAAAAAATTCTTGGGACTCACTGTAAAAAAAACCAGCCTTTAGATTAATGATTTCCAAACTTTTAAGAACTCAGATTTTTTTTTTTTGATTGCATGATCTTCCTCAAAACTGGTGCATGGCATTAAAAACAAGAAAACCAACTGAATGTTACACATGCATGGGCCAATAGGTCAATCCAAATCTCAGTTGGCCAACTGGTAAAAGTAGACATAGTAACACTTAAGGTACTTATCTCTAAGGGTCCATATTATAAGGAGCAAATGAGAATATGTGCAATGCACTTTGTCAACTTTAGTAAGCTATATAAATGTCAGTTATTGTTATGAATAATCTTTTGCAGTTTCAAAGTACTTATACATATATTCATTTGATAGCTATGACAATCTTGAGGTAGGCAGGTTAGTTCTACCATTGTCCCCATTTAACATACAGGAAACTGAAAGGTTAAGTTCTTTCTTCAATGAGTAAAGGAAGGCCCAAGCTGGCATGGTAACCCAAGTCTCCTGAGTCCTAGAGTACAGTGACTTTTTATAACTGTGTTTTGAGAATATTATGATAATCATTGAAATAAATGGAGACATGCTAGAGGTCAGAAAACCATGCCTGAAAATCAATGCTCTAATCCTTAAAACCACCACCATTATATATTGATTTTACTTTCTACCATGGAACTAAAATTTATTTTGGTATAAGCAAATATTCAGTGCCCTTTGTTTCAATGAATCATCTGGCTATGGGTTTCTATCTGAAAAGGTATAGCATATAGCATCTTTTTTACAATGAAGTATCAGATGTCTGAAAAGTTGTGTCTGAACTATGTCTTTGGAGCCATATATCAACATGATCTACCATTTGGCTATGTCTTTCATAGTTAATTATTACCTACTTCTTACTAATGTAGTTTCTAACTAATGTTCTACCATTTTTCACCTTAAAAAATTCCACTTGCTATTTCTATTTTTTGCTCTCTGGATAAAACTCAGTTTCTTCATGCCAGGATAGAAACATCAGTGTTTGAGACTTCTTTAAGAAAGGTCACAAACAATAGTGTGAAACTTCCACAAGAAAGGCTATAAACACCAATCTACAAGCATCTCTACAAATAATATCAGCAAGATATTTTTGAAATTTGTTCTGGATGGCTTACATTTCCATTAAAGGAAGAACGGCCTAACCCACTGAAATCTTACCTCTGCATTTGGGGTACAGGATCGTCTGATGAACCGAGCATCATTACCAAAAGTGCGGGCGTCAACACACATCTCTACACCATTGAATTTGGAGTAGAACAGCACAAAGGGGTATGGTCTAGGGACACAATGAAAATTCTTGTAATTCTTAACACAAACGTAAATGCCACCCCATGACTCCAAATATGAAGCAGATGTGGACACATCCTTTGTGATGCTCTAATTTAGGAAACATCGTATGCTTGTCTGCTTCTGGTTAAAGAATAAAGATAAGCCCATAGCAGTGCTTAACACATAGTACATGCTTAATAATTGTTTCTTAGTGGATAAGGCAGGGGCATATGTATTTCAGAAAGGAATCATCACTTTACACATTCAAGAATTTCCAGATGTTTGCACTTCCTTAGGTTATACAAGCTAACCTTCTCCCAAAAGTAGATATCTTATTATCTAGGATGAATTCCCTCCTAAGAATACTTGTCAATCAGGCCTTTTTTGCCCTTCATCATAATTCACTGAAAGATGCTCTTACTTTTTGAAGAAATGCCCATTGACCTCAAATTGCTGCCGTAACATGACTTTCCCTCGATACTCTATTATAAGAGTATCCAATGCCAAGTCTCTTGCTGCCCTGAGGATCTTCCGGTGTTTTTGAACACGAGTAACTCTTCCCAGCTGGAGCTGAATAAAAACCAGGGTACAGACATTAGATATCAAAATAGAACAGAAAGCAATAATTTAGGAGAGACTTTAGTATTTGCAGTAAGAATAGGGCCAGCACAGGAAAAGGCATCAAACAACTTGGATGTCATCTATTCATTATATTACTTAGACCAATGAAGAGAAACTTTGAAAGAACTACAATGACCTTGAAATAATTCCTGTTATTTTCTAGGGAATACCTCCATCTAGTGAAGTTGCCACCTCAAAAGGCAAAAGAGAAAGAGAGAAATAAATAAATATTCGGTTGATTTTTAATAAATTTCCTTGCACACCTAACCACCCATTTTAAAAAAGAATTACTATCTTCAGAAATAGCCCAAAACAGACTTCTGTTATCTTTTCTTGTTTTTGCCTAATTAGTGTCTCATCCTCAGAATACAGGCTTATCATCTACTTTTACTTTATAAAAGCACAGCCTCTAACTGGGTTTCCAGCTGACATAGTAACATACTGGTTAAAGAAGATTAATGTTTAGCCTGTTCTTCTGAGGCCAGTGACTAAAAAGGAAGGAGAAAAAAAAGTAATTTTACTACACGTTGACGTCTCTGCCAAGGTCACTGCTGTATCGTAGTTTTGTAGCCCTTCACCATTTTCTTAAAGAGACCCTACCTATGCTGATCCTTACCTGCATTTGGGAACCAATCACTGTATTATTACAGGCCAGTTCAGTCTTATTGATGGTGTCTAGGACAGCAGCTTTGCCCACAAATTCCTTACTGGAATTTAGATGCCGTTCGAGGAGATTTTGTACATCTGCACTGTACTGATTAGTGAAAGCTTCCTCATACTGATCAGTCCACAGTCGTATTCGATTCTCCCAGCCTTCAGTTGTATTCTCATCTAAAGCATGTGCCTCAGAGGGAGAATTCTGTAGAGAGTAAAGATTGAATAGTATCAGGAAAGGGCAGTCCACAGGATGAAAAAACAATACAGAATTTTTAGGATAAAAAAAATTTTCAGTTGGCAATGTGCTTTGGATGGGAAACGGAATATCTATAGGATCTCAGATAAATCACATATTTCACCGAGACTTGTAATCTGTAAAATGAGAGGATTAGACTAGATTAACTTTAAAGTTTTCTTCTTTCTAGTGCTGTAACTTTTTAAACCTCTTAACTGATGTTCCATACTTCTTTTATTGTTAAAAAGCTTTAGAGATGTGTTTATCCCGTAAGATAACCCACTTTTACAAAAGCATCTTTAGAGAGGTTAAGTGTGGAATCTATCAAACATAAAAAAATCAGGTTATATTTATTTTCTTACTTAGTGAATAAATATAAGGAAGTATGGCTTAACAATAATTTAAATATCCAGACTTTAAAGGGTGGGGGTAATAAAAATTAAAACAGGGAAGCACTAGGCAGCCACATTCTACCTTATGACATTGGGGCAATAAAGTTAATTTAATGTTTTAACAATACAATCTCAGCAGTACTAACACAAGGGAACAATGCAAAACATATCTCTGCTACCTTTCCTTTCCTACATATATTTATCAGTGACTTGCATGAATTATTGTATTAAATCTTTCTTTGTTCCTTCAACTTCAAATTCTAAGTCTCCACACATGCCCCAGACTTCAGTGAAACTGATTATTTAGTCCTTCAAAATGTATTTTAAGTGGGATCTAGAAGTGGACAATAACTGAAGCCTACTTCTGAAGATAAGTTTATTAAGATGGATGGCTAGCGACTAGCAGGGCTCAATGGTATATACTGTTCCTATGCTTCGGCAACACCCGTGGTTAGCTCACTGTCTCCTCTAAACCCAAGTAGATGCAGTATTGTGGAAACAGAAGCAGCACTGGCTCTGGAAGAATTGGGTCTGGTTAGGAAATATTTATTTAAAAAAAGAAATATTAAAATATCTATTAAAAAATGAGTTTTGTATCCCCCAAATAGCTCAAAGCTGCCTCTAACCTGCTTATAAGACCTACACAAGCGTGTCGTGGGTTTTACACTTCTGTCAAATTGCTACCTCTGCCTTTTGCTGTCAAAAGTTTATATTATTGTTCTACATTATTAAATAAATTATCTTAAGCTCCTCTTTAAATATTCCCCATATAACTATAAACAGCCAAAATTCTGTTGGAGGCATGAATATTTGTAGATTTTAAAAGGAATTGATTAATTACGGAATCATAGCCACTTTTCAAAGCCAAAGTCCAACTAGAAATCAACTATTTCCTCAAGCCACAGACACAAGGATAGAAACTGAGGAGAGAGAAAAGTCAGCACACAGCCATTCTTTTTTTTTTTTTTGAGGCAATTGGGGTTAAGTGGCTTGCCCAAGGTCCCACTGCTAGTAAGCATCAAGTGTCTTGAGGCTGGATTTGAACTAAGGTCCTCCTGCATCCAGGATCAATGATCTATTCACTGCACCACCTAGTTGCCCCATAGCCAATTCTTAAAAGAATGCCTTAACACATCAAATTATGAAAACTTTCAAGCTACTCTAGCTATAAGTGGGCTCTCCTTTCCATTCTATCTTGTACCAGTTGTGTGTGATCTATTGCCCCTAGCAGATTTTAAAGCTCTAAGATGACAGATTTTTTAACCTTTGGACTCCTTGTACCCAGTAAAGTGCCCTGCACACTGATGGTACTTAATGTTTACTTAATAAAAGATTGTTAAAAAGAAAAATATTCCATTTGTGGAAAACTTTCCTTATATTCAATCCAAATTTCCTTTATGGAAAAACTATACTAATCACCCTGCTCTCAATAAGCTTTTTAACTACTCTATAGAATTTCTGTTACTCAATCTCCTTGAAAAATGATACAGAGTTGAAGATCTTTTATTGGATTAAAAAAAAAAGGAGCACAACCTGACATCATATGCATCTCTTAAAACCAATTCGATGAACTATAAGTGTTTAAAAAAAGAGTAAGAATAATTCCTATCAACAATACAGCTTTCCTACAGATGAAATTCACCCTTCTAAATAGTGATTATATCCCCCTTGATGGTGGGCTGGCCAAGAACTTTTGTATCATCACACCAGGAAACATTTACTCTTGATATTCAAAAATCCATGATGACAGAAAAGATTAGTTTCATTTTGTTTGACAGATTTTCCCTTACTCAGAAAAATAAATGTGAATTCAACAGATAATCTTGAAATGAAAGCCAATTTCACTATGGAAAAGTGTTTTAGACATTGACTAAGGAAAAGCCACTATGAGATATACAACATAGAAAAGGAACACAATGTCAAAGCACAGGGTAAATTAGATGGCACCTATTTGACATGAAGACAGCAAATTCAAAAAATCCATGGCCAGCAATGTCAAAAAAAAAAAAAAAATGAATCAATCAAAAATCAATGTTAAAAAAACCCAAAACACCAAGCCCACAATCCACTACATGACATCATCAGGGAAGATTACCACTCACCTTCATCCGCAAGGACTTCCGGGATCCTTCTCGAAATGCCTATTGCAAAGAGAAAAAACAAAGTAAAATAAAAGAACAAAACTTATTGTATCACGTAAGAGACTTAACATTTAAGGTAAGAAATTTCCTAGCTCATTCTCCTCAATATAAAGAACAAGAAAATTTCTCAAATACTACAGAGTTATTAGGATAGAGGCCAGTATGGTCAGAAACCAATTTCTAATGATCCTTTAACTATGAGGGTGGGGATATCACTGGTAAAACATGCATCACATAGTTCTATGTTCACTCAAATCTAGAAGTAAAGTATACTAAGTATTTTGATTTACTATGCCTGTGAAATAGTGAAAAAAACAAACCACAAATCCTTTAAAAAGACAAACTGTCTATAACACCGAAGTTGCTTTGATAGAAAAAGTTTATAACTATGTGACACATTTCCCATGAAAATGTTGTGGGTACAGGTATGAAAAGGTGACCTTGATGCTGAGGAGCACTTTAACATCACTGAGAATATCTTTATTATTCACATATGAGAAGAAAAAAAAAATTCAACTTAGAGGAATAATGGGGAGTATATTATTGTGATAAGTGGAGGTATGGATCATAGTGAGCACTGGAAGAGCTACAAAGTTAGTAAATAAAGAAACAATTGGAGCAAAACTAACTAGCTATGCTTCTGGAATAACCTGTTTAAAAGATTACTGATGATTTCTCTATCAGCTGAGCCATTTCAACTATATATTTTTTATACCTTAATCTTTTTCGTCTTTGGTGCTGTACGACCTTTTTCTGGACTCTTTTTCCTTTTCTTAGGTTTAGTTCTTCGGACCCGGTTGACAGTTAAGGTGATACTTGTTGGTGTGTGTTGTGTTGCTGTGTACAACACAGTGGAGGGAGATAGCTCTTCATCCCAGCTTTCAGTTGCACTGCTGTCTCCACCTAAGAAATGTATAGGCATCCTCTGTCAGCAGTATTCCCAATCCCCTCAGACCTCACTGATACTCAGACAAGTATGTAACCCATATTCTCTCTTCCTTTCCAATTCAATAAACACTGTATTCAAATCATCAAATTTAGGTATCCTCACTGAACATATCTAGTTAATAAAGGGAGGGGAAAATATTGACATGAAATCTTAAATGAACCAAGTAAGGACAGTAGCCTAAATTGAGAATTTAACTCTCAATACTCAAACCTTGGGACCAATAAGGTTTACAAGAATGACTCTCAGAGGCAGATTTTCAAAATCATCAAATACTCAAAGGGGAAAATGTTTAGTCACATCACACTTACCTGATACGTTGTCCTGTTTCCTCCGATGAAGTCTAATAACCTTCCCCCTGCTCATTCCCCTACAAAGGGAAAAAACTTAAAGTAGTTCCTCCTCCAGTGTGAAGAATATTACAGTGCATATGGTAGCAGTGTCTGTGCATAAACTATACCCGCCTGTCCCTCCCACATACCAAATGTTTGTAGAACTTAAAATTTTCATATAAAATGCAGTATCTCTAACATTACTCTCTCATTCTTTGGGTTTTTTTTTTTAACTGATTCCAAACTAGTATAAAGAAAGTGAGCCAACCTGAAGGAACCATCTATGTCATGAACATAAAGAACATTTTGGCTTACTCCCCTCAAAAAAGAAAACGCAAATTCCAGCAAGCAAGCTTGAATCTAAGAGGGAATGTGAACTGACCTGCACTTGTCACATTTAAGAAGAAAGCCATCCTGAGAAAGTCCACAATGACACCAGGTAGGAATAGATTCCCCTTCAGAGCTCTCACTGTCTCCAGAATTTTCCTCATCAGGTGAGTGGAGGCCATTTAACTCTGCATGAGGGATGATGGTCTGGACAGGGGGAGAAGCAGGGGGGGTCGGAGGAGGAGGGGCTCCGTAATTATGATCCTGAAAATAAGATTTTTTTGAATCAATAGTGTTCCAAACGCTGGCTCTTCTCCCTCTCAAAGTATCACGTATATTAAAATCAAGAATAAACTAGTATTCCTGAAAATTTTGCTGCAATCAAGAAAGTGACAAAATAAAATTCTATGGTCAACAATAACAAAATAAGGGGATAGAGGGCTAAGATCAATCCAGCAGGAGTAGAGTGCAAGAGGGGCAGCCGCATCATGTTATTAATAACTACTTCAAGAAAGCCAAACAGTAGTAGAAATGTAAACTCACAGCATAAGGTAGTCCTCGGTACCCATGCCTCTGAGTGGTCCCATAGTTATGAGTGGAATACACGTTCTTCTCACAAACTGCTGGACTAGCTTCCACAGATTCAGGACTGCAGAAAGGTGAAAAGCAAGGCATGATAGCATAATAACTAATCCTACCCAATCAATTAATATTCCACTTCCCACTCTAACCCCTCCTCTTTCCACAACCACCAGCCCCTAGAATAGGAGAAAGAACTTAGTGAAACAAAGTAATCTGATTAACATAACCAAGCCTATAAATAATAGTGGGAGTGTTATTAACTGTGTGATGTGTGTGACATGAAGCCAGTACAGGCAGATGTCTGAAGGCAGGCACCTGGGATACAAGGTGTCCCTAATGACAAACATAAACGTACCAGCTGAGCGGGGAGTTTCCCCTAGAGAAGCCACTCTGGGCTGGTTTAGACTCAGAACTATTCTTCTTAATTGGATCTCTTAATACTTCCATGAAACCTCACATGACATTTGCAGTGAGTGAGATGATGAAAGTGCCTTCTGCACTGCCCCAGGGGCCAGGCCCTCTTCCATTCACTACCAAGACAGGATACCCTGAAGAAAGTACAGGTAAAAACAATGGCATCTTATATTTATAGCACCTCTTATCTTGAAGAACCCCCAAACACCTTTCAAAAATACGTAAGAGTAATAATTTCTCAACCATCAGTAGTGCAACCATATTAAGTATACAAATACTTAACAGCTGCATGGTAAGCCTATAAAGGTTTTCATAATAATCAAAATATTGTACTTGCAATTTGAGGTAGTCTGGGGGTAATTACCCAATTTGGCCAGGACACTAGGATAAAACATCCTCCTACTTTAAGAAAGTGATTTGGGAACTTTAGTACCAGTCTTAATAGAACTTCTTGTTTAATGCCTTTTGAAAGATGTTATCCCTAAACACATACCAATTCCTCTTATTCATGAGAACTCAGGTTTCAAATCAGTAACATACAGTAAAACCACAAGTCACAACTTAAGCTTAGGAAGAACTTAATTCTACATGAAATTAAACGAAAACCAGAAGTTTACTTTAGCATTTATAATAGAGAATAGGCACAGGTGGCAACAGTTAAAGCTCAAGGCACTTTTACATAGAAGAAAAAACATTCAAACCCTAACCATCATCTGGTTAGGTCTTTGGGATTCAGAGGTAAGAAAGAATGCAAATTTGGTATGACTATGCACAACAATGCTGTGCTTATAATTCATAAGTTAACTTAGAGGAGCAATGAAGTAATAAAACTCACATACAAAACACATAAGGCAAGAATAGTTCAACTTTAAGATGCAATTTTTTCGGAGAGAACTAGGCCTGCACAGTAGTCTATACTATTGATTTATAGTGATAATGCAGGGCTCGGGAGCTTTCTTTTGGCCATTTAGAGACATAACATATACAAGAGCTTTTAAAAATTATAAAATACAAAAGCCTTAAAAGCTGTTGACTGAGAAGGTCTGTAATTCAATGCAAGGAGACATCAGATAAAAAGTGAGGGATAAAATAAATTTATGAGGTATGTATCCAACTCACCCAATTTTATGCTCCGAAACTGTGAGAAGAGACCTTATTAATAACAGCAAAGGATAATTTCTGGGTGAAAAAGAACTTAAGACATAGGAAAGGATTCTCTGTTAGTGAAGGGCATGCATTTCATTACTGAGTATGTCTGCAAGGAGCTGGGGGATACACCAATAATGGAGGTCAGCAGTCTTAAGGAAAAGAATGTTTTAGACATGGCTCACTGAGAATTAACTAAGACTATCTGAAAACAAGTGAGATTAGTTAGTATTAAACCCAACAATTAAGGTGAAATCAAAATGTAAGACATGAATTAAGAGAAATTAAGTAGAATTTCACTTTTATGATGGAAATAGTCAGAGAAAGGTATATTTCATAAAAAGTTAATAAATGACATTTACTAGATACACAAATATTCCATAGTGCTACACTTATTTCATGTGGAAGTTTCTGCCCCACTGAACATATGGAATGAAATACTACAACTATCTATCAGAGAATGGGATTTTTTTTTTGGGAGGGCAAAGAAAAAACTGCATGGAACAAAAGTTGCCTAAGGAGATGGAACTGTGTTGGTTGTATCACACCCATCTCCAAAACTAGCTAAATATGAACGTAAACACTTCATGTATGAGTCTAGGGGACAAAAATAAAATGTACATAGTGGGAGTTAATAGGACATCCCACTGGACAACAGCTTCTAATAGCATAGTATCTAATACACATCACCATTGCATGCTCAATATTGAGGTTTAAATAGTTATCTTGCAACTTCAATTTCAACTGGTCAAGTATAATAATTTAATTTTATTCTGACAATTAAGACAACCATAGGTTTTTATCCAAGACATTCCTTGAAAGGTGGTCTTATACCTCCCACATTTTAAAATATGAATTAAGTAGAAATTTAGGCCACAAAGATATTTTTATTACCCAATCACTATGATCTAGAGGATACAATTTCCTTAAGCACAATCTTATATAAGAATCTTAGTCTTTCCTCTTCCAAATCCAAATAAGTATGACAATAGGCCATATTTGGAAGTCATGCTTACAAAAAAACAAAACAAAACAAAAAACAAGCTTCATTTTTCTCATCCTTTCCTAAGACAGTGGCTTTATAATAATGGCACCCACCTGTTCAGGCCTTGCTATTTAATGCCACATCTTTGAGAACATTTTAAACTTTTTGCTATTGCAGATCAGATCAGAAATCCAAGAAAGCTTTCTTTACATCCACCAGATAATAGGTCTAGAGTTGGAAGGGACCTCAGAGGCCATACAATCCAAACCCTTCATCACTTTATAGATGAGGCAGCTGAGGCTCAGAAAGGTTTAAGTGACTTGCTTAAAGTCACTCGAGTACTAAGGGTCAGGAAAGGCATTCTAGCCTAGCTCCTCTACTCCAGTTTCAGCATTCTTTGTATTGTCCCATCCTGCCTCCATAGCAACGAATCCACGGGTTTCATGACAGTTTTCCACAACATCACATCTTTGTTGCAGTCAAATTTTAAATCCTAGGAGGGCAGGGTTTAATTCTGTACAACATGCCAGTTACAATAGGACTTAATTTTAGGCAGTGCCTAGGCAATACCAGGGCACAATGATACTTAATAAATGTGAATTTAGCAAGGTGGTCCATTGACAACATATTTATTTTGTTGAGCCAAATTTTCCACTTATTCTGTAAAGAAAATGGAACAGAATAGTTTGTGATTAGTTGTTACCATAGTAACAATTCTATTAGGAGGTTATAAAGGTTAGGTTCCAGTTAATCCTAGGAGTATATGTGGAGATAATGGAAGCATTTAAATCCATAACCTACCTCAAAGTCCAGGTTGGTTACAATGTCCCATTTATCGAGACCAAAGTATTAAAAAGGAACATGTGGACTCCTAAGGATGTAACAGTCAGACTTCTTTCCAAATGTCTTGACAATAGTAAGCTACTATGATTTCAATTTCAGAAAAATTCAAGAAATGTTTCTTAAATACCTGTTATGTATATGTGAGGCACTGAATAAATGTTACCTAATTTCCTTGTTTATTTTCACAAAATTTTCAAAATTGAGTTAGGATGAGAGCCTCGGGAAATAAAGTTAGTAAGCACTGTTATTTATGACCATCAGATGTACTGACAGGTTAACAATGGGTATGGACTAGGCTCCCAAGATGTTTTGCTGAGGTGACAACTTGAAAAAAAAACAACAAAAAACTTAAAGGCAAGGTTTCACCCCAGAAGTAAACTAACAGTATTTTGTGGTCTGCAACTGATTCCATGTATTTGTGGTTCCACAGAAATAATGGCAGTGTCGAGCGAAAATAGACTTAAATATCCCCTTACTCCTCTGGCTTTCCAAATCCAAATAGCACAGGTTTAACATTCTTTGTTGAAGCTCCTCACAAAAGTTAATGATCTCAGTTATAGACTTAGATTTAAACTATAGGGGGTGAGAGGTTAATTATTTGCTAGGCAAATACATAGATCATCCACTTTCCATCAGCGTTGCTTATCGTGTAGTTAGTAGGCCAAGTTTAAAAGGTGTTTTTAAATTCCATCCTGGATTATCACAGGGGTAAAAATCTCTTTCAATTGAAAACTTTGGCAAAAGGAATAAATAAATCCCACTAACTAGACTCGAAAATGAGACTTTGGAGAGGAATCCACCCTTCCACCAACCCAATTCCATTCCTTAGATATACATAAGTAGTGCCCAAATTAATTTCTTTCAAGTCAAGTTAAACTTACAGTCCTGTGGAGCTGTACCCCACCAATGGAAACTGTTATGCAGATCAGCTGAACCAGAGGGTGTAGAGAAGTTTAAGTAATATGTATGAAATATCCTCAGCTTTAAGAAAGAAAACTACTATTAGCTGCTCAGAGAGCTACAGTAAAGGAATAAGACCAGGAGGGATTGGAAAGAGAAGTAGCTATTGGACAGAGTCTAAAATTCTCAAACTACTAGGACTGCCCCTGACCATAACCTAATTCCTAGTACTGCTCTGGAACAGACCCGGATGTCTAAGATGAAGGAATCATCTTCATCGAAGGATGAAGGAATCCTTCAGTCTTTGCATTTTTACACTAAACTGTCACAAACTGGTATAATGAGAGTGGTACTTGGTCTAGAAATGAAGAGAATTTCCTCTCCCTTTCAAAAGTAAGTAGCATTGGATTAAAGACAGAAAAAGAAAAGAGGGGAATCTATGAAAACAGGAGAAACTGGAGTAACTCAAGAAACAAGGGAGGGGCAAAAGAAGGTTATAAAAGGAAAGGTGGGTGGATTTATAACATAGAAAGTTGTGTAATGAAGGCCTACCTTCATATTCATTTGGCAATTAAATTCTTCATGGAATGACAGTCTATTTTAGGGACTGGGCTTTTGGTTTTCGACAAACTCTGTGAATTCCTAAAGTGGCTCACAGCTGAAAAAAAGTTTGGTACCACTGATTTTGAAGGTCCTCTTTCCAGGAGATGATTATAAAGAACAAATAGATGACAGGGCTGTCCTGTTTTCTTTCCCAGATGTCAGAAGTTGCAAGTAACCTGCCATAGATAGTCTCAATTGGGTCAGTCCCTTTGCCCTAAGATGGTGGGAAGTACACAGGTTTGAAGTTTTCAAGATAAACCAGAAAAAGGAAAGCAGTCTACCCCCCAAACAGAATTAAATTAACTAGTAACTCTAAAAGGCAGGGTGGCATATCTGCTTTATTCCAACCTATACCAAAAAGAAAGCAGAATATAAACATTCTTTTGTAAATTTGGTCCTGTTAATTATTTATCTAGCCACCACTCCTAGGTCAGGAGAAATGGCTTATTTTCTCTCCCTCCTAATTGCCTTTCCCGTTTGCCCTTGTTGACATTCGCAATTCCAATGAAGTAGATTTACTTTAGAACATCCTAGGCTTCAGGTCGGAGATCCTCCTAAAAATCTAAGCTTTCCAGGCACCCTCCTAATTTCTAAAAAATGGGGAAGTGGCACTTACTCTGAACCAGCAGCCATATCTGAGTACGATGTATCTGGTGTGGTGACTCCCAGAGGAACTGCAATGCTCATGACGTCCAAAACAGCAGTAGATGGAAATCACGGGATCCAATTAATGGAAACTGGCCACTCTGAGAGCGGTGGTGAGCGGCAGAGCCTCAAGCAACATGTCAGGGACATGAGGAATCCTGGAATGGAAGGCAGGGCATTTCATGAATATTTCATTTTTTAAGCAGCATAATTAAAAAAAAAAAAACGGTGGCCTATTCCTCCTGTCCTTCCCCCCTTTTTAGATTAGAGAGTCTAGGGGCTTTGTAAAAGTTTCAAGTGGTTACCTAACCCTTTATTTTCTTCTTAAAGACTTTTTCACACAGGAAAGTGCCTATTCAACTTCTGAGCTTGTTTCCAAGCTTATTTTCCAGTCATTTTCCAACCCCTATAACCAGCCACTAGCCCTCAGGGCCGAAGCCTTTTGTGACTGCTAGAAGAAAGTAACAACTTCACTTAACTCCCTAATGGCTTATTGTCTTCATTCAACTTTTCATCTCTTAGCAACAATTAAATTCAGCTTTTGCTAGCAACCAATAATGTCAATTTTCCTAAGTCAGTGTTAATTAACAAACACCAATCTGCTTGTAGTTTGAATCTGATTGGAAACAGCTGTTGTTTCTTATTATTTTGTTTCTCACAGACTTCCATATTCTCACAATTCTACTTTAATGATTTTCTCAAAGGGCAGAGGATTAATAGACTCAACTGCTAGGTCTTATGCCCAGCCAGTATTGTCAGATTTGAATAAAAAATACATAGATCACAAAATGGTACTTTTATGATAAAGAAAAATAGCAAATTCAATATGAAAAAACATTCAATACACATTAAGACAAAAGAGAAATGTAAATGACTGAGATGTATTGATTCCACAAACTACCGGAATCTAGCAACATGAAGGAATAGATAGATCTATTAAACTGCTGAAGTAAAAGGGAGGGCAGGGATATGAACCATGAACGAAAAGGAGATTAATATTAAGCAAAAAGGGGAATAAAATGTACTTGATAATAACTATGAAAAGTACTGATTAGGTATAAAAATACAAGTTTCTCTGCATATAAAAAGTACTTTGCATGGCAATAAGTTCAAGGTGAATAAGATCAAACATTCATTAAGACAAAAAGGAATCCATGCAAAGATGTTGTATGCATGCAATGTTATGTGTGAGAAAGATCCCTGGACTGGAAGTCAAGAGATCTGAGTTTTAGTCTCAGCTCCACCATTAATTTATTTTGTGGTTTAAGTCATTCAGCCTCTCTAGGGCTTAGTTTTTTCATTAAAAAAAAAAAATGAAACAAGTGTACGAGACATTTTCAAAGGTCTCTTTCGGTTATGAAATTTTGGAATTCTTGTTTATGGCATATAGCCCACTGAAATACCAAATGGCCACTGACCAGAGGATGACAAATCAAGGTCAACTACACCTATTAAATCAACTCAGAAGATAAACAAAAAAAAAAGGGGGGGGGGGAATTCAAGCCATATTTAGAATGGCTGATAATTTAAATGCCCAAAACTTAAAACACATGCACTTTTAAACAAATGGGACTAGACAAGATCAATCTGGGATGAATGAAGAGATAATTTGTCTTTGCATCAAGACAGAACAAATTTTCTGAAAATCTTAAAAATTTCATAGGCTTCAAAATATCTGCATTACCCCCTACTAAAGTCCCAGTCAGAGAATGGCTCATCCTGGAATGAAGGGAGGTCAGGATTCTCAAAAGGAATGCCAGTATAACACAGCCTTTGAAGCAAGTCCTACCAATCAAAAAAGTCTTCAACTACTGGCCCATTAATGCTGTGTCTGTTTTCTTAGTTAAGTGTCAGTCTAGTTAAGACTTACCCACCATCAAAAAGTTGGTCCCAAGATCATGGTTTTGCAGGAGGGGAAGAAATGGAGACACAACTGCTCATAAATTGGTCTTTTACAGAATGGTAGGTTTGTGCTTTTAGAGGAAAGGGTACTCATACCAATGTAATCTTGGATCTTTACAAATACTTTAATAATTTCTATATTAAGAAAATGGGAAAAGGTATTGCTGCTTTTGATTATTACTTCAGAATCCCAAAATTATTATAATCAAGAACTACCCCCCACCCCAGGCACATGGAACAAAAGAGATCTATCCAGTTAGGAGTAAAAATATTCCACTTAATTTCTGGCAATTTGGGTTTTTAGTCTGGGCTATACCACCAGTTCCACCTATGTTCTACTCAGAAGCAGGAAGTTGAGACAACTGGGCAAAAAAAAAAAAAAAAAGAGAGAGAGAGAGAGAGGGCTGAAGGGTTAGAGACCAAAGAAGCAGAATGGAAAGACCATCATACTCGGAAGCAAAAGACTTCCATTTGAGTCTTCTTCATCACTTACTAAATGAGTTTGTTTCCTCATTTGTCAAGTGGGGACATTTATACTACCTACCTCCTAGGTCTGTTTTAAGGTAAGGGCTCCTCTGTAACCTATAAAATGGTATATAACTTAAAATATTATTATTACTCTGTCACTTCTTCCTCACAGTTCATGAATAGTAAGGCACAGACTGACTTGCTTTTGTTGATGGGTTTATTAGCCTACTTGCAGAATTACTAAGTTTGTTTACAAGTAACTGTTTAACCCCAATTATCTCCCCTTCCCTACCATCATTTCCAAACTGATGCTCAAACAATTTTTACCTCTCCACCCCCACCAAATATTTATATTGACACAGAATTTCCCACAATAGACAGAGCAGGTATTCTCCAATAACACAGGGGTATAGCTGGATCTTGGAGAGCGTAGATTTCTACTCTAATTTAAAATCTTGAGCCAAATTAATTCAGTCAAAGTGAAAGAGAAGCTGCCCAAGACACACAAAACAGAGGAAAGAGTGGTCATGGCCATACCATGCTTGATCAGCATAGCAAATATAAGAGTCATGTACTACAACTGCAGTGAAAGAAAAATCCTCAAACTCACTAAATATCTTTTCTTTCACTCAACTACATTCCTACATGTCGAAAGAGCAATCTAAGGTTCTGGGTCAAATACAGCTTGGTAAACCCGAACTGTTGCTTGATATTTTTCTTTTGGGGAGAAGTTTTCTGAAGATTAGCTTATTAGCAGCCAAGCTTGGAAATGAAGGGAAGGGAGTCAGCATTGAGACTGCCAGGTAAAACAAATGAGGAAATAGCATAAAATATCTATAACTTCACTCTGTAAAGCATTCTTTTTAACCATTTCCTCAAGAAAAAAAAAAAGATTGGCTTAACAGAAGAAAAAGGATGAGAATTTAATAATAGCAGCCAACTGTTTTTAATTTTAAGTATTTAATGCAAATTCAGCTAATAATCAAACCTCTCCATGATGATTTCCAATGGAGATTCTTTCTCATTTTGAAGCACTGAGAGAAGAGAAGCAGGTTTCCAGCTTTCCTTCTACAAAAATTTTCCTAGATCATATGACTCACATTCCCAAAAGGGAACCACAACATATCAGCTGGGCCATTCTCATTCTAAATTATAGTCTCCCACTGTGAGTGAGATGAGAGACTGGGATGTCTAAACTCAAAGCCTGCATTTCTTTGCAGTTAAGAAATTTGTGTGCTCCCTGATCTTGCCCTCAATCAATCAATCAATCAATAAGCATTTAAGAGCCTACATAGTAAACAGTACTATGCTAGGGCTTGGGGAGAAAAAAGACAAAAAGTCAAACAGTTCCTATCACCTAGGAGCTTAGGTTCTATAGCAGAAACATGTATAATACAAAATAAATGCAAAATATATACCAAGTAAGTACAAGATAATTTTGGCAGGTTGAGAGAAGCACTATCAAATGTGGGAATCAAGGAAGGCCCCAGGTAGAAAGGGATGCTTGTGCTCTATAAAAAGTAATACAGATAACAAACTTTTAGGTCATTAATAACTCATCTTTATTTTCAAAATCAAGCATTATAATTACTTGAGCTTTGTAAGTAAATGAGAGATTCCCAGTATGGAATACCAGACTCAATTTCTAGAAGCCATATTCCAAACATTTTAGAAATGCTTTGGAGAGGACAGGAACAGCTATATATAATACACTCTCCTCAACAATTACACAGGAGATTTATTTCACTGAGGTCACTGAGAAGGCATCTGCTAAGTAGCAATATGTCAATTTAAAGGATGGGGAAAAGGAAAACCAGCCACGGGATTTTATTTGGCTCAGTCACCTTTATATTGACCAGCAGATGTGAAGTTCCAATAATCTCTTTGCCAGTGTCCTCTGAAGATCTGGAAAAAGTTGACAGACAAATAATTAGTATTGAAAGGAATGCCACTGATGGACATAATACTGAACCCAGACAGTTCTTTCCAAGAAATATCTTTTACAGAATTTTGCTTAATTCCTCCTGGCCCTCCATTCCAGACCCACTACTGCCCTGTTCTCATGCCCAATTCAGTGCTACAGCTATCTTTTGAACTCTTCACTATGACAACCCTAACAAAGCCTGGCACAAAGTAAGAAAAAGAAGGAAATGGTCTTATTTTAACTAAGAGAAGATTGACTACTGTACCCTGTCATTGGCTTGTACATTAATATGTTCTTTAAGTCTGAATCCTTAGTTTCATCTGTATTTCCCAGGTTGTCCTTCCTTTTATTTATCATATCCCATGGAAGTTTCCTTTGCCTAACACCCTTTTCCAAAACCCAGTTGTTTTGCTATGATCAAGTCACTCAGAATTGACAAAAAGGACATATCAACTACTATTAGCACATCTGCCCACCCCATCTCCCTCTACCATATTTTATCTTGCCTAACTGCAGAAGGGAGAGTGACAGAAGGCAGACCCCTGTCATGGAGAAGTCCCTTGAAACTTATGATGAGTTTGTTGCTGTCTTGGTACTGGAATCAGGGTCAAAATAACGCATCTACCGAAAGAAAAAAAAAAGAAAAAAGAAAAAGAATGAAAGAAAGAAAAGCAGGTGACTAGGGCTTTTAGAAAAAAATAGTTGATTCCTCCTTTCAGAATCAAAATGGGCTCACTTTTCAGTAAACCAAAGCTGTAAAGAACAGTGTTTCCCCAAATAATCTGCCAAATTTAATGCTAGTCAGAATCATCACAATACCTGAGCTCCAATACAGCATATTAAAGAGGTCTTCATCAGATTTAAATTATCATGCATTACAGATGAAATACAGATAAAATATTATATTTTTATTTATAGGTTTCCTAATCTTAAAATTGGGCAGACGCACTATACCTTAAAAATAACTATTGCTGAGAGGATAAAAAGTATGATCACATCAAAAGTATAAGTATCCTCAGAATTGCCAAAAAAAAAAAAAAAGCAAAAAAAGGAATATAGGGAAAAGTATTAACAGTTATCATAAGGGTGTCAAAATCTCAAAATACAAAGGCTAAAATATTTATTTTGATGGTTATAGGTAGAGTAGGTGCAAGAGTAGAAATGTACTGAAGCAGAAATTGAAAATTACCAGAGGGAATAGTATCCTTTATGTGTGATAAGCAATAAAAGAATGAAGGACAGAGAAAAGGAGAGAGAAAGGGAGTATGTGTACATATAGTAAGGGTAACATGACTGCAGCAGAATCTGAACTTCTTATCAGCATCACTATTCCCAGAAGAATCCATCAGAATCCACATGGAGCCACAGGCAGTTGTCTGATCCGGCTGCAGAACCAGCATATCTCTTAGGACTGAACACTCTCGAGGAGTCATCATACTGGGGAAGGCAGTTATAAAGAACAGGCCAGAAAATGTTGATAGTTGCCCGTCCCTTAGAACAGGATTCTTCCTTATTGGCTAATAGCCTCTGCTACTGTCATTCTGACATGACATGCTGAATGTACAAAACTCATGATCTTTCTGGCCACTCCCAGAGAAAACAAACAAAAAGTGTAATAAGAGCAATTCCAACAGAGATTTCAGAGAAAGAAATTGCATCAGCCAGGTGAGCCGGAAGCAGCTGGGAGACAGAGTCCAGTGAAGAGCCAATCCAATGAAAGAAATTCAGAACAACTGTGCTTCAGTAATGCTGTGAAGAGGACTGGCATGAAGAGGAGAGCCGCTTCAGAAAAAGAACAGGCCTCATCTGCTTCAGACTGTCTTTGTACCGGGGCTGCGGACCTTGGCCATTCTCCCAGAGATGATGCAATCCTGATGAACAAGATCTGCTGCCAGAGAAACAATTGTTAACAGCCTATGCAGACAGCAACTCAGCCAAGGAGCTATCTCTGATCAACTCTCCATAAACCACTTCAAAAATGTGATACATATGCCCCCATAGCTCCAAGTATCTATCAACTCCATTCTCCTTTAAGAAATAGTAAAATACATATTAGCTTGCATAGCAGTTGCACATGCATCCAGACAGAGACATAAGCTCCCACAATAGCTCAGGGTCAGTACTTCACACCCTCCCTTTTAATTCCATCTATCCCAAAATATTATCCAAGTAGACACATATTTCTGAAACTCTCAGAATAAAAAAGTCGTAATCTGGGAACTTCATAGATCTTGATTTATTCTCTTTTAAGATAAGAAAAAATAACCAATATAGAGAGAACATTTTTAATTTTATGAAAATAGAGAAGGAACTGAGTGAAGTATTTATTCTCTCATTTTCACTTACCTTCCTCACTCCTATTCAAAGAGCGGAGGAGGGAGGAAGTAGTTGCCTTTGTTTTTGTACCATGGGATCCTCTGAAATGCATGGTTGCCTTCTAACATCTCAAAGCTAAAACAAACCATCTTGCCCAAATTCATTCATCTTGGAGATAAGAATATATTTAGCCCAATCTCCATGCCTTTATAATTAAAAATGGAATAATGAGATCTGATTTTGAAAATGACAAACTGGAATGTCACAAAAAATTAATTAAGGTAGTCCTCTTAATACAAGGGTACATTTCAGAAAGGTTTTCGGAGTGAGATTTGAAACAAAAATGAGATTCTGATTAACTCATTTAACCAGAACTTCCAGAGCAACCTTGTACTAATGAAGATTTTACTATTCATTTAGATTGAATATATTTAGCGGAGTACTCATTTATTTCTCCCCCTTTTGATTGACTATGTAAAGCATAATAAGCTTACAGGGTGAGAGAAACATTACACAAAAATATTTGTGATTAGTCTGCCCTCATGACTTTTGAATCACAGATATTTTTAAAATGTACTAAATGTATGAAGATACACATACATACTGCTATCACAATACACACATCTCTAGTTTTAAATGCAAATTTTTTGATGTTGCCTGTCATTCAAGGTTCTTCACAATTTGTAGTAACCCTGCTTTTCTATTCTCCAAATGTACTCTATACTCTAGCTAAGCTCTATTACTTACTCCCTGGCCCTGGAACAAGTTTTATTTTCTGCTCTCCATGCCAGAAATTCCCTATTCCTGAAATTCTAACTTGGTAAATTTTTACCTAGTCTTTAATGTCCAACTCAAATGTAACCTCTTCTCCATGAAGCATTTAGGGTTAATCACAACTTCCAAGAAACTTTACAGTAGTTTTACATTCCTCTGGTTCATTTGCATACTATTGTGCATTATAGTTATCTTACAGAATGCCTACTTCTCAAAATTTTGTTCAAGTGCCACCTCTTACAGGAAAGCTCTCTAATAGTTCCCCTAAGACTCATTTGCTAGGGCTCTTCCACCCAGAAATTACTTTGTATATACAGTGTACCAAAAAGTCTTGGGACACTCTGCATTTTTATTTTTCCATTCACACGCTGTTTTCCCCCCAATAAAAAATAAACTTGATGGCAGAACAGGAAATTTCAATTTTATCTCTGTCTCCCCTAGGATATTGCCTGGGCACACAGTAGGTACCTCATAATTTTTTTTTTACTCAATCTCTGGCTTTTCTTATCCCCTAGAAAACTCTATGGGGAAAGAGATTCTCTGTTTTAAGCCCTCTCTTAATATTCAATAACTAGTACTGTGCTTTGCACACAGTTGGTCCTCCTAATTGTTTTAGTCTTCTACTTTTATGGAATCAGACTGAGCTTTCTCTTACTACTCAACAACTAGTACTGTGCTTTGTACACATGGTTGGTACTCCTAATTGTTTTGGTCTCCTACTTTTATGGAATCAGACTGAGCTGGAAAGTCCATTTTTGTTTCATGTAAATACTTTGGCTATCTGATTCTAAGATGGGAAGCTCCCAGAAGGTATAAGCTATCTTTCAAACAGTATTCTTGGAATAGTGCCATATTTTTGCTATTGTAGGAAGATTAGTATTAACGTAAATAGGATTTAGATGGCTCTTGGTCCTTTAAGCATGGGTCAAGAAAGGAACAGGCAACTCTCCTCATCACCTGCCAAATGACTATAAACATAGTTTTTAATACCGTTCTTCCTCACTCTGAATTTTATAGTAGTCTTTGAGGTAATAGTGAAAATGGGTAGAAAGAGGAGACAAGATGGGGACAAGGACACAGGGAGAGCAAGAAATAACAAAGGAAGAAGGGAAATAGGTGCTAGATAATAGGTTACATTGGGAACAGATGGTAATTTATTTTTTTGTTATAAAGAAGCTACGGGTAGTAGAATAGAGGAGGTTAATTATAAAAAATGTGAGAGACTTTCAAGGAGAACAAGGAAAGACAAGTATTACCTTAAACCAGGGGAAGTTTAGTAGTAAGCTTAGATGAGGTGAGTCAGAATAGATCTAAAGTAAAAGGGAAAAGTAAGTATGGGTAGAAGTGAAATCAATAAAATGAAATATGTTAGGCATTGTGCTAAGCACCAGAGACACAAATACAAACAACACAGACCTCAAGAAGCTGACATTCTAACAAGGAAAGAAAACACACAGAAGCAAGAGTCAGAAGGGGGTAGGTGTTGTGCAATGCAGAAGGTACCTTCAAAGTGGCGTGGTTTGGAGATGGCTGAGAAATAGCATGGGGGGGCCCTGGATTATATAAGATAATATGAAAGCTCACCAATCAGAGCCCAGTCCTCAGTGGTGGGAAAAAGACAGATTAAACACTAAAAGGACCAGAATACTATACCTTGAAGTATCAAGCTGTGACATGCAGTGCTTTTATTTTTTTTTTAATTCATAAAGCAAAGAAGCAGAATGAAAAATTTTATTTCTAAGTAAAATCATAATAAAATTTTTGCGTCAATTATCTGGTCTTTCTAGTGTTAAAATGGGCTGGTTGGAAAGAACAGAATAAATTTAAGTGACTTGGAGCCAGTCCTGAAGCTTTGCTCATACCCCTTTTCCCCATTCCCTACCTCATTTCTCTCTACTGCCCTGTCTGCATCTCACTTTCTCTCCAATGCTACCCAAAGTTGGCACAATAAACTTAGTAAAATGAAGTAAAAAAAAAAAAAAAGCTTCTAAGCTGTCCAGGAATAGCTGTAACATTTTCAGCTTAAAAAAGGTCTAATTTTGGCTTTGTTACTATCACCTTTCCCAAGAAAGGTTTTTATCAGAAGCAAACCTAAATGTCAAAACACACAGGTAACGAATAAGGAAAAAAAAAAGCCATGGATAATTTACAAAGTGGATTAGAAAAACCCCTAAATAATGTTGACAGGAAAAGGAAAAAAAAATATTTTATAATCCTTTCAAAAATAATTAAGTATGTTGGTTACTAACCCATAAGACAAACCATTCATTATCCTTGAACCCTGAATAGTTGGAAATGAGGAATTTTGGTTAATATTACATTTAGGTCACAACCTTGAGGAATTTATTTTTTTTATTTATTTAACAAAACGACATCAACCCTACCAAGATAATCATTCTACCTTAGTTTCTGACCTTCCAACTCAAATAAGGCCCAGTATATGGGGTAACCTCCTCCTGATCATCCTATGCAACTTCACAGGTAACAAAACCACTTTAAGTTGCCCATACACTCATTTTCTTCCTGTCACTTTGTCCTATGGAAGTGGGTTCTGAGGGATTTAACAGATGAACACCTGTTGAGCACTTCTTCAAATCTGATAAGAAACCACTAGGAATTTCAAACATATTCCTTCACTTTTTCCTTTTTTAACAACTACAGCTCCAAGTCAAACTTCACTGTCAAGGTCATCCTCCCAATCTGCCAAAGTTACTAAATATCTTTATTTTTTGCTTCATTTAGTCAACAAATAGTTACTGAACAATACCACCTTCAACATTTACAGTGCTACACGTTAAGGGGGAAGAAACAAGGCAGGAAAGATTAATTCTTGCCATATTAAAGAGAATTTCCCTCCTACTTGTCTAGTTTTATTTCTAAGGGAGTTTGCATATAACAAAATGCGTCTATAAATAAATACATATAAAAATATATGTGTATAAAAATGGTGCAAAATTGGGGTGTTTGTTGTTCTTTTCAACAACAAAGGAAAAAAACCACTTTAATACTCTGAAGTTTAATTTGGAGGAAACACACACAATATCAACAACACAGCAAAAACTCCTTTCTTAACCCCCTGAAAAGATTTTACTGGGAATTCTGTGAAGTCAAGAGATAGCTTATAATACACACAAAACTAAGAACATGGATCAGTAACCTGACTAGAGATTCCACCTCACCCGGCAGACCAAGATCTCACTGCAGCAGAAAAGGAATTCAAAATTTACCAAAGTGACACAATGAACAATGAATGCTTTATCGCTTTTGAGAAAGAAAGCTAACTTTCCCTCTAAGTCCTTAGGTTGACAAGTGAGTCTACTGTGTCTTCTATTTCTAGAATGCCTCAGTCACAGCACTGTAATATCTAAGAGGCCTCTCACAATATTCAACTTCAAAATAATTCTAAAATATTCTCCATTTCATAATTTCTAATGATCCCTGTATTATCCTTTCAAGACCACTGATTGTCTCGTTATGAGGCGGGGCAGGGATGGACGGACCTTTTTAAATCTCTGCAGTCTGGAGTTTGCAAAATAAAGCAGACAAAAGCAACATTCTAGAACCCAAGCCTTTTTTCCCCAGCTGTCCCAGGAGAATTGTTTTTCTTTCACTACATTCCTTTAATGAAACTAGTATGCACCAAATCCTAAATTTTCTCATAAGTGGAAGAAAGTCACATCACAAAACAAATTATGCTATCTACCTATAATCTAGTTGGCTGCTGAAAGATTCTAGATGAAAACTCTAAGTTATCTGAAAAAATTGGAATTTCAATTCCAAACATGTTCTGTAAGCACTGTCCCAGCATCTCAGCCTTAAAAGGAATCTAATATATCTTACCTCCAGTTATTTGATGAAGAAATAACTTCATTAAACCAAAATCCATAAAAGACTTGTTTGTACTATTTCCCAGCTCAATTTTTCAATTCAGTTTTACACATACACATGTTCCTATTATGTGTGCAGGGTGTTGTTTTTTGAGGGATAAGGATGGAATCACTGAGTTAATCTAAAGCCATACTCATTGTTCTGACAAACCAACCAGCATAGACTGAATCTGTGCATTTACTATCAGATATTTTATTTGTTGCTTTATGGACATTGAAGAAGCGGTTAGTCAATCAAGAACTTATGTGTAAATATACAGAATCAAAGACAATTCCTGTCAATTCTTCCTTTGATCTATCTCCTGTATTATCTCCCCTCCATTCTTTCTACAAACACGGGAAAGCCCTTTGCCATTCTAAATCTATAACCTTCCATTACCATTCCAAGTTCCTAACTTGTGCTTTCGGCTTGAAGCTTACTTAGCCCTAAAGACTACTTAGTTGTTTAGTCTTTTTTCAGTAGTGTCTGACTCTTCATGACCTTTATTGGGTTTTCTTGGCAAAAATACCAGAATGGTTTGCCATTTCCTTCTCTAGCTCATTTTACAGATGAGGAAAGTGAGGCAAACAAGATTGAATGACTTGCCCAAGGTCACATAGTAAGTGTCTGAAGCTGAATTTGAACTCGGGAAGTCTTCTAGACTCTAGCAGCCCTAAAGAATACCAGATAAATCCAAACTTTTCCATGCTATCAGTTTTCTCCTTGCTGTCACAGTTCTCTCATTAACCAGCCTATCTATATCTCTCACTACTTCCCTTCTCCTGGCCTTTGTTCCTCCTAACCTTATCTCTGACCAATCCCAGTCCTACTTTCTTCCAGGCTAGGGCAAGGCTTACTTCCTCCAAAAAAATCTTTTGCAACTAATCTAACTCATAAATTGTTTTCCTTTATTCTGAATATAACTGCAGATCAAGCAGAAATGACAACTATAAGGTAATGACTTAAGTAATTTCTCCTTACATGGTGATCAACTGTTTTCCTGTCTAGGGAGGTCTCAAAAGAACAGGGCTTTGATTGTAGGGTAAGAACTCAGTAATAGGGGAAAATGTCCAGAAACTAAGAGGGAAGTAGGGGCTGTTAAATACTGAGAATATTTTACTGAAAATCTTCTCTGCAAAGTTTTAAAAACTAAGTAGACACTTATTTGCTAAGAAATCTTACCTATTCTCCCCAAAACAGAGATTTGTATTAAGTAAATCCTTCCTAGTAGTACAATTATATCTTAGCACAAGTAAAATGTCAACAAAATTGTGTTAAAAATAAGCTCCATACTGTGCCTTAATATAGGTGATTACGCACCAGCCATGTCCATGAGTCCAGACATAATTAATATTTCAGCCTGGTCAAAATTTTTCCACCTTTAATTCTTACAGATCATTCATAGTCCAATATCCAACACCATGAGGAAACTGAGGTCAAGACATGTAAAGTGACTTGACCTAAGGTCATACATAATTAGTTTATGGCAAAAGTGAGACTAAATCCCAGGTTTTCTTACTCCCAGTTTATTATTTTTTTCATCATAATATATAAGCATCAATACATTGATCAAATTATGTATTTTTATAATTAATGAACAAAAATAAAAAATGGCATAAAACTTCTAATTTTTATGCAAACATAATCATTCTACTACA
The DNA here is from genome assembly GCA_028646595.1 of Phalanger gymnotis. Classification (NCBI taxonomy): domain Eukaryota; kingdom Metazoa; phylum Chordata; class Mammalia; order Diprotodontia; family Phalangeridae; genus Phalanger; species Phalanger gymnotis. The sequence goes on from CM053624.1 coordinate 339,765,023, forward strand.
TAATTCCTTTTAACATTGAAAGGACCAGGTGATTTAACTAATGCTATTTTTAGGGAGAGGCAACTGTGGTTAAGTGACCTGCCCAGGGTCACATAGCTACTAAGTAGATGGGGCCAAATTTGAACTCTGGTCTTCTTGACTCCAAGGCCAACATTCTATCCACCTTGCTACCTAGCGGCCCCACTAATGCAATTTAAAAAATAATTTTATTATAACCCCTCCTTTCTGAGTAAATGTACTTTTAAATATAAATAATCTCAAGCAGATATTATATTTGACTCTGAAATAAAATTTTTCATCCTATATTCTTTGCCTTATAAAGGAAAAAAAGCACCATGGCAGATCGTTCCTTTGAGGTATTCTTAAATCCCAGTCCTACTGTTAACATGGGAGCCTAATACCATTTTGAGTGAATAACATAGAGCAAACAACTAAGGTGGTACTTTCATTTTATTTTTTATTCATCAGTTCTTACACATTGTGATTTGAGGTCTACATTTTGAATGTTATAACTTAGAAATTTAAAGGATAAAAATGATCAAAGTATGGAAATTGACATTTTACACTAGAAGAACCAGAATCTTAAAATACTTTGAAAGACCAATTTGGGTCAGTTGACACAGTGCATTTTTAAAAGTTCATAATGCAAAGAAAATAAAAATAAGATGAACATTTTTATTTCAAAGTAAAAAGTATCATATTCGCTTAAATTATTTGTATTTAAAGTGTGTTTACACAGGAGAAATTACAGTGAATAGCAAAATATTTTTTAGTCAACTGATGCATCTAGTCCTTCTGGTGTTAAAATAACTGAAACAAAGTAATCAATCAACTGGGTAATGGCTAAATAAACCATGGTATGTGAATGCAATAGATTATCACCGAGTCAAAAGAAAAGATGAAAACAAATTCAGGGAAATATGGGAACTTTTATCAACTTATGTAAAGTGAACTATCATATAAAAAAAAACCCTTGTATGTTACAATGACTAAAACAATGTAAAGCCTAACCTTACCCCTAACTCAGTGTAATCATAACCAAGCTTGGCCCTGAAGAGATAAGAAAACACTTCCCTCCTTTCCATGCAGCTATAAGGGATTGTGGTTATGGAAGAGCATAGCACAAACTGCTAGATACAGTTAACGTTTATTAATTTTGCTAAATTGCTCCCCCCCCCCCATTGTAGGGGATAGCTCTGTCCAGAGAATACATTACATAGAATCCTACCGTATCTGAATAGTCCTATATATCAAGGACATTCTGAATTCAATCCTTTTTTCCTAGCCTCATATAGGTCTATACTATCCCATTCACCACTCACCTTGAATAACTAGACTTCCTAACCTCTGTCTATGGCAGCCCCATTTGATACTCCTTTCTTTCTCTTCCACTGTTTTCTCTGTAAAGACTTTTATTGCTAACAAACTGCTCTACAAATTAACCTCCCAAACCTTGGAATTGCTTCGTAGATTTATTTATGTGGTCATGTTGTTTGCCCCCAACAGAATACATAGGCTTCTCGATGGTGGTACCTGTTCTTTGTGTAAGCTGGGTTAGCAAACTACCACCTGTGGACCAAATCCAGCTGCTGCCTGTTTTTGTATGGCCCACAATCTAAGAATGGTTTCTACACTGCTAAGCTGTATTTTTAAATGTAATAACAATTCTTAGCTCAGAGGTTATACAAAAACGGGTGGTGGCCCCCAAACCACAGCTTGTTGAGCCCTGTGCTTAGAAAAGTATGCGGCATACAGTAGGCACTAAATAAACTTTTGAACTGAATTATCCCTCAGATATAACTGATGAACTCAAAGATTCCTTTTAGTCTACTATATCATTAATAACACCAAGGTCCAGGAGTCAACTTTTGCAAACCACCAAAGGGAATGACCACTAATCACTGAAATACCCAAGTATGATCCTCGAATAAGAAGCTAATGTACATCCATCAATTCAGTGTAGGCAATGTTAACACTTGTGCAAACTCTGTGACTAAACTGGGCAACAATTTAGTAGAGGTGTCAAATATGGAACCTGGAAATGATGAGCTCTGAATCCAAGTATTAAAGAAAAGAACAACTTCAGGGGGACATAATGAGTTCATGGCAAGTACCTATGTCCCCTATGGCAAATCACCACTTTCACTGCCTTCAATGGTGGTAGTGGAAAAAACAAACAAAAAGCAGAGTGACATAAATAATTGTAATTCCTTAAACAGTCTAAGACAGTTATTTTTCTTTCTTGATTGTACCAAATTAAGAACTCATCAATTTTTCCAGACTAGAAGCTGAACCTAACAACTTTTTCAATGTTTGCTATTACTGCTACCATGATAATTTTTCTTACACATGAATCTGGTCAGGTGAAACCTCTTCTTTAAAATCTCCAGTGGCTCATTATTATACACCTCAGTGAAGTCCAAATTTCTCTGGCACTCAAGGCCCTCCACAATCTGTTGCTAACCTCCCTTTCTAATTGTCCTGAACTTGCAAAGTTGGTTTTTGGAACCCGAGCATAAGACTTTATATTTCTTCCTCATAAATTTCATCTTATTAGATTAGGCCTAATGTTGTGGCCAGGGAAGACTTTCATCTAATACGTCAGTGATTTCTCACAGCTCTGTAACATCTGTAAATTTGATAAGAATTCTATTCATGTCTTTATCCAAGTGACAGACAGCAATGTAGTGAGCCACATAGATTCCACTAAAGTCCTCTTTCCAAGTTGAAATAGAATCATTAAAGACTCCATTGTCACTAATTCTTCTTTGGAAGCTTTAGTAGGTCATTCAAAGAAGGAACTTTCCATCTTAATCTCTTATGTGGAGGTTTATAAATGGTTTTTGCTTCTTGTGCCATCAATCCAGGACATGTTCAAAACCTTTACACACAAAGTTGGAAACATTACATAATAATAATGGCACCAAACAATATTTAACTGTAGGAGTTACTGTTTTTTCCACTACATTTGTAAAAAGCGAGAATTAATTTAAGCCATCTGGCAACTTTGAGATGTCCCATTATTGACTTTTTTCATTTTCCTAAGTTATTTTCTTGGGGGATTGGGGGTGGCAAAATACTCTTTAACTTATCAAGCAGTCTTGAACATCTGTGAGTGTATTAAATGATTACCAGAACAGCAATCTATACCAGGCACTAGTTTTCAGGAGCTTAGTTCCACTATTTATGTGTTCTTATAACACACTTAAATTCTCATAAACAAAACTGAATTCCCAGACCATGTCCATTTCATTGAGAAAAATAGGGCTTTAGATCAATTCCAGCCAATTCTTCCCTTTGGGTGGTTTAACAGAGTAGTTAGCCCTATAGTGTCACTATATACTTATTTTTCTGGGCTCAATTAATTGGGAAAGGGGGAGGGAAATTTTTGTGACTCATCACCCTTGGGGGTCTTTTAATAGTGGATGAACTGCTTAAGAGTAAGATGTGGGTGGGTTTATAATTCTTATTTCTACCCAAGAAACCTATATTTACAATTCTTATCTACAGGCAGATAGGACTTAGTTAACCTTTTTGCTTCCTTTCACAAAGTCCTTTATGACTCTCAATTCATATCAGTCTTTGAAATGGCAAAGGAAAAGTACAAAGGAAGTCTAATTACAGATATTGATAATCTATGAGCATAAGTCAGGCAGACTGGGGCTGAAGAGGCAAAACTCTAAATATAGTATACTTTGGTTGTAGGACAAAAGAGGGACCAATTTTCTTGCTGTTATTTCCATCACTTTCAATGAAAGAAGAGGTTGAACACATCTTGGGTTGGAATCTTCAGGTGGTCCTAAATGGTATACTTCCCCAATACCTAGATGAGCACATTACAGAGACTCTGATTTTACAAAATCAATCTGGAAATACAAAGTTGCATCATTGAGCACAGAGCAAAGAATCAGAATATAGAGGTAAACACTTACTAATCTGCCCCTCTCCCACACAAGTAACTGGAATAGAATTTCAAGGGACCTTAAGAATCAAGTCTATTGTTAAAAAATTCTTAAACTTGCACTTTTACAAACAACACTGGATATCACAGTTCATTTTGTAACATGTTTTGCCTCAATTTTAATTTCTTCATTTATGTAAACCAGTATTTTCTTGGGATTCTTTGTTTCAGATTACCACAAAATTCAAATGCTTTATTTTAAAATTTGCTATGTTAATTAAAAAATATATACATATATAAAAAATCACTAGAAATTAACTGAAATGGAACCCCCTTTGAATTAACCCAAGAGATTCTATTGTCAGTCCTCTCATTATTTCTCTTCCATGGCTTTAAGATCACTAAACTGAACTCATAATCTTACCTCCAAATTGACCCTTCAAGAAACACTTCCTTATTTCTACCGATGAAACCACTACTCTTCCAAGCTTGAAATCCAGGATCTAGGGTTGAAGGGTTGGGAGAATATCTTGGCTCAAAAACTTTCAGTGGTAATTGCTTAACAAATAAAATAAAAACAACTAATACTGGCATTTAAAATACTCTACAATCTGGTTGTGTAGTACCTTTCTAGCACTGTCAAAAACTTTTTTCCCCTTCATTTTCTATGTTCCAGCTAAATCAGACTATTCATTCTCAAATTGAATTCTCTCCTTCCCTCCCTCTTTGTCTTTTTGAAAGCTTTCCACAATGCCTAGAATGTCTTCGCTGTTCCCTCAAAGGCCTAGGTCAGATATTTCCTTCTTCCTGACAATCTCACCTTCCAGATACAGGATCACTCTTTTCAGAAGGTTGCATCTCAAGCTGCACTTTTTTTTTTTTACTCCCAAACCCTAGTATAAAATAGGCACTCAATGTTTAATGTAATATTTTTGTTTTTTCTGTATCTGATACTAAAAAACTAGGTTAAAGGACATGTTTCATTGTCAAAATCTCGGTTAACACATTTACTTCCTAGTCTTTTCAGACTTTTTGACTCCACTCACTATCCCCATGGACAAGGATACAAAAATACTGACTTAAGAAATTTAAATGTTATCTTTTAGATACACCACCTTGAAAAAGATCACTGTGTATCATATGTCATTGAGTATATTCAATGATTAATAACAGAAAAGAAGTCAATTTTTGGACACACATGACGTAGGTGACGAACGTAGACAGCAAAGCAGGTTGGTTTGCTAGATGTGATTGTCTGCCATTATAACTTTTTCCTTTCTGGAACCCCATATGATTCTGAGAATTTGATCTAGTCCAACCACCTCATTTTATAGATGAGATAACTGTGACTCAGAGAGGTTATGATCTTCCCGAAGGCATGTAGCAAGTGTTGAGGCTGGGACTCAAGAGAATGAGAAATTACTGCAGTTTTTCTACAACAGAAAGGTAGATGGATCTTGAAAACCCAAAGTTTAAAAACTTTATCATTAATTTTGCGTGGTTTTCATCAGAGACCAAGAAGATAACTTCTAGTAGTTAATAACAAAAAGGACATTTGTTTTACCCAGGTACCTCCATCTTGTTCATCTTTCCTTTTTCTTTATGTAATTCCAATAAATATTTGCTTAAATGAGCAGAATTCAAAGTGCTATAGGATTAAACTTCAAGTTCTCATTAAAAAAAAACCATCACTGGCTTTTTATTGTTTGCTAACTTTGAGCTCCTTCTATGGATCCTCCTGGAATACAGATTTAGGGAGAAGAATTTATGCCTATGATAGCCAGTATTTATACAGCACTTTAAAAATCTGCAAGGCTGTTTACCACATTTGATCTTTACAACAACCCTGGAAGGTAGATGCAATTATCATCATCTCCATTTGACAGATTAAGAAACTAAGGCTGTGAAAGGCTAAATGACTTGGCCAGGGTTACACAGCTTTAGAACGTTCAGATTCCAAGCCCAGTACTCTATCACTCTACCTAGCTGCTCAAGATGCCATATCAATTCAAATAGTGGTTACAACTCTTTTCCGCCTATTTGACCTGATAAAAACATGTATTCAGTTTATAAGCAGTGCTATTTTTCAGTGTATAGCTGCATATTATTTCTTTTTTCATTTTTGGAGTAAAGTCTACATTTGGGCTAAAACACAAACTAAAATGAGTGCCTAGAACCTGAATTTATAGAAATGGTAATTTGAAAACTCCAAAGGCATTTTAGAATCCAAATTTTTACTGGGAAACAGATTTATATAAGCTGTTAAATTAAGTTTTAAAAGCCAGTCATAACAGATGATATTTCCCAAAACTCAGTTTTTTGTCCAGCATTTACAATAATAAAAGAAACAAGTGTTGAAAAAAAACATGTTGTGTATATTATCATTCTTCCATGGATTTAATGATACAACTTTCAGCATCACAGTGAACCACTCAAGAAATAGTTTTATTGCGGAATTTTTTAAAACAAAGTCACTCTAGTAAGCTGTGTAATCAATTTAAGGACCTAGATTCAACAGTAACATCTTTTTTTCTTCTGGAGGTAGAGAAATGGTTTTGAAATTACAGTAGATTAGAAATGCCCCGCAAATATTACCTTTTACAAATGAAAACTGTATTACTGGTCTATGAAACATACAGACAAGCAAGAATCTATTTGGTATGGGAAACTGAATAAATCAAACTTTTTGGAATGGTGACTTAAATCAAATCTACACTGATTGACAAGTTGTTGGAGCTATCATTGGATAGGTACAGTGGAGGAAAAGTATTTGATTTGAGTCAGAAGACATGGATTTAATCCTGCTTGAAATACTTTCTAGCTGTGTGATCATGGGGCAAAGCACAACCTCTAACAGCTTCAATTTCTTCATTTATAAAATAGAGATGATAATACTTTCACTACCTTATGGGACTGTTGAGAGGGGAGCACTTGGCAAACCTTAAAAGCGTTACAAAAATATGTTGGTATCTAAGACAGGGACTAAAACCTACGGGTCCAGAAAGAGCATTCACTAACTTCATATTAGGAGAGAGATTCCAGTTACGAAAATTTTACAAATGAACAGTAAGCTGCTGAGAGAAAAAACTGTCACTCTTAGCAAAAAATACCCAACTTGCTATGGAGTTACCTTAATTATTTTTTTCCTTTTTGTAGAAAATTTTCAATGGGATTGGGCAGAAATTTTCTAATAGGAATGCAGTTTTTATTTCACAGTCAGGAAAAAAGATGTAAAGAACTTCACAAAGCCACAGAATCTTAGATTTTACAAGAACGAATTCTTACTTTTTAAAATGATCGTGAAACTGCTAACTAGAGAGGCTAAGTGACTTTATTGAGGTTATATTCACCAGTTCCATAAAGCAATTAGAACTTCTATTTGTCTTTTAGAAAGACAAGCCTGGACTTTGCACGCAATTTTCATACTTTTTCACAATAATTTGTAAAATAAAAGCAGATACTTAACTGCAACCTTGATTCCTCCAACTATGCATTGAATAATGGACTCTATAATGGGGTCTGAAGCTGGCACAGCTAGTCGTCTCTTAGTTGATCCTCAAATACATTTATTTATATATGTCTGCCTCTATATATTTCTCCAGTGATACTCCTAGTCTTAGTGGCTTGGAGCTAATGATGGAAGGGTAGGGTGAAAAAGCATTTGGGTCAGGTCAGACTGGGCTGACATCTCACAGCAAATTAGCCTTGGAATCAGGCACTATTTCCTACCTGGTCTAAGGTGGCTCCGCCAACTTCAGACCCCTATCTGTGATACTCTGACAATGCTTTCACCTTGGAGCTTTTATTCACCAATAGTTTCATGAACTATTAATACAATATTTCAATAGTGTTTCTATAACTATTTCAATATAATTACATTTACTTTAATTTAGTTAAGCACCTTTTCACCAAACAAAATTAGAATATAAATTTGTACATAAAAGTAAAAAACCTATGGATTCAGCAATATTTTCTACAAAGCTTAAAATAAGCACTAATTCTATGAATTTGCCTCAGCCTACCTCCCCCTCTACTGACAACTTTGAGAAAAAAGCTCTAATTGTGGGGGAAAAAAAACCAAACTAGGTCCTCTCAAGATCAGAATAACAAAAAAAGGTCTTCTACATTTATTTTAGATCTCTCTCTCTTTTTGAAAGCAGTTAAACTTTGTTCTTTAGGCCCTAGTCATATGATTTCTATTGTATGAAGCAAACAAACCATAAACATTTAGGAGACCACAGAACAATTCAGTGTAAAAATATTCCTTAAAATGATTTACAGACATCTTATCTACCCCGACACAATTAGACTTGAGAACCAAACTTGAATAACCATAGCCAGACTGCAAATTTCCCACTCTCTATTTGGTTTCCTTATAGAAAACTAAAGTCAGTTCTCAATTGTTGCTGTCAACTAGAGAGGATAGCATAGAGGGCCATTGAAATACAAGATAAAGAATATCCACGGAAATGAAAGTACAAAAGAACGTATCTGTGGGACATAAATTATAATTGAACCCATCATTGTGATTATTCAAATGCTAAAATGAGATTAACTTCTTAAATAGAGCATAATTTCCAATAAATAATTTTTGTACTGGGCAGGTAGGTGACACAGTGGATGGAATGCCAGGGCTGAAGTCACGAAGATTCATCTTTTTTGCGTTTCAATCTGGCCTCAAATTCTTCCTAGTTGTGTGACCCTGGGCAAGTCTCAGTTTTCTTCATCTGTAAGGTGAGCTGGAGAAAGAAATGGCAAACCACTCTAGTATCTTTACAAAGAAAAATCCCAAGTGGGGTCATAAAGAATTGGACATGACTGAAATGACATAACAACAATCTTTGTACTACGACCTGCTGATGACAAGCTCTTCAAGTGGGTTTCACAGGACCATAGAGCTAGAGATGGAAGAAACTCTGTGTCCCGGTTCCCAGGTTATATAATCCAATTCTCTCATTTTCCAGATTAGGAGATGGAGTTTGCGGGAGGTTAAGTGACTTACCCAAGATCACACAGGTAATAATTTAATTGGCAGAGCCAGGGTTTGAGTACATTTTCTGACTCAAACCCTGCCTAATAGTACCAAGGAATTGGAGGGAATCAATAGGGGTCAAAAGAGAGCAATAAAGTTGACCCCGGTCCCCACCCTCCCCAAAAAGGTATTCTGAGAGAAGGGAAGAGAGCCAAAGGAAATGAAACTATAGACAATCTGAGGGGGAAAAAAGGCATAAGAATAATTACCTCCAAATAAATAATAATGGTAACTAGCTATCTTGTCTCAATTGAGTTAAAACAAAATATACAGAAATATAGGTAAGGGCATAAGAAAAGCTCTTCTGAGTATAAAGGAGCTATATAAATTAGTACAGACCCACAGTCCTTCGGTTTAATCATACTCATAAAAATCCAAAGCATAATCTACAGCCTATTGGAGTTTTTCAATAACAATACTAATAATACTCATTCTGGCATCTAATCATGATAATGAATGTATGCATAGCTGATGATAATTGAATACATAAGAATTCTTCCCCAAACCTGTCAAGATTCTGGGATTCATCAAGAGCATAAAGTTGCAAAATTTCATACTATGAAATTTTGTCTCACGCTAGGAAATTTTTAAGACAAATCCTTTAGAAATGAGCATATATACACCTCCCCCTCCCATTTAACCATGATTAACATATTTACTTGCCACCCTAATTTTCCTGTCTTCTCCTTTTTCTTTTATAATTTCTACTTACTGGTAGCAGTAAGAAAGTAGAAGGACTGCAAAGGAAAAGATGGGTGGGGTTCCTTGATTCGCCTTAATTTTAGACTGCTGCTCTTTCTGCAAAGGTTGTTAACTCTTATAGTTAAAAAAAAAAATATATCCGGTTGGGAGGGGAATCTCAGTCCTTTCATTTGTTATACCCCTTAAAGACACAGGTGATGATCCCCAAATTCTAGTCTCTGTTAAGAACTTTTTCAAGGCTCAGGTTCAAACAACAGCTCCCAGTAATTCCAGTGGAGAAGGATGTTCTCCCCAGTTGTTTAGGTATGTAGATTTTTGCTCAGGCCAAGTGAGATGACCAGCCAGGATGGTTTAGTTGTTCAGTCATTTCAGTTGTGTCCGACTCTTCATGACCCCTTTTGAGGTTTTCCTGACAAAGATACTAGAGTGGTTTGCATTTCTTTCTCCAGCTCATTTTACAGAAGAAGAAACTGAGGCAGGCCCAGGGTCACACAGCTAGTACCTGAGGCCAGATTTGAACTCAGGAAGTCTTCCATACTTTCACTGAACCACCCTACTTTCACTGAACCACCCAGAATGGTTTAAGATGGTAGGGAAAGGAGTACGTGATTTCCAAGGTAATCCTGCAAGTACTTATGGTAATCATCTGTGTGAAAGGACTATGAATGAAACTACACTGAAATTCTTGAAAGTTACATTAATATGGTTCACTGTATTTCCTTTACAAAATTATATGAAAAAAGATTCTACCTCCACTTTAATGATGGAAGAAATGGAGAAGCTACTTAACTTATAGCAGTAAATGGGAATATCAGAACCTCAGATCTTCAAAATCAGGTCAAAATATAAATGCAATCAGTTGCTCTATTAGAACACTAATATAGTACTCTATTTACCAGTTTCTCTATACATGCACATGTAATGTAAACATTACTACACTCAGGGAAATGCAACAAAAAAGCTAAGCAATTTATTCACTATCACAACATACATTAGTGGCAGACAATCTTCTGCTCAAGTTTATTAAGCCAGAATACCTTTAACACATTTTTTGCTTATAGCTAGAGGCCGAAGTTAGTAAAACAAAATAATAATTCCATTCATTTAACTCTCAGATGAGGCTTAGTTGGAAAGTATAAAGCCTGAGTAACTTATGAAATAATTTTTTATATAAGTGTGCCTCAATTTACCCAAGTGCCAGGTTCTTGGGGGGAAAGTACTTTTAATATACAGAAATGTATTAGAGGAGTTTACCATTTAAACAGACTTTGTGGTTGGTCAATTTGTAAAAAGAAGAATCCTTTAGAAAGGTAAGCAACAGTCTAACTTCTGTAAGTATAGATTTCTTGTATTTTGGGTTTTCTTAAAGCAAATGCACCTTTACTGCCTTACATTAAAGCAAAACAAGACAAAAAAAAAAACTGAAAGTACTGTTCAGCAGATTAAACCAGTTAGCCTTTAGATGAAAGCAGATCTCCCCACATGGGTAGCAAATCTTTGGAATCCTCAAGGATGATTTAGGTATACCTCTGCTTAAAGGCACAGTGATGGACCAGATCTCTTTCAATCCTACGCTTCTTTGTATTTTGATAAGCTAGATGCAACTATACTACCTTCAATTGAGGGTTGAGACCTAACAAGTCAAACAAGGCTGGGCCTGACCTAAAAAATAAAAATGGATGAGTAATCTTCTCTAGGAAAGTGGGTGAAGATGAAACAATTCTAGTCCTCTCAGTGACCCAACACTTAAACGTTGGAAGATGTTCGGTTCATTGATTTAAAGTAAAATTGGAACCTAGCAATATGTAACCTTTTCACAAAGGGAAACAAATTAGCCTACGTGTTCTGGTCCAATTCCAACCAAAATAATGACATTGTGTGTCTCTAAATCTCCCAGCAAGTTTCATTTGCACACAGTATTCTTTTCCATTTCCTAACAAGAATTCAGCTGTGAATTGCCATAGAGCAGCCCTGTTCAGTACTGATGTTACATTTACTAGGAGTAAAGGGTGGAATTTGGTTTCACCTCAGTCTGTAGCAGACTTTAGTTTTATTTTTTTCCTCGGACAGAGAATTTTATGATCCTACCACATATTCCAGGACAACTTTGGGGTTAATAGTACACCGTTGGCACAAATTCAATGCTCAAGTAGGAAACTGCAAATGATTTCTTTAATTGTATGCCAAGTTGAATAATCTCCCAGGGAAAAGAACCTCCTCCTCCTGCCCCTCCCCCATCAGCATCGCCTCCCTGCTGTGCAAAGAGCCCTTTGTCCAGCCCTGCACTTATCTAGCTGTTTGGCCATATTGACAGGCCTACTGGAGGCATAATAAGGGAGTTAGTCTGACATCAGCAGCTGGCAGTTTGAAACAAAAATGTTCCTATTCTACTTTCAGCAAACCCTGCTGTAGTGGTCTTTGATTCCCCTCATGGTGTCTAAATCTCTTCTTCCTGTTTTATCTCAGTTTCCAAATACAAGCCAGGAGCTGGATATATCCACCATCCCCTAAAATGGGGGTGGGAGTGTAGGAGTTAGCCGAGCAAATGAAAATTTTGACTCTCAGCTACAAACCAACTCTGTGAGCTAATTCTAGAAGTCTTTTATAATTTGTGCCTCTGAAATTTAGGCAAATGGGAAACAACAGGTAGGGTATTGTGTGTGTGGTGAAAAGACCAAGGAACAGATTCCATTTATTTTACCTAAGGTATTTCACCAAGGCTCCTGATCTCTTTGAATCTTACAGCGGGTGGAGGAGAGGGCAAATTGGGCAAAAACATTACAGTTTTAGGTATTAGGGAAACTGGCTAATAATTCAAGAATCTTACAATGACAGAATATCACTATTATTTCTCCAATGAAAAGAACTCCTTGTCTTCAAACCAAAGATAGTAGATTGACTTTTTAAGTCAAAGTATTCAGCAAGCCAAACCAATGATGGAAAAATGGAGTAGACAAGACGAGATTACATACTCCTTATTTACAGACTGACAGTGTAAAGTGGATGGACTGAGGTTCAGCTTGATTATATCTTATAAATCCACTGAGAATGTGTAAAACTGAGTTTGTCGAAAATAATTTAAAGCCCTTGTCAGAACAAAATTCTCTGAACCATCAAATTTCAATAAAGGTGATAACAAGAAAAAAAGTGAACAGGAAGCCTACATCTGGTTCAGGATTTTCAAAGAAAATAACTGTTATAATTAAAGTGATAGGAAAAATTGTATGTGGTAATTAGATGTAGAGACTTAATACCACAGAATCCAGAGTACATACACATCTTCTCTTTCCTGCCCTACAACATAAACTCCCCCATAAGTGTTTCTTAAGGGAAGAGAGAATAAAGTGAGACTCTGAATTCAATACTAAAACTTTAAAAGTCGCTTTAACTCATAACGTGGAACTCTCTGAACGGAACAATGCCATCTAAAGCTTCTAACAAAAAAATTATACTTATATGCATGAGGCAACCATCTTCAAGTAATGGGGTACTTCATTTTCTATTAAGTTCCAAGTGAAAATAAGTTGTATTATGAAGTTTACATTTTTTGGTCAAGTTTCAGAGTATTGTTCAATGACCAGTAAAAAAGCATTTTTTTTCTAGAAGGATGGATCTTATCAAAAAAGTTTTAGTTACTAACATCTGAAAATAAATGATCATTTAAAAAAAAATAGCTGCTAGGGAGGGCCTCCACCTTCAAATTAAGCTGAGAGCCATCAGACTTGAAATCTAATTGATGAGAAAAATATATTCTGTTCATCTTTCTACAGAGGTATTTCCAGTGACCTTTGATGGTCTATAATTGTGACATAATGTTTCATATATTACTTCTAATGCAAACAAGATGACAACGTGGAAACAGCATTCTCTACTTCTGAGTATTGCTCTGGTATTTTTCTCAAATGTGAGGGAAAAAATGGCTTCTTTTTAAAAAGAATAGATTAGTTACAGTAACATGGAAGTGATACACATGTAGGGTTCTAAGTAGGTTTAAAAAAACTTTTAAACAGTGTAAAATGTAGATCTGAGGATTAATAGACCCTCTCTTTACCTATGCTCATTTCTAAAAATCTTTTTATCTTAGATTACAGAGTGGTTCAAACAACAGGCCAATACAAGTGAAAAAGAACGTTTATTTGATATGGCATCTTTTACATTACAAAGTTTAAAAAAAAACAACAGTTACAGTACAAAGTACTAGAAGAATCTAAAAATATTCTTTTAAAGGTTTTCTCTTTCATTAGTCTGCTTGGATGCTTGGTCAATGGCTGGGAGAAAACACAATTCATATTTGTGAACAGCAAAAACTCATTTTCATTCATCTTGGTTCCCTGACACAAATATTGGAGTCACCACTATACATTATAAATATCTGTGGGACTGAAATATATTCACATCAATTTAAACCAAAAAATTATTGATTACAGTATCACTAATTTTAGCCCATGGAGGACTCAAATTTGAAAACATCATACCACCACCAGCTTCTGCTAATTATTATATATATAGTAGGTTTCAGTCCATTTGAGTGGTGGTTCTCATCCAACTGGACCACCATACTTAGCAGACTGCTCTGCTAATATGGAAAACTTTCTGATCATGAGAATCTGGGGGAGGGTTAAGTTGCTCTGATGTCCAGTACTAGACAGACAGTTTCTGCATATTCCTTCTAGTCAGCCCCATCTCTTCATAGATGGGTCCAGGTGTGTCATATTCAAGGACTGTATCCTTGTAACGTCAGAAGACTATACCCAATGAGACAATTAAGAGTCAAAACTCCCCAGCAGATATATTTATCTACATTTGTTAGTCTGTATAAATAATACAGCAAGAAAAAAAGTGCTTGATATACTAATTACCACTTGGAGAGGGCTAATTTCTATTAGTTTATCCTCTTAAAATTCCAAAGTCTGGTTTAGCAACGAATTATTCTATAATCTGCAAATGGAAAAATCCCATAGTATGGCATGATACTTGTAACCATTCTACAGGACAGATATTTTATTCAATAAAGATAACATGGCCTACTTAATGGAGGGAAAGATGGATATAACAGTAAGTAAAGCATGTGGTTGTATGATTAACTGGAAGGAATGGAAGAAAAGAATGTGTGTAGTTAGAAAAAAGGGGCTGCCTGTGTCTGTGTGTATGTATGCATGTGTATCTCTCTCTGTATTTTTCCTGCCCCATTTTGAGGAAGAATCTTGATTCTCCCTACTATGCTTTTTTAGGGGCTCGAAAAAGTGTACAAATGAAATACCTGGGATTTTCAGCAACATTTGAGAATAGTTCTCAATGGATGCCAGTAAACTCCAATAAAATTCATTTTTCCAACTACTGATATAAATGGGTGGAAGGTTATGAATTGTTAATTTTCCTCTCTATATAGATAATTCTTTTTAAGCAAACCAGATTAGCAGTAAAAATTCCCAAGAAACCAAGGTTCCTTCTCAGTAGTAGAACCAGCCATCTCCTAAGTGCAGTTCCCTGCAGCCAACAGCATTAATGGACGCTGCACTGCTGTCCTTCCCTGGAGACAGCAGCCAGCACTACTCAAGCTTCTCACGTAGCAACCAGAGCTCCAGAGCCAGCAGCTGCTGCTGCCTTGTATACTCACCCCTGAGATCCAACCCAAAGGAACAACCCTCTTCTCTCCTCACCCCACCCCCACTCCTTACACACTTTCCTTCTCATCAGTGCTCCTTGCCAAGCAGACTGGAATGATACTCTCAGGAAGAAACCATCTCGAGGTTCCATCTTTTAATTATTGGAAGACCTTTATTAGAAAATCAAGATTTATCTAAACCTAATTTAAAATTGATTTTAAGACAAAAATCAATGCTGGAATAAAACTTCCTTTCAGAGCAACATTTTTTTCCAAGCATGTTAAAATCCCGAGTGTATATCTGTTGCCCAAGTGACAGACTCTTGTGCCATGTTCTACAAAAGGAAATCATAATTCATTCTTCTGCCTACAGTGACAGCCGGAGTAAAGCTTAAACACTCCAATCACATAATGGGCCAGAACCCTGGAAGGTAGCTATCTTCTAAATAAAACTGAACAGCCTTATTTAAAAAATTATTATTCCTGATTCTCCAAGGCCTGCAAACACCAGCCTTTGAAGCTACTACTACATACTATATTCTTAAAGCTCAAATTTCACACGATTTTTTTTAAAAAAATCGCCATTTATCACTTTTCCTTTACTAACATGCAAACATTAATCATTACAAAATTTAGCAACTTTATTTATGGGATCAAAATTCTCATCAAAGACACTTACCACCTAACTTGGCATCTGGGTTCCCAATCAACTGATTAAAAATCTCTGAAACATTGACCCAGCAAACAAGGATGGGGCTCTGGTGACACAGAATGAATATGACCTTGCCCACAATTGTATGTCATTAAAAACAACTTGTTTCAGTCAATCGCTGAAGGAAATTGAGGGAGAAGCTGGGAGACACCCAGCCCTGTGAACACATTTCCAGTGAAAATGGAAGAGGTGGGCTAAAATACAGGCAAACCTCAAATGGGGCCTGGAGCTCTGGGCAAGACATGAGTTATTAGCGAACACATTACACAAGTAATATGAGAAGGCAGAAAATGCAGGTCAAACAGGCACCCCCGCCCCGAGCAGCAGGGTTGGCTGCAGCATCAGGACCCGGGGGAAAGAGACCCCCCTTCCCTCCTGGAGAGGAGTGAGGCCGTCAAAGGAGCCAGAGAATAGATTAGCATAGAAGGGGGTTTTCCCCACAGTTAAACTTTCCCTCTCATCCTACAACCCTTCCACTTCGGCTCTCTTCTACCTTCGCGAACCACCCTGTCTCACACCTCCTTGTCCGTAACTCAGGGAAAAAGAATTCTTAAGTCACTTATTATTCTGCCTTAAAAAAAAAAAGCTAAGCAAAGAAAAAACATCCCTAAAACGATGGCCCTCCACGCCCAAGGCAGGAAAAACGACACGAGCTGGCGGCGCTCCAGCCTGGAATCGTACAAAACCCCAGCCCTGGGCTCCCTCCGCGGAGATGCGCGGAGCAGGCCGCGGGAAGTCCAGGAATGTGCACGGGGGGAGGGGTGGCGAGAGGGCTCGGAGGAGGCCGCGGCTTCCCTGTGGGAAAGGAAGCAGCCATCGGAGATGGGAGCAGACACACGGAGGAGGGAAGGGCTCCGGGCTCGGGGCGGAGGGGAGCACGGCGAGGCCCCGGAGGCGCAGCGGCATGCCACGGGGCCGGCACTGGGGGGCAAGGCTCGGGGGACCCGCGCACCCTCCCCGGGGAGTGGGGGGAGGGGACGGAAGGGTCCCGACCCGGCCCAGGAGGCATCCTCGAGCCAAGAGTGGGGGGGCGCTCCTGGGAGGAGGGGTACGGGGGTGGCGGGGCGCAGAAGGAGGAAAGCATCCTTCGAGGCTTCCTGCGACGCGAGGCTCAGGCCCCGGGCCCCGAGGAGGGCAGGCCCGAGGATGGGGGAGGGGGTGGTGACCCCACGCGATGCAGGCCTTTTTTCGTCAGACCCCTTACCTGTGTCCCTCCCAGGCGCGGGGGGCCCGGGCCCGGGCCCGGGCTGCGGTGTGCGGCACTGCCGGGGAGAGCAGGACTCGAGCTAGGCCCAGCGCGGCGCCGCGGTGTTTCCTGGCCGGGAACGGCCCGAGCCTGTGAGGTGGGGGTGGGGGGTAGGGGCAGAAAGGCGGAGCGAACCGAGGGCGGGCGCGCGGGCGGGGAGGGGGGGAATAGGGGAGGGAGTGTGGGCGGACTGGCGGGGCGGCTGCTACTGCTGCTGCTGCTACTGCGCGAGAGTCTGTGAGAAAGCTGGCGGGCGGCGGCCGCCCCTCCCCCAGCGGCGGCGGCAGCAGCGACGGCGGCGACGGCGGCGGCAGCAGCAGCGGCGGCAGCTCACTCAGCCCGCTGCCCGAGCGGAAACGCCACTGACCGCACGGGGATCCCCGGCGCTGGCGCCAGGGGCACCCGGGACACGCCCCCTCCCGCCGCGCCATTGGCCTCCACGCCCAGCGCTCCGCACCCATTGGTCATGCGGCCGCCAATCAGGAGCAGCCGCTGGGGTCGCCTGCAGAAGAGGCTGTGCGCGGGGGCACCGGCTCGTCAGAGAGCCAGCTGCTAGGTAGGGGAGCGGAACTCTTCAGGGGGTGTGGGGTAGGCTGCTGACGGCGGAGATGGGTGAAGCCGTCGAGAGGTGGTGGAGGTGGAAACCTTAGTGTTTCGCTCAACGGAAACTGAAAGGCTGGGCCTGTCCGCTGCGCTGGAGGGGGAGGGAGAAGCAGAAGGGAGCGGCTAAAGCAAGACCAGAACCCTGCCATGGCTCCCGCAGCGGGAGGAGCTCTTCTGGCCCGCCTCCTCTCGTTGATTGGGCGCCTCGCCTCCCGCCGCGTGTGAAAACACAAATGGCGTTTGCTGGTTGGAGTGAAGCTCCTGTCAGTTACGGCCTCGAGAATACGCCGCTGCCGAGGCTATCGGACTGCCCCATGGGCGGGGTAGGTAGGTCGGGGAGGGGGTAGGGCGACCTAGAGGGGCACTTGAAGGTGCCTCACGCTTCTACCGCCCCATGGGGCCGGGAAGGGGGTGGGCCTGGAGAGCGTCTCGGGCGTCTCCGCCCTTTTTCCGAAGGAGTTCGGTTACCCGCCGTCTGGGCGGTCGCGGGGTCTGATTGGGTCTCGGAGCTGGGAACCTGCTAGGCTATTGGCTCCGACTCGAGTGAGCGAAACCACTGCGTTCGGCGGCGGGGGCCGCGTGAGGCCCTCCTGCCCCGCGGCGCCCGCGGTGGTAGGGTCTCAGCCCCGCGCCGCAGTGTCTAGCCCGTCGCTCCTGCGCAACGTGGCAGGAAGAGGGCCGCAGGGGCGCTGGGAGGAGGGGGTTCTGGTGAAGACTCCTGGGTGGCGGCGGTGACCGCCGCTGTGGAGCCGGGGGAGGAGGAGGCGGAGGGCGAGGAGGGTGTGGGTTCCTCCTCCATGCTGGGATCCTCTTCGGCCTCTGAAAACCAAGCAAGTCTTCGCTCCCCGAAGCCCCAGATTTCCAGTTCCCGAGGTTCACGCTTGGCTTGAAGGGCGTGAAGGTCCCAGGTGGTGCAATGCGGGTTGGGGGAGGGGAGGAGATCTTGTCCTCCTGAGGCCACTTCAGGTTGGGGGAAGAAAGGGAGTGGACGAGGGGGCCGCGCCCTTGCCACGGAATCTCCCCGACACCCCAATGGGGAGGCACCTCAGATGCACTTTTCTAGGCTCCTGAAGACGTGGGATCGCGCAAAATCCGGACTGTACTATAGTCTACATTTTTCACTTCCTTTGTTAGATAAATACGTGCGCATTAGCGGCCGGGAGAGAGCAGAGAACAGCGCGGGGAGTTGTTCACTGTGAGTTAAGCCCGCATAAGTTTTAAAACTAACCCCATAAACTCAGTTGAGCAGGTACATATAAAAAGTGCTCAGTGGTAATAAGGAGAAAACGTTCTTGTCTAAATTCCACTAAATAGGACATACTCCTTCCTAATAAATGCCAAGTAGGTAGCTTCATTTCACCCATTTTTTCAGGGAACAAAGGGTTCTGGAGGGACTGAGGAAGGGAACAATAAGGGGACATTCCCTTTTGTAATTATCGATTCCTCATGAGTCACCATT
Organism: Phalanger gymnotis; assembly: GCA_028646595.1. NCBI lineage: Eukaryota > Metazoa > Chordata > Mammalia > Diprotodontia > Phalangeridae > Phalanger > Phalanger gymnotis. Next base: position 339,784,283 of record CM053624.1, read on the forward strand.
CCTTCCCCCATAGGCACGGCCCACACTGCCATCTCCCAAAAACTAGAACATACATGTATTCCCTGGCACTTGTCAGACGGGCACACCTTAAAAGGACACCATTTTGAAAATCTAGCATGTTCTCCCCACCCCTATCAGGTGACCAAATAGCCATCCTAGCTTCCTTTCATTTCCTTAGGACATAAAGAGTACCAAAAGCTTTCTACGGGCACCTAAACTTATGTATTAATATTTACTATTGGTTTTGTATCTGTGCTGCTGGTAATGTGATTTTTCTTGCTGCAATTTCAGAAGCCCAAAATGGCTTCCCACTGTCATTTGTTATAGAACAGATTTCCTTAATTTCTAAGGCCTAAGGAGAAGCAATGCAGGAGGTGCAAAGTGTATAGAAGACCAGGCTTAGAGTAAGGTCCAATATGACAGACTAGCACTGTCATGTTGACAAGTCAGTTGACATCTCAGATCCCCCATATAACTTAAAAGACTCTAAATTATAAGTGATTTGCTTATCTTCATGGGTAGAACTACTTTTCACCCCAGGAGTTCCCCTCACCCTTTTAGTCACAGGTGTGACTACTCCTTCCTTTACTTTCAGATGCCCAGCACCATACTACCTCTGGTCTTTTTTCTCCTCAAAATTACTTCATTCATTCCTCACATTTTTGATGTTAACTTTATTACCATGGTTCCTTTATCTGATTTTCCAAGTCTTGTTTTTTAATTGATCTTTCTATATAAATGTGGCCCTCGGCAAGCCCTGTCCCCAAGATATCCTACTTCCTTAACTAAAATTTCCTAAATTGGATGGAAGATAGAGAAATCTGGAATTTGCCAACATATTTCACTCCTTAGAACAAAACCAAAAATGTTGAATAGTTAATGATGATTTATGACCAAATGTGAATAAAAATAAGTGAACATTGATTTACTAAGGTCAGCATTTGTAAATCATGTAACACATAGTATTACACTTTAATTTTGAAATAAAATTAATAAAACTTTTGTGTCAACTATAAAAAAAATTTAAGAAGAATTATATCTTCTTTCATGGGACACAGTCCTACAAATAAGACTGCTTGTTCAACTGGAGAAGAAAAACTTCTACCTTAAGTTTTTGAGAAAGACCTATGGAAATTCTTTCCTTCTTAAATGAATTCTTTTTGACCCCTGTTGAATTGGGTCAAAATTCCATTTTAAATTGTTCTAAGAATCAGAAAAACATGAGATGCCATATGATAGGATCATTATAGGTTGATATTTATTGCTTTTGTCCAAAGGCCTTTAGAAGTGGAATATATTAATAAAGCCCTAGTTTTGTTTTTTTTCCTGTTGTCTAGACAAACTCATAAGTGACACAGATTTCAGCTGAAAACAGGTCTAGATAAATCTAGTATGTGATTTTGTTTTACTTTTTTGCATTTTGTTTTGCATATAGGCTTGTTTGGTGCCTATTTGATGTGTCACTAAATTTAATTTCAAGTGAACATACCTAATTGGGTATTGCTTGTTTATGGTATCTCATGTTTATCTTTTGTTCTAGTGAAGAGTAGTGCTACAAAAATCTACAAAACCAGGTTATTTATGGAGCCAGCTTAGGTTAAGCTTATTTCTCTGTTAGCAATAATGGAAAAAACCACAACTGTCCTTTTCACTCTTCCTTTAGTGTTCCCAAAGCACTCATTTGTAGGTTCCCTTTTTAGTAGGCCTTTACAAAAATTAAATCCTCTAGGCTTTTGGAGTGGTAGCTGGGTTATCTATAGTGACAGGGAGGTATGTAGGTTCATCAAAATTAGCCCTACCAGATCACCTTATCCCAGCCTATCCAAAGCAGCAAGTAGCAGCAGCATCTGGTTCTTATACCTCATTCCCAGAACAGCTGCATTTAGGTAATCAATTGCATGATCTTACAGATCTATATTTTTACTTAGCCCTTTGGAGTCCTGGCCCAACAACACCTAAAAGTGCCAATCTTATTCTCATCTAGCATTTTCCCATTCTCTGTGTGGACAGCCTTACCAGCAGCCTCTATGCAATGGACAGTGTGTCTTTGGGTGTGGTCTTAGTGGTCCCTTCAGTAACCTTAGGTTAGTCTCTGCTTGCCAGTTTTTGCAGCCACCCCCAGGCTTCCCTATCAAATGCTGCATGAGTGCTCAGTATCTTCTACAGCTGCTCAGACCTTCCTCCTCACAGTTCCCTTATTTTGATGTCTACCCACAGGGTGAGGGGGCAGTGGTCTGTGGCAAGAACATTGGATTTTAATTCAGAGGGCATAGTTTTACATCCTGGCTCTTTGCTTTGTTCCACATGAGTACTGGGATAAACCTTTGGACCTCTCTGGGCCTCATCCTCATCTTTAAAATGATGGTCTCTGAAGTTCCTTCCAGCTTTAAATCTATTATTCTATGATCCAGAGTCCTGGGGCTAAAATCACCAATTACATATTTTTAAAAGACATTTAAAAATTTACAAAGCAAATAAGGTCCCTTTTCAAAGAAGCTATAGAGATAAAGCATGCATAAAATAGGATTATGATGCAAATTAGAATGTTTTGATCAGATAATTATAATGTCCCTACCAGACGTATAATTTTATTATCAATGGAGGATATTTGGCATTATAATTAAGTGCTGGTTATCATCAAACTGAAAGGCATTATTCAGGAATTCTCGGGATTAACTATGGGTGAGACTTGGGCAAGATTGTATCTGGTCAGTCTGTGGTGCTGTACCATGTGATCACCAGTTACTGCCCCTCAGCTTGGCGGATTTGGAAAGTCAATACGAAAAAATATTGGGTTCTAGTGAAGTTAACACCAGTCTGAATGCTAGAACCTTAGTGGCTAAATAGTACTGTTAATAGGGGAATCAATCCAGGAAGCAAATTGGTTTGAAGGCTAAGATGGAGTTTGGCTTTAAATATGTTGTAATGAGAGTATGCTGGGTTCCATAATTAAAAATATCCATCAATAATTATAAATTAAGAACTCTGGAGCTTAGGAGAATGGGTCTTAATGATCATTTGTGCTTCCTGAATTGAATTGAATTGGATGAATTGAATATTGGCAAATAGTTTGGTAAAAGTGATGGGCAAGGGCTGGTGTAAAGCCTAGTACTCAGCAAGAACACTGCCAGATGTGGTCCATTACCAACTACAGCTCCACCATTTGGAAAGAAGGCATATGGAGAATGTATACTCTTCCTACTTGTGCTGCTTGTCTTTTAGGTTATGTTTTAAATACAAGGCATTTCTCCTGTTATGTATCATAAAACTAAACTAAGTGAATTTTTTTAATTGTGAGATTGCTTTCTATGTTGTCTTCTGCTGTATCCCTACTATAACAGTAATCATGGCTACTTTTACTGCTCAGCTCAAATGCCATCTTCCTAAAGTCTTTCCCTCCTCCTACTTTCCTTGCAGGTACTTTTCTCCCCAGAAAAATACTTTGCTTTCATGTTTTATGTTAAGGTTGTTTCTCTCAATAGAAGTTCCTTGAGGACACAGACCTTTATTTTTTTTTAAAAGATGTCAAAACCTTATATAGTGCTTAGAACATTACTAGGCATCTCATCCTTGTTGGATGGTTACCAAAATACATTACTCTCACAACACTGATTATCCCATTTTATGGGGATGAAAAAACTGAAGCTCAGAGAAGCTGTTTGCCTATGGTTTCACAGCTAGTCAATGTGTGGGGCAGGATTGAGCTTGGAGCTTTTGATCTTAGGTCCAGTACTCTTTCCATTACGCCACCTTCACCTCTTTCTTGTTAAATCTGCAAATATTCCTAACTTATTTACTCCATACATACTCCACCTTTGTCATTCAGTTTGTACTCCTTTGGCAATTAAAGAGGCCATGTTTTTTCTTATTAGATACTTTATAGAGTACTGAAAAGATTTTCAAAGTGTTTACAATTAACTTTTTTGCCCTTATTCTCAAATTTCTGCATTGAATTCGGAGGCCTCAAGATAGCAGTTTTCCATATCTGACCTTATTCTATTCTGAAGCTCCTACTGTCATGACAGTAAAGTTGCTTAAACATGTTACCATCTCAAGAACGTGTAGTTTCCAGGAAACTCCAGCCTGTGCCCAATAGTATTGGCAGTTTATCTTACACAGTAGTACAGGTTGTGTGAGGGTTCTAAACTCATAGTAAAAGCAATACTGAAATTCAGTGTGTGGTCATAGGAATCAGTGAAGATAAAGGTAAAGGCTAGCTGCAATCGGCTAGCTAGCCAATTAGGACCAAGACTGAGGACTATACTTTTTATACTACTGTAATACCTAATTAGAGCCTAAGACATATGAAGATAGCACTCAGACTCTTGAAAGATAAAATCCAAACCCTCTCCTCTTGCAGACGTGGAAATTGAGGTACAGAGAGGCCAAGTGACTTGTCCAAAGTCACAAGAGTAGTGAAATGGCAGAGCTATGATTTAAGGTAGCTAATATACGAGGCTGTATTTATTTGCAAAATGTACATTCTGGTGAAGAGGCAGCAATTAAGGGGGAGGTGGGGAAAACAGTTGAAATTAAAACTGAGGTCAGAAGAAAATGGCATGGACAGATTTTTTTACCCAGGCTGAAATTCAAGTTTTGACAAGAAATACTATCAAGATCATACAGTAGTACTCAACAGTAGACTGGCAGCTAAGGGAATTCTTTTGGGGTGGAGCTAGGTTTAGGAGAGGAGGAGCTACATCTATTGTTTCCTTAAAAAATTTTCTCCTTAAAAGGGAGCAGTTCAGACAGAAAGAAGAGTAGCTCTGGAAAGTCCTAATTTAGACAGCACAGTTGGTACGAAAATGATGTTGACTAGATCAGCAAAGTCATGGGCTTAGATTCATCCTAAATTATGCCAGGCTTAAGGAAAAGGCACTACATAATATGCAAACATGAACTTGACTGACTTGATTTGAAATTTAGGTGAATCAATTACTTTTCCATTTATTATTATATGGGAATACTATCACCAAGCTAGAGGGATTGTTTTAGCTCCAGTGGATTGCCTGTTGATCCATTTCATGGATGTAGACTATCCTGATATGTGAAGTACTTAACAAAAAGCCCTCTGAACATTACTGCACCGATAGCATCCCTTAAAAACTCAGAAGAGTTAAGTCAGAAATTTAGACCTTGAACAAAACTGAATGGCACCTTTGTTACTTCTTGGCCTTAAAGCCCCTTATCTAGTGAGCTTTGGCTCCTCCTGGAGGGGTGAGCACCTCAGTTCTGGGACAAGGCCATGGGAACAAACCCATTGAGTTTGCAAAGTCAGCCTTGGGGTGAGTCAGCCTCTCTGCCTGCTTATCTTTCTCCATTGCCCCAACAACCAATTAAAATGCGCAAAGATCACATAACCTAGATCTGGGAGTGGAGGCAACAGGTAGCAGCTTGCTTTTCTCTAGAACCTCTGAGAAGCAAGGAGAGTTGTAGAAACCTCATTGACCCAAGTCAGGAAGTTCTTTATGAAAAAGGAAAAGATGTAAAGCAAGCCATTTTTGTGGCTGCATCTCCAAGAGTTGATCTGACAATACAAATGCTTTCTTCAGACAACTACTGGATGCCAACCTCAAAAGGAAGACCCTAAAATTTGAGGCTTAGGGCTGTAAGGAAAATACTCCAATAAATTTCATTTGGAAATTGTGATACTTTTTTTTCTTAAGCGTGAATGTTAATTTGCCCCAAAATTACTCATTTCTTCAGGAGTTTGCTGATAAGGGAGCTTAAGAAAATGAGTGCAGGAGATTACTTCTTCATGCATTCTGGACCTAAAATAAAGAGCATTAATTGAGTTTCAACAGTGTAAGACTAAGAACATGGTCTGTATGTTTTTGAATTAATGCCTAAAGAAGTTCTGGCCTGGAAAGGAAGCACCTCTGCTACTACTCCCTGCTCCATCCCTCCCCCCTTCTCTTTGTCCTCATTCTTCCTGACCTTTCCATGTTACTTGACATTGCTGACCTCATTTTCCATCTTGGAAACCATTCCATTATTTTCCTTCCACCTTTTTTGACTATTGCTTTTTCTTTTTCTTGCCCCTGACTTACAGGTATTTCCAAGGTAATCTTTGGTGTTTTGTTTTCTTTTTGTGAACTTACTCTTTCCCTGGCTTTGATTATCCTCTTTTAAAGAATCTCCAGCAGTCTTTAGGACATATGACTTGATGCCAGTCGTCACCTAAAACAGCCAAAAGGCATCTTTATTCCTCAACAACCTTCCTTTTTCAATTACCCCATTTTAATCAGTTGGTACCACCATCCTTCCAGTCAATTAGACTTGAAACTTTGTATCCTCATCAGCTACTTCCTCTCTTACGTCCAACAGGTCACCAAATTCTGCCTTCTTTTGAAATGTCCCTTACACAAATGTGTTCCTTGCCATTCCAACTTCCCTGGTCTCTGCTCCCATTTATCATGTCACCTCACTACCCCTTGAACATCTTAGCTTAATATGTGGTCTCTGGGCCTTTGGTTTTTCTGTTCTTCAAATCCGTTGTTTACCTCCTTTTGAGAATACTCTTTCCTTAACATTGCTAACCAAATTCTGAACTATGAGAAGAAATGGTGTCCCCTTTAAAATCTGGAAGAGGAAGTTATAGTACAGAAAAAAGGAAATAAATATTCTATACATTTAATATTTGACTAAGGGTTGATATAAGTTATCCTTAAGTACCTACTGCTATCATATAGGAAATGAGTATATTCAGTATTGCCCCAGAAAGCATAACTTGGACATAGAAGTTGTTATAGGAAAACAGATTTCTGCTGAACGGAAGGAAGAGCTGCCCTGTGTCTATGCTAATTCAAAGAGAAACAGTATTCTAAAAACCCCATTCAAGACACCGTATTATAGTTTTGCATGACTTCATGTGTATCATGGATATCCAGTTGCTTGCCTTCTCGAGGAGGGGGAGGAGAGGTGGGAGGGAGAGAATTTGAAACTCAAAATAAAAAATGAATGTTAATTTTTTTACCTGTAATTGGGAAATATTTAACACAATAAAAATATATTGGGAAAAAAGACACTGCAATAATAAACTTATTGCCTCCAAAATGGTTTTAATATGCAAATAAGTTTTAAAAGCTGGATGGAACATGTCCAAAGGAGGGCAACTAGTACTGGGGGTGGGGGAGTGGTGTTGGGGGTGTGTTTACATGCACATACATAAAACTTCAGATCGTGCTGTACAAGGACCAATTGAAGGAACTGAAACTATTTAACCTGGAGAAGAGATAACAAAGGGGTGTATGAGAGCTGTCTTTTAAGTGTCTTGATAGGCTGTCATCATGTGGAATATTAGATTTCTTGGCTTAGTCCAAAGGGCAGAACTAGTAAGAGAGGCAAGAGTTCCTGTCAATGGAAATTTTACAAATAACTAAGTTGTCTTAAAGTAGCATGAGCTGCCTCAAAACAACAAATTCTCCACAACTGTGGATCAACTAGAAAATAATCAGATAATGAAATGCAGTGATCCAGGACAATTGTAAAGATGTTAAAATAACACATACTGTCTACCTCCAGAGAAAAAGCACAATGCTGATTGAAGCATAATTTTTTTAAAAAAATTATTCTTGGGGACGGGGCAGGGGGGTTGGGTCTGTGTTTTCTTGCAATATGGCTAATATGGACATGTCTTGCATGACTATGACTAAATGTGTATAATCAAATTGCTTGGCTTCTTGAGATGGGGGGAGAGAATATGGAACTCAAAATTTAAAGAAAAAACATTAAAATTTTTTGTTTACATATAATCAAGGAAAAAAAACTTTGGGGAAGGGGGGAGAAAAGAATGAGATGTCGCCAATTCCAAGCTAGTTCTAGGTTAATAAGCCCCAAGAGTCAAGCATCTCAAGTCTTCCTATTCCAGGACTGGTTCTGATGTCTCCTAGTCCATCAAAAACAAGTTAAAAAAAAACCAGGAAAACAATATATGTAACAACCATAGAGATGTTAAGAACAGGGCTAAATGTTATGAAATAAAATAACCAAATTTAATCTTAAGAAGCTAAGAAAACATCTCATTTCTTGGCAAAGGAAAAGAGGGACTGTGGGTATGCAGCACTGCATATAATATCAGGCATTTTTAAGATATTGGTATTAATGAACTTTTTTCTTTTCTGTCATAAAGGATGATTCTCTGGAAGGAGTAGGGAAAAGACACGCTGGAAAGTAAGTAACATAGAAATGAGAATAAAAGTTTATTTTTTAAAAACTTTCCAATGCCTTTTCAGTTATTCATTAAGCATTTATTAGGTGCTTACTAGGTACCAGATATTGTAATGTATGATTAGTGGTGACAACCTTCCCACCTTATTTTGTACCTTTTAAATGCACCGAGTTTAAATCTGGCCTCAGATACTAGCTGTGTGACACTGGGCTAGTCATTTAACTGTGTTTGCCTTTTTCCTCATCACTAAAATGAACTGGAGAAGGAAATGGCAAACCACTATCTTTGCCAGGAAAACCCCAAATAGGGTCACGAGGAGTTTGACGTGACTGAAACTACTGAACAATATTATCTTTGTGTCTCATACTGCCTACTTTTAAACTGTGAGCTCCGTGAAGCCAGGGGAAAGAGTTTTAAGTGATTGTCATTACAAAAGTGCCTTGTGAATGACTGGCTGATCTCATGACTTCTAAGATATGTACGTGATCCGTAATAGATTTCTTAAAAAAAAAAAAAAAAGATTTTTTCTTTCATCTATCCTTAATCGTTTTTTTATTCTTAAAATAATCAGGGATGCTCCCACCCCACCTACCCCCATACAGTACTATATAATAAAGCCCCAACCAATGTCAACAGAAATTACCTTGCAGTTCCTTACTGAATGCTGCTTTTTAAAAGCTCACATTTAAGATAAGGCTAAATATAATTTGATTTTATATTGTGAGGTCTTGGGAAGGAACAAATTTTCTTCCTAAAATGAATATAAAAGTACAATTCTTTAAAAAGCCCTTTACCAGTTAAGTCTCAGGTGAATTACAAGTCATTTCTATTAAAATAACATAATTATTTCATGGTACTGAATATTACTCAAAATAAATGGGACTATATAGAGGTTAAAACTGTTTATCAACAAGCTCCACCAATACATGCAAATAGCATATCTTTATGTTGCTTGGACTTCTGTGGCTGGTACTTCTTTGGTACGAAGTTCAAATGGTAATGTTTGCTCTGACGGAATTTTATATTTAGGAGACAACTCAGAACTTTAGGGTTGGGCTCTGTTGACTCTAAAATCAAGGACAGGGCTAAATATTTCAAAAATACTTCCAAACGAAGATAAACAAGTCTAGAATCATCAGCCATAAGGCTAACGTGAATTGTCTAAAAGCAAGAAATTCTATTTCCTGCCCCTCAAATGTGAGACATCAAAATCAGGTAATTAAAATTTTATTACAGTAACATGGCATTAAAAGATTAAATTGAATACATCTGGAAACTGGAGAAAAAAAAAACCTGAACATAAATTAAATTACACCAACCTTCTTTGTTCTGAAGTACTAGGGCCATGGGAAGGATTCACTACACCATCCCATCCGTTTTGAGTAAGAGGCATTCAATCTACAGATTTGTGTTGTATGCAGTGAGAGATACATGCCAACATAAATGCTGCTTATTATGGAGGAAAGGCAACCAAAGAACTCCCAAATTAAAGCTTTTTTCCAAGAAAATGTGATCATACATTACTTTCTTCCTTTCAAGTGACCAAAAAATGTTTTCTAGTGTTAAACAGAGCCTGATAAAATGCCATATCTGTTTGCCCAATCAACTTTGGTATCTGTACGGCTCAAATATGAAGTTACTCAAAAACAAAATTAATCTTATGTAATTTGACCTCGTCCCATGACTTATACATCTATTAAAATGCATCTTTGCTATAAAACTGAAATGGTTTAGCTTGAGTTAATCACCACCTTTTCAAAACAATCTCTGAAATTACTCGGGTGAACAGCATAATATATTGTACTTCATTTTGTAAGGCAGATGGCAACTTTCCCTAAAATGTCCTGTGACTTCTGCATTCTTCTTGTCCTAGGGTAGTATATGCACATTATCTAAAAATGAATTGATGTTTAGTTGAGGTAACAAGAAAGAATGAGTGCCACTTAACGTAAGGCTGTTTCTTCACTGAAATATAAACTGAGGCACTCAAATAGGTTATCTTTCCAAAAACTACAATGGAAAGTCTATCCTGTGGAGGTAGGCCTAAAACATAAAATGCTCTAAACATAGAGAAAAGCATTTAAGCAATCTTTCTAATCATCTTAAGGCCATTTTAGGAGAAATACAAGTTATACAGCTATCCTTGGTTCACTGGGGAAATACTTAAGTTTACCCAAAGGACCAAGTCTCTTCTGAGTTTTAGGGATGTCTTTTCTATCAGAATATTCACCTGCTATATTCCTGTTAAATGAATCTCTTCAGACCAGTTTGGATGCAGTGCCAAACTAGACTTTTGTTACTACTTCTGTGTGTTTTATATCCATTTCCTCATGCTGCCAAGACATTTTCAGTGGTGGGAGGCACATTAAACGTAATTTTTGAAGAAATGAAGAAAAGCCAGTCTTTGTCTCGCATATCTTTAAGGTGTTCCTTTTTCATGCTCTAGTTCTGAAGGGTGAACGAACTCTTGACCAGTACGTTTGAGAAGATAAACTGCAGCATGGAGGCCCCCTATGTTCACCCAGACAGTATGCACCTTCCTCCATACGTGCCCCATCCTGGATAATGCCTGCATAAACACAGAAAACCACTTTATTACATTAGTGATGCCCTTGCAATCCAAAGGCGTAGTACTAACTGGAAGGCCCCAGCAGAGAAAATTAAAAATCACATTCCATCTAAGATAACCAAACTAGGAACACCCCTACAATATAACTTTAACCAAAATGAAGTTTTTCTGTGTGTATCTAAGGACCCACAGGTAAACAATTTAAAGAACATTACCTTGGCAAAGCATTTCCTGTCCTGAGTAAGTAGCACAGCTCGGCCTGTCCCAGGTCTACACACACGGCTCATCTCCTGGAGACAAGACGGATAGAGATTCCAATTTTTCTTCTTAGATCCTATCCTACAAAACAGTCAAGGTCAAGGACAAATATTCCATTTCACAGCAGATTAAAAAAACTGCCTATACTACCAAGCGACGAGATGTCACAAACGTTCTCACTGCACTAAGACTAAACAAAGCAGGGCTCTTTCACGTCAGGAACGAGAGCCATCTCACGTGCTAACTTAACTCGGTATTTAGAAATTGGCATGAATTCTGAAACATACTTATATTTTAAAAAAATCATTACTTGGAGATGATTATGTAACAGCTGTATAACTTAATGCATTAATGAATGTAATAAGCAATCAGAACAAGGGATTCTCTGAAGTTAAATGACAGAAAAATACCATTAATTCTGAAGCATCCAGAAGGTAAAACAAAAAGTATCATTTGGACCAATAAGTCCTGACTGTGTGTATGTGACAGCACAATGGGTATTATACAATTTCTTCTATACAACTTTCATGAAATCTATTCTGCCACACCCGACAGAGGAAAAATGGAGGGAATTCCTGTACAATGGGAATTGAGAAGGTGGAGTGGAGCTCCTTCTATGTTGCTTTTAATCTCCATCTGCCTTGTCTATCATTACACCAAAACCTCTTATTTCTTTGCTCTTATAGTTGGAGCCATGTTCTACCTGCAAAGTCTTATAATGAAGCTAGATGGGTCAGTGGATAGAGTACTAGTCCTAGAGTCAGGGAGACCTGAGTTCTAATGTGAGTCTGCCATTTATTAGCTCTGTGACCCCGGGCAAATCACTTAACCTCTGTTTGCCTCAAGGCAGATTTTTTCTTAGTTGTGGCTGTGAATAAATACTAGAAAAATAATAGCAAGTCATTTCCCTTTAGATATGTGGGTGCTACCATAAGAACTGTTGTATTGGTAATTAAGGTGGGACTTTTTTTTTTTTTTTTACTGTTTTAGATATGACAAAGTAATCAAATGCCTTTGCTTAAGCCTTACTAGGTACAAAGCCCCAGGCCCATGCCCTTTTGCTGATTGGGTATGATTTATACCCAGAGTATAAAAGCTCAAAGGTTGGCCTAATGTCTGGGACTCTCATGCTTGGAGGAGTGTTAATGTGGAGACTCCGGGCAGCTGTCATTAAGAGCCCTCCAGCTTGTGAACCCAAATGTTGATGGTTTCTTGGTAACTATGAATTGTATTTGGTCTGTTTATAATGTATATTTGTAACTTGTTTGTATTTGCTTTGAAGTTCAGGTGGCTGGCTTTTCTCCTGAACTAAGTGAATGATATTTGTGTGTGTGATTAAAGTAAGATTGTTAATCCCTTAACATTGCTTTCCTTAGTAAAGCAGATCAAAAGAACTTATGCTGGCAGCACTCTTGTTGTTGGGCTTATGTTGGTTTTTCATCCCCACAACAGCTGCTAGCCGAATTGTTGCTACAACTATACACAAAGCTCAGTAACTTTTGTATTTATTTCTGATATCCTACCTCTTTCCAAATGGCATATCTGTGACAATAATATCCACAGAACCAGTCCTCAAAGGCAGATTGCAGATATCCCACTGAACAGCATCTATGGGCAGGCCCCAGACTGCTTTGCTGTGGAATAAAATCAAAGCTCCTTTAACACTGCTGAAGGTAGGAAATTCAAAATGAAACTGGATTCTCATGTAGCATGTTTACTGTGTTTGCAGACTACCACACTGGAAGTGATTTTCTTTTAATAAACAGCTGCTACATAGTCTACTTAAATTTTATTATTACCTTTCTTTAGCTTGACTCTTTGTCAATAATGACAAGATGTTATTTGCTGCTCTTTTCACAGCCAGGGGATTATTATCACCAGCAATATGATAACAATTAGGCCATTCAGCAGCCCCCTAAAAACCAAAAGCAAATATTGTAAATTCATAAATGGAAAAGAAATGGGTTAAAGGATAAGCACTTTCAACATTCCAGTCATGTTCTTTGATAAACAAAGGACTGTTATTTAGTAGAAATAAAACTTTTGTTTAATTCCCCTTCATCTTAATTAGACCAAATACAGACTATCGATAGTGATGGAAAAGTTTACATTATACGTATTTGAAAAAGTCACTATACCATGCCATTTCTTTTTTTGTAGGCTTTGTTAATGCTAACTTACAAACACTGTAGGATTTCTCTTAAAAAGTCAAATCAGAAAAACATGATTACTATATTAGGTTTGAGCAATGGTCCAAGACAACATTTCACCCTCTAGGAAATCAACTTCAAAAAGTGTGCACAGTAAACCGCTCCTACTTTTGTAATCAATGACACAGCCACCACTATCAACCTATTCATGCTTTCAGTATTTACCACTGTGGAGTGGAAAAAGCACTAGCCTTGGATTCAGAAGATGGATGTTCAAATCCTGGCTCTGCCCCTTCTACTAATCATGTGCCTTTGGGTTGGAGGAGGAATTAATGGTCTTGCTAGTAAAATGACAGGTTTGGGAGTAGATTATCTCTAAGGTCACTTTTAAGCTTTAAAATTCTGTGACTAATGAGATCTATCACATCATTGCTCATAATATACTTTTAGTATTTCTAAAAGTTAGCATTTCCCAAGCTTTAAAGGCTTTGCCAAAGATAAAGTATTTTAGAAACTATGTGTTATTGACATCAATTGTACTCTTCAGGATTTTATAAACTCAACTCTTTGCAAGGATGGAACCCTAAGTTTCTCAGTCTGCCCTTATATGAAATTCCACTAATTCTCTTATCATTTTAATTGCCTCTTACAGATATTTACCATTTCTGCCATGCTTTTCTTAAAGGGCAGAGAGCAGAGCTCATGCTCCCTTTAATGGACAGGACTCATGCTGGCAATTTACCAATTCCTTGACACAGTAGTTGAACTGACTATAATATATTTTGGCCAATAGTGCTATAGGTTCCATCCAGAGCTCCTTTCAAGCTATAGGGTTGAGTCACTCAGTTTTGTTGATTTATTTATATCCATATATAAAATCAGAAAGCATAATGTGTGGTGACATAAACAGAAGAACAAGGAAGAAATTACCTTTCTGATTTATGAATAAAGTTCATAAACATATAAGGGATAGAGTTTCACAGACAGCACAATGTATAATTGTGATTATATAAAATTAACAAGTTTTGCACAAACAACCAATGCAGAGCTAAAATTGGAAGCAGGAAACTGTCAGGGGAAAATGACTGCAGCAAACTTCTTGGATAAACATCTCATTTCCAAGATGTGAAAGGAACTGATTCAAATGTGTTAGAAAAAGAGCCATTCCCCAACTGATAAATGGTCCAGGCAGTTTTCAGAGGAAGAAATCCAAACTATCATTAGTCACATGAAAAATAAGTTCTAAATAACTAAAAATACAAGATTAAAACAACTTTGATGTTTTACTTCACTACCCTCAGATGAGCACAGTTCACAAAAATAAATGAATGACTGAATAAATAAATAAATAAATGTGGGAGGTACATATATACTGTTCATGGAGGTGTGAGTTCATCCAGTTATTCTGAAAAAAAATTTGGAACTATACCCAAGGAAACCATGTATGTTCTTTGATGCAACAATACCAATACTAATTCTATACCCCAAAGAAAGAGGAAAAGAATCTATACTAATGAAAATATTTATAGAAGCTCTTCTTTGTGGTTGCAAAGAATGGAAAACTAAAGTGGTGCTTATCAACTAGGGAATGGCCAAACATTATGGTATATGAATGTAATGTGATGTGCTGTGACATAAAAAATGATAAAGATATGCTTTAAACCTGGGAAGATTTATATGAACTGATGCAGAGTGAAATGAGCAAAATGAGAACAATTTATGCAACAACATTGTAAAAAGAAAGAACTCTTCTAAATACTAAAGTGAAGACTTTGTATTGTACTCTAAGGGAAGAAGTTATTGAATATTCCTGAGCAGGAGACTGACATAATCAAACCTGTGCTTAAGGAAGAGTGTTTTAAGAAATGTAACACAATGACCAAAGTGATTCTTGACCAATGGTGTCAAACTCAAATAGAAATGGGGGCCACTAAACTGGACATAAAGATTTCTGTGGATGCATATTGACTAATTTTTATTTATTCTCTTAAATATTTCCCAATTTCATTTTAATCTGGTTCTGGCCACAATCAAGGGCCACTTCTGGTCAGACACCTCTGCTCTAGAGGACCAATGGAACTCATTAGCCACCCACCTCTTGGCAGGCAGATAAGGAAGATATACTTAGGGCATAAGGAGACACAGTTTTTTAACAAGGCAAACGCAAGAATTTGTTTTACTTGACTATGGACTTATGTAACAAAGATTTTGTTTTCCTTTTTTTTCCAATAGTGGTAGGGGTGAGAAGAGAGAAAATTGAAAAAAGGGTTTACCACTATTACGTGTTTACCACTTTTCATTTCAATAGCTAGATAAAAGTTATTACCTCTATTGGTATGGCACCTGTTCCACACATTGGATCTACTATTATGTCAGTAGGCTGAGGAGAACAGAGCCTAGAAAAAAGAAGCAAATAGTCTAAGAGAAAAGAATTTTTAAAAAGCAGGGACTTATAAAATGAATCTACGAAAAGCCACAGTAACAATACACTAACACTACAACTCTTTCTTAAAAAAATTTTTCAAAATTATATGCAAAGGCTCCAAATGCACCAAGATATTTATAGCAATACTCCTGTGGTAGCAAAGAACCAGAAACCAGGTGGATGCTCATCAATTGGGGAACTGTGGTATCTAAACTATCACTGTGTTGAGATAAACAATGAACGTAATGAATACAGAGAAGCATGGAAAAACTTAAATGAAGTGATACTAAGTGAAGTAAGCAGAACCAGATAACAGTATACATGATGACTTGAAGCAAAGTAAATGAAAAGAACAACCACTTTAAAACAATCAAAATGCAAAAATTTAAAGCAGCTTGGTCTCGAAGAGATATGGAAAGACACCTTCACTCCTACTCCCCACCCCCACCTTTGTAGGGGCAAGGAGGGTTCATCTGTGTGTTATGTTGCATTATGTTGACTAGTTTTGCTTAATTTTTTTTAAGTCTTAATTGAAAAGAGACAGCTCTCTGGAAGGAGAAGAAGGATAGATACAGGAAAGACAAAAGACATCAATTAAATGTACTATTAAAAATTATGCTTATATCTAACTTTAAACACAAAGTGGGTTTATTGGACAACATTAAGAATTTCTCAATGAACTTTGTAAAAAATACAAACACATAAAACAGAAATCTCAAACAATAAAAATAATCTTATAATAAAGACGAATTTTTAGAATAATGAAGCAAATTTCAAATGACAACGAACAGAATAATTCAAGATTCAGCAGTGCCCCTTGGACAAGGTCTTAATTTAAACATCTAGAACAGGATGAGGATGGTAAAGGGCCTTGAGTCCAAGTCAGCTGAAGGACCTGGAGATATTTACCTAGTAGAAGAGAAGATTTCAAGGAGGGTAGGATGCCTGGTCTATGAAGGGTTGTCAGAGGAGGAGGGGTTAGCCTTGTTCTGTCTGCCCTCAGGTCTGACCCAGGAGCAATGGGGGGAATTTTCAAAGATGTAAATTTAGAGCTGATATCACGAAAAACTAATAACAATTATATATGTCCAAATGTTATGGCCAGTCCGGAGACATGGTGGGCTGCCCCTTCTTGGAGATGCTCTCTACATGGCTGTTTGGTATTTTATAGTGGGGATTCCTTTCATGCATGGGTTGCATTATGCAGCTACTGGTCACTTCCAATTCCCAAACACTACAATTCTGTGACTTTAAATAAATTATACATATGCCCTGATCTTAACAGGATACAGTTTATATTTACCTACTGACTTTTTGGTGAGTAAAGCTTAAGCAGAAGCAGTAGAAGAGTTGATGTGCTTAGAAATATGTCATGTAGCCACACCTGGCAGAACAGTGGTTGAAAATTTACAACTGTCAAAGAATCACAAATTAAGCATTGGAGGGTATGAGGAATGAAGGTGTCTTTCCTGAGCAAATGATCCCATTTTTTCTGTTGCACAAGCCAAGATCAAATCATGAATTGTATAGTGAGACATAGGCCTCACATCTCTAATCATGGAATTAATCTATGAAGAGGTGAGTTAAGAAAGAAAGTAAATATAAGGAGAAGAAAAAGGAAAGGGGTTACCCACAGGGAGAAAGATAGGATTGACACTGAAAATTGGCACATCTCATATGGAAATGTAGTTAAGTAGCTTGCTCTATTAATGTCAAAGGGTTTGTGCAGATCAAATGAGGTAGTAAGTGAAAACACTGAAAAGTTCAAGTCACTAAGCAAACAAAAATTATAATTAATTCATTCATCATGATCTACTGTCTATAAAGCACTCTATATGCAATGCTGGCTCAGTAGTTAGTACAGAATTTAAAAGTCTCTACTTAAATTATTCCTATCTTATGAAGGAGTTTATTAACTTATTCAGAATCGGTAGTAAGCGCCAGATTTAGGAAAAGAACATAGATGTTCAGTTTTGAATTGTGTTATACTACGACTACAATGGACTTAAGTCCTCTTTTGATGCTTCACTGTGGCGTGTCAGAAACCATGGATTCTAAAGGCCATGAACAGTGGAATACAAATTCTCACAAATTCTCTCATATTTAAAGGCCTTAGTGAAGAAATGGCATGTTTGTTGGCCCAGAATCACCTAGCGTGCATAGGCTCTACAGAGTGATGCATTTTTAGCTAAAGATACCCTCGAAGATTGTTTATAGAGGAGTTGTGAAATGCATTAGTACCATGTACTCACACACAGAATTCATCAATGATTCTAGCCCAAGCTGTCATCCAATTTGGATGTCAAACCCACTCACTTACCTGAGCATGCCATAAGCAAGAGTGGATCTTAGAGTTGTAGGACCAAAATGTGTAATATTTCTTCGATGGAGACTCTCTTCTGTCAATGCAATGCCCACAACTATTTCATTATTATGGACATTCAAGAGAACCTAGGATAGAGTTCAACAGGATAAATCAACAGATTTTAAGCATGTTCAAATTGTATATATCAATGAAACAAGTCCATGTTTCAAATCTCTGTAACTTGGTTAATCTGGAGTAGTTGGAAAACTTACAAACCACATTTCTGTGCATGATGTTAATGGAGCTAAAAGTATATGGAGGGACCACTCATAATAACAGTAAAAAATTTTTTACAGAACTATATCCTAAATTTTACAGCCTAAAACGACACCATCTCGAAATACTCTTACTCTTGATATTTTCTCTCCAGAGTGTAAGTATTTTTACGTGCATTTTGTCTCCTTCATCCTCACAGCAGCACTATGGAAGATCTTGGTTTTACTCATCCATGGACTCTATCCACTAATGAAGGTTCTTATCACTCTAAGTGTGACCTATGGTACCATCTCATTCTTTGGTTCTTTCAGCCTCACCACAAATAAGTTAATTTCTTAGACAGCTCAAGAATAACGGAATCACAGCAGGAAAAAATTTTTAAGGCTCACCTCCCTCCCTAATATGAGTCTC
This sequence comes from Phalanger gymnotis, assembly GCA_028646595.1. Lineage (NCBI taxonomy): Eukaryota > Metazoa > Chordata > Mammalia > Diprotodontia > Phalangeridae > Phalanger > Phalanger gymnotis. The sequence continues at coordinate 339,802,847 of CM053624.1, forward strand.
CTCTATAAGTTCTCTGCAAAGCTTCATCCCTAGTACATCCAATGATGGAACTCATTGTCTCATAAGGCAACTCACTCTATTTTTGGGAAGGCCTAGGTTAGAAAGGCCTTCCTTTTATTGAGCTGTGATAATCATAGCTCATGGTGCTTTCCACATCCCAAGAGGTAAGCTGTGATAACAGTAACTACTCATATTTATCTAAATACATGAGATGTGTTTATAGAAGGAGGTGAGCCTCAGAAATAACTTTTTCACATCCAAATAGCAAGGAAGTAGCAGATGCTACATTTGAATGCAAGTCTCCTGACTCCAAATCCAGTGTTCTTTCCATTATATTTCATGTTGTCTACCTTTAACTTCCATGAATAATACCTTTTCTGTTCTCTAAATCTACAAAAATTAAGTTTTCCTCAAATATTTGAAGACAACTATCATATTCTCAGGAAGTTTTCTTGATTGCAGGTTATAAACATTACCTAGTTACTGACGTGTGACATGGCTTTGACATCATCCACATTGCCACCCACTCCGGAACATCCTTCCAGATTAGCAATGTCTCTCTTTAAATGTAACAACCAAAACAACACAACCTTCCAAAAATGGTTTGACCAGTGTAGGGAGACCATTACTTTCCCTGTTTTGAATACTGTACTTTTACTAATTAGCCTAAGATTACATTCACTTTTGGGGCACTAACATCACACTTTTGATTCATACTTAAACTATTTAGTTAATTTTTTAAATTAAATTTAATTCTATAAAATGTTGTTTTAATAGTTTTGGCTCATCATTCCAGTCTGTTGAGAGAGTGTATGGGATTCTCATTTGGTCATTCAATGGATTAACCATCTCACCCACTATGTCTCAACACAAATTTGATATGCAGGTCATTTATGTTTTCATCCAAGTTACTGATGAAAATAATAGCTGGCATTCACATAGTGCTTTTACAAAGTACTTTACATATATTATCTGATTTGATCTTCCTAATAGCTATGTGAGATCAGTAGTTTAACTATTACCATACTCATTTACAAAGAAGGAAGCTGAAGCTTGAGGTGGTGAAATGAGTGTCCAATATCACATAGCTAATAAAAGGTAGAACCTAGACTTGAACTAGGGCCTCTCATCCAGCTGTGTTAATATAGGAGGCAACCTGGCATAGTTGGAAATACCAGATTACAAGTTAAGAAGCTGTTTCTTTCCAGACCTGGTTGTCACTAACTAGTTGTGTGGCATCCCTGGTCCTCAGTCTTTTCCAATGAAAAAAAGAGTTGAACTCTATGTCCTTTATGGTTCCTTCCAAATCTAACAATTCTACGACTCGAACCCTAAATCTTTTAAACAGCCACAATCCTAAGGGTCCCTTGCTATACAACCACAAAAATTACACCCAATCTGCAAAGAGATAGCTTGTACCTCCACATCAAAGTTGGTCATGTCAGCTTTCCACTTGAAATAGTCCTGAACAGCTCCCCCAAAATCTCTTGCTGCTTCATTGGAGGTAAAGCTATGGTTTTCACCAGCCCTGTTGCATGTGACTCGGAACTTGAGCACTTGAGATTCAGTTTCCTCTGTGAAGCTCTCATTAACTCCTTTTTCTTGCTCAACGGCAGATGGTATTTCATATATTTTTTTACTGTAAGCTAATATGGGGGTTTCACCAATGGTGTCATCATGGTTTTCAATGGTTTCTAAGACTTCCTCCACAGTACGATTGGTGATCTGCTTCTCAGCTCCCATGTCTCCTTGTCCATCATTCACCTTTTCTTTGCTTATACTATTTTGCTGAGTTAATTTTTTGCGTCTTGTCTTTTTTTTCTTAAAGTTGGTATTGATTTTCCATACTTTTAAAGGGTCTGACCAAGGAAGCTTCCTAGCCAAATCTTCAAAATCCTTTAGAACATCTTCCTTTAAAAAAGAAAAACCAAGTTCAGGCATTTCTCAAGCACTTCCATTTAAGCAACAATTAAGCACCACGTACTATTCCAAGCATCATGTGAAACATAATCACTATTCTCGAAAAGCTTATGATCTTTGGGGAAAAAAAGATATACATATGTGAAATAACTAAATAACAGTTCAAGGTAGCAGATGATTAATGCATATATGAATGCCATAAGTAGTGTTCTAGGAATTCAGGAGTGATTAATGCTGGCTGGGGTGCCAGGGAAAGCTTTTTTTGGCATGCAGTGTGAATTTGAAATGGATCATGAAAGACAGGATAGGATCTAATACTCTGAATTTTAGAAACATGGAATCATTTGGAATATCTAGATTTTTGTCACATCTAAAGAACTATTGTGAAGTTCAAAACAAAAGGACTAAGAAAAGAGTTGCAAATAGGGAGGAAGGAAAAAGGGAAAGAAGAAGAGAGAAGGCAGGAAGGAAGAAAGGAAAGGACTCTCCATAAGGTAGTTGCCACAGGAAAAAAGAGCAGAGAATCAGCTGTTCTCTTCCCTGAGTATGGAATATGTTGGGCCTACTTCCTGATCTACAAAGCAGAGAGTACAGCCATTACAGAGACAGAAAGTCACTCAAAACTATTTAGCATATGTGATGGTCCCCCACCTAAGGACTTTCTCCAGCAACTCTACTATTTGTTGCTACTTTTCAGTCACCCTTAGTGTTAGTTCAAGAAGTCTTCTGCATCCCTTAGCAGGGTAATATTCAGGAGTTTACCAAGCCCTGGGGCTCTAGGCAAGAAAAAGCAGAGAGCTTTCTCTCCGGAGAAAGAACAGCTGTGAGGCCTGCTAGAGTACTATCTGGGAACAAAAGGAAGAGAATTATATTCTTTCTGACAAGAAAGCTGAGCTCCCCTTCAACCATCTCAAAAACAGCTACAAATATGTAGCGAGGAAGCTAAACAACATGAATTCAAAGAAAAGTAAATAAATTCCCATAAAGAAGTCCCAACAGGAAAAATAAATAGCAGAGAGTCTGAAAAAAAAAATGATCAAGCAAATAAACGAATACAATGAAGAAATACTTTGAAATAAGATAATAAGCTAAAACTGTAGAAAAAGGGTAATTCAGAAATAACTACACTAGAATCCCAGAAGTGAATGGAATAGCCACCAGAATTCCAAGCATGAGCCTAATAAAGGAACTGAAGGAAAAGGTAAGTAATGAAACTGCAACTCTTAATAAAAAACCTAAAAGGAAAACAGACACTTTTTAACAGAAGTCTAAAGCCCTTAATGTAGTTGTGGACTCCTAGGGAAAAAATTTATAGAACTTGTGGAATTAAGAAATTCACTGATTCATTAAAAAATATTTGAGTATTGTCAAAAGATAAACAAATCTAGAACTTGTAAGTTAATAAAGTTCAGTAAATTATAGTTCCCAGTAGTTCCAAAAGAAAAAAAGGCAAAACTATCCAAATTCGTTGCCCAAATAATCAAAAACAGTAGAATTCCATTATTAGCATCAAATACTGTCAATTTAGGACCATCCTTAAGATACACCTCCCACAACAACTTTGAATTACAGATTTTCCTTGTTACCACGATAAATACAGCACTATGTATACAGGGAGTGCGATTTGCTGTTGTATTAAGTTTTGTTTTTTTTTTTTTTGGAGGAGGAAGGCAGGACATGGGGGGTAAATGACTTGCCCGAGGTCACACAGCTAGTGTGTCAAAGTCTCTATTGTTGTATTAAGTTTTAATTCTATTTTAAGTAAATTCACAAAGTTAAGATTTTTGCAATTTTTGGCACAGTCACAGAATGATTTTCCCTTCTGTAGTTTTGAAATTTCATCTAGATTTTGATCTGTACTCTTTTTTCTGATGCAATTTAGAACTTTTCCTGTAGTTACCTATGAGGCAGTTCTCTATGTTAGCCAAAGCTTCATAGGAAATACAGTGAACTCAGCTTAAAATCATGGCATAACCCAATCTATTTCCCAAGAGCCTAAGCAATTTGGTTTTATTTTCTATAAACTTTTTCCCAATGTCCTCACTAAAAATTGACTTTTGGAACAGAATTGTCAAACAAACCTCAACCTTTTGAATATAATTTATAAACCCACATATAATTCTACTTTATAAATAGACATAATGATGTCACTGAATGCATAAACTTTGAAAAATGCTCCTTGGAGAAAATAATTTATTTTGGATAACTCACCTTGGTTTCTTTGAATTGATAATCTCTAAACTCCTGAACAACAACAAATAAATTATCAACTGATCTTAGACCATGAACCTGAAAAAAAAATGTTCTAGGTTAATTTCTCTGAGTAAGCTTATTTGTTCAACAAATATTTGCTGTGTGCCTACTATGTGCAATGCACTACCAGGAACACAAAGGCAGCTATGAAGCACTTTCAAGGAATTTAGTCTAGTGGGGAAGAGATAAGCATCTATGCAAAAAATTTACTATTAAACATAATGTAAAAAAGCATCAGTAAAAAAAGTTCAAAATACTATGGAAACTGTAATCTGAGATGATCTGTCAACACATCAACAAGCTATTACTTCACCAAGGCAGGTATGGCTATACAATTCAATATATGGATTCTTTTCGGAGTAAATGCAGACAAATAGTTCATCGACCTATAACTTAAAGTGAAATGAGCTCCTCAGAATTTAACTAGACTAGTTCTCAGACAATGCAGACAATGTTCTCGATCCAACACCAAGCCCATACTTGAAACCTTTCTAGTTTGGCAGGACCTGCCAGAGCCTACATTCCATTGGCATTGCCTTTGAATTCAATCACCTCCATGACATCATGAGGCACCTTCACGACATCATGAGGCACTGGATGAAGGCAATTTTAGTAGAGAAATTATAAATTGTTAAATATAAACTAGTTTGGTGGTTGCGAAGCTCCTTTCATATCCTTTTACTGAAAAATAAAATAAAAAAACTGAAAAATTCAACTTAGTTTCCACTTCCTTGGTTACCAATCTGCTTCTACCTTTCCCCAAGGGAAGGGTGGAAGTTGGCAGTGGTAGGGAGCTTGAAGACACTACATGAGCAAGGGTCAGATTGGAGATGTGGCCTTATTCTTTATTCTCTTCATCTGCAGCAGTATGCAGTTTTATGAACTCTCATATGTCCACTGTGATTCACAATTTTTTTTTCAAAAATTCTCTTGATATGTATCAGATTCACTAATATATATTATCATTTATTTCTCCTTTTATACCTGAGAAGTAGCAGTAGTTGCAGTCAGGACAGAGATGAATTTCTTGGGCACTATGCCAGGCATCTAGAAATGTTTTCAAAGACTTCTGACTTATTTTGAAAATACACAACAGTGGGAAAGATATTGGATTTGGAATAAGAGGACTTGGGATTGAATCCTAACTTTGCTTCTTATTTGTGACACTGTGCGAAGTGATAATCTCTTTAGGTCTCAGGTTTTTTTATGTGTAAAATTAACAAATTAGACCTCTGATGCTTACTGCCCATGTGACCATAGGCAAATAATTTATTTCTATTGGTCTGTTTCCTCATTTTAAAAATGAGGCAATAGGACTAACTTGCCTCTAAGGTCATTTCCAGTTTATATCCATGAAACTATTAATCTCCTTATTATATATCAGTACTTAATTTTGAGGGCAGCTAGGTGTCACAATGGATACAGCCCTGGGCTTGGAATTAGGGAAATTCATCTTCATTGGGTTAAAATCCAGCATCAAACATTTACCAGCTTTGTCACCCTGGGCAAGTCACTTACCCTGTTTGCCTCAGTCTCCTATTTGTAAAAATGAGCTGGAGAAGCAAATGGCAAACCACTACACTATTTTTGCCAAGAAAACCCCAAATGGGGTCATGAAGAGTTGGATATAATTGAACAACACCACAAAATTTGGGGGGAGGCCTAGGCTTATGATTAAAGAACTCCAAATCAGCAACTACTTTGCAATTTATTGAGAAGTCAGTCACAAGAATTACTTGTCCAGAGTTACATGGTCAGTGTATGTCAGAAGTAGGATAAGATTCCTGGGCACATCCTTTATCCATTTACATTACTGTCTTTCAAAGAAATAATTTAAAATAAATGACCTAGACCACAAAAAGGATGGCAGACTTGAACACATATTAGTTTAGAAAAATATTTTAAGTAGTATAGATACAAACCTTAGAAAGACTCTCCACCGAAATGTCAAAGTATATCTTGCCTCTGTCTTTGCTGATTCTGGACTGTGAGCCCAGTTTCTCCCTAACTTCATCTGCAGCTGTCTGCTCAAAGCCAGTTGGCACAGTGGCTCCAATAGTAACACAGAGATACTCAGGACTGTTACTGGGGGAATTTTCTACATTTTCTGGGGCAGGCTTCTGGTTCTCGTCAAGGCTCACTTCACTGAGCTGGTCAGAAGCTCCTTCGACTTCAGACATACTGGCACCTCTTCGAACTGTCGATGTTGCTTCTCACTGGCGCTGGAAAGAAAAACATCTGAAGAGTTGTAAACGCTACAAAGAGTCTCATGGAGGAAGGTGGGGGGAGGGTTGGGACCTGAGGTCATGCACAGAAGGGTGACGAGAAATATTTGCACCAAGCCAGCAACACTGTATTTGCAAAATACAGTGAGATGGAGGAAAAAAGTCTCGTGGTAGGGGTGGGAGGCAGAGGCAGAAAGAAGACAGACAAGTGCAAGCCCTCACTACAGGATTTGCGGTTGGTAGCGTGTTTTTTTGGTTTTTGTTTTTTTTTAACACGACAATATCCCTCCCTGCAAGCAGGGAATGCGGTGGAGAGTCAGGGTCCGAGGGCAAAAGGAACCACAATAGCTACTTTGGATAGGTCCAAGAATGGGACGAAGGCTTCTCACAGTGTTCCCCCACCCCCGCCCCACACCCCACACCCAGCACTAGGGGCTGGCCTAGGTGACTGCAAAGATCCCCGCCACGCCCCCGAAGCGTCGGAGGCCCGACGGGGGCGGGACTCAGCCAGGCCTGGCGTGGCTAGCTGTAGTGGTCGGCCCTGGTCACCTCGAGATCAACGGCTGCTCCCCCCCCCCCCCCCCCGTCCTCCCTCAGGAGGAAGACTGAGCGGCGGCGGCGAGGGCACACCGGTCACTCTCTGCCCCCTCCCTTCCCTCGGGATCCGCTCGCAGGCACCACTCTGCGCCCGTAACCGCAACACGCGGCACGGGGGAAGAGAGAGGCCGACTCCCGTGAGAAGCCGCGGCCTAGGCGCCCCGGCAGCTCTGCCTCTCTTTCTGGCGCTCACGCCGCCTCTTTCCAGCCCTGTCAGCCCCGCCTGCCCCGTTACCGGCTGGTGGAGCCCAACGCCCGACGACCCCCGGAGAACTCTTTCCGGTTAGGCAGCTGGGGGTGGGGTGCGTGGAGCAGGAGTACTTCCTGGTCACGCCGGAAGCGGAAGTTTCGTGTTCTTTCCCAACTTCTGGCGCCAGCTCGTGCAGGCTTCCGCGGTGTAGTTTGAGTCGTGTTTTGCTGTCTCTCCAGGAGGATCGCATTCCGGAGGAAGCACCCCGCCGCGCCCTATCGCTGGGTCTCGGGGGTATTCTGGGCTCTGGAAACTTCTTCACGACCTCCTGTGCGGGGAAGCCCCGCTTGCCAAGGACGTCGGCCCAAACTTGCTTATAGTTTGCACCCTTCGTTTTGTTCTCGAGCCTCCTCATGGCGGCCCTCCAGATACTTAAGTCAAAGCATTTCTTAAGTGCTTGCTGTGTGCCACATAGTGAGCTAAGCTCTAGGGATGCAAATACAAACTATCAAGAGAGGCCCTGCCCACCTACCAGGGAAGACCGCGTGGAATAATGGAGGGGGAGGGGGAGGGGCCGGTGCCGATGCCGGGAGGCTTCCGACCTCTCCCATCTACAAGGCGGACTCGTAATTCGGGGGATCGGCCGAGGCCGCTCTGGGAATCGGACACTCCTCTCCCTTGGCTCGGGGCACTTTCTCTGCCCTGCTCTGGTGCCCGGAACCCCCTTTTTTCTCTCCTCTGCTGGAAGCCCTACCCTTCTTAATTCTAGTGCCTTCCCTTGGGTGATTGTCTCCTTGCTGTCTTGTACATAGCTTGCTTTTCATATGTTTGCCTGTTGCTCTCCTATTAGATTGTAAGCTCCTTGAGAGCTAGGACTGGCTTTTGTCTCTTTTTGTCCCACATAGTATTCACTTAATACAAATTTGTTGATTGAGTGATTGAAGAAGAAAAAAACTCGACATTTTTGTTTAAGAAGGATTGACCACTTTTTCCAAGGTTCCTATCGTTTTCCAGCTTAGCAATTTCTTGTTGACGGCAATCACATTTGCAATAGAATTTCCTCTTGTTAATTTCTCCACCTTTAGAAGAATGCCTTTATTGAAGCAACTCAAGAAATAATCAGTTGCTCTGCTTTTTCCAGAGAACATCAGTATATGATCAGGTAATGAAATCTCCCACCACTAACATATCAAGTCTCTATGACAGGCTTATGATCTTTTCCCCAAACTCATCAATTTCTTCTTTATGCTTAGTTGGTCCATAATATACATATACGTAGATGATAATGCTGCTTTCATTATGCATCCATGAATCTTCGCTCAGATGTTAGCCATTTATCCTCTAATGTTGGGAGTTTCACATAAGCATATGTTCATTCTTTCCATCCTCTTTTACCCACTGCTTTCTGTGAATAATGAAGTATAACCTTCCAGAGCTCTATCTAGTCATAGTTTTCACCCTTGAGTCTCAGAGATTCCTATAATACCAAATTTTACTCCTCTCCTTCGGCTCTTGTTCACTTCCTTACCCATATTTTATGCATTTGCATATGGGTACCTGAAGCCATACATTCTATTTTTGTTATTTGGATTTTTGGTTCCTTTGAACTCAGAGCTGTCTTTATTGACGTTATTCCCACATTGTACCTACTTTCTGTGGTATCTACCTTGTCTATACATAGCTGTAGAGCTCAAAGGAACCTTAGATATCACCTAGTTGAATTTCATTTTACTGTAATCTGGGAAGGTTCTTGGGGGCTTTGTCTTCATATTAAATTCCACATGTTGGATTTAGAGCAGGAGATGGTCAAAGAAATGATTGAGGGGGGAGAAGGAGAAGGGATAGTGGTACAGAAATGATAATGATTAAGATAGATGGAAGAGCAGCTAGGTGGCACAGTGGATAGAGCACTGGGCCTGGAGTCAAGAAGACCTGAGTTGAAATCTTGCCTTAGACACTTATTAGCTGTGTGACTCGGAACACTTAACCCTGCCTGCCTCAGTTTCCCCATTTGTGAAATGAACTAGAGAAGGAAATGGTAAACTAGTATCTTTGCCAAGAAAACCCCCCAATGGAGTCACAAAGAGTTGGATATGACTGAAAAATGAGAGCAACAAAAGGTAGATGAAAACATACAAAAGAACTTGAACTAATAAGATAGAAAATAAATTGCATTAAGATAATTTATTATTCAGGAATTTTTTAGTAGTTTTATTGTAAAGTATTCAGAATTAGTTGGCTTATGTGAAACAAGAAGACCACATTCTTTGAAAATACCAAAGATGTGTTCCTTCTAGGGTGTGACAAACTCGGGCAAATCATATGTAATTGTGTGACCTCAAGATCCCTTTGAGATACTAATAATATGGTGAGAAGATTTTGTTACACTTTAGGGTTCGTTTTAATAATTTCATTTAAGGAGAGGCGATGTGGTATAGGCTTTATTGACTTGAGATTCAGAACATTGTTCAATCTTATGTGACCCTGGCCTTTGCAAGTCTTAATTTCTAATCACTGGGTACATTATAAACTTATATTATCCAACCTTAACCAGATATTATCCAGCCTTCTCTACTTACTCCTCAAAGAAGCTATTCTAGACCTTCTCTTGTCAAACCTCCTACATTTCCTCCCCACTTAGTTCTTATGTCTTTACTGAGAAAATTGTGGCCATTCACCCCTGTAACAACAATGCTACTTGCCGTTGCTGTGGGGATGTAAGACCAATAACACCAGCACACAGGAGGGCTAGTCACATAGGTTCTTTGATCTGCTTTTCTAAAGGAAAGCAACTTTAAAGAGGTCAACAATCTTACTTTAATCAAACATATATGTATTTATATATGCACATATATATACATATATGTGTGTATGTGTATATATATGTCTATATGTGTGTGCATATATATGTATATATACATAATTCACTTAGTTCAGGGGAAAAATCAGCACCTGAACTTCAGAGAAAATGTAAACAGAAATTACAAGCAGAAAATATATAAACAAATGCAGACAAATGCAAACAAAAACAAAAGCAGAAATTATATAAACAAATAAACAAAAGATAATATATAAACAAAAAGGCAAATGCGAACAGCAAAGACCAACAGACAGGGCTTCCAATTGTCTGACCAAAAGCAATACATAGTTACCAGAGATAGAAGCACCCATATCTGGGTTTTTCAAAGCTTGAGGGCCTCCTTAATGGCTACCCAGAGTCTCATCTGGCTAAATCATATGAACGCTTCCAATGAGTGAGCCCCCAAAGCAAAATGCTAACCTCAAGGGCCAGAGGGCATCACAGCCTGGGACTTGGGTTCAAAGCAGGTCACATAGACATATTAAGGGGCACGGAATGTCTTCAAATTGTATTAAAATTACAACTCCAGAGCTTCTTTCTCTTTACTTTTCTTCATTTCAAAACCCCTTGGCATTATCTCTCACTTTATTCTTTCTCTATTTCTTAAAAAGAGTTTAACAGAATTTTAAATGTAGCCCAGACTGGACTAGTCTCTAACTTGGGAATGGCCCGAGGCAAAAAAAAAAAACCAAACAGTTCACTGGGCAAGTGTGCTAGGAATCCAATAGTGGTTTGGTTTAGTTAATTTCAAAGTGAGAAAGGCAGTTTGCAAACCATGAAGTCCTCCTAGGGAAGGCTCATCTTGATGAGCAAGGAAGTGCTTTTAAATCACAAGTGGGTTGGATCATGTCATAATCATTCTCAAGTTTTGAGTAGCCATTCCCACAGCAGGCTCATGTGTGGATAATGCGAGTATTCATGGGTCCTGTGGGGACAATTCTTAAGGTGATGGTCTCAAGTCTTGGGAGTTGTGATTGCTCAGTAGAGTACAGAACCAGAGTTCTGTATTGGGAACAGGTTTTACAATCTTTGATTTGGTTCACTTACTGTGCAAGAATGCAGGAATTTCGAGTGTGTTTAAAACTTGATTGATCACTTTAAGCTGCATTCTGTCTCTGACTCATAAGCCAGAATCTCCTGGGAAAATGCGAGCTCTAAAATATCTAGATGGTATAATCATCACACATATATCAATTAATATGAGAATCATAAATCCCCTGACAAGATAATCCTTTTCCTTGCAAGGCCAGTCTCTCTGCATATACACTTGATTCCATTTTCTCATCATGCCTAGCAGATTGCATCTTCAATCATCATTCTTGCTGTGCCTCAGTCTCTGTCATGGTCTTTCTGTCTTTCTATCTTTGTCTCTCCTTCCTTCTCAAATCTTGAATGTTTCCCTGTTGTCTATGGTACTTTTTTAGCAAAATGTAGTCTGTCTTAATTAAGTCTATTTTTTTTGCTGTTTTGTCTAATATAACGACTTACATTTGCTTTTTTTACTTCAGATGAAACATATTAGATTTCGTTTTCTCCCCTTACTAGAACTCTGTGTGCCCTTTCCTGTTTCACGTATGTTTCATGTAAACAATGTAATATTAGATTCTTCTTTATAATCTATTCTTCTATCCTCTTACATTTTCTGGGTGAGTTCATTCCATTCACAGTTATGATTATTTTCTATTTTTAATCCATCCTATTTTCTTACATTTTTCCTTCTCTTTATCTCCTACTTTGTTTTTATAGGAAGAGAGTTCTGAGAGAGAAGAACATATTTGGTATCAGTGTTCTAGGTTTGATATAGCATGCTTTCCTGTTTCTCTTCCCTCTCACTAACTCACTGACAGCCCAATAACAGGTTCTCATTCTTTGTTTCATCTCTTCCAGGAATTCTAGTTAAACTTGTGCCCAAGCTTTGTTTTCCTTTAAGGATTTGTTTGAAGATATGTTGGACTCATTCTCTTCTTCTGAATTTGTTTCTTAAGCACCCTTGTTACCATAATAGTTCTTTTTGGTGTCATTCTTTTTGTTTGCTCATTTTTCCAGCCTACTTCTTAGTTTCAGGCTTGATGTTATAGCCAGGCTTTGTGCACTTCTGGGGAGAATGGCTGGGCTAAGCTTTTGTTTTCTTGGGTCCTACTTTCTTGGGGACATTGAGTGTTGTGTTATTCTAGAATCTTAGGGACAGCTCAGGTTCTGTAAGATTTCAGTGCTCTAGAATGGTTCTGATCCAAAGCAAAGTCTGATCATTGCCCTCTTGGTCTGAACTCTAAGTTCCTGACTTGGGTTTGGGGTTATGCAACAGTCCTGTTGACTTTACCTTTGGTTGGAAGTTCCAGTAGAGTGCTACTGAACACAGTCATTGTCAGTCAACTGGAAAGCTCTGCCAGTTCACAGTATTGGAACTGAAAGCTTCCATTTGGCCTGTGGAAATGCAGACCTTGCTTTTTCCTCTGCAGGCTTCAAACTGGGCCAGCACAAAGACCTGGCTTCACTCCTGGGGGTTTGTTCCTTGCTCTCCACCTAGGACTCATGACTGCTCCTCACCCTGGAATGCCTTCTTGAAGCACAGGCCCTGGATCTGTGACCTGGAACTGGATAATGAGCAAGAGAGTCACCACTTGGTACATATTTCAGGGCCCTCCTTTATGGGTTTGGGACCTCTTTTTGCTCTGGTGCACAAGACTGGCCCTCTTTTCATTCCCATGCACTATAATGCTGTGTGTGGCACACCCCTTGCCAGACCCCATCTCCAGGGTCCATATATTTCTCTGTCTGTCTCCCTTTGCTGACCTGGACTGGAAATATGACTCACTATGATTTTTCTTGGATTTCCTAATGAGGACTTCTTCTGCTGTTGCATTTTCTAGATCTTTGTGGAGGAGTTGTGTTAGGGGAGCTGGACTGGGCTTCTTGCTACTCTGCCATCTTGGCTTCCAATCTCTCCCTATTTACTGGTTTCTTCCTGCTGCTTTCAAACACACCAAAGTCTTCCTCATCTTTAAAAACAAACAAACAAACAAACCTCCCTAGACCTTGTTGTTGTTGAGTCATTTCAATTGTCCGACTTTTCGTGACCCCATTTGGGGTTTTCTTGGCAAAGATACTGGAGTGGTTTGCCATTTCCTTCTCCAGCTCATTTTACAAATGAAGAAACTGAGGCAAGCTGAGTTAAATAACTTGTTCAGGGTCATACAGCTAGTAAGTGTCTGAGGCAAGATTTGAACTCAGCTCTTCCTGACTATAAGTGTGATGTTCTATCCACTTTACTGTCTAGCTGTCATGTTCCCTAGATCCTATCATCCCTTTAATCTATCAACTTAAATCTCTTCTTCCTTTCTCAGCCAGACTCCTTGAAAAAAAGCTATCCAGGGGCAGCTAGGTGGCGCAGTGAGTAGAGAACCGGCCCTGGAGTCAGGAGGACTTGAGTTCAAATTCAGCCTCAGACACTTGACACATGTACTAGCTGTGTGACCTTAGGCAAGTCACTTAACTCCAATTGCCCTGCCAAAAAGCAAAAAACAAACAAACAAAAAAAAAAACTATCCAGTTCTGTTACCTCTATTTCCTTTCCCCCCTCATTACTCAGCCTCACAAGCTGACTTCTGACCTCATCACTCAACTAAAACTGCTCTCTTCAAAACTACTAGTGATTTCTTAATTGCCAAATCATATGGTTTCTTTCCAGTCCTTGTCCTTCTCAACTTAGAAGCTGCTTGACACAGTTGACCATTCTCTCCTCCTGGGTACTCTCTCCAATTTGAGATATAAAGTACTTTGCAAACATCTTTGTTTGCTGTCATCATCATTATTATTATTTTACAACACTGCCTTTCCTAACTCCCTACTTGACTAATTAATTGCTCCTCAGTCTCTGACTGTTTTTAGATGTTGATAACACTGCTTAGTTGATTGCTTTTGGTTTTTTTTTTGAGGAAGGATATAGCTGATAGAAAAGATTATTCCCATTCATCATTTAAGGCATAACTAAAATGTAACCTCTTCCAGGTAAACATTTTTTGGACTAAAAAGTAGGAGAAAAGTATTTCCACAATCCTATTCATAAAGGTACTTGTATTTGTCATGTATATATGGTTATGTGTACATGTTGTATCCCCCAATAGAATGCAAACCACTTGAAGGTAGGAGCTGTTTCGCTTGTTTTTCTATCTCCACACTTATCCCTATTTTTGGCTTTGGAAATGCTTGTCCATTGATTGACTGAGGCTGTTATTTTCAAGAACTAGTAGCTCCAGCAGTAGTTTGGATAATCAACTATTGGCTATTGTAGTGAAAATAGGTTTTCTATTGTTTGGTTTGGGCAAGTTAAGATTTATTCACTTCCCAAAGCCCTTTTGAAACCAAAGCCTATTTTTAAAAATCCAAAAATTCCTCTTTTCTAATATAGTCCCTTTGAGGTCTCTTGTTCATTGAATTAATATAATTATGGTGAATTTTCAAGAGTATACAAGAATTTTATTAGTCACATTTCCTTGTAATAAGCAACTTCTCTTAAGGAGAAACAGTGTGGTACAGGGGAAAGAACACTGCCTTGGTGGTCTGATGACCTGGATTCAAATTTGGCCTCTGTCATTTATGTCTTGTGTGACCCTGGGCAAGTCACTTTGGGCCTGAGTTTCCTCAGCTCTAAAATGAGTGGATTGGGCTAGATGTCTTTTAAGGTTCCTCTCTGCTCCAAATCTACAATCCTGTGATCGCAAGGTGAAGTTCATTCACCTTGAAAAGAGCCATATGCTCACTTAATTCATACTACAAAGTGGGTCCATTTCTAGCTACAAGAGAGTAAGATCCTGCAGTAATGAAACACATCTGCCACCTAGTGGTGGTTCATACTGGTTTGCTGAGGACTCGTATTTTGATTCCATACCAAATGTAAAGGAAACAGTAAAGTATTTATAGATTTAGACAGGAAATTCCCAAGTCCCACCCCCTCTCTTTTTGACCACTACTGTCTATAGCTACTCTGAGCCAATACAAGCCCTTCCTGTTAAAAGCTAGAGTAACTGCCACCTTCGTCATGGGTAGTCACTAAAAGCTTTGTTGTCCATTGAGTCTGATTCTTTGTGACCCCATTTGGGGTATTCTTAGGAAAGATACTCGAGCGTTTTGCCATTTCCTTCTCCAGCTCATTTTACAGATGAGGCAAACAGGGTTAAATGACTTGCCCAAGGTCACACAGCTATTAAGTGTCTGAGGCCAGATTTGAACTCAGGAAGATGAGTCTTCCTGACTTTAGGTTCAGGGCTCTATCCACTGTACCACCTAGCTGCCCTAATTAAAAGCTAGAATGTTTTTAAGAAAATAATATAAAGATTATATTTGATAGAGGCTCTATATATTCATAAGAACTGAAATGGAAGACTTTGGAGAAAAATGCAGTTAACTATGTGAAACTTGGCATTTACTTTGTATTTCATAGTGTCAGAGATGAGAAGCAACCAGTCTCGGAGAGTGTGGCAAGAAATATGTCTTCAGGCGAAAAATGAATTTTGGTGGTCATTAGAAGTTGGAGCCACAGCAAGAAATCTAGAACTATAGGATCACAGATTTAGAGATGAGAAAGGCCTTAGAAGTCATTTAGTGTAATAACTTTATTTTCAAAATGAAGAAACTGAGGTTCAGAGGAATGAAATGATCTGCCCAAAATCACACAAATGGCAGAACTTAGGGACTTGACTCTAAATCAAGGGATCTTTCCATTGTACCCCAATAGAGGAAGGATCTTAGAAGGACAGAGGAGGATAATGTGAGGGAAGGCTGGGACTGAGTTTACTATTGGTTTCCATCCTTGATCATCACCCAGGTGGTCAAACACACCATCATTATACTACTCCCTGGCATCCCACATGTGTGTGAGTCCCTAGGTTAGGTTATATACCAAGAGTAGAGGTTGAGGAGGGAAGGTATTCCAAGAGAGGGGCATACACAAAGTGGGGTATGATGGTCCAGGGAACTGGGAGTCAACCAGGGAGGGGAGCAGGTAGAGTGGCTGGGAGATAGAGCAAAGTATAGGGAGAGGACCTCCAGAATGAGATCCTACACACTGCCCCCCACCATGTCTACATTAGGGCTAAGGTTGCAGACCTTTGACTCAGATGCACAAGTGTACTCTCACTTTGGTTATCTGAGGTTCATAGTTGACCCCAACGTTCTCAAGAATCACAGACTGTCAGTGTTGGAAGAGACTTTAGAGGCTCAAGTCACCAGATGTGTCTCATTTCACTTGTGAATAGCTCTGGAATTTTCTTCATCTTCTACCCACTGCTCTGAACTGTGCCCCCAGAGTGTAAGCAGAACCTGCTTCTTCCATGTAACAGCCCTTCAGATACTTAAAAACAGATACCATATTTCCCCAGTAGGTCTTCTTTTCTTTACAACTAAACAAGTCTAGTTCCTTCTATAGATAATCATGGGCATGTTGCTACATGGCAGATGTTCTAGGATATATTGTTTTTTTGGTTTTTTTGGGAGTCCAAAATAAAGGATAAAACACCATATATAGCATCCCAGTGCACCTGTCTGTGTCCATAGGAGCTGATTCCATTATGCCAAGGATATGTGAGTAGGATTCACCCAGTAAAATACATAGATTCAGAGAAGAGGTGAGGTTTTCCAGAAGGTGGTGGCTCAAAACCATTCCAGCTGGATAAAGACCACCAAGAGAAAAGCAGAACTAGAGGGTGGATGGTCTTTTCTCTGAGAACTATAAAGAGTTCCATTATTTCTCCAACACACACATACCCTTCGGAACTTGGAATGCAAGTGATGGATGGGACTTTCCTATCATCTGATTTTTTTTTTTTGGTAGATTAGGACCAGAATAGTGGCAAGCAAGTAGTTAACTCCATATTGCGTTTGTCACTAAAAACCTGAGACTCCCCCACCCAGAATTATTGTCTAGTCATATCCCTCCCATCTTGTACACGTGAGCACAATTTTTTTGAACTATGTAGTATTTTTCATTCGTTCTTATTGAATTCTACCTTTTTAGATTTCATACCTTACTCTAGCCTGTCTAGAATTTTTTAAATCCTGTCCACTAATATGTTAGCTATTCCTCTCAGCTTTCTTGGGGGACCCGCCAGCTAAGGGGACCAAGAAAGGCCTCTTGCAAAAGGTGGCAAGTAATAATAACTGACAATTATACATATTATCTCATTTAAACATTAACAACAATTTTTTGAAATAAGTACTAAGTATCATTTTTCTGCCTTTATAGGTGAAGAAACTGAGGCTGGGAGGTCAAGTACAGTTAGAAAGTATTGGAGGTAAAATGTAAACCCAAGTCTATCTGATTCCAGTTTTAGCACTCTATATGCCTCCCCGCTTCATGTGATCTATAAATTTGAGCATGC
This sequence comes from Phalanger gymnotis, assembly GCA_028646595.1. NCBI lineage: Eukaryota > Metazoa > Chordata > Mammalia > Diprotodontia > Phalangeridae > Phalanger > Phalanger gymnotis. The sequence goes on from CM053624.1 coordinate 339,820,268, forward strand.
CATTATCTTAGGCATTGATAAAAGTGTTGAACAGAATGGGTCCACAGACATCTCTTTGAATCTTTCTTTTAAGGACATCCTTCCAAGTCTATATTGAGCCATTAATGATTTCACTCTAGTTCCAGTTATTCAACCAATTCTAAATCTACCTAATTTATATCTATATCTACATATCTAGCTACATATCTAGTATATATACACATACATGTATATGTATGTGTGTAATATGTAATGCATATACATAATATATATGTATAGATATGTGTGTATATATATATATATATATATCTTTATACACAAAATTACCTATCCCACATGTCTCCATCTTGTCTATAAGAATACCGCCAGAGACTTTGTCAAATGCTTGACTGAGATCCAGGCAGTCTATACAGCATCAGCCTCTTAAGGTCAATTCTGAAGTTTGCAAGGGAAATGAAATGAAAATAAAATGAATCTGTTTTGACCTGTTCTTGGTGAAATCATACTGACTTCTAGTGATCATTGACTCATTTTCTAGATTAGAAGTTTGCAAACTATTTCCTTAATAATGTACTCTGGAAATTTTCCAAAAGTCAATCTCACTGGTCTACAGTGTACCTGCAGTCTATACAATCTTTTTTGGAAATCCAGATTACATTAATCCTTCAGTAGTTCTGAAGCATTTCTCCTGTGCTGCTTGTTTGTCCTTCGTTCTTGAAGAGGACCAAGATGTCAGGGAGGTGGTGCCATGACATGCAAGTGAGTTGGATTTAAGTGAGGGAGCACTGTGCAAAGTCACCAGCCTCACTTTCTCCTCCGGAGCCATCTGGGTCCATTGGCCAGATATGGATCAGGACAACTGGAGATGGCGCCGGATATAGTGGAGGAGGGACCTTGGCCTTTCCAAGCTAAAATCTTTAACAGGTAAGGTAGCTTTGTACAATATATAGAGTGTTGGACCTGGAATCAGGTAGACTTGGGTTCACGTTTTACCTTCAATACTTCCTAACTGTACTTGAGCTCTTAGCCTCAGTTTCTTTACCTGTAAAATTAAGGTAATGATACCTGTATTACTTATTTCAAAGAATTATTTTTAAGGCTCAAACAAGATAACATAATGTTATATAGTTGTCAGTTGTTATTGCTTGCCGTCTAATGTGGGAGGCCTTTCTTGGTCCCCTTAGCTGCTGGGCCTCCACATCCAAGGTTACCTAGGGTCTGCCTTGTATATGTCTTGTATATACTAATAGATGTACATGTTGTCTCCCATAGTAAAATGTCAACTTCTTGAGGTTAGGAACTGTTTCATATTTGTCTTTGTATCTTCCATGCCCAGACAGCGGTGGGGAACCTGCAGCCTAAAGGCCACATATGGCCCTTTGGCTGAATCAATTCAAACTTCTCAGAACAAATCCCCTTAATAAAAGGGTTTGTTCTGTAAAACTTGGACTCAGTCAAAAGACCACACCCAAAGACCTAGAAGGCCACATGTGGCCTCAAGGCTACAGTTTCCCCACCCTTAGCCTAGAACACAGAAGATGCTTAATAATACTTGAGGACTGATTGATTTTGTTCAAAGGTCAGTGACAGTAGCTCAGTCATTTCATCCACCAGCTCTCTGATTACCTTGGGCACATATAGGTCAAGAGATCTAAACTCATCAAGGTGAGGTCCATGCTCTCTCCTAAGTCTGGTATCACTGATTATTTTAATCACATGTAGATTTTAGACAGAGGAGCCAGCTTGTTAAGTTGTATCTTAGAGTCTGTCAGACTGTATGTGGCTGTGAGTGTTTGCGGGTACATGTTAGGAATTAGCAGTTATCCTTGGCAATAGAAACAGTAAGCAGAATCGTGTAGGAAAGACAGCCAATTTCCTTTCCCCACTCTTTCTCCATAAGGGAATGGAAAAGTACCACACTAGTGAAATGGCTCTTTCATTGCTGATGACATTAAGGAATCCCTGTTTGAATGCAAGCAAGGCTCCTGAAAATCAGATTCCCATATTTCACCAAAAGCTGTTCAACAAGGTAAGACTTAGACATTTTAGGATCAAATATCCTAGGAAAGATAAATAAGTTCCTATAACCCATCCCCAAAGCCAACTTGATAGCACTTTTCGTTGGGCAACCTCCAACCCCCTCCCTACTCTTCGCTTTTCTTGCCTGCAACTATTACACTCAAATCAATGGATTATATTATTCTGTGAACTTTATAGCTGAATAAAGTATTGAAATTTGTTTAGTTGAATAAAGTAGTAGTTTGTTAAGGTATTGAATGAATGGGCAAATGAATAAAAACACTTATTGTAGTTGTAACCAGATACTTTCAGAGTTTGTCATACTTCTATGGAAACCTAACCAAAACGTAACAGAAAGGGAAAATAGAACATATTTGATTTATTTTTTACCCTTTACCTATTGCTGCCCCTCCCCCTCCCCTACATTGGCTACCACTCCAGAATTAAAAACCTTCTGAGCTGTCTCTCCATTCATTCCATATAAACTTCTCAACACTGGAGTGAATCTAGGGGCAGAACTAACTTGATGAAGAATTAGAAGGTGAATATTTCAAACATTCTTCACCCCCCAATAACCAGCCATATTCAAAGATTCCATTGACTTCTAAGTTCACCATCAGACAGCCCCTCCCCTAACCATAGGGCCTGATAATAAGGTCATCATTACCACTTTTCCTGCTACTGTAAAGGGCTAATCCAGGGGTGGGGAACCTGCGGCTGCAGGCCACATGTGGCCTCAAGGCTGAAGGTTCCCCACCCCTGGGCTAATCTATCACTCTATGGTTCTGCTCAAAATCTATGATTCTGTGTTTTAGGTTGCTTCCCTTCTCTGCTCCCCACTTCTGTATACCCATTCATATCAGCCCCATTTCTACCATGTCCCCATCCAACTCTCTTCCACCCTTCCAGTAAGTCCTCTGTGACCCCTGTCCTGTTGTTAACAAACTGCCTCTCGTATTAAGCTTGTGCCCCACTGCCCCTTCACCAAATGACTTTGTATATATTTTGCATCTAATTTTCTGTGTAATGTTTCTTCAATGGGATGTAAACTCCCTGAGGGCAGATAACTGTTGGATTTTGGTCTTTAGGGTGGAGGAGGCACTAGTTGGACAGGAAACTGCCCTCTAGGAAATAGTGCTTGAGCTGAGGTTTGAAGAAAGGTAGGGATTCTGAGGTGAGGATGGAGGGCATTCCAAGTACTAGGCCCAACTTATGCAAAGGCAGGACTTAAAGAGTCTTAGTACAACACCTAGTAGGTTCTTAAAACAGTGACTATGCTGAGTAGATACTTACACAAGGTTCAAATGCATTTACATGTCTCTAAATGGGAATGACCATGCAGGAAACTACAAGGATTTTCTTAGCCCTGGCTGTATGAAGTTAGCTAAAAAACCTTTCTTGTTGATGTAGGATTGTGTAATATTGGTTGTATTCGGTAGAGGGTACTGTTGGCATATAATAATGCAGGGCATGGAGTTTGCTCTGTGGTTCAACAAATGACTTGTGTAGACTGGAATAGAGAAAGATTCTGAAGTTTCTTATTTCTTCATCTGCTGGTTGTTCAGTGACTTTGCTCCCTGGCTCTCTCCAGCTTCCAGTGCCATTGTCTTTAAGTTACTGGAGGTAGACTTCTAAGGGAAGGCTCATTCAAGCAGATGTTGGCCTGGCTGAGGGAGATGATGCTATTCTTGTCATATGATTGGGCAGTACCCTTGCCCTTTTCCCTCTATCTGTTCCACCCTTTCCTGGTTGCTTCTACTTATCTCCTCCCTCTCTTGCATTTTTAGCTTCTTCATCCCTGCTGGTTTCTTTTATTGTTCCTTTAAGCTTTGTCCCCATCTGGAAAACCATAATTTGCTACTGTGGCTACCTCTAGACTATTCCTTTCCTCTACAAATAGGTTTCGTTTTGTGCTCTCATCACCCGTTTCGTCTGAGACACCCTTAGCATATTTGTGGTTCACCCTTGACATCACGTTCACATTCAATCAGATTAACACAGTTCTGTCCCAGCAATGTTTCCATCTTACTCCTCCCTCAGCTCTTATTTCAGTATACCCAATGCAAGTTGACATCCTGGTAGGAGATTGTTCTTCCCTCTGGTGACATTAAATGTATGGGATGAAAGATGACAAACAAGACAACTCCTCCCGTCAAGGAAGAAGTCAAGGGTTATCAAAGACAAACCTAAAGATACTGCTATAATTTCTTACCTTACCTTGTTCCCTCCTTAACACCTATGAAATCTGACTTCCATACTTGGTCCCAATGATGCCCTGTTCAGTGGCCTTTTTTCAGTCCCCTGGATCTCGTCATGGTATTTATTACTGTCACTCAGTAAAAATCCTTCTTGAACTTTTTGTGTCTTCTAGAATACCACCTTATTCTTTTCTTTTTCCCATATCCCCAATAACTTATTTTCTAGTTTTGTTGGGATCTCTTCTTTCTCTCATTCCCCAATTAGGAGTCTTTCCCAAGCTTTAGCCTTCCTTTTACTCCTTGTTAGAGAGCTGATCTAGTTTTGCCTATTACTTTATATAGTGATGTGTCCCAAATCTCCATCTTTTGTTTAAGATTTCCTTTTCTGCAGTTTATTTGAAGCTTTCAAAAATTTGTATTTTATTTTCAAATGAAGATCCTTCTTTCCCTCCCACCTCCCTCCCCTTCACTTCTCCCCCCTGCATTGAGAAAGCAAGAAAAACAAAACTCCTGTTAAACCACATATAGCAAATATATTCCCAAATTGGCTATGTCCAAAAAAATTTCTCAGTCTGTACTTTGAGTCCATCAAAGTACATCAGGAGGTGGGCATCATGTTTCATCAGGAGTCCTTTGTATTTGTGGTTGGTCATTTTGCTGATCAAAGATCCAAAGCCTTTCAAAGTTGTTTGTCTCTACAATATTATCGTTACTATATAAATTATTCTCCTGGTTCCGTTCACTTCACTCCATATTAGTTCATACAAATCTTCATAGGTTTCTCCAAAATTGTCTCCACCATCATTTCTTATAGCACAATAGTATTCCACCACATTCATATACCAAAACTTGTTCAGCCATCCGCATTTGATAGGCATCCCCTCAATTTCCAATTCTCTGCTTCCCTCAAATAGAGATTGTTATAAGTATTTTTGCACATGTGGATCCTTTTCCTCCTTTAATCTCTTCAGGGTATGGTGGTAGTAGCAATATTGCTGGGTCAAAGGGTACCCACAGTTTAATAGCTTTTGGAGTATAGTTTCAAATTGTTTTTCATAATGGCTAGGCCAGTTTACAGCTCCATTAAGAGTGTATTAATGTTCTCCCATAGCCCCTCTAGCATTTGTTGTTTTCCCCTTTTTGTCAATTTTGCCAATCAGATGGGTATGATGTAGAACCTCAAATTTGTTTTAATTTGCATTTCTCTCATTGTTAACATAGGATCATTTCTGACCTCCTTGCTGGGCATCCAGGTTTCCTCCTAGCTTGCCAGGCTTCCAGACATCCTGGCAAACACAAGGAAGCCCTAGGGGCTCAATGGCCTTGAGCCCTGGATGTAGCACACTTTTGGCCAGGAACCTGATAAACTTGCAGACATTACCTATGTAACAGCAACATCACAAGTTGGGTACCTGGGGTCTGTGTGGAAACTTGGAGGTGTGACCTTGAATCTTTCTAATATCTGTCTTCATCTGAAGACCTCATGGTTACTCCTTATTACTCTCCCCATACAAAGCTATCTTCCCAACCCCCGCTGTCCACTTCCGCATTCTCATGAACCTCAACCCTACTTCCTACCCCCAGTGTCCCTAGATAGGCCTCCTGTTCACTGGGTCTTCTGGAATGGCTGCTCCATATTTAACAAACTTCCTTTTGACTTTTTACCATATCCGCTATTGCTCATTATACTTTCTAGCATTCATTAATCCCTGGCTAACAATGCATGTTTGGCTATTCTTTCCAGTACTGAGGCGCTTCCACTCATCCACCTTTGATTTACTCGTCCTGGTGGGAGAGTTAGAATACTTCTTAGTCACCATTGCCACTTCTAGACTCTCCTTTTACTGCCACCACTCAGCAACTTCTCTCCCTTTGAGGTCCATGCAATCCAAATTTATCACCCAATACAGATTCTGGCATCCATCATCTACTGGTCATATTCTCCCTTCTTTCTCATTGAATTCAGTGTCTGGCTCACAGTCATTCCTCCTCACATCCTGCCCTCATTCTAGATTTTTGATGTTTCCTCAGGTGACTAACTTCTCAGTTCCTCAATATACTTGCTTCCTCCTTTCCACCTCTGATCTGGACATCATACTTTCATGTTCAAGAACTCCAAATTTCCTTTATCTCATTGTAATCTTTTATTTTTCCATTTCTTTCTATCCCTTGCCACTCCTAAACCTGCTCTTCTTCTTCGCTATGACTTCTAATCCCTCAGTGCTATCCTAGACCATAACAAATGCTCAGACTATACTCTACATTTCCCAGTCTTGATACCTTGGTGAATTATTTCAGCTCTTCCTTTATTCTTTGCCTTCAAAACCTTTGTCCTATTGCTGAATACTCTGTGTACTCTCACTATCCGTTTTTGTTTTCTTTTAACGTTTGCTGCTGTCTATGTCTAGCTGACTCCTTATCCTATCATGGTGGCTATTCCAAATTGTCTCTTCTCTTCAGAAACTTCCCATGTCTCCCTTCCTCCTTTCTAGGGAAGACTGTGACTCATACTTTAAATATTTTATTTATTTTTTTAATTACATGTTAAGCTCCAAACTGTTTCCCCACTCCACACTAGAGAAGGCCACTATTTCTCTCTCTCTCTCTCTCTCTCTCTCTCTCTCTCTCTCTCTCTCTCTCTCTCTCTCACACACACACACACACACACACATTATACATACTTCTATTTATCAATTCTTTCTCTGGAGGTGGATAACATCTTCCTTCATAGGTCCTTTGTACTTGATTTGAATATTTGTAATAGAATGGCTTAGTTGTTCACAGTTATTCTTTGGACAATGTTGCTGTTACTGTATACAACATTCTCTTGGTTCCACTCATTTCACTCTTCGTTATTTCATACAAGTCTTTTCATGTTTTTCTAAAATCAATCTGTCCATCATTTCTTATAGCACAGTAGTATTCCATCACAATCATATACCACAACTTGCTTAGCTATTCCCTAATTGATGGGCATCCCCTCAATTTCCAGTTCCAGAGAGCTGCTATAAATGTTTTAGAACATATAGGTTGTTTTCCTTTTTCCCTCATCATCTTGGGATACAGACCTAATTGTGGTATTACTAGGTCAAAAGGCACACTCGGTTTTATAACTCTTTGGACATAATTTCAGATTGCTCTGCAAAACAGATCAGTTCACAGTTTCATCAACAGCATATTAGTGACCCAAAATTTCCATTGTGATCCAACATTTGCCATTTTCCCATTCTAGCATTTTAGTCAATCTGATAGATGTGAGATGATATCTTAAAAGTTGTTTTAATTTGTGTTTCGCTAATCAATAGTGATTTAGAGCATTTTTACATATGACTATGGATGGCTTTGATTTCTTCATCCAAAAACTGCCTGTTCATATCCTTTGATCATATATCAATTGGGGAAAGATTCATATTCTTATAAATTGACAGAGTTCTCTATATATTTGAGATATGAGACCTTTATCTGAGAAACTGTCTATAAAATTCTCCACCCCACTCCTCCAATTTTCTGCTTTCTTTCTAATCTTGGCTATGTTGGTTTTATTTGTACAAACCCTTTTTAATTTAATGTAATTATAATTATACATTTCACATTTCACAATACTCTACCTCTTGTTTATTCATAAATTCTTTTCTTATTCATAAATCTGATAGGTAATATGTTCCATGTTCTTCTAATTTACTATTTGATATCTCTGTATATCTAGGTTATGAATCCATTTTGACCTTACCTTGGTAAATAGTGTAAGATATTGATCTATACCTAATTTCTGCCAGATTGCTTTCCAGTTTCCCCAACATTTTTTTTTTTTACCAAATAGTGAATTCTTATCCCAAAAGCTTAATCTTTACATTTGTCAAACACAAGGTTGCTATAATTGTTTACTACTACGTATTATGTGCCTACTCTGTTCCACTGATCTGCCTTTCTAGTTCTTAGCCAGCCCTAGGTATAATATACTAGATATAATTACTTTCTTATAATATACTTTAATATCTGGTACTACTAAGCTTCCTTCCTTTACATTTTTTCATTAATTTCTTTGATATTCTCGACCTTTTATTCTTACAGGTGAATTTTGTTATTATTTTTCTAGCTTAATAAAATTATTTTGGGGTTATTTAATTGGGAAGGCATAGAGAAAATAGATTAGGCAGAATTATTATTTTTGTTATATTGGCTTTGCCCATCTGCGAACAATGGATATTTCTCCAATTATTAAAATCTGACTTTATATGTACAAAAAGTGTTTTATAATTATGTTCATGTAGTTCCTGGATTTGTCTTGGCAGGTATACTCCCAGGTATTTTATGTCTATGATTATTATAAAAGAAGTATCTCTTACTATCTCTTCTTTCAGGGTTTTGTTGGTAATATATAGAAATGCTGATGATTTATGTGGTTTTATTTTACATCCTGCTACTTTGCTAAAATTATTGTTTCAACTAGCTTTTAAGTTGAATCTCTGGAATTTTCCAAGTATATTATCATATCATCTGCAGAAAGAGGCAGTTTTATTACCTCATTGCCCATTCTAATTCCTTCAATCTCTTTTTCTTCTCTAAATGCCATTGCTATCATTTCTAGTACAATATAGTATAATATTGGTAATAATGGGCATCCTTGTTTCACTCCTGATCTTATTGGTAAGGTTTCTAACTTATCCCCATTATAAATAATGTTCACTGATAGTTTTAGGTAGATGCTTTTTTTTTTTTTGTAGGGAGGAAGGCAGGGCAATTGGGGTTAAGTGACTTGCCCAAGGTCACAAGGCTAGTAAATGTGTCAAGTGTCTGAGGCTGGATTTGAACTCAGGTCCTCCTGACTCCAGGGCCAATGCTCTACTCACTGTGCCACCTAGCTGCCCCCATTAGGTAGATGCTTCTTATAATTTTAAGGAAAAATCCATTTATACCTGTGCTTTCAAGTTTTTTTTAAATAGGAATGAGTGTTGTATTTTGTCAAAAAGGTTTTTTTTGTATCTATTGATATAATCATATGATTTTTGTTACTTTTGTTATTAATATAATCAATTATGTTAATAGTTTTCCTTAAGTTAAACCATTCCTGCATCCCTGATATAAATCCCACTTGGTCACAGTGTATAATCTTTGTGACATAGTGTCATAGTCTTCTAGCTAGTATTTTAGTTAGGGTTTTTTCATCCATATTCACTGATAAAATTGGTATATAATTTTCTTTTTTCTCAATTTATATTTTTTAATTAAAAATTTCTTTTATTTTTCATCTTAAATGCAAAGTGAGAAAAGAAAAAAAATCCTTTCCACATACACAACAAAACATAAGAGATGATTCATTAGAAAACAGTAAATTTCCATTTCAAGAAAACCTATGTAATTAAGTACTATACATTGTTTTCAAAGCTATCAACCTTTTCTGTGCTTCCTTCTAGGTTTTCTTTCATTCTCTGCTGTGCGCTTTTTATTTTATTTTTTTCCTCTCCCTCTCCCCGCCCCCATCTCCCACCCTAGAGAGGGCTACAATTACATGTAAATAAAAACACATACACATGTATCTGTAAACATGCACACACACACACATATATATATACATACACATATATACATATATGTAAGACTATGCTACACATCTTTCTATTTGTTAGTTCTTTCTCTGGAGGTGGATAACATCTTCCTTCATAGGTCCAAGTTTTTCCATGTTTTTCTAAATCAACCAGCTCATCATTTCTTATATCACAGTAGTATTCTATCACAATCATATACACACAGGTTGTTTAACCATTCCCCCATTGAAGGGCATTTTAGCTGATCTGATAGGTGTAAGGTGATGTCTCAAAGTTGTTTTAATTTACATTTCTCTAATTAGTAAGGCTTTACAGCATTTTTTTTCATGATTATATATAGGTTTGATTTCTCCTTTGAAAAACTGCCTGTTCATATCCCTTGACCATTTATCTATTGGGATATGACTTGTGTTCTTATAAATTTGACAAAGTTCTTTATATATTTGAGAAATGAGATATAAATAATACTGAATAATATTAGCGACACATGGTGTAGTTTCCCCATTTTTCTCTTTTAATTAACTCTTATTTTAGCTTTAACTTTGTCTGAGATCATGATTACTATCCCTGCTTTTATTATATAATAAATTCTGCTAGCCCTTTATTTTACATCTATGTGTAATCTCTCATTTTTATTGTGTTTAAGCAACATGTTATTGAATTCAAATTTTTAATCCATTCTGCTCTTTCCATTTTGTGGGTAAATTCATCTCATTCACATTCCGAGTTAAAATTACTTGTTATGTATTTCCCTGCATCCTATTTTTCTTCACTATCCTTCTCATGCTATTTACCCTATCACTCCTTACTAATCTACCTACCCCTCTGAGTCCCTTCCCACCACCCTTTACCTTAATCTATCTAAGAGTTTTTCCTTTATCCCCTCCCCCTCTTAATTCTTAATCTACACACCCCTTTAAAAGTCCCTCCCCAATCCTATCCTCTCACCCTCTTATTTCTTCCTAAATTTAGAAGACTTTTATACCCTTATAGATATATATGTTGTTCCCTCTTGAACCCATTCCTGCTGAGAGTAAGGTTCCAGCATTACCAGCCCTCCACCCCAAGTTGTTTCTTCTGTATCAATTCTTTTAATGACTCATTTGTATAATTTTTATTTCTCCTGTTTTATTTTTTAGAATCACCCCATCACACATAGCTTAGCCACACATAGCCTTTCTTTCAAACTACCCAAATAATGATGACAGTTATAAGATTACTGATAACTTTTTCACTTATAAGAAGTAAATGATTTGACTTTATTGAGTCTCTTATAATTGGTCTTTAATGTTTCCTTTATATTTCTCTTGGATCTTATATGTTGAATTTCTATTAAATTTTGCCCTTTTTGTCACAAACACCTGAAAGTCTTTCAATTCATTAAATATCCTTTTTTTTTTCCATTGAGGATTGTACTTAACTTTGCTAGGTAAGTTACCCATGATCATACTGCTAGCTCTTTTGCTATATGAAATATAGTATTCCAAGACCTGTGGTCCTTCAGTGTAGAAGCTGTTAGGTCTTGTGTAATCCTGATTATAGCTCTATGATATTTATATTTTTTCTTGTTGCTTGCAGTATTTTTTCTGCTACCTACAAACCTTCGTATATCTTTCCTATCTTTAAAAATAACTTACTTAATCCATTTCTGCTAGCCATCATCATATTTGGATTCTTTATTTAATGGCTAAACTCCTTGAGAAAGCTGTCTACAATAGGCACCTCCACTTCCCTCTCCTCTCCCTCTCTCCTAAATCCTCTGCAGTCTGACTTCTGACCTCATCCTTCAACAGAAACTGATCTTTCCAAAGGTTCCAGTTTTCTCTTAATTGCCAAATCTTTTCTTAGTCTTTATCTGTCTGCAGCATTTTACACTTCTGACTGCCTTCTCCTCTTGGATACCCTCTCTTCTGTTTTCTCTTGGGTTTCCTCACACCTGAATGACTATTCTTCAGTCTCTTGCTTCATCTTCATCCATGTCATTCCCACTAACTGTGAGAATTCTTCAAGGTTCTGTCCTAGGTCCCCTTCTCTTTCTCTTTCTCTTTCACTTGGAGAGCTCATCAGCACCCATGGTTTTAATTATCACCTCTATGCAAATGATTCCCAGATTTTTTTTTTATCCAGCTCTAGTCTCTCTCCTGAGCTCTGGCCCCACATCCCTGCCTGTCAAACATATTGAACTAAGGTGTGGTAGGAGAAATATTTACCACAGTCCCACCACCATTAGGTTAGTCCTCTTCCTTAAAAGGTATTTAAGCTGTTCTGGAGACTTGGAGATCTAAAGGCTCAGGCTTTTGGTATAGTTTCCTAGTATATAAATGGAAAAATCAAATAATGGCAGAGACCTCTTTAGGAGAAGCAAAGTGAATTTATTTTACAAACCTTGAGTGATTTGGGCATCGCCTCCACCAGTTTCCTGGTGGAGGGAAGCAAAGTACAAAGGAAGTGCAGCACTAGATATACTTTTGATGCAAAGATTCCCGCCCACCTCTATCCTTTCTCACCATCGACTAGGAGGGGGGCTTACAATCTAGGCCTGAAAATACAGAGTCAATCCATACATAATTTTCTAATTTGGCTACTAATGTGGCGATGATATGGCTAAAGAGAAGGAATGAGGAAGGAGAGGGGGATCTTCCTGGATCAGAGAACAAACAGCTCACAGGTAGTCCATTATCTCCGTATTTGGTAAGGGACAATGCACAAAGGGGAAAGAGAAGGGACCCTGACTTTCTAGAAGTTAGCTAAGTCACTACAAGGTTAAATTCCAAGCCTCTTCTACTCCCTCAGACATTCCCCATTCCAGAAATATGAGAAGAGAGTAGCCCCGTATTCTTACCCTGTGACGTCTTCACAAATTGTTGTTCTCACTCGCTAGTCACCTGGATACAAGAGAAACAGGTCACAAGGACCAAGACCAGCATGAGGAAGCTTCATTCAGCCAAATTAATGCTATACCCAGACTGAATATCCTTCCTCTCTTGAGGACAAGTAAAACTTCCTTTTGTCAAGTGTTAGATTGACTATGAATGCCTTCTCCTCTAAGACTACCTTCCATCTACTTTGTATTAGATTTGAGAACAATTCTTCCAGACTTGTACTAGATTTACGTGCAAGTAATCTCCCTCCTTAGAAGGTAAGATCCTTGAGGGCAGGGACTGTTTTTGCCTTTTCTTTGAATCTCCACCACTTAACACAGCAGAGTGCTTAATAAATGCCTGTTGTAGTGGTTGTTTAGTCCTTTTCATTTGTGCCTGACTCTTCATAACCCCATTTGGGGTTTTCTTGGCAAAAATACTGGAATGGTTTGTCATTTCCTTCTCCAGCTCATTTTACGGATGAGGAAACTGAGTTAGGCATGATTGAAATGACTGAACAACAACAAAATGTTCTCGGCATACAAATACAAGCAGAAGGACAGGCCCTACCCTTAAAGAATTTACATTCTAATAAGAGAAGATCACATATGAAAAGATGCTGAAAAAAGGTAGGAGGAGGTATGAGTACTGGGCTATGTGATTGGGGTGTGTGTGTGGGAGTCGGGGGAGAATGGCACAGAAGGTCCCCCTCTTTAAACGGAGGTTTTGAAGGAAGACAAAGAGAAGGGTAAGCTTTTTTTTTAAACATAATACAGTAACATAGCAAAGTAAATACTATATACATGTTAGTTATTATTATTGCCCTGTTTGAACCTTCCATGTCTATGCTTTTTAGGGTTCAAACATTAATATTAAGATATCAGAAACAAGACATCTGCAAAGCACAGTGCCTGGCACATAGTAGGGGCCATATAAATAGTAGCAATAGTAGCTAATTGTCCCTGGCCATTCTTTTTGTGTCCACGTGTGCGCTTCGGGTGCTGCACCTTTGTGTTCCAGCTGTGACCACTACCAGTAGGAGGGTGTGTAGTGGGTGCTTGCTAAGAACAGATTCAGTTGAATTCTCTTCTCTCCACATGGCTCCCTCTCCCACCCTTAAGTGAGCTTGTTTGCTTTTTCTCCTTCATCACCTAATGGCTGCTTGGAGGGAGCCCAAGGTCCACATCTGTGAAAGACTTGCTGGGTAACCCAATCCTGGCTGAGAGAGAAGCTTTTTCTTTGTGTTCAATATCAGAGAAATGGAGAAGAGTCATGTGAGTCCTTGCCATGCCATTTGTGTGTCAGAAAAGGGAAGAAAAGAAAGTGAAAAGAATCAGGGGAAAGAGAAGGAGCAATTAGATGGGGCCGAGCGATCGGAATCAGTCAAGGAAAGGGGCCAAGAAATATGAGAGCCGGAGAGGAAGGAAAGTCAAAGTGGGAACAATGGCAATAGCCTTGAAAGTAAGGCTAGGTGACTTGTTGAGATGGGGAGGAAAGTTGAAGGATATTATTCTCTTTTCTGTGAGGGGAAAAAATTCTCTCATCACATGAATGAGAACTAAATGTGTTTCTGTAGCTTGTTTTTAAAATAAAATTGAGTTCTGTAATTTTATCCCAGTGTTTCCCAATCCCTTGGGAATTTTTATGCTTTATTATTGTTTTATTCCTTGATACTCTCCTTATTCTTAAAATACTAGGTGAAATTTATATAGCCCCTTGCAGTCTACAGAATGTACATTTCCTATGCTCCTTACCATAATCATGTAAGAGCAGTACCATCGGTATTATTATGCCCATTTTATAGATGGGGAAACTGAGACTCAAGGTAGTTTAGTTACTTGGCCACGGACACTTATCTAGTGTCAGACTCAGGATGTTGACCTAGGTCTCTCCTGATCCCCAAGTGTAGCACTCTTACCACTATGCAACATTTTCTCTGAGGTATTCTTTAAATTTTTATAATGATGTCTTTTTAAAAATTAAAGTAAAACAACATTTTCTTTAGAGAATTTTGAGGAAATTTTGTGACTTTTCCTTTAAATGGTACAGTATCCTGGGCATGATAAGACCAGGGTTCAGGGTCACTCTGGAAAAACAGGCAAGGATGGATTGTGATCAACATCACAGGGGCCAATGTTCACTTCAAAGAGATCACAGAGATCACCTTTACATGTGGATAATGCATAACAAACTGCAAAGATACTGTAAGTATCTTCTATCTACAATAGTATCATCTGTTATCTTTTCTATTCTTTCAGAATCATCTTCACTTGGAGGTATCTTACAAATGAATTTTGAAGCATTATTTCCAGCATGGAATTTAGCCATATACAACATTTTATGCAAAATCCATTTTACTTTTGGAACCTTCCCTGAGGCTTACCTTTCCTACCTCTTTTCCTGCCATTACCAGGATTTCTGGGCTCCCACAGTTCTCTCATTTTCCATCTAGTTCTAGACACTTCCTTTCTTATACTTCTGGACGTGGAATCCCAGTTCCTCCTAGCAGAAAATATTAAAGGAAGCCTGAGGGCAAACGATGCTGTCTTAAAATCAAATCAATGGTGTCTTGGCATTTTCTGATGCTCTGCCTTCCTCCCCTCAGTTTTGCTGATTCGCTGCCTCTCCTGGCAACCTGTGACCCCCTAATTCTGATCCTTGCCTTTTTCGTTACTATAGTTCAATTCATTCATTCATCAGCCAGTAAATGGACATCTTCTGTGTTCAAGATAAGCCTGCAATAAGCCTGTGGTGGTTACAAAGATGAATGAGACCTAGTATCTGCTTTAAAGCATCTGGGCTCAAACACCTGCATAGGTACTGAAGATCAACAGAAACACTGGTAGAGGGGAGATATTTGGGCATTAAAAATCGACCCAAACTCCAGTGCCTAGAATGTGCAGATCTAAGTGGGAATAACAGGACCTACATCCTCTGTGACTGACTTCTACAAATATTGATTCTTTCAGTCTATGACTTCTTATCCCCTGAATCCCTCTTACTGCATACTTGGATTTGATTCTTACTTGCTCATAGGATGGATCCCCTTGGTGTATGCCTGCCAGCAAGACAATGCTCTAACTTTATCCTCTAACTTATGCTCCCCACACCTCGTACCTCTGATATTTATTCCATTATATTTATATTACAATTCATCCAGCCATTCTCCCAATCCATGGGCATCTGCAGGTCTACAACATGTTACCTATGGATCTAGCTGTGATATTTTTGATGTCTTGATTGACTGCTTACCTTTTACATTCAGTTATTGATTCTTCTTTGACGGTTAGCTCTAACTGCCCTGATTTAATTCTTCACCTTGTAGCTCTTCCTCTGCAGCTCCCTCCCCCACTCCAGCTCAGCTGATGTGATAACACATGATGCAGTTTCAAAGGTGTAATGAGATTTGACTCTGTCCTGTAATCCTTTTATGAGGTATAAACTCAAGAAAGCAACAGGGCGATTGGCTAACCAAATAAGCTATCTGTACCTCTGGGGCCTTCAAATAGAGGAATTTCGGCAGTAAGGATCAAATGAGAAGATTTTTGCAAAGTGCTTAGCACAGTGCCTGGCGCATAATAGGAGCAACGTAAGTGGTTATTGCCTCTCCTTCACCTTGGGCAAGTTATTTCTCTGTACTTTACTTTTTTTTAAAGTTGTAAAATGTAAGGTCGAATTAGAGATCTCTAAAGTTGGTTCTGGCTCTAAATCCCACAGTCTTGATGTTTTTTTTTGCTTTGCCAACAACTTGGTCTGAGGTCAGCTATTGGATTATACATTCTTCCAAAGTATTCCATTGGTCAACATCCCTGTTTGTACTCAATGCTTACTTCTGTGCTTCAGTGGATACTTAATTTTTGTTGATGCAAGGACTCCTTGCTTTGGTGTAGATTGCAACCCATTTACACTTTCTGATGTAGTGTAATTGTTGTCCATGACCTCAGTCAAGGCTTAAAGGCCTTCCTCTAGATCTTTCTTACCTTTTGAGAGTAATGGGGTATCACTTGGCCTGTCCATCAACATTACTCTTTGTTCTTGTTGGTCTGTCTCTTTTTCTGATCC
Organism: Phalanger gymnotis; assembly: GCA_028646595.1. NCBI lineage: Eukaryota > Metazoa > Chordata > Mammalia > Diprotodontia > Phalangeridae > Phalanger > Phalanger gymnotis. The sequence continues at coordinate 339,836,933 of CM053624.1, forward strand.
TACATTTCCTACATGAGATACTTTACTATATTTCTTGTACATAAGTCTCTGTGGGAAAGATGTAGCAGCCTACTATACCTGAAATGTAAAAAATAATTCATTATAAATAATCTGTGCTTAAGCAATATTTCTTTCTTTTCCTTCTTTTTGGAGGGCAAGCTAAAACTTATTTAATCTATTGTTCATTCATCCATTAATCAGACATTTGTTATAAGCACCTATCGTCTTTCAAGGCATTCTGTTCAGGCCCTTAGATGGACTTCCAGGAGCCAAGATGGTGGAGTAAGCAGTAAATTGCCAAAGCTCTCCCATATTCACCTCCAAAGAACCATAAAATAGTGCCTCAGAGCAAATCCTGGAGTAGCAGAATCAGCAAAAAGACAGAGAGGAACAATCTTTTAGCCCAAGAAACTTGGAAAATTGGCAGGAAAGGTCTGTTTCACTTGGGTAAAAGAAGAGTGCAGTTCAGGAATGAAAGTATCCCAGCAAGCCAACAGCAAGCCCCACCTCAGCAAACCAGCAGGAAATCTTAAGCCCCAGTGCGGTGGAGCAGGCAAATGCCAATACTAAGACCACCCATGTGCCTCAGCATAGCTGGGTAATGGGCAGATTTCAGCTCCAAGAACTGCCCCATTCTTCAGTATAGCCCTAGGCTACTAGACAGCCTCCAGGGGCCAGACCTCCACATGCCTCAGTGCAGCCTGGGAAAAATGCAGAAACACTCCACCAGCCTCAGCACACTCCAGACACCAGCACTAGGACCCTGGCTCAGCACCAGGTAAGCTGCCAGATCCCTATGGCCTTTAGTAGTGCCAGTCACTCCCCACCCCACCCCCTCAGCACAGCACCAGGAGCCTCCCGTGCACGCCTCAGGGCAACATCAGTGCAGCACCAGGTGAGCAGCCAGGGCCTCCAGCCCCTGGCACAAGAAGTTTGAGACAGTGCCCTTGCAATCCCAGCAGCAGAAATCAAATTTAAAAGAAAGGAAAAAGGCCAAAATAGATGAGCAAAAAAAACAACAAAAAAAATCTGATCACAGGAAGTTATAGTAACAGGGAAGATCAAGATACAAACTCAGAAGAAGACAACAATGTCCAAACACCTATGAGCAAAACCCCAAAGAAAAATAGGCAGTGGTCTCAAGCCTGGAAAGAACTCATGGAAGAGCTCAAAAAGGAGCTTAAAAACTGTATAAGAGAGGTAGAAGAAAAATTGGGAAAAGAAAAGAGAGTGATGCAAGATAATTATGAAAAAAGAGGCAACAGCCTAGAAAAAGAAAACAACTGCTTAAAAAGTAAAATTGGCCAAATGGAAAAGGAAATACAAAAGCTAACTGAGGAAAACAGCTCCTTAAAAGTTAGAATTGGGCAAGTGGAAGCTAAAAACTCTGTGAGACTTAAGAATAAATCAAACAAATTCAAAAGAATGAAAAAATAGGAAAAAATATAAAATACCTCATTGGAAAAGCAACTGACCTGGAAAATAGATCCAGGAGAGACAATGTCAGAATCATTGGACTGTCTGAAAGCCATAATCAAAATCAAAAGGAGGACCTAGACCGCATCTTTCAAGAAATTATCAAAGAAAACTGCCCTGATATCCTGGAACCAGAGGACAAAATAGGCCTTGAGGGAATCCACCAATCACCTCAGTTAAAGTGATCTCAAAATAAAAACTCCAAGGAACATTATAGTTAAATTTCAGAACTATTAGATCAAGGAAGAAATACTGCAAGTGGCCAGAAAGAAACAATTCAAATATTGGGGAACCACAATGAGGATTGCATAGGACTTAGCAGGTGCAACATTAAAGGATTAGAGGTCATGGGACATGATATTCTGGAAGGCAAAGGAACTAGGACTACAACCAAGAATCACCTACCTGACAAAATAAAGCATAATATTTCAAGGGGAAAAATAGTCATTTAATGAAATAGAAGGATTTTACACTTTCAAAAGGAGAAGACCAGAACTGAACAAAAGAAATTTGATCTCTAATATCAAGACCCAAGAGAAGCCTAAAAAGGGAAAAGAAAACATAAGGGATTCAATGGAGCTGAACTGTTTACATCCCTACATGGGAAAAGGATACTTGCTATTTTTTTATTGTGTAAATAAGTTTAATGTGAAGTTATATGTAGAAGATATATCTGATTTCAGTCCATCTTGGGGAGAAATGGGGAGGGGAGAAAATCTGGAAGTCAGAATCATGCAGAACCAAGTGTTGTAAACTAAAAATAAAAAATCTTAATTAAAAAAAACCACAAAAAGGAGAGGTGGGGTGGGGTGGAACAGAGTAGAGAGTTGTAACAAATCCACAAAGTGCCCATGTCTTAAAATGTATGCTTTTTCCATTTTGTGTCATCCTTTGTCTGAAGGAATATTTTCAGGTCTTTCTGGAGAGTTGCTTGTTTCAAAAGTTGTTTCTCTTTGCATTGTTGTTGGCCACTTTAAATTCTTCTGATTCTGCTTATTTCACTTTGCATCAGGCCATACTACCCAGGATTCTATGAAATCACCTCTAATTTCCTTTCCAGATTTCTCTGAACTCATGTATTTGTATTCCAAACTTCCTACTCAGCTCAGGTCTTTCCATCAAAAATTCTTCAAAATCTCCTATTGTGTTAAATGTCAATTTTTTTTCCATATAGGATTATACCAAGTTTTTCAGGGTAGTTTATTCTTGACTGTAAGCCCATCTCTTTTGCCTTTCTAAATATTGAATTCCAAGATTTCTTCTCATTTATGGTTGAAGCTGCTAGGTCTTGTGTGATCCTGACTGTAATTCCTTGGTACTTAAATGGCTTCATTCTGGATTCTTGTAATATTTTCTCTTTGGCATGAGAGTTCTGAATTTTGACTATGACATTCCTGGGAGTTTTTATTTGTGGATTTATTAGAGGAGGTGACCTGTGGATTCTTTCTATATTTATTCTGCCTCCTGGTTCTTAAACCTGGGCAATTCTCTTTTATGATTTCTTGAAATATAGTATCCAAGCTTTTTTACTATATCAGTGTTTTCAGGGAGCCCGATAATTTTTATATTATCTTTTCTTGACCACTTTTCCAGTCAGTTGTTTTTGTTACCAGATATCTTACATTTTCTTCTTTGAGTTTTTTAATCTTTTCACTTTGTTCTAATATTTCTTGCTGTCTTATGGAGTCATTGATTTCTGTTTGATCTATTCTTGTTTTCAAGGACTCCACTTCTTGTGTAAGGCTTACCATTTTCTCTTCTAAATTATCTATTCTACTTCCAATTCTTTCCTCCAAGTCTTTTATTTCATTTTTTATCTCTTCCTTCATTTCTTCTAGGAATTCATGTAGTCCTTGTGGAAAATCCATTTTTTTTCCCCTTTGAATCTGTGTTTAGAATTGTTATGGAATTGCATTCTTCTTTTAGAGGATCTCTAGATTTGATACTGGTTGATTGTGTTTTCATCTTTAATATATTTACCTCTCCAGCTTTAGGTTCTGAATTGAAGCTTTGTACTAGTCCCAGGCTATGACATAACCAACCAGGCCCGGGCCCCCTCTTATCTTCAATTCCCTGGGTTCTTGCACTGACTTAAACATCCTGGGATTAGGCCTCTTTGGATTTTTGAGGTTTAGAGCTGAAACCTCAGCACTCTAGCACTTCCAAACTCTCCACCCCTGGGATTTTGCAAAGGAAAAAGTACTTTTGCAGGCTACAGTCTACATGAACCTGTTGGTTAGACTGGGAGATGTAGACCCTTGTTTTGTTTCCAGGCCCCTGTTTTCTATTTTCTGTAGTTTCTTCTTCTTCTTCTTCTTCTTCTTCTTCTTCTTCTTCTTCTTCTTCTTCTTCTTCTTCTTCTTCTTCTTCTTCTATCTCAACTTAGAGAGGACTTCATGGATTGTTGGAGCAGATATGCAGGAGGTAGGTGGTCTGCCTTGAGTATCAAAGCCCAGACAGCTGATCCCAGATGTTAACTTGTTGGAAATGTTGGAGAAGGAATTCTTGTCCAGAAACGAGCTGGCTTAGATGACCTCTTCAAACTATGAGACTCTGGTACTGATTAGCAGTGTTATGTGGCAAATCATTCACGTGTCTTCAGTCTCATCTTTAACTACTCAAAAGGAGTGACCTCATAAAGTTCCTCTTCTCTCCGATGTCACAGGAAGCACTCCTATTTCCTCATTGCCTCCCTAGACCAGGTAGGTAGGTGTCTCTCTCTGAAATCTCTGCCTCTCAGGAAAGGATTCACTTCTCTCTCTGCCCCCCAACCAACTTCTTCCTCAACAATGTCCCCTCCTCCAGGCCTGCATTCCCCAATCTCTTGAAAAGGATACTTGTAATTCTTAAACATTGTACCACTGATAGTACAGCTAGAAGGAATATACATAGACGGAAGGTATGGGTATGAGGTGAATTTGAGGGAATGACACAAAAAAATTACTAAGGGATGAGAAAGAAGAGTACACTGGGTACAGAAGGAAGACAGAGATAGAATGGGGTAAATTATTTCACATGAAGAGGTATGAAAAACCTATTATAGTGGAGGGGAAGATGGGAGGGTGGGTGATGGGCATCACTTGAACTTTACTCTTATCAGCATTGGCTCAAAGAAGGAATAATATACACAATCAGTTGAATATCGAAATCTATCTTACCTGACTAGAAAGTAGGAGGGGAAAAAATTAAGTAAGAGGGGAGGGGGACTGACAGAAAAGAAGGCAGACCAGGGGAGGTAGTAGACAGAAGTAAAACACTGTTGAGGAGCGAAAGGGTGAAAGGAGAGATAAGATGGAGGGAAATGCACAGCTAGTAATCATAACTGTAAATATGAATGGAATGAACTCTCTGATAAAACAGAAGTGGACAGCAGAGCGGATCAAGAACCAGAATCCTACAATTTGTTGTTTACAAGAAATGTACTTGCAGCAGAGAGACACACACAGAATAAAGGTAAGGGGCTGGAGCAGAATCTATTTTGCATCAGCTGAAGTAAAAAAAGCAGGGGTAGAAATCCTGATCTCAGACAAAGTAAAAGCAAAAATAGACGTAATTAAAAGAGATAAGGAAGGAGACCACATCTCGCTAGAAGGTACCACAGACAGTGAAGCAATCTCAATACTAAAGTAGTCTACCTCTCAGATCTATAGAGAAGGGAAGAATTCATGACCAAACAAGACATAGAGAGCATTATGAAATTTGAAATAGATAATTTCGATTATATTAAATTAAAAGGCTTTTGCACAAACAAAACCAATGCAACCAAGATTAGAAGGAAAGCAGAAAGCTGGGAAATAATTTTTATAGTCAGTGTCTTTGATAAAGCCCTCATTTCTCAAATATATAAAGAACTGAGTCAAATTTAAAAGAATACAGGCTATTCTCTAACTGATAAATGATCAAAGGATATGAACAGGTAGTTTTTTGATGAAAAAATCAAAGCTTTCTATAGACATATGAAGAAGTGTTCTAAATCACTTTTGATTAGAGAAATGCAAATTAAAACAACTCTGAGGTACCACCTCACACCTATCAGATTGACTAATATGACAAAAAAGGAAAATGTTGGATGTCAGAGGGGATATGGGAAAACTGGGACACTAATGCAGTGTTGATAGAGTTGTGAACTAATCCAAACATTTTGGAGAGCAATTTAGAACTATGCCCACAGGGGAACCAAACTATGCATACCCTTTGATCCAACAATAACACTACTAGGCCTGTATCCCGGAAAGGAAAAATGACCTACATGTGCAAAAACATTTATAGCAGCCCTTTTCATGGTGGCAAAATATTGGAAATTGAGGGGATGCCCATCAGTTGGAGAGTGGCTGAACAAGCTGTGGTATATGAATGTAATGGAATACTATAGTGCAATAAGAAATGATGACCAGGCAGATTTCAGAAAAAAACTGGAAAAACTTGTATAAACTGATGCAAAGTGATATAAGCAGAACCAGGAAAACATTGTACATAGTATTAACAACCTTGTATGATGATCAACTATGAATGACTCAGTTCCTCTCAGCAACTCATCTAACACAAGTGGAAAGGACAGACGAAGGAAAATGCTATCCACATTCAGATAAAGAATTGATAGACTCTGAATGCATATCAAAGGATACTTTATTCTTTTTTGTGTTTTCTTCCTTTTGATCTGTTTCTTTTTTCACAACTGTGACTAATTTGGAAATGTTTTACCAGATGGCACATTTATAACCTATATCAAATTGCCTACCATTTTAGGAAGAGGGGAGGGGAGGGAGAGAGGAGAAAAATTGGAACTCAAAAATCTTGCAAAAAGGAATGCTAAAAATTCTGGATATGTAACTGGGAAAAAATACTATTTAAAAAAAGAAATATATGACAGAGAAGAATTGTAGGAGATAAGGAATTATTGGGACAAAGAAGAGATCTAGAAGAAGAATTCTAGAAAGGCGAAGATCACACTTTAAATTGGGTGAATCAGATAAGGCTGATAGGGTGTGCCTTGAAGGAGGATAGGACTTCTGAGATGCGTAGACAAGGGTCATAGACTGTGCAAAAGTACAGAGGTGAGGCATGGCACATGGACTTCTGGGAACAGCTTAAGTCCAGTTTCACAAATACAAAGAGTGCACAAAAGAGTAGAGTGTGAAATGAGGCCAGAAAGGTAGGTTGAAGCCAGATTATTTGGTATTACTTCTAGCTAATACCAGAATCTGTTCAAATGATCAACCAGGAGTAAACTACTCCTGATATGACTTGTATCTCCTTGTCTGAGTCTTTATTCCTCAGACTTATCTGTGACTTTTTGCCTGAGACAGATCTTTCCATTTTGACCACCATCATCTGGCCTGTTTTCCTCTGAGCACCTCTGATATTTTAAGTCTTTGATCCGAGGAGAACAAAAGACCTTCAGTTCCCTAACAACTTTTTCTATGACCAGCCCAACAGGTTTATTGAATAATCCAGTGCAATCTAATCCACATTTATTAAATGTCTACAATGTGCTATGCTGAGTGTTGAATGATACATTGGATAATAGATTTAGAGCTGGAAGAGAACTTAGATGCTTTCTAGTCCAAGGCTTGCATTTTGCCAATGAGTAACTGAGGCTCCCAGAGATTTAGTGACTTGGCCAAGGTAATACAACTAGTAAGTGGCAGAACTGACTTCAAATCTAGAGCTCTTCTTGAAGGTGGTGAGGGGTGGAAATGAGGATAATGATGGTAATGGTTTACATAAACGACAGCTTATCCTTTGAAAAAAGATTTCTTTAAAACAACCCTTTGAGTTACTAGTATGTTATTACCCCATTTTTACATGTCACCACAGCCCTAAGAGTGGCCCCTTCCCACAAAGGACTCCTGTTTTGTAATCACATGGACTAGGTTTGGTCCAAAGGGAGCTTGACTCCAAGGAAGGCAAGTCAGGCTTTTCTTGAATTCCCTGGCTCATTACGTCTCCACTTCAGAGTAGAGCCTGGAGGGGATGGGGGAGGGGGTGGTGGTGGTGGTGGTGGTGGAATTTTTTAAAATAAAGCCTAGATATTGGTCATGTCTTTCCAAGTGGGATTATCAGTCCCTTCTAGAAAAATTTCTCAGTGTTCAAAGTAGTAAATATCAGGTATAGGACAGTTTTTTTCTTACCTCCACCACCAAAGAAATGCTTACAACACAAAAGAATTTATACATACACTAATTCATCACCTCAACCATACTCTCCCATGCTGTAGAAGAAATTCCTAGGAGGCTTGTGGGACTGTCGACTTTGCAGTCACTTCAAATCCGTACTGTTCCGAGAGCAACTTGGCCCGTACCTTCCAGTCATAGGTACTTGGCTCAGCCTGCTGGCCAGGGTCACCTCTGAGAAAGGTGCAGTTACAGGGGGCATCTGTTGGAAAACCAGCACCCTATTTAATGACTCAACCTTGAAATCATGAGTCAGTCACCAAGGCTGGAAATGTCCATTTCTTAGGGATTGTTATTTAATAGACTGTGCTCAGGGAAAGAAACACAAGGCAGAAGAGGCATCCAGTAACTTAAGGTCTTGTCTTGTCACCAGACAGGCACATACCCTCACTGCCATGAGTCCTAAGTGACGTGCTCAAAAGAGAGGCAGGGGCTTTTGTTTTCTTTTTTAAAAGGCTACTGAGTGGATGACTCCTCCTGGCTCAGTCACCACCCATTTTTGATGCAGCTCCTCCTCTTCTCCCCAACCCCTACCCCAAACCCAGCGACCAAGATATCAAGGAGCAGATCGGCGAGGCCACAGGTCCATCCTCAGACATACTCCATGGGATGGCCTCCTCTTTCCCCATACTTATGGAAGAGGAGATTCCATTTTAGAGAGATTTAGTTGCTTGTCCTGCCTAGTAAGTGGTAGCGATAGGCTTTTAACCTAAGACAAAGAAATCATTGACAAAAAGTGTATGTTTTAGACTTGGACTCATATAGAGTGGGAGTTTGAGTTCTTTCTCTCAAATGAGATCGTGTATATAACATTCTTTGCAAACTTGAAGGTGCTAAATAAATGACCGTTGCTATTATTATTTTGACAGGGCAGGGACTTTGTTTAATATAATTTTGTATCTCACGTGACATCTAGGGCAATATTTTTCACATAGTAGATGCTTAATAAATATTTGGTCAATGAGTGAAAGCTATAACTCATCTTAGAGAAATGAAAGTAATTTAAAAATAAAAGCTATGCAGTCCATATCATCCTTTAATTAATATACTACAAGTATATCAAGATGATTCTTGGGAACATTAAATCGAGAGGTGAAGAACAAAAATATTGGGTGATGCTGTTGGAGCGTAAGAAGAGTTATCAAGCACTTTCATTTGTTGAACTCCTCAGGTTGTAGAAATCCCTTGACACCATATTAATAAAAAGAATTATTTTTAAAGGCTTTGAAGTTTGCAAAGTGCTTTACGTATATAATGGAGGTTTGGCACTTACATGGAATGCCATTGGAGGAGATGCTGTGTTTCCATGTGGTAGACACTGGGGAGCTGCTTTTGGGAGAATCATGATAATGTGGAAGAGAGATAGATTGGAGCATGAGTAGAACTTCTAGAATTGGTTTCAGTCATGTGACCGCCTGTTGAAGTGGACACTCTTTGCTGAGTTCCAAAAAGGCCTGTTAGCTTCAGCCATGGTCTTTTTACTTCATTTGATTCTGGGGCATCTCAGCAACTCTCATCACTCATGGCATTTGGAGAAGGGAATGAAGTCTCTGACTCTGGGAATTTTGAAAGGTTGGGAGAACAGGCTGTAGAAATCTGGGAGTGAGAATCCAGACTAGCTTTCTCAGTCAGTGAAATATCAGAGCTCTTTGAGAGTTTCCAACAAAAGGATTCTGGACATGAACTTGGTGGGACCAATACTATGTAGGAACTGAGGAAGGTGGTAAGGGGAGAATATGCCCCAGAGGTTTTAGAGTTCTGGTTATATCTTTGAAGTAAATAGTTTTTGTTTAAAAGCTACTGATGTAAAACGATTAAATGAAACTGGGGAAGGGGTGGTACTAGTCATCAGCCCCCTAATAACAGGGCTAGTAATATTATCAATATTAACAACAATAAATATAGCCGTTGGGGATTCAAGTCAATGGCAATATAGAAAAGTTACTCCAAGCCCCTCAGGGTACTCTGGAACCCTGTAAAGGGGACCTTAGTACACATATATTATCTCATTTGAGCATCACAACAGTCCCATTCAATTCAATTACATTTTTCACATGTGATATTTATCTTCCCTTTCCACAACTTTCTACTGACTGTCTCCCAGAGCTACAACTGTCCCCACTTCCTCCTCACCTCAGCTTCTTGTGTTCCTATATTCATTCAAAATTCAGTTCAAAAACGACGTCTTAGATGAGGCCTTTCTTGATACTCATCCCCCTCCCCAGCTGTTAATATTTCCTGTTCCTGCCTCTCCCCACGGTCTTTTGTTTATTTTGTAATTTGATCATTTACATTGTGTTTCTCAGTAGTCTAGCAACAAGCATTTATGAAGTGCTTACTGCATGCCAGGCCCTATGCTAAGGGCTGGGGATAAAAGTACAAGCAAAAAGAAAGACAGACTCTCTCCTCAAGGAACTTACAGAAAAGGGAGCTGATATGGGGGAGGGGTGGCAGAAAGGATCCTTGTGGATTGAGGGTGGGGGAGCATGGTATCCAAGGAAGCACAGTTGGGAAGGGAAGTAAGCCAAGTTGACCTGGGCCCTTCCCCAAAAGAGAGACCCTCAAGAGGGGCTCCCCAGTGAGAGAAGAGGGCTGCCATAGCAGCAGATGTTCTGGAGTGATACATCCTCTGGCCATGGTGAATGAAGTCCCAGGGGGCAGGCCGCTGAATCACAGTAACTCAGTCCAGTAGAGAATGAAGGGTAGCCCAGAGGGCAACATGAGAAGGTACGCTCCTTGAGGACATGAGCTTATTCTTTGTATTTCCAGGGCCTGGCTCAAGAAACCTTCTAATCAATACTTGCCGACTGATGGAATTCAACATATCTGTTTAAGTGCCTTCTATGAGCCAGGTATTGTGTTCAATTCTGAGGATTCAAAGACTAAATGTAAATTCTTCTCCCCCTCCCCCCATCCCTGCTGAGTTTATGTTCTAGGAGATACAGCATGTATAACAGAGAAACAAATGCAATGTGTAGACCCAGTGGACCATAGAACACTAATACTGTCTATAGGATTTTCTTGGCAAAGATACTTGAGTGCTTTTGCCATTTCCTTCTCCCATCTCATTTTAAAGATGTGGAAACTGAGGCACACAGGGTTGAAGTGACTTGCCCAGAGTCACACAGTTAGTAAGTGTCTGAGGCTGGTTTTGAACTCATCTTCCTGACTCTAGGCCTAGCTCTCTATCCACAGAGCCACCCTGCTGCCTCTGGACAAAGTCATACAAAGTATCAAAATTCTACAAAGAAGTTAAGGCTCCCTAGAGGTAATAATTATCCTTCCATACACTTCCCTAGCACCCAAGACACAGTTGCTCCCTTTCTGTGCTGTTGGCAAGGGGAGTGCGTTAGGATGGCCTCAGGTTTCCTCCCAAGTCAAAGGAGGGAGTTGGCCTACCTTGGCTCCAGATTATCTCCAAAGTTCCTTCAAGCTCTAACATTCTTTGAACCTCTGATTTTCAGTCTCCCAGGAGGGAAGTGAGGGTAGGATAGGAGAGGATCAGTGGCCAGGCAAGCTCTTAAAGAAAATTTACAGCAGCCAAATTTCCCCTGCCTAGGTTTCAGGAAATGACCGCATGCAGCTGGAATTTACAATGGGAGGGTGAGTGGAGCCAGCCAGCCACCACCTCCCCTGTTAGATAGCTCCACATAGGCCCCTTTCACAGGCTCCATTCAGCTTGGAAGCCTCCTTCCCAAGGCTCACAGAAAAGGCTTGGCTTCTGGCTGGCCCCCTTTTTATTTTTCCTCGACTGCTTTCCCCTTTTCACAGAGGACTCCCAGGCTGCTGTCTGCTTGGGGCTGGTGTGGGCCTCGACTTGGCAGGAGAGAGCCAGAAGTACACTGTGGCCCACAAAACCAAATTGGCCCTGGGCCTTTCCCTGGAATAAGGGAGCTTTGTGCTTTTTAAAGGCTCTGAAGCCTTGGTTTCTCAGGCTTTGCTTATCCCTTCCCCCCTTTCTCCTTTCCCTTCTCAAGAGGCTGAACAATAAGCAAATAGTTAAGGGGCAGTGGTGTGTGTGTGTGTGTGTGTGTGTGTGTGGACTGTGGGCTGGGGAGGATGAGGAGAGTTGATATTTAATGAAAAGGGAAACTAGGGACCTTTCTATAGCCTGAGAGAATGTTTGCAATTTTGGAGCAGGAGTGATCTCTGCAAACTCTTCTTGACCTGATATATATAAAAAATAAATAAAAATCATTACTTGACAATCAGAACTGTGTGAAAATATAGTTGCTGAGTACCCCTGACTGGAAGGCACAGGATCATAGATTTAGATCTGGAAGGGCTGCAGAGGTCATTTAGCCCAACTCTCCCATCTTACAGATGAGGAAACAGAGGCCAAGAGAGGTGAAAACAGACAGTAAGCATTGATGAAGTGCTTACTATGTGACAGGTACTGTCCTAAGCTTCAGTTATACAGACATAAGGACAAAAAAAGACAGACCTTGCTCTCAGGGAGATTGCATTCTGACGAGACAAGATGACACACAGAAAGGAAGCTAGAAATTTGAGAGAGGGGGGAGGGATGGTAGAGAAAGTCCCGAGTGTAGCCTGGAGAGGAATGAAGACATGCTTGGCAATGCACCCTCCTTAAATGGAGGTTCTAGGTGGAGCCCTCCAGTCAGAAAGAGAGGCCAAACCCAAGAAAAGCACTTCGTATGGGTGAATTACAAGGCTGGAGTGAGCTTCCACTCTGAAGAAGCCTGGAGTGTGGCCTGGGGTGGAGTCACCTTGGATGATCTCTTGTTGGGACTGTTATAGAAATAAGAGCATAATGGACTACTACGTTAATCATTTATTGTCATTTTCATTATTAGTCTGGATCCACGATTTCATTGGTAGGAGAAACATATTCTACTGATACAGATCTGTAACTCACAGTATTAGAAAGTTTCCTGACACACTGAAAGGCTAAGTAATTTGCTCATGATCACAAAGTCTTCCTGACTCCAAGGCCTTTATCCTCTAGGACGTGCACATTATTAACAATGCTCTTTTATCTCTTTCTCTCCATATATCCATATCTATATCTGGTTATTGTTGTTCAGTCTTTCAGTTCAGTTCTGTCCGTGTCTTCATGACCATGGGGACCATAGCATGCCAACCTTTCTGTCCTTCACTATTAAGGGTCCAGACTTATGATTTGATCAATGTTAGGAGCTCCCATCAGGAAACTCCATCTAGCAATGTAGTTGGACAAGTGTTCTATAATTTATAGTCTGAGAGAGTTGCCTGAGGTTAAGTGATTTGCCCAGAGTCACATTGTCAATATATGTCAGATTTGAAAACTGCCTCCTGGCACTAAGATTAAGCAGCCCCTTCCTCTACTTCTATTAACTATCTATCATTTGCATAGTGAAACCACGATAATAGTAGACATTCCATAGGGCTTTAAGATCTGCAAAGTGCTCCATATCATAGCATATGTTGACAGTGGAGCTACTCTGTTAAGCTCCACTAGTATTGGCAGGCTGGTCTCCAAGAGCATGGTTACATCTCCCTCTTAGAGTTCTAGAGTTAATCCTGAGGGGCTGGAGGATGTCTTTCTAATGCTGTATAGCTCATAAGGCCCCACTGGTGTGTTTCCTTCTGTGATTATTGGTTCATACCAATTCATCAGCCAGACGTGATTAATTTTTAGAAAGGAGTATTTATGAAGGTGGTGTGGTGAGAACAGTTGGTACAAATATCATCCTAAAAGTTCCACTAGCACATGCAGAGTCCAGAGAAAAGAGGGCTCAATCTTAGATGGCATATGGTAAAACCAGGTAACATAGAGCTTGGAAGTCCTTTAGCTGGATTTCTCAAGATACTCTCTTTGGGTATAGCATAACTTTTCTGCTAGTCTCTTTGTAGAATCTGAGTCAGTCTGTCTTTGGCTCCAGACATAGCTATCTCTCTTCTCCATTACCAGTCGCTTGAATGCCTTGGTTCCCAATAGCTCAGTGGTTTGAGACAAGGTTCAGAGGGTGAGGCTAAGTCCCTCAGCCAACAGACTTCTTTTTGCACCAATGATGATGTCTAGGTGTTTTTCACACTTCGAGAATAATCAAAGATGTGTTCTCATCTGATAAATTTCCAGGCTAAGTGAATGAGATGCATCCTCACTTGATAAATGTGTTAGGATTAAATGAGATAGAGGTAATTTTGCGATATTCTTTTGGGAGGCTGATACTTAAACCTCAACAGAATTTAAAGGAACATGTGGAGCTACCAGATAGGCATATTTTATCTTCGCTCTGCACTATTCAAACAACTCCCTGTTTATGTTTCTTGGCTAGGGTTTAGGTTCATCCTCTTGGTGGTGGTCATTTGCTCAAAGAGAGTTGCAGCAGCTGTATGGGACTTCTCCCCTTTGCCAATACTCAGTGACTCAAAGATCCAGGATGGTCAAACCTCTTTAACTCACAAGGTGGACTCCAAAGGCAAGTCACAATAATTTCAATATCGACCCTCATTCACCCAAGATTAGAAAAGAATAAACAAAAAAGAAGTTGCCCCAAACTCAAGATGAGGCTCACCCAGGCAGGACATGGTCTTCAACTACCCTGGGCTCACAACTCTGAGGGGGCTGGTGTAGAGAACAGGCCAAACTCCCTTTCCCCTGAGCCCTTTTGGGAAGTCTAGTGAAAAAGTGCTACCACTGTGGGAGATGTGAAGGAAGAGAAGGAAGGAGGTGGAGCCATTCTCTTTTTAAAAGTCCACTGACTCATTGGCCCTTTTAGCTCAGCAGTTGATAAAAGGATTGCTTTGTTACCTCAAGGTTCCAGTCCTTCAGCAGTGTCACACAATTCCAAAAGGACCCAGTGGTGTGGTAGGTGTGCTATCTTGTTTGAACTTGTAGAGCACAATGCTCTATCTATCTATCTATCTATCTATCTATCTATCTATCTCCCAGCACCACCACCACCACCATCATCATCATCTCAAAGTATGAAGCCCTCCACAGCACTGAGCCATGCAATGTGTGTGTCCTCTTTAAAGTCCTTGTTACATTTGATCTACACTCTAGCTTGTTTGCATTTCTCTTTCGCTGAGATTCACTGGTTGGATCTGGTGCTCAAGCCACATGGTTGGCATGAAAACTCCATCAAGAAGAACTCAAGCATTAGAGAAGAGAGATTTACTAAGATATTTTTTTCTGTTTTGTTTTGTTTTTCATACGCGGAATAACAAACAATCTTAAAAATGCAAGCTGTGACTAGAGACTCACTTGACATGATTAAAAAACACGGAGGTAGTTTGGGATAGTGCAAAGGTCACTGGGCTGCTTCAAGTCAGGATATGAATTTTAGTTTTGATTCAGCAACTTTTTAGTGGTGTGATTTTGGGGAATGCTCATAGTCTTTCTGATCCTTAGTTTCTTCACCTGATCCTCGCGATAACCACCTCCCGGGGTTTTTGTGTGAATCCAATGAGCATGACACAGTTTGCAACCCTTCCTTGCCTTAGTAAATGGCCTTTTTGAGTTGCAGTGGTAAAAAAGAGATACATGTTGCCTGGTGGCTGATCTGGTAATAGGCTTTCTAAATTTAGCAGGGCTGGCCTTTTAGTCGTAGCTAGAGTCTGTCTGTGGGTCCCACTAGAAGCCATTCTAGCTTGGTAGGACCTGAAAGAGCTTACCTTCTATTGGTACAGTCTTTGAGAATGAGATAGCAGGAGGATTATAGTGGATGATACAAATGAAGTCACTTCTAAATTAAATGTTTTAATCTAATAATTTTAAGGCTATCTTGGTCAATCAGTCCGATCAATTAATGAACATTTATTAACTGTCTCCTATGTACCAGGTACTATGCTAGGTGCTGAGAACACAAATATTATAAATAAAACGATGATAGCTAATTTCTATACAATTGACCAGAATCTGATTTGATCAGTAAGGTGTTCCTCCCCTCCCCCGCCCCGCCCAAATTTGGTATTCATTATGCAGCTTAGGTCTCATTGCAACTCATGTGCTGTAAACCCTTTTGTTTTAGAGAGATTTTATTTCCACTGTATTTGGACTAGCTAGCACCACCAGGGGGTGCTACTGCCCAGTTGCCCGCTCTCACTCAATAATGTCAACCTTGGCTTGGCAGTTCCATGTTCTGGATGGGCGGTTATGTACTGCACCTAACACCCGAGGGCACTCTGGGAGAACACCAAGCTTTCTATGGTTCTCAGAGAGCTGGTTACCTCAGCCTCGGCCTCCACCGTGGGTGGTGCCCCTCATAAATCTAGAAGTGGGGGCAGGGATATCTTTTTTCAATTAGACTTTAATGCTGAGCAGTGATGTGTGTTGGTAAATGTTTCACCAACCAACTTTCTTAAAAAGACGTACACTTTTAAGTCTAATCTGCATTATTAACATTTTCTCTAACACATTCTTAAGTTTAGACAATCAACAAAACAACACACCAAGCCCTGATGGGTAGTATTTGCTGATTTCCAAGATGTAAATGCTCACACTGGAAATGTAACAATTGGCTCTTATGAACACACCCCAGCACTTATACCTTCTGCCAGTCCCCGTGCTCTGCTTCCCATTCCCCGCCAACTTTATTTTGGTAAATTTCAATCATATGACATAATGGAGTCAACCACATAAGTATGGTTCATTGTTATTCACTTTTTTCAGTTGTCTCTGAGTCTCAGTGGTCCCATTTGGGGTTTTCTTGGCAAAGATACTAGAGTGGTTTGCCATTTTCTTCTCCAGCTCATTTTACAGATGATGAAACAGAGGCAAACAAGCTTAAGTGACTTGCCCAGGGTCACACAGTTAGTAAGTGCCTGAGGCCAGATTTGAACTTGGGAAGATGAGTCTTCCTGGCTCCAGGCCCAACATTCTATTCTCTGCATCACTTAGCTGCCCTGTGTTGATAATTCAGTCCTTAACTGTAAAATGGGGATAATAACAGCCCTTACCTGATCGTAGAATAAATGAGATAATATTTGCAAAATGATTAGCACAGTTTGGGCACTTAGATTCAAACTGCTGAGAGAGGAATAGCATCAGCCATTCAGCTATAGCCCTGGCCATCTGGGTGCTCCATGTCCTCACCAGTGTTGTTCATTTGTGTCCAACTCATTGTGATGCCATTTGGGGTTTTCTTAGCAAAGATACTGGAGGGGTTTGCCATTTCCTTCTCCAGCTAATTTTACAGATGAGGAGACTGAGGCAAGCAGGGCTATGTGACTTGCCCAAGGTTACACAGCTAGCAAATGTCTGAGGCCAGATTTAAACTCAGCTGCTCAAATTTGTCTACCAGCACATCTTTCCCACATTAGGAATGTTTGGTCCCTCATTTCCCACCCTCCAGAATCCTCATGTTTCAACCATAAGCTTCTGAGGAGGAAGGGTTACACCAAAGATTATGGGCAGATGTGTGTGTGTGTGTGTGTGTGTGTGTGTGTGTGTGTGTGTGTATGTGTGTGTGTGTGTGTGTGTGTGTGTGTGTGATGTAGCCAGTAACTTATTTTCACAAATTTCATGGAGCAAATTTTCAGTACAGAGGCAGAATTTGGGCAGTTCACTGGAGCTTAACATAATGGGGTTTGCCCTGCATAGACCAACATGATCTAAATTCACATCCATACTTCCCCTTCCCTTATTTCATATACCTGTACTCTATCTCCAAAATCTATTTCTTTCTTGTACTACAAAACAAAAGCATTGGGTCAAACAACATTAGGAAATGATCACTGATTCAATTCCATTCCCTATAATTCGATTCAGTTCAGTTCAAAGTACTTACTATATGCTAAGCACTGTACTAGGCACTAAGGGTACAAACACAAAAAACAAACAAAAAACAGTCCCTGCCCTCCAGGAGCTTACATTCTTTTGCCATAATACGGCAACCTATTATACAGTATAAGCAATTACCATAGGGAAGAGGAAGAGAGCTCTAGGGCTTGGTGGATGGGGAAGGCCTTGTGGAGAACGTGTCCTTTGGAGGAGCCTAGAGATTCCATGATGCGGACATAGGGAGAGTGTAAAATCTTTCTTTAGATAATTGACTATCAAACTATATTTTGTCTCTTCTTCTGATTTTTTTTTATTTTCACACATAAGAATAATACTTTATCATGTTATGCTAAAATCAAAGAAAAATATGTAAAACATTTTTAAAAAAGTAGATTGTTTATGTGGAATCTGTCTTTGGACTTTGACTAAAAATGTTACTAATTCTATGTGCATACTTTGATGTCTGGTCTCCTTGCAGCTTTCCACTTGTGTTGGTTGCCCAATGCCACCTTCACAAGGGCAGAGAATGGGCTACATTTTTGATAAACTTTTGTGCCTGAATGCTGAGCACAAAGTCAGGCACTCAGGGACATTTGAAATTTGCGGTTTATGATGAAATAGCAGGAGATCACAATTCAATCCTATCCAAATCCCAATTATTCAGGGTAACAGACGAAAAACCTTGTTCTGCATGACCCACAAGCCCAGTTAATTGGCTGGACGTGTCAATCAGATAAAAAAAATTATGAAAATTACTTAAAGTTCCTTTTAAATGTGCAGGTGACTTTTGCACAGCCTTCTTTCACTTAAATCCAATTCACTTGCATGTCATGTCATCACCTCCCTGATGTCATGGTCCTCTCGAGAACAAAGGACGAAAAACACCACCACCACCACCAAAAGCAGCAGCAGATGCACTATGTGTATCTGTAAATGTTGTAGGAATTGGCAGTATTAGGAGGGAGAAACAAAAGTCACCCCAATGAAAGGATTGCAAAAAGTCAGGCAGGGGTACAGCTACTTTTCATCATAGTAGGAAGCTGACATTTAATCCTGGTTGGCTGGATTATGACCCAGGTTATAATGGCCCTTGTGCCTGGCATCTGGCCGGGCCTCAAGTTGGGATTGAGGCCAGGTCTATGGTGCTAAATGAATCCCCTCCAACTTAGACAAGGGGCAGGATGGAGTGTCAACACAGAGGGAGGTTGGGAGTATGTGCCACCAGGCACAGGTGGGCAAGTCAACAAATGGAGGGGGTATCAGAGATAGAAGAAAAGTCAAAATCAGAAGTTTACAACCGAATTTGAGGAGGTGGGGAGCTGGCCCGGCCCCAGCAAAGTCTAAGTTTCTAGCTGTTAGAGTTTGGGGCTAGGTGACTGCTAGCTAGACAAGAGTTGGGTTCAATTTTCCTACTTGAAGGCTCTCAGTTTCAAGTCTGGCTGTGCACTGGTTGGCCTTGTTTTCCAGACTTACCCAAATCCCTATCAGTGGGAATGTTTTTGGTGTTACTTATGTCCTTATTAACTTGCATCCCATTTATAGGCTGGTGGTCCTCCTTCAAACCTATTATCTGGAGACCTTCCTGTTCAGTCACTACCTTCACTTACCTCTATGGAATTGATGGGGTGACCAGGATAAGGCCCGAGGATAAGGGCTTCCTGTCTCTGAACCTCCTCTGCATAGCTAGATCCAAAGTTAGATCTTGTTGCCATACATCTCAGATACTTCCTACCTTCCCACTTGGATCTCTGCTGATTGCTCATCCTGCCACTTCTGAGAGAAATACCCTGGATCTCGGGCTGCCTAAAATTTGTCAAATAGTTCCTGTGTCTCACCTGCCCTTTTCCTCTTGTCCTGATCACATGGTTTGTGATCTAATTTCTGAATTCATATTCCCACTGCTTGTCTCTAAAATCATTATTGCCTAACTATATTCCTGTGTTTGTAACATCTCCTCATCTCCTAGCCTTTGGGTAATCCCTTTAGTACTTGTGGGTTTCCATTGTTAGCTTCTTCTGGCCCATTCTACCATCACCTGAACCCATATTATGACATATTTCTAAGTCAGTGCCCTTACTATATTCCCCTCCCTTACTATATTCCTCAGAGGAATTCAAATTCTTTGACAAAAAGAAGAGGGCCCACACGGCCCTCCTTTGTTATATTGTATAATACACACCTTGATTATGCTTGTCACAACTTAGGAAGGACTCTCTCACTTGGGCCTTGACTCTCTTTGACCCCCACCACTTTTTCACCTGCTGCATTGCCCCCTCCCCTTTCAAATATAATTCCTTTATGTAACTTCCATTAGAATATAAGCCCCTTGATGGTAGAGACTGTCTTGCTTGCCTCTATCTGTATCCCCACAGTGCCAGGCACATAGTAAGAGCTTAATAAATGCGGCAGTAAATAGACTGCTGGGCCTGGAGTCAAGATGACCTGAGTTCAAATCCTGTCTCAGACATTTACTAATTGTGCCAGCATGGGCAAAGTCCCTTAATTTCCATTAGCCCAGTCATATGCTAGAGCCAACTCACACAAGCCAGCCAATTGTTAACTTCGGAAACTGGCAAATGTTACAAATCAGGGCTTGATTCATTAATTTGTTGCTTGTCTAGTCTTAAGAAAGTGATGGAGAAAATGTTAAGGCAGATTAAATTTAAAAGTATGTGGTATGTACATTTTTCCTCCTCAGTTTCCTCATCTGTAAAATGGGGATATTAGTAGCACCTACCTCCTATGGTTGCTATGAGGACTAAATGAAATGTTTGTAAAGTTCTTCGCAAACCATAAAATGCTATATAAATGTGGTTATTCCTATTATTACTAGCATTGTTATTATTATTAAAAGAGTCCTGTAAAATAATGGATAGCATTGCTGTTTGGGGTGGATAGGATGATAACAACTGACGATAAAGAAATGGTGGAATCAATCTGTTTTGATTTTGCTACTGTTTCACCTGCCAAGGACAAAGATCTTAGCACTGGAAAAGCCAGAACATAAATGACTCCCGAGAAAAGCAAGGGGATGCATCGTAAAAGAGTCCCTAGCTTTCTTGGGTGAATTCAAGATGCTTGGCTAGAAAAACTGTTTCCTCAGGTGGTGAAAAAACTGACCAGCGTGACTGCTGAGCCTTTGTCGGTAATATTTGAAAGCTTATGGAGACCTGAAAGGGCACTGCAGGATTGAAGATCTTTTTTTTTTTTAAAGAAAGAGAATAGATTCTTCACACTGTAGGTCAGCAAACTGAACTTTGGTTCCTGGGAGAATTCTAGAGCAAATCAATTAAGGAGCTGGTTAATGACCGTCTAGAAGAGGAAGCCAGCATGGCTTCATCAAGAACAACTTAACCTTTTTTCTTTTTTTTTGGACAGAGTTACTAAACTAGTAGATGAGCGAATGCTTTAGATATGGTTTACTTAGATTTTAACAAAGGACGAGGTTAGATATTTCATACTATTCTTGCAGAAAGTGTGGAGACATCTAGACTGAACAACAATACAGTTGGAAGGATTTGGAATTCATCGAATGACTGGATTCAAAGAATAATGATTAATAGTTCAATGTCATCTTGGCAGGAGGTCCTTGTGGGAGGACCCCAGAGAAGTGTACTTGGTCACATACCATTTCACTTTTTTTTTGAGGATTTGGATAAAGGCATAGATGACATACTTATCAGATTTACAGATGATCTCAAGCTGGGAAGGATAGCTACCAGTTTGGATGTCCATCAGGATCTATGAAGATCTTCACAGACTAGAGCCTTGGACTGAATCTAAGAAGATGTGATCTAGTAGGGATAAATGTAAAGTCTTACACTTGGATTAAAAAAAAAAAACCCAACCAAACCTCACAAGTATAGGATGGAGAGGCAGGGCTGGACAGCAGTTTGGCTGAAAAAGATCTGAGGGTTTTGGTGAATTGCAAGCTCAGTATGAACCACCATGATTTGGTAGCCAAACTTGTGTAACTTTGGTCTGTGTTAATAATGAGGATAGTCTCTCCATACTCTGCCCAGGTCAGACCATTGGAGTATTGTGTTCAGTTCTGGGTGCCATAATCTAGGAATGATACTGATGAGCTCGAGAGGGTCCAGAGGAGGGCAAG
This sequence comes from Phalanger gymnotis, assembly GCA_028646595.1. Taxonomy (NCBI): domain Eukaryota; kingdom Metazoa; phylum Chordata; class Mammalia; order Diprotodontia; family Phalangeridae; genus Phalanger; species Phalanger gymnotis. The sequence goes on from CM053624.1 coordinate 339,858,423, forward strand.
CAGGATGACAAAAGACTCTGAGTAGATGTCATTTGATGATTGGAAGTCTTATCAGGTATTTTTTGGAGGTGGGTTGGACTATATGGCTACTGTGGTCCTCTTGTAACTCTGGAATTCTGTGATTCTGTTAAGACATAGCCTCTCTCTCTTCATTCCTTCCTTTTTTCTTTCTTTTTTTATTCCTTCCTTTTCCCCTCCCCCTCCTTCTCTCTTTCTTTCTCCCTCTACTTCTTTTTCTTCATTCCTTCTCTTCCTCCCTCCCTTCCTCCCTCCCTCCCTCCCTTCCTTCCTTCCTTCCTTCCTTCCTTTCTTCCTTCCTTCCTTCCCTCCTTCCCTCCTTCCTTCCTTCCTTCCTTTCTTTCTTTCTTTCTTTCTTTCTTTCTTTCTTTCTTTCTTTCTTTCTTTCTTTCTTTCTTTCTTTCTTTCTTTCTTTCTTTCTTTCTTTCTTTCTTTTTCCCACCTTTCAACTCTCTTCTTGAAGAATACCTGCTAAATAAGTATGAATCTTCTGCATAATCTACATATCTTTTGGTGTCTTTCATTTCTAAATTCCAGACTATACTTTCTGACCTATTTTCAATCGTCTTGCCTTCTTTCCTCCTTCACACTGAAATCACTAGGCGTAATAGTTTGTATGGATTTGGTTTGTGGGAGTTTGTCAAGCTCTTGGCAGGGATCCATATGTTTTCATCCTCTATGAGCAATGCTGGCACATGATCTGCAGTTCTTTTCAAGACAGTTTGCTTGCCTCCTGGAAGGTGTGGACTGCTCTGGATTTGTCTTTACAGTCAGTCAGTCAATAAGTATTTATTAAGTGCTTACTATGTACTGGATACAATGCTAAGCGCTGTATAGTGCCAGTACTCAGTATATCTTCTAGGACAAATGAAGTATTTAATAATGTTTCTCACATTTATCTAAAGCCCTATGAGGAGAAAAGGGTGACATTGCTAAATCAATGAGACAAAAATATTGAAATGAACATTTTGGAGGGAATAATGATTTTTAAAAAATTATTTTCCATTGTTTGTATATATCAAGTAGGGAAATATCCTTATGCGTTCATTATTCTCATACTAAGCACAAAGCATTGTAATGATTCCTAAGGTAAATATCAGAAAGGGTGGTCCAACTCCTAGACAAATCCTGTTGGACTTAGGATGAATATAATTTCCATCCACTTGCAAGGGTGATTGTGTGTCTTCTATTTTTAAAATTATCATCAAGTGTTCTCTTTTCATCGCATGGGATTTATTTTGATCAATTCCTATGCTTTTCTGGGATAAGAACTTTTCTTAATTGCATTTATATAGTACTTGAAATTTTGCAAGGCACTTCATATATATATTTACAAATTTTACTCTCACAATAGCCCTGTAAATTACGTGTTGTTATTATCCCCATTATACAGATAAGGAAACTGAGGTTGAAAGGAATGAAGTGACTTGCCCAGGGTCTCACAGAAACTAAGTGTCTGAATCAGGACTTGAACTCAGGCCTCCCTGACTCCAAGCCCAGAGTTAGATTAACTGCACTTCCAGGTTGCCTAGACCACATGCTTGATATGTTTTCACTTGTACTTTGCTGAATTTATATGTTCATAATTGAAGTATAAATTTTCCCTATAGTCCATGCAATTCATTAGCCTCATGAAATATATCATTATCTCAAAAAAAAAAAGAGTTTGCTTGCTTGTGTACCTCATGAGGCCTTCAAGGCGAAATGACCAAATGTTGCATGAAACAGTGCTCCTTCTCGCCCTTCAGGATATAGTGAACTCAGTGTAACTTCTTCCTTTGTCTCTTCTAGAAGAAACTATGAATCATTTTCCCATTTGCCTGTAACTTATTTGTATCTCCTGGGTTGATTTTTAATCTAAATATACCTCAGTTCCTGCAATAATATGCCAGCTTATTGGTTACAGGGCAAAGATTTCACATTTAGAGTGCCAGCTGTTAAATTAAGGTGTAAAGGTGGTCAAAAACTATATTTCTTATCACTCCCTGTCCTTTTTTTCCTATCATGCCACAATAATGGTGAAAGTATCTGGAAGCACATAGGACTAAGGTGCATATGGTGTTTTAATTGGTTTGTGGGTTGCCTTAGCCAAAGGATTTACCAGTAGTGGCCAACCTGCTGGTAATGGACTTCTCTCTTTGCATATGATGCTCTTTTGACAGAAGGTAAAGTCTGCTATCTAGGAGAATTCTCAAAGTCTTTCCATTTTGGTAAATCTAGCATTCTGTTCTCAGTTCCCATCCATCTTAACTGCTCTTCAGTGTTTGACACCGTTAATCACTCTTTTTTTTTCCTGCTTTCTGGATTTTCATGACACTGTTCTTTTCTGGTTCTCCTAATATTCATCTGAACCCACCTTCTCAGTCTCCTTTTCTGGATTATCCACCATGTCCTGCCCCTTCTGTGTGAGCGTAACCCAGGGCTCTGACCTGGCAAATCTTTTCTTATCTCTAAACTTTCTCCCTTTATGATCTTATCAGCGGCCATGGGTTTAATTATCATCTCCTGCAAATGAATCCTAGATCTGTGTGTTTCATCTTTATCTCTCCTGAGCTCCAATCTGGCAATATTAGCTGCCTGCTAGACGTTGCCACCTGGATGTCCAAAATACAACTTTTAAATATAACAGAATACAACTTCTCCCCTACTCCCACGCCCAAACCCATGCTAGCAACCTAGAAATCACTCTTGTTTCTCCTTTCTCCCTTATCCCCTATATCCTATCAGTTGCCAAGACCAAGGCTCTGCCTTGGGCCCTCTTCTCTTTTCTCTCTAATACTACCTAAATTGGCATCTCATCAGCAACCATGAGCTCAATTATGCAGATGATTCCCAGATTTATATATCGTCCCTAGTCTTTCTCCTGAGTTACAGTCTTGTATTATCAGCTGCCTTTTGGACATCTTGTACTGGATGTCTCACAGACATCTCAAACTCAACAAGTACAAAATAGAATTTGTTATCTTTCTCTTCCCAGCTACACTTCTGACTCTTGGACTTTGATACCAGGCTTCGACTACAGTCTTGCACTGGGCCATCCCTCTCCAGGTACTTAATAACGTTTGATGAATGAATGTATGAGAGTAGTAGGGTAAGACATGATATTTCCTCCCCGCATTGAACTAGACAGTTTCTATAAGGGAAGAGGAAGGAGAGAGACAAAGTCTAGCTGGCCAGAGGATGCAATGGAGGCACTTGCTGGGCAGGTCAAAAAGATGAGGCATCCTGTTAGATACTTTGGGTCTTTTATAGCTTTTATAGCTGTGTGTATGGTGGGCTGGTAGGTAGCCCCAAATAGATTCATAGGACATGGGTTTTTAATGGGATGTCCACTGGCAGGAAATTGCTGAATAAAAACTTCCTTTGCCATAATTTTATTTAGGGGCAGCTGTTCTTGTCCCCTAGCAGTGGAACTGATCAACTTTATGAGACTTACATAGTGATCAGGTTTGAGTTTAGAAGATGGTCTCTCATGCAGGGGTTCTTAAATGTTTTTGTGTCATGGACCAACCCCTGTGCCTCTGGCAGTCTGATGAGGCCTATGGACCCCTTCTCAGAAGCAGTCCATTTACTTTTAAACGCTTAAGATGAAATATGTAGGAATATAAATGAAATGAATTATATCAAGATATAGTTATAAAAATGTTATTTAAAAAAAAACAACCAAGTTTTTAATGCCCTGAATTCTAGTGGAATAAACATTGGATTTTATGGAGCCCAGAAATCAATGTTCTAGTCTTGGCCCTTTCCTAACTTTCTGTGTGACCTGGAGAAATCTACTTCTCCTTTCTGGCTTCCAGTTTCCTCATCTATAAATTGAGAGTCTGGGACTATTATATATAACCCCCGAGGACCTTAAATGTTCTGTTTTGAATTCTCCTTGGCCTCAATCCAAGGAAGTTCCCAGAGTGGCACAGCAAGTGGTGATCTTTTCCCTGTGATGGGCCTTGCCCCAGCTCTTTTCCCATAAGGGAATAATCCTATGATTAGCTTAAGAAGGACCAGATCCAAGATCTGATAGCCAGACAGTGGCAGAGTCTGGATTAGAATCCAGAACTCCTAACCACCCAGTAAAGCACTTTTTCTGCTGTGCCATAACATCTGTACCCTCAGAACCGTGGCAGATGCCAACCAACCTGGTCCTCAGAGAGCTCCTTGCTCTCGGGCAGTTTACATCTCAGACATTGCAAGGCTTGGGTGATGCTTGGGAGAGTGTGCATGAGTCTGAAAGGCTCACAAGGGGCTGAAGAACATCTGTGCAGTTTGAGAGGAAGGCTCCTTGAATACCGTCACTGATACCACAGCTGGGCACCCGGTGCTTGTGTCATGGCTAGACCGCCCAGTCACCTAGCCAGTTCTGGTCATCCCAGGTCACCCCCAGCTCCTTGTCTGGCTCCGGCCCCCTGCACAATCTTAGTCACTCTCCTTATCAGAGTTCTTCTTAATGACTCAGTGGAAAGAGAGCCGCTTTTGGTTTCAGAGGCTCTGCATTGAAATCCAGGTCTCTAGCACTTAGCCGCCTGTGCGATCTTGCGCAAGTGCCTCTATTTCCCTGGTCTGCAATTTCCTTTCCTATAAAATGAGGGGGTTGGATTAGATAGTCCTTTGTGCCTCTCCCTGGAAGGCCCTTTGATCATTTAAGCTAATACCAAGAACACCGGAGAACCTAGCCTGTGATCTTCCTCTCCCCTGCCGTTCCCTCTGTATCATCTTGTGACCCTCCTGGCAGCCAGCTGGCTCATTATTTCTCCATCCTCTAGGGCTGGGCATCCTCAGGATTTTGCAGGCTTTTCCCCAAGGCTACCAAAAGAACATGGAACTTTTTGGAAGCAGCACACAGACCATGCCTCTCATGGCATTTATTCCGTCCTGTATGATTCTCTTCTGTGTCCCCTCCCCCACTGAGCATCATGCTTTACTTCTGAGATAGGCTCAGAGGCTTTTTTTTGACATCTAAATTCACTGAGGCATGGTGAGATTCAGGGCGTAATGTAAGCTGTCAGGGACTGAGGTCAGCCTAGCTGGTATTTTTCCTCCTTTGGCACTATGGAGACTTTGTGTTGTTTTCTGGCCTCCTTAAGCCCCTGACCCTCCCCTGTCCCTGGGTCAATTTCAGTAGATGGTTCCTCCTACTTTACTGAGAAGACCCAGGGCACTCGCTTTGAGTTCTCTCAACTGTGCTCCTCAAAACTTCTGTTATCCTCACAAATTATTCGTTTATTCAAACAACTACTTCTTAAGGGATTATTATTTTCAAGGATCTTACAGTCATTCTATTGGGGGGGGGCAATGTGCACACATATAATTAAATACAAAATCCATACTAAGTAAATGCAAAGTAATGGGGAGGGATGGGGAGAGGGAAGGGTCCATGATCTCTTCCTGACTTCTTGTCTCAGAGGATAAAATGGTCCTCCTTGCTGAGATTAACTTCTTCAACTGTGTACTTTAATCTATCCCCTCTGGCCTCCTTGAAGACCTTACTCTTTAAGGCATTTCTCCCTCTTTCATCTCCAATATTTCCCTCTGCACTGGTTCTTGTCTTATATCTATAAATATGCTCAGGGTGCCTTTATCCTAGCCTCCTTGCTTTCCCTTCCCCTCAGGGGAAGAAAAAGGGGGTTGATCAGAGGAATCCCTGAAGAATTTGATGAATTTCTCAATCGCTTTAAGAATACGGGGCATAAAAAATACAGGGTATGGATCTTTGTTTGGAAGCATCCAAAGGTCCTTTCCCCATAGATTATAGGCCTACCTGCTGGTGCCTTACCGATAGGATTCAGGTTAACTCAAGATGATTGCTGCCTGACAGACTAGCTATCTTTTCTCTCCCCCTCCCCTACTTCTCCTTTTACTTCTTTCTTCCCCTTTTCCTTCCTTCTCTTCCTCATTCTCCCTCTCTTCTCCTTTCTTCCATTTCCTCCCATTCCATCCCATCCCTTCTCCTCCCCTCTCTTTCTCTCCTCTTCCCCCTCTCCCTCTCCCTTTTCTCCTCCCCTTTCCTTTCCTCTTTTCCTCTCCCTTCCTATTCTTTCTTCTCCTCCCCTTTCTCTTTCTTCCTCTTTCTGCCGCCCGTGGAGTCCCAGGAATCCAGTCATTTTGAGCCCTATCCACTGTATCTCATCATCGATGTGGCAGTGGGCATACTCACACATTAGGGAGGGATACCTAAAATGCTTTCAAACGAAGACCCATAGCTATAATCTCATCAAGTCCAAAGAGAGAAGTGCCTTTCATGTGCTTCCAGATAGAGTTGCCCACCCTGTCCATTCTCAACTTGTTTTTGGAGCACTCATCAAATTGGCCAAGGACCATTATGATCAACCCCCCTCCCACAACTATTTCTTGATCTTACTACTCCCTTGTGACCTTGGGTAGATTATTTTTAATCTACCTGGGCCTCAGTTTTCTCATCTGCAGTATGAAGAAGTTGGATAGAGAGCCTCTGAGATCCTTCCCAGATCTAGCTTTATGATCCTGTAAGCCCTTAATCTGTGCTGCTGCTCCTCTCCTTCCTTTCGTTGCCAAACTTCTTGAAAGAGTAATCTATCACTTTCCCATGCCCATTTACTTCTCAACCCTCTGAAATCTAGCATGGTTTCCAGAACTCTACCCCAAACTGTTACTGGGAAGGTCATTTATGACTTCTTAAACTCTCCACCTTTTTTCAACATTTGACATTTTTGACCACTCTTTCTTTTATGCTATTTTCTCTTCCTTGGCTTTAGTAACCCTCTGCTCTTCTTATTCTCCTACCTTTCTCACTACTTCTTATTTGCCTCTTTTGTTCACTTCTTCCTCTTGGCCTTTTCTCCTCTCCCTTGGCAATATCTTCCAATTCCATTGCTTCACTTCCACATGGACTATTTCCATGGCTGTGTCCTTAGCACTGACCTTCCACTAAGTTCCAGACCCACATTTACAACTGCCGAATGAACATCTCTACTTAGATATATCATGCTAGGGCCTGTAACTTAACATGTCTAAAATTGAATTCATAATCTTCTTCTCCCCAGCCTGTTCTCCCTCCTGTATTTCCCATTCCCATTAAAGGCACCACCATTCATCCCATTTCTCTGACTTAAAAATTCAGAGTCAGTTTTAACTTCTCCTTCCTCCTTCCCATCAATTGAAACTGGAGCAATCCTGAGTAGGCCTTGGATGTTGCCTAGCTCTCAGGTAAATGGGTATAACCAACCCTTGATGCTTTGTACTTGATAAAAATAGAACACATCAAAATGCCAGATAACATACCTCAGTTCAAAGGAAAGAATAATTTCTGAAAATATGGCCTCAAAGAAGAGATATGAGAAGATACCTCCCCCTGTTTCTTTGCAGAGGTGGGAGGTCCACAGGTGTCAACAATTACATATATTTTCATATTTTTAGTTTATTGATTGGTTTTGCTGATTGATTTTTTTTCTTCCTATTTTCTTTTGTTAATATTCTTTGCTATATGGGCTGGCTCTTGGTTCCAGAAGGGGAAGGGATATGGGGGAAATTTAGACAATGTAAAAACAATGCAGTGATAAAAAATATTTTTTAAAAAGTCCAATTTCTGAGTAGGCTTGACACATTCCAAAATAGTTTTAAAATAATGATAATCAAAAGATCCCATCATAGACTTGGAACTGAAAGGGAACTTAAGGCCATTTAGTCTAACCCTGTCTCACTTTATGTTTGAGGAAACCAGGAGCCAGACAAGTTGAGTGATTTGTTCAAGGTAAGCGACAGGTAGGATTTGAACTGAGGTCCTCAGACTGTGAAGTCTATATTCCCCCTAATGATATTAACTCTGTTAGCAAGATCTCAAAGGGATTATGTTAGGAAAGAGGTTTTCTTGGATTTTTAGAAATAGGCTCCGGCTTAAAAGGGCTTTGAGAAGTGAGCAAATCTCATCTTGTTCAGGATGAACAGTGGAAAACTAATTTTCACTCTAAAAGCTAACGGTTGTCGATGGGATGAACGAAGTCCTACCAGTTCTGTGTCATATCTCTCTAATTTGATGCCAATGCCTTTACCAGGTCCTCTACTATCACCCTACTTGAAGCCCTTGCTTCTTGCTCTTGGTTGGATTCTTTCTACAGCTTCCACACATTTTGGTTCTCCCTGATTCTAGGCTCTTACGTTTTAAATCCATCCACAAAAGAACAGCAACACCCATCTTCCTAATGTACTTCTTATGTCCCTCCTCTGCTAAAAAACAATCTTTAGTGATTCTTCATTGCCAATAACAACCCTCCTCCCTCCACTGAACATTCAAGAATTCTGCCCATCCCACCTACCTATTCCCATCCTATCCCATCCCATGCTACTGCCCTAAATGCACCCAGTGCATTAAACTGGACAGCTTCATATTCCTTAAATTTATCGCTTTCCCATCTTGGTGCTTTTGTTGGACTAAGTTGTAATAATCCTTTCCATGGACATTGTCGAAAGGGAACAAGCATATTGCATTCCGACAAACCAGTGACAGAGAATTGGGTCAAATCTTAGTCTACACGTCACATGTCCTTGAAATCTTACTTTCATCAGCTGGCCATCACCTCCCTAAATATTTTGAATTGCATTTTATCGATACAATTGCAATCATTCATTCACTGATCAGAAAATGTTTATCAAGGGCATTTCACATACAAGTAACTTCTCAAGTCTCTTCCTATTCCATATCAGTCGATGGATGTTCTATTTCTTCATCAGATTTTGGCAGAGGGTAGAAAAGTGAATTGCTGCAAAATGTAATATCTTTGCAGTCATCCTGCTCCTTACCCTGAAGTTGCTGTAGCAACAGAGGAAAGAAGGCTTTTCATTAGAGAGAGAGCTCCCTGAGTTTTAACCTTATTATTCAATCAGGCTTGGAAGACTGTGGGGGTGAGCCATCCTGTTGCAGGGCAGGAACAAGATTTTTAACTTTGATAGGGTATGTAATGAACTAAATCCAATAAATCTTTGGAATAAGTAGAATGTAACATTAAGAAGCTAGTATTTTGCGTTTTTCCAGCATAACCAAGGGGTCAGCAGATCTCTTTCCTTCCTAGATGAAGCCGAGAAGGAAGCAGGATCCAGAAGAAAGAAGGCTGGATTTAGAATCAGAAGGCCTGGATTAAAATCTTGGATCCTTGCTGCTTACCACCTGTGGGGTCTTGGGCAAGAGACTGTACCTTGATGGGTTATAGCCTCCTCATCTGTAAAACGAAGGGATTGGACTCAGTGACCTCTGACTCTTTCCATTCCAAGTGTACGATCCTGTGGTCCTACTCAGCGGTAGCCACTTAGCCATCAGTACTGCATGAGGGTCACCCACTGTATGTGGAGCACTAGAAAAGGAGAGAACTAGGAGAAAATACAGACCCCAGCCAACTTTCTTTGGATGATGCCTTGTACTCCACCCAGTTACCCCCCTCCCACCCCACACTCCTTCTTGTAGTCTTCCCATATCCTCCCTTTGTAATCCTCCCATATGGCACTTAGTGCAGAGCATGGCACATAGTGTCCCGCCAGCTGGCCAAGGGAAAACTAAGGTACTGATGTGTGGCAGCTAATGGCAGCTGAGTGTGTTATTTGAGTTTCTAAAGAGGATGCCTCCTCTTCTCGAACCATAGGTCAAAGGATCTAGGAGGAAATCTAAGAGGAAATTTCTAGGCACTTGTAACAGGTGGGTGGAGGAAATATTTGAGGGCTAGGGGCTCTCCCTAACCATACGTATTTGAAAAGGCTAAAAAAAAGCACTTAAACTATTCTGTTGTTATTGCTTGTTTTACATCACTTTCACTTCTAAATATATATGTATATGTATGTTTATATACATAAGTGTATATATATATATATATATATGTAGAGAGAGAGAGAGAGAGAGAGAGAGAGAGAGTGCTGTAGATGGTACCTACTATGTGCTAGGCACTGTGTTAAATGCTTCAGAAATATTATCCTATGTATACATGGGATAATATATACATGTCTATACATATAACAATATTTATATTATCTGAGGGGAAAATATTGTCATGTGTATTGTCACATGTATGTATTATCCTATGCATACACAGGATAATATTTATAAAGCATTTAGCACAGAGCATGGCACATAGTAGGTGCTTAATAACTGTTTCTTCCCTTTCCCTCCCAAGAGAAGTTTCTCTTGCAACAAAAAATAAAAAAAGAGAAAAAAGCATTTCAGAAGAACTAACCAACATATCAACCGGGTCTAACCAGTACATGCAATATTCCAAACCCATAGTCTGCCACCTTTGCAAAGAGAGGAGGGATAAGTACTTTCTCTCCTCTTCTTCCAGGTGCAGCTCAATGATTATAGTCACACAGCATTCACTTTCTGTTTTTGTAGCTGTTGTCCTTTCTATTTACACTGTGATAGTCATTGAGTAGAGTGTTTTCCTGGTTCTACTTGTGTTGGTTTGCATCATCAGTTCATACAAATCTTCTTTGGCTTCCTAACCTATTCATTGCTGTTGTTGCTTTTATGGTACAGTAGTAATATGGAAGAGCACTTTCAAAGCAGCATCTAAAAAAATGAAAATGCAGACAATACAGGCCAAAGCCATGGGCACCAAGTGGATTCTGAGTCAAAGTGATCCATCTGGTGGAGATGGCCAGAATGCTACAGAAGTACATTACAGCACAGTATAATGAAAAGGACACTAGACTAGGACCTAAAAGAACTGGGCTCCAGTCCTTTTTCTACTATTTGCTACTCATGTGACCCTCAGCACATGATGCCATCTTTCTAGGCCTTAATTTCTTCATCTGTAAAATGGAGTCAGTCATCCTTGTAACTATCTCAGAGATTTAGACTGAGTATCAGTAAGAATAGCTGATGTGTATATTGCATTTTAAAGTTTCAAAGTATTATAAATACATGGACATATTTTATCGTTGGAACCTCATAATAACTCTGTGAGGTAGGTATTCCAGGTATTATATTTCATTAGCTACTTTATAGATGAGGAAATTAAAGCTCAGAGAGATTAAATGCCTGACCCATGGTCTTCCCTATTAATAAGTCCTGCATTTTATACTCAGGCTCTCATAGCTGACACTCATACAGCTTACCAAAGAAATTTTACATACTTATTTCATTTGAGCCTCAAAATAGCCCTGTGAACTAGGTGCTACGGGGGACCCAGAGTCTGGTGGAGGAAGTGGAGACATTGCTTTACAGAGATCCTAAGGCTTCTCCTGTCCCACCCTTTGTCTGCCAATCACCTGCTCCAAACCATGCTGCTTCTACTCACCTTCTACCCACCTCCTCCCTACTGGAAACTTGGACTCCACCTAGGAAGCCACACTAGGTTCTCCCAGGGAACTTTTGCTTTATATTGGCCAGAACCAAGCAGCCACTTTATTTCCCAGTTGTAGTAGACTGTAAGCTCTTTGAAGTCATGGACCATTTTGTTGATCTGCATTTTTATCCCCAGTGCTTAGCTCACTGCTTGATATAGAATAAATGCCTAATAAACACACACACTCTCTCCCCCCCCCCCTGTATTTTCTCTCCTCTCCCTCCCTCTCTCCCTTTCTCCTTTTCTATCCCTCCCACCCTTCTCCTTCCCACTCCCTTCTATCACCCTCCCCAATGAAGTATCCAGGTTGTACAAATGAATGACTGGCATTCTCTCGAATCCTCTAGGCACGTGGTCCTTTGAAGGCTGCTGTCCCTATGATTCCTTGACATTCCTGAACTATTATTGTCTTATTGGCTTATTTAGTCCTACCCACTCCAAGTTGCTTCTGAACTTAGGGAATTGAACAATCTTAGGGCTGTGAGGGACAACAGAGGTCACCCAGCCCAGGGGTTTTTTTCTTCAGCCCAGATTAATTTTATTTCAAATCAGTCTTTGTTGTTTTGCTTTCCCCTGGGTGCAATATCAGAAATAAGGAGACAATCAAATGAAAGAACAATTTGGGGCCCTACTATGTGGATGGCACTGCTGCAGGCTCTTCAGGGTGGAGAAGGGCTATGAAATTTGTGGTCCGTGGCCACCAGGAGCTTACAATCCAGACACAACTACAGAAAGTGAAATGAAAACACGACGGCATGAAACTCCAATACAAATTCAGCAAACAGTTACTAAATGGCCGGTCTGTGCAAGGCTTTGGTGGTACAGACAGAAGACCAAAAAATCCCTGTAGCCAAAGATCTTACATTCTCCTGGGAAATGTAAAATTTAACACACATAATGAATTGTAAAGTAATTTGAAGGAGAGAGCACGAACTGATGGGATCAAGAAGGGCTTCTCACATGAACTGGGCCTTGAAGGAAGATAAAGATTCTGAAAGGTAGAGGTGAGGAGGGAGTGTATTTAGGGAACATGGGAGTGGGGTAGGGGATCCCAGAATTCTGAGTTCAGGAAATACCAACAGTCCAGTTCGATTGAAACAGAATTAATAAAGTTGAGTAATACGAAATAAATCTAGAAAGGTTGGTTGGGACTAAATGTGTAGAGGGCTTTAAATTCTTAGGAGTTGGTATTGTATCTTAGAGGCAATAGAGAGCTATTGAAAATCTTCGAGCCAAGGATGACAGGATGATACCTGTACCTTAGGAAGTTCATTCTGGCAGCTGTGTGGAGGATGGATTGGAGCCACTCATCTAGGAATAGAAACTAGGGTGGATAGGGATAAAGACATGAATGTGACAGATGTTACTGAGGTCAAGGCAGCATGACAGCTCTACCCCTGGGGTCAGGAAGGCCTGGGTTCAGATCCTACCTCTGACACATGAGCCATGTGACCCTGGGCAAGTCATTAGGCTCTCTGATCTTCAGTTTTTCTCATCTATAAATTGAGCAAGTTGAACTAGTCCATCCCTGAGATTCCATCCAGCTCTAAATCAATGATCTTTGGATGACTTAGCAACTGATTAGATGTAGGGGTCTAGGGAAAGGAAAGAGCCAAGAATGATTCAGCTTCTTAATCTGGGCAGCTGGAAGGGTAGTGATGACCTCAATAGAAATAGGGGAGTTTAGATGAGGGACAAATTTAGGGAGGAACATCATGAGTTTTGTTTTGGACATATTGGGTTTGTGATGCCCACAGGATAACTATGTGGAGATATGAAGCAGCCAATTGATGATGTGGGAATGGAATTTAGGAAAGAAATTGGGGTTAGCTATGTAGCTCTAAGAGCCATCTGCATAGAGATAACTGAATCCCTGGGATCTGAACACCAACCTTCTTACCAAAGGAGAGAGTGCCTAGGACAGGAAAGCGCCTAGGACAAGACCTTGGGGGAGCACCCACCCCCCCCAAAAAACAGGGTTGGATATAGATGGATATAGATGATGACCTGGCAAAAGAGACTGGGAAGGGTCGGGGTTAACTAGCTGAGCTCCCTCCTTTTATAGAGCTAGGAGAAACAGGAGAGAATAATACCCTGAAAGTCAAGGTCAAGAGAATGATCAGGTGGTGGATTGTGTCAGGAGTTGCAGAGTTCAAGGAACAGAGATGTCATATCATTGGCATGCAGTTAGTTGTTCAATGGGTGGTATAGATACTAAGTGCTGAGAACAGAAAAGGAGGCTACTATAGATTGGAATTGTCAGGGAGGTAATGGGAAAATGGAAGCCAGGCCTCAAAAGGTGGGTTGGACTTGGCCAGGCAGAGAAGGGAGCTTAGATATCTCCAGATATTAGGCCACATACATCTATATGTAAGACAAGTTAAATTACATTATGACAAGTAGAATTGAGTTTTTTAAGGAAAGCTTTATTAGTGCTTTTTTATTTTTATACCACAGTTATTTCTGCATATACCTCCCCATCCCATCCTTCACTCTCAGCCCTCAGGAGCAATCACTTGTAATAAATGACAGTGAAGCCAATACAGTGACCACATCTGACAGCTTATGCAACATTCTGCACCCACTGTCTCCCTCCTCTCCTGAGAAAGGAGGGACGTGCATATCTCTTTCCTCGCAATTTCAAGAAATCTCCAAAAAACAAAGGAATTCTAACCCCAGGGGATGACCTGGTGGAACAGCGTTCACTCCCACAATATTCTATGTCAGAAAAAGGATGTTGATGGCCCTGGTGCTTTGTCTTTGCCGTCATTTTTGGATATATAATATCTTAAAACACAGGATTTCTGAGAAATTATGGAAGCTAGAGCACAATCTAATCTCCTGGGGGAAACAAAAGCAAACAACTCATGAAGAGGCAACAATTAGTGGGAAGTTATCACTTATCCCAGGCTCACAAGAAATCTTGTTCATTTTAAACTTGTGTCTCACTTGGGGTCTGTAATAGCTCCACTTAATTGGTTTGTATTCACTCATAGACCCACCTAACATAGCCTTACATGCTATAGGTAGGGTGGGCCTTGGAGATGTTTGAGGGGAGAGAATATGAAATCTAGAGCAAAAGTATTTTGTAAGCTGGAAAGCACATTTAAAAATGCATCATCATCATTATCATTATTAATAGCAATACTCATTTCTTTACCAAATTAAGATAAATAAAATTCGACAAACATTTCTTATACATCTACAATGTGCAAAGTACCGTATTAGGTGTTGAACACATAAGGATACAAACAAATACAAACCAATCTTTGCCTTTAGAAAGCTAGCATTCTACTGGGAGGGGAATCATAAATATACACACAAAAAATGGATTATAAAAGTCATTTGAGTCTAGGGTTAGTACTAAGAACTAGGAAGATTGGGGAAAGGCTTATCTAGGAGGTAGCACCTGATCTAAAAAGATCTAAAAAGCACCTCAAAAGAAGGATTCACAGAGGTAGAGATAAGGACACAGTGCATTTCCAGGTTAAGAAGAGATTGGTTTAAGAATCAAGCTGAAGAATTCCCACAATATTGGACCTTCATCTGAAGGGCACAATCCTGGCAGTATCCATGTCCGCTGGTTCCTTGCTGAAAGGCCACAGGGAACTCTTTGGATTGTTCTCAGTGACTGGGCTGGGGCTGCCTCCAGGCTGATTGGGGATCTAGAATGAGGGGGGATGGTCATCCTCCAACATGCTCTAGAAAAGTAGGCTTTCCCCTACTCTATTTCCCCCAGAATTCTAGGCAGGAATATGATAAAATAGATCTTTATTTTGAATTGGGATGGACAGGCAAATAAATACCTCTTGTTACCATTCTTCCATCTTACTTTACGAACTTTTCCTCATAGAGGACGAGGGGGGTGGGGTGGCAGTGGCATGTTGATTTTTGGAAGCAGCATGATTCCAAATGAGCCCCGACATATGACAGTGGTTCAGGCTCCATGAGTATGGGTAGCAAGTATCTAGTAGCAACAGTAGCCTACACCCTGCTTATGTCCTACTTTTGGCAATCCTATGGAAAGCATACTCTCCCTTTAAATTAATCAATTAATTGATTAATCTATTATCTCATGTGTAGTATATAATGTGCCCACCAGATGTCTCTACACACAAGCCAAGAGCTTAGTGGTTTTGTCAGTCCAGCGTGCCTGCAGAGGCCTCTCCAAAGAAAGCAGTATCCCCCCAGATCACCAGATTCCTAAGCCTACAAACTCTTATCCTCTCATGGTTCTCCATGGCTGCAAGTGATGGTAGATTCAATATTAACCTAGGTATATGAAAAGGAAATTTCACCTCAAATTATTGGACAATGACAGCGAAATCTCCATGGCTGCTCTCTCTTCCCAGTATTTATCCCTCCCCCTAGAAAGGTCATGGGGTTCATGATGTGGTGATGACACCTCACGCTTTCTCTGGGTTTAGCTGGCTCTCTCAACCTGCTCTTCACATTGGGCAGATCTGAGTTCCCTGAGACAAACCCATTACCACCTGGTTCGAACACCCTCAGGATCCTAAAGGCAATCTTGTAGGGGGGAGATACACTTTTCCCACTCACCAGCCTAGTTTCTGGACCATAATCCAATGCTCTTTCCATTATGAAATTATTATTTCTAAATATTAATAAGCCACTCACAAAGTAATGCACCCACAAAGTGTATATTTCCAAAGATGGTTAGGGAAAAAAGGAAAAGAGCCTATATGTTTATAGCAGCTCTCTTTGTGGTGGCAAAGAACTGGAAACTGCAGGGGTGCCTGTTAATTGGGGAACTGGCTGAACAAGTTGTGGTTTATGATTGTGATAGAATACAGTACAGTAATATTTACAACCAGTTACTTACAATGACAGTTTTATATCTTACATATAACCATTTCCTTTAAAATAAGGAAGATATAATATTATAAATATTGATCTATTAAAGCAAATGTATAAGTAATAAAATGCATTACAAATACATATGTAGACCTAGATCCCACTCTCTCACCAATGTACTCGATATCTATGGTGAACAATGGGGACACACTGTTAGAGAATCTGGCAAAAAAAAAAAAAATAAGAGAGGAAGCACCAGGGATACCAAGAAAGAGAAAAACACTGTCCTTGAACCTTCAAGGAGTTCACATTCTGACAGGGGAGACAACACATCAACAACTATGTACATACAAGATATCTATGGAGTTGACCGAAGGTGATCTCAGAGGGGAATAAACTGTGACAAGACTAGAAAAGTAGGAGGGAGCCAGGTTTTGGAGCACCTTAAATGTCAAACAGATGACTTTATATTTGAGTGTGTGTGAGTGTGTGTGTGTGTGTGTGTGTGTGTGTGTGAGAGAGAGAGAGAGAGAGAGAGAGAGATATGGGCTATGCTTTAGGAAGACTGCTTTGTCAGTTGAGTGTCAGATTGACTGGGATGGGGACCCACTTTAGGTAAGGAGTCCAGTTAGAAGGCTATCCCAACAGTCCAGATGAAAAGTGGACTAGTATACTAGTATGGTGCCTGTGTGAATGGAGAAAAGGGGGTACATCCAATCTGAGGTGCTCTGAGTCCTCTCAGCAAGGTAACAGGGCACTTCTATGAGTTCCCCTTCAGACAAACATCCATGCTCTGTAATTCCATAAATTTTGGGGGGTGGGGAAGCTCACCAAATTGATCAGATTTTCCTCTGAACAGTTGGTATGGGGGATGATTAGTGTAAATGCATAGGGAACATCAAATTTAGGGAATAGCAAATGGTCCAATTGGAACAGAATATAGAATTTGGGAAGAGGGGAGCAGTGTAATACATGAATCGGGAAAGGTGGATGGTGGAAGGCCTTACTTTTCACCTCATTATGACGTGGGGGTGACCCTTGATGCCTGAGCATGGGTACTGGCCGGTTCTACCTACCAAGTAGGATGGCTTTCAAGTCAGGAAGTCAGGATCTGAGTTAGCTAGGTGGCGCTATGGGTAAGAATGCTGGACTGGGAGTCAGGAAGACCTGAGGACAAATCCTGTGTCAGGACCTTAGTCTTTGGGCAAATCCCTTAACTTCTTTCAGTCTCAGTTTCTTCATCTGTAAAATAGGGATAATGATAGCAGCTGCCTCACAGGATTACTATGAGGATGAGATGAGATAGAACGTACAGTACTGTGCACTTAAAGGAGTGCTATAGAAATTCGAGTTACTATTGTTACTGTTTGTTGTTGTTGTTATAACGGCAGATGGCATGCCTGTCATGGGAGGATCAGCATAGCCATGGGGCTAATCGCCAGAAGGATGGCAGGGCAATGATTTTTTTTTTCAACAACAACTCTGGAAGACTTATTCACAGAAGCATTTTAATCATCTCTTTTCTCTACTCGGATATGTAATTTTCAGATAGAGGTACTCAATGAATGGATGCTTGTGCAAAGGACTGATCAAGACCTTCTCTCTCCTTTCTCTCTCTCTTCTCTCTTCTCTTCTCTTCTCTTCTCTTCTCTTCTCTTCTCTTCTCTTCTCTTCTCTTCTCTTCTCTTCTCTTCTCTTCTCTTCTCTTCTCTTCTCTTCTCTCTCTCTCTCTCTCTCTCTCTCTCTCTCTCTCTCTCTCTCTCTCTCTCTTTCCTCCTCCCCCTCCTCTCTCTTTTCTCTCTCTCTTCTTTCTTCTCTCTCTGTCTCCACCACCTTACCCCTCTTTCTGCCTAGTTGGGAGGATTTAAGGTTCAGTATATCTGTCAGACATCTAACTCAGATGTCAATTTCTGAGGGTCTTGGTTGTCTCATCCAAGCCTTTCCTGTAGGGGATGAGTTCTATTTACAGTATGGATCCAGACCTCTGGAGCGGATGCCAATCCATGAGGATGAGGGGTAAACCTGAGAATTGCACTTAGTTGAAGGACTTGGGTTTGAATCTTGGTTCTACTATTTCCTACCTGCGGGATCTTGGTTATATTGCATAAACTCCTTGGGCTTCACTTTCCTCATCTGTGGTATAAGGTTGGACCAAGTGGTACCTGAAATCCCTTTTAGCTTCAAATCTATAGTCTTATGATCTGAATTCATGAAAAAAAAATGCTGCAACCTTCTTGTGAGGGAGTTTTATCATGGTATTATTCTTCCCACTTCACCAATAAGGAAATTAAGGCACAGAGAATTATATGAATCATATATGAATATATGAATGAAGGTCACAATACAGCCAACGACAGGGCAAAGACTGGTACCCAGGTCTCCGGATTCCAGTGCTCCTTTCTCAGATGCTGCCTGGCATAGTTTGCTCCTGCTAAAAGTTCTGCCTCTTCACTGTTGTCTTTCCTCTGTCTAGCCTAGGGTTTAGTGAATGCCTGTCTCATTTTTGTGTCTTTTAATTCTCATTCATCTTGTTTTCCTCCCTCAAGCAACAGCTCATATAGTGTCTGATGGTCTGTTTACAGATACCCAATAACAATAACTGACATTTAGCACTTGGAGGTTTGCAAAGATTCCTTGCAAATCCTGTATCTGGTGAGGATGAGGTTGGTGGTTGGTGTCTTTGCAACATGGTAGAACCCAAAGAGTCTTGGGTTGGGAATCAGAAGACCCCAGCTCTGGCCCAAGTTCTGCCACTTACTAGCTGTAGATTTCAGTTAAGTATTTTAACTTTTTGTGGCTTCAGTTTCCTTATCTCTAAAATGGGAGGGGAAGTAGGGGAATAAAATACCTTCTATGCCTACCTCACAGGATTGCTGTCAGGAAGAGGTGAAATAAATGTCCATAAATTCATTTTATATTTAAAATGAATATTTAAAAAACACTCTATTAATGTAAGATATGACCAGTTCACCACTTAAAGGATATTCGACTTCATCCATGTGGGTACTCCCTTCCCTGACCAGACCTTGACTTCTTTCTTCCTTAGTAGACATGACTTGCATGAGTTTCCAAGTCTGGAAAACACTCAATCAGGGGCCAGTCTTCTGCTAATAAGCACCTGAGAATTTAGCTAGCCTGATTCTCAGAGGATGCACATAAAATCCTTCCGTGGGTAGATACGTGCAGCTGGGCCAGCCTGGCAGGACTTGGACAGAATTTGTGCTGTCCTGGTATAGTTTTTGAGAACCTCTGTGCCACATGAGACATCAGAGAATGACCTCACAGAGGGACCATTGTTGCTGCTGCTGCTGATCATTTTTTAAAAAAAAATTATTTTATTCCAAAGTTAAGACATAAAACAAGCATTTTGATAATATAGTAGAATAGAAAAAAAGACAATTGTATATGAAACTGCAAATTTATTATGCACAACTTATTCCTTTTAAATACATAATAAAGTTATCATGTAACTTCCCCCCACCCCCTTTTTTTCTTCCCTCTGCTCCCCCCAGCCCTTTCTGATCTTTATTTTCATTCTCCTGAAAATCCCAGGGAACTTCCATAACTCTTTGACTGGAGATTGGAGTAAGCCTGGGATGGGTATGGGAAGCCTGCCAGCTCATTAGCATGGAAGAATAAGTTAGCAGCCCATCAATGCATTCAGCACAGTGCCAAATAGCTGTCGGTCCAGCATCAGAAGCGCAAATACAAACCATCCACTGCTGAAGGATTTTTCCTTAATTTAGGAATAGCTTTCAGCCAGCATTACCTCTGTTTCCTGAGTTCAAGCCAGATCATTGTGCTGGAAGTAATCTGTATTAGTCTTATTGGAGTGGCGAGGTTGCCATAGTTACTGTTTGGTTTCTGTGCACCTAAAATTTCAAGTATTTATCAGGCAAAGAAGGCTTGCTGCTTTTTTTCTCTCCTGTCTTGGGAACATTAAATTAGAAGGAAAGCGGCTTTTATCTTTTTTTTTTTTTGTTTGGGACAGTCAAGTCTTCTCAGGGTCAGAGAGTCACAGTCAACTGGTAACCACGGGTTCCATGACAGACTGGCTGAGGATTTTAAAAATGGAATTGGTGACTCCCTGCCAGAGACCATAGATTCCTGCATGGTGATGGACTGGAGCAAGGGTTGGCATCATGGAGCAGCCTAGGGCAGCAGGTTATTATGGGATTAGCAAAATCAGAATGGAGAAGTAGGTTTCTAGTTGGAACCATCCTGCTAAAAAAAAAAAAGGCTAACTGGGTCACCCTTTAGGCAACAGGAAGAAGAGACAGTGAGAGATGGGAAAACTACATTGTCAAGGCCAAAGGCATAGTGGTGAAATGGAACCAGAGCTAGGCTTGAAGATGATGTTTCCTAGAAGTATGACCATGGACAAATGTTGCTTCTCTTCTCTGGGACTCAGTTTCCTCCCCTGTAAAGTGAAGGCAGTTGCCCTACATATCTCAAAGATAAGATGTCTTTCAGTTTTAGGTCCTTCAATCCTTGAGAACTTGGCAAAGTGTAGGAAAGCAATAATTTGTTACATATAAATTGTTCTTTCTTAGTGGGTAGCCGTTCAGTTGTGTCTGCCTCTTTGTGACCCCATTTGGGGTTTTCTTGGCAGAGATAGTGGAGTAGTTTGTTATTTCCTTCTCTAGCTCATTTTTACAGATGAAAAAACTGAGACAAACAGGGTTAAATGACTTGCCCAGGGTCACACAGCTAGTAAGTATCTGAGGCCAGATTTGAACTCAGAGAGATGAGTCATCCTGACTCCAGGCCTGGCACTTTATCCACTGTGCCACCTAACTACCCTTAGTGTGTAGACATGGAGGTTTTTCTTTGTTACTGGAATTACTGTTTTTAGAGTCCACTTTTGCTTGTAATTATCTTTTGTCTACTCGGGGTCAGCCCCAGGCCTCTGCTCAGAGAAGGTCCCCATTGGCTCTGATGGCTGTGAGTCAGGCAGATGTTTGCTTTTGTTTTTCCAGGCCAGAGCAATGTCCCTTTTGCTGGAAGCCATGTGGATCAGCTTTTCATTAGCCATCCCCTTGGGCAGCTGCTTGGGTCATGAGTTGGAGTCAGAGCCATAACTTGTAATGTTTGTGCCGAAGGCAGTCCAAAGCACTCCTGGGAAAGGTAGCATGAAACATGACCTCACCTAAGCTTTGTGCTCCCCAGATGGTGTCAGCACTGTGGGGTGAATCAGGGAAAGGGGAGAGAAGCCCAGGGAGGAGTGCCCTAGAAAAAAAAATATTCACCAATTCCTTTGTTGTTTGTATTATGCTAAAAGACTGGGATGCTTTTGGATCCCTCCAAATTTGGGGCAAAGTCTCAGACCCAACCCTTGGTATAGTTTTGGTCAGAGCTCTCTACTATGTACCTGATTTTTTACTTATGGAGCTGGGAAGAAGGTTGGGGCCGGTTGGGACCAAAATGAACTTGGATGGGAGAGACTAGGTGGAGTCTACCTGGGAGGCACAGAAGAGAAGTTTTATAAAAAGAATCCCCAGAGCTTCTAAGTGAAGTTCTTTCATTTGGTCCTCCTATTCCGTGGCTTTGGATCCCTTCATCCTCCCGTAAGAGCCCTCCTGTTTGTCAGCATCCTTCTCTGAACATAGTGCTTCAGCAGAGCAGCATCTGTGCTTCTTGACATGGAGCAAAGGCCACATGTATCTTAGCGTGGTTAGCTGACTTTCTGATTATCTTTTTAATCACTGATCTGGGCTTTCACTTGGAGAAAGCAGGAGGCAACAAGAACCAGAGCAGCCAACCTGCATCCTGTGGGTGGGAGTAAGTCATTAGGCGCTATTGGCTAAGGAAAAGACTTCAGGGGTTGGTGGGAAGCAGTAGCTTTTGGCAGGTGAATCCTGCCATTAACTACATTTTGACGAATATGACTTCTGTCTCTTACCCCAGAGCCTCCCATACCCACCCACTTCATTTGCTTTTCCTTCCATGTCACTGCTGATGGCATCCAGGATGCTTTGTCTCTGGGCTTGATTTTTGCTTGTTGCTGAGGGTCCTGTTTGTATATTATCTGATGTACTGGAAATCCAATTCTGGGGGGATGACACCTGCCCTTTTGGGGGAAACTGACTCTGCTTTCATATCCACAGAAAATATTGACACAAAAAGTGGGCATTTCCAGCAAATGTAACTTCAGGTGCTAGTGGGGCAAAAAAAGGGAAGGTAATTTTCCCCAGCCAATTACTTGACTTTTAACTGTTCGTTAAAGTAGGGCTCTGCTTCCAGTGTTGAGGGTGTACTGTCCCAAGCTTCAGGGGTTTGTGTAGCTGTTTTCAGAGATACTTCTAGGGACCTGTAAGTTTTCAGTTCTCCCAAGGCGGTATGATCTAAGGAGAGGTGTTTACTCCTCTCCTGGTCTGTGAGTGACCACAAGCACTCTTTTCTGCCCTGGAACTGTGAGGAGAGTTTCGTCTCCACTGCTCTCTCAAGCTCTGCTATGCCAGTGCTCCTCCTCACCCCAGGACTACCACCCAGGACTACAACCTAGATCTAAGTATGGGCAAAGCAACAGTCCTGCCTCAGTGCTAGCAAAGAGATCTCTCTAATCTCCTTCTGACCAGTTGTTCCAGACCCTTATATCTGTGGGCTGAGAGCTCTGGAAACAGCCGTTGTAGATTCAGTCACTCTCAAGGCCGTCTCCTGGTTTGCTGGGGTCGGGACTGTGCTGGCTGACCTGCGCTGGACTGCGCTCCACTCTCACCCAGGTGCACCAGACCTCTCCTGCTGACCTTTCAAGTTGTTTTTGGAGTCTGTGGGCTGAGAGGCCTGGAAACCACCGCTGCTGCCAGTGATTCAGTCCCCCGAGGCCTGCTCTGGGTTTGCTGGTGCCCGGCCTGCACTAGACTGTGCTCCTCTCTCACCGTAGTGCAATAGACCTTTCCTGCTGACTTTCCAAGTTGTCTTGGGCTGAAATTCGTTTTGCTTTGTGTTTTTATGGGTTCTACTCCTCTAGAATTTGTTTAGAGTCATTTTTTAAAGGTATTTGGAGGGGCTGGAGGAGAACTCAGGCGAGTCTCTGCCTTTATTCCACTATCTTGGCTCCGCCTTGGGAAGGTAATTTTTAAGATGTCAAAGAAGTGACTGAAGCAAAATCTGTCTAGTTTGAGGGGAACAAGGCCAAATGTCACTTGTTTTTATTTTTTTGCCCTAGTAGAATCCATCATATGCCTTTATTTCCCAGGTAGCAATCTTGCTTTCACCATGCTTATGGACCCAAAATCTGACATGAGGACTTTGGAAAGCAGAGTTTTGAATAGAGAGGCCTCCTTAGGTAATAATAACAGCTAACATTTATATATCCCTTACTATGTGCCAGGCACTGTGCTAAGAGCTTTATAATTATTGTTTCCTTGGATCCTCACAATAATGCTGTGAAGTAGGTGTTATTATCGTCTTCATTTTACAGATGAGGAAACAGGCAAACAGTCGTCAACTGACTTACCCAGGGTCACACAGCTAGTAAGTGTCTAAGACTGGATTTGAACTCAGGTTTTCCTGACTCCAGGCCAAGCCCTCTATCCACTGTGCCACCCAGCTACATCCCAGGTGCCAGGTCTCTGGCATCCTTGGAAATAGCATTTCTCCACTGGTCCAGAGGGAGTATAATTGAATCCACCCGAATAACCAAAAGATCTGTCCTCTTCTGGCTTTGAAGGGGAACCAACAGGTAACCAGGAAGAGTTAGTGGTCAGGTGCTGATGGCAGGACACTGATGATTTCAACACTTTACAGTAGAGAGTAAGGTAAGCCTGCTCCCAGGCTAAACCTTTGAGTTTCTAAAGTCAGACCTGTCTTGGGGGAATTGGGAGTGGGAGGATGCCTAACTCTGCTTTAGAGGAAGCTAGTATCACTGAAGGGTTTATATTGGAACGGAAGTATCACAGAGGCAAATGACAGCAATTAGCCACTAAATGTAATACTGTCTCTGGGCTGTGCTCACCAATTTGTACTCATTGTTTGGTCCCCAGAGGTGGGGCCTCTACCCTAGGGTTAACACTTTGGGTGGCTGCTCCTACTCCTGAACCCTCACTGGGGTCTAAGAGAGCATTTCAACCTCTGACCAAGGAGCCAGACACCTCACTTCACCCACTACCTACGTCTGGGTTGGTTATTCTTCTGGAAGTTCAACTTTAGCTATGCCACGTAATTATTCTTGGCTCTTAGGGAGTGGATTTGCTTTTAGACCCATATTTATTATCATCTTAAACCACAATCTCTCTCTTTTCCCCTTCTTACTGTGGAAATTTATTTCCTTAAAAAAAAAACCCACCACATTCTTTATTGCTACCTTTTGGGTTTTTCATCAAAATCATTTCCCAATATTCCACTCCAAACATTCCTTTGTAACAAAGAAAAACAGTGAAGCAAAATTGACTGACAAAGCATCCCTGTCTGATAGCATATGCAACATTCCTCATCTGTTTACTGAGCAGAGGAATGCGTATTTCATCCTCTGTTCCACAGAGCCAAGATTGTTCTTTGCAACAATCTTGAGTTCATCTGCCTTGTTTGGAGTTGCGTTATTATAGCATACATATTGTTCTCCAGGTTGTTTTTCTCCCTTTTCATCGCTTCATATGTCTTTCCTTGTTTCTCTGAATCCTTTCTTATGGCACAGTAATATTCCTGTTATTATAGTCATATAGTACAATTGGTTCAGCTATTCCCCAGCCAATGGATATCTACTTTCTTCCAGTTTTCTTGCTATCTCAAAAATATTTTGTTATAGATGAGGCCTTTCTTTCTATATTTGGCCTCTTTGGAGGTACATGCCTAACAGTAGAATCACTAGGTCGAAAGAGATGAAGAATTCAATGACTTTTCTTGCATCTTTCCAAGTTGTTTTCCAGAATGATTGTATCAATGCATAGCTCCACCAACCATGTATTTATGTATTCAGCCTCCCACAGGTTGCTTCTTTCTTCAGGGATCCAGAGTGTCATCAATAACGGAATGGTGATATTCTAAAAGCTTGAGGAACTGTGTCCCCTCATTTTAAGGGGAAGCACTGCCGTGCCTTGGTGCTTCAGAACAATGCAGATGTGCACATCTCCACACGATGCAAGAAGAACGTGAGACAGAGTATCTGTTCTAAATTATCTTTTTACCTAACCAGAGCCCAGGAGAGACTGAGACTCTGAGTTGCAAAATATAGATTATTCAGTTCTATGCTGGCTTCATTTCCTAAAAGAAATTGGGTCCAAATAACATTTTAATGGAATTCAGCCTCTTGACCTGACACTGACTTGGTTCCCCTCTTCTTGTTCCCTCCTACATTAAATAAATAAGGAGAAGTAATAAAAAATAAAAAAAAGGATCCATGTGGATTTATAAGGTTGAACCATTTCCCCATTCCATAAAGTCCAAAAGGCTGTATAGGAAACAGCTGCAGTATTTACTACAGTACTTACTGTATCCTTATTACTGATTCTACCTTATTATGAAGGTTATTCAGCTCAAATGGAGTTGTTAAGATCATAATTTACTTCCTGTCTCTGGTTCTGGGTTGTTCAGATGAATTCCTGGGTGAAAACTGCAAAAAGTAGTATGTCATATTGTTGGAGGCACTCTGCCAATGTCTTCAGTCACTTATCAAAGACTGAGAGGTAGTTTTTGTTGATTGAGTTTGTATTATGAGTATAAATTGCCATCATATCCCTTATTCCGGAGTACACAAGCATTCTGGGTTAGCAATGGACCCCACAGGCATCAATGAGCCTTCTAGTCCATAAGTCTGGTGGCCAATCTGAAGTGATTATCTCAGGCGGGATCTATTGTGCCAACAGCATCATGGGATGCCCATGTTTGTCCTACTTTGAGAGTCTCCTATGGATTATACAGTTTGATTAAAAGTTTTTAGAGTTTTCTGGGCATCTTTCATTTTTCCGCCATAGTTATTCCATCACATTCTTCTATCTACTTATCCTACTCCAGCCCTCCCTTGTAACAAAGGAAAAAAAAAATTAAACAAAACCAACTAACACATTGATTGTGTGTAACAGTAAATACAACATTCCATACCCGTAGTCCCCTACCTCCACAGGAAAGGGGTGATTTACATTTACTCATGTCTTCTCCAGGGCCAAGATGGATCATTATAATTACATGGTGCTCAGCTTAGTTTATTTTTCTTTTCATTCATTTCTTCTAATTTATTTTTCATTTTCATTTTCTTTTAATTTCTTTTCACTTTTAGTCTTCATTTCCCTTTACACTTCTTTTCTTTTCGTTCATTGTCTTATAGTCATTATGTACATGTTTTTTTTCCTAGTTTTCTGCTTCACTTAGTATCAGTTATAAAAGTTTTCCTATGTTTCTCTGAATTACTCATACTCATAATTTCTTTCTATAGAATAATTTACTTGCCCTTCCAGTATAGATTGAGACACTCAGTCAGGCTCTAGTAAGGGCTGCAGAATATTGGACGGATTTGACTTGGAGTCAAGGAGAGAAATGGCTGAAAAGCCATTTTTTTCTAACATTTACTAACTATGTAATCATGGGCAAGTCATTTCTTGAGGCCTCAGTTGTCTTATCTGTAAAAAGGTGATAGTACCTTATATAAGGTACTATATAATAGTACCTTATATAAGGTACTATATAATAGTACCTCACAAGGCCATTGTCAAGATCCAATGAGATAATATTTACAAAAACATCTCTGACTTTAAACCTTTCTATAAATGTCATTGATGATTATAATTATTGGGTTGTCACCCAAAGGACACTGCAGAAACTCATGGTGGGCATGAGAAGCCTACAATACATTGCTAATTAAGAATTGTATGAGAGAGGCAGTATAAAGGATGTAGAGGTGTACAACTTGAAGATAGGCCAGTCATGTGGTGAGAATGATGGAAAACCAATAGAAAGCCTGTGTGCTTCAGTGGTATACATATACAAAGTCAAAAGAAGTAGAGGAAGGCCTACAGCTTATTGGGTGGAACTCCTACAATATTGGACTAGATTCACATGGGGTAAAAGGGTATGTCTGGTTGTGAACTGTATAGTAGGAGGGAGCACCCACACGGGCAATATCATAGATTCGTCAAAGTGTATTAAAGCATTTTTATTATTATTAATGAAGTATGGGCACTTCCCTCCCTACCCCAGAACTGGCTCAGTCAGTCCCAACCAGCAAACATGAAGAGAGGTCTGGGGATAAGGAGGAGGGGTTCCTAGAGGCAGGTTCCGCCATGGGAATGCCCACATGGCTGCAACGCATTCTGAGTTCTAGGGGTAATCCTGGTGGGGCGGGGGTGGAGTGTTGGTGTTATTGTTCAGTCCTTTTAGCTGCATCTGACTCTTCGTGACCCCATTTGGGGTTTTCTTGGCAATGATACTGGAGTGGTTTGCCATTTCCTTCTCCAGCTCATTCTTTGAGAACAAAGGATGAACAACCAACCAATCAATCAACAGATGAGGATACAGGCCCATAGAAGGGAAGAGATTTGTCCAAGGTCACACAAATAGTAAATAAATGAGGTCCTGTGACTCCAAATTTGGCACTCTTTCACTATAAGGTTTTCTATAGAAATGGCACCAGATTATTCTTCATGCCTGGTACTCCCAATATCCCCTGCGGGAGAAGAAAGTACTTACACCTGGTTGTAGTGTTCCCACCAGACCCTTCCACTCAGTCTTGACCTTTACTCTCATCCATTCATCCTTAGTTCTATTCATATTTACTTCCTCATTCCTCCCTTTATACAGTCTTCCTGCTCCCAGCTACAGACCTTTTATCAAATGCTGCTCCATGATGTTTATCCCTGAGCTTGACTAGGTCACCTTTTTCCTTCGAGGACTTCTTAAAAATTCTCCTCTAAAGCCTTTCCTCAGCGATTTTCCATCACTCCCTTTTGACTTTGGTCTTATCTCCCAACATTGGCTCAATTCATGTCATATTACACAATGCAAATATTCATTTCTCTATTGATTTATCATATTTAGGGACTTTTCTAAACTTTGGTGCCATTTATTCTGTGGCTGGCTTTTATCAGTTGGTAGATTTTTGCAGAGGCAGTGTACTACGGTGGTCAGAGTACAGGATTGAAGTCCAGTGACCTGATTCTGAATCTCAGCTTGGACAGGTATTATTTGTTTGACCTTGGCAAGGCATTTCAGGTCTTAGGACCTGGGTTTCTTAATCTTTAAGGTTCCTCCCAGCAGTAATTCCACTGTACTCTTGTATACCAGACCTCTGATTTCATCAGTATAAGGAGATCCCAGTAAGGAAACTTCCTTTACATATTGCATATTGGCATCTGCTCTGGATTTTATAGTCTTGGAGAGTTTTCTGGAGGCACTAAGAGGTTAAGTGACTTGCTCAGGGCCAGAAGAAACTTGAACCCTGGTCTTCCTGACTTAGAAGCTGCCTCTCTATTCACTATACTCTGCTACTTTCCATAATGTTCATTAAATTATTTACTATAAAATCATACTACAACACATTTCAAACTTGTGGAAAGAATAGACTCTTAGAGCTAAATGAGTCCTTGGAGAGAAACTGGTTCTATCCTTTTATTTAAAAATTGAGGAAATAGAAAAGCAAAATGATTTACCCAAGGACACCCAGTGATAGAACCAGGATGTGGACCCAGGCCTTAATTCAATTTCTTAAAGAAACATTAAGCACCCACTGTGCTCTGTGCTAAGAGAAGGGAATTCTAGAGACAAAAATGAAAGGAGTTTTTATTCTATTATGATGTGTGTACTTATAAGCGAATGTCAATGCAAATTAATTTCAAGACTGAGACAGTGCGAACACCTGGGGACCTCAGGAGGTATCTTAGTGGGAAATGACCCCTGAGTCGAAGCTAGGGTGCCTATGAAACAGAGTTGAGGAAGGAGGGCCTTCTAGATAGAGAGGAGCATCTATAAACAAATGAACAGACAAATCCATGGAGGCAAGGGATTGAATGTTGTGTATGAGGACTGGGTAGCAAACCAGTTTGACTGGAATAGAGAGTATGTGAAGGGACAAGTACAGAAATAATGATGGAAAAGTAAGTGGGAGCCAGGTTGAAGAGGGCTTTAAGTGTCTGATTGGGAATTTTGTTTCCTGACTCCCAAGACAATGCTCCTCCACAAGTGGTTAAAGTACCTGGCACATTACTATGTGGCAATTAATAAATGCTTGTTCATTTCTCTCTTCTTAAGAAAGTGGTACATCTTGAGGCAGAGCCAAGAAGGCAGAGAAAAGGCAGGTACTTGCCTGAGTTCTCTCAAATTCCCCTCCAAACAACTTTAAATAATGCTTCAAAACAAACTCTGGAGCATCACAACCCATAAAAGGATGGGCTGGAGCAATTTTCCACCTTAAGACAACTTAGAAGGCTGGCAGGAAAGGTCTGTTGCATAAGGAGAGTGGAGCACAGTCCAGTGGGCTGTGCCAGTACAGACCAGGCCCAAACAAACATGGTGCAGACTTTGGGGGTAACTGAATTAGTGGTGGCTTCCAAAGCTCTAAATCCACAGATGGTAAGGGGTTTGGAGAACTGACCAGAAATAGATTATAAGGGTCTCTTTGCTGGCATTGGGTACAGGATTCTGTTACATTGTCCATACATGGATCCAGGTCACAGTTCTGGGTTTCAGTCCCAGGGTTAGGAGGAGCATTACTATACCGGAGCTTGTGGTTGCAGGAAGGTGGGGACCCTGGTCACAGTTCCAAAGCTGAAAAGAGTGCTTGTGGTCACTCACAGTCCAGAGAACAGGCCAGGAGGGTAGTAAACACGCCTCTCCTTAGGTCATACCACCTTGTAAAAACTAAAAGACTCCAAGAAGTAGCTCTGAAAATAGCTGTACAAGAAAACCTGAAGCTTGGGAACAGTGCCCCCCTTTATCCTAGAAGCAGAACCCCACTTTAGCATAGAGTTAAAAGTCAAGAAATAGGCTAGAAAACCAAGCAAACAACAACAAAAAAGATCCTGACTATAGAAAGTTACTATTGTGACAGGAAAGATCAAAACACAAACTCAGAAGAAGACAACAAAATAAAAACTGTTATATCTGAAGCCAAGCAAAG
Source organism: Phalanger gymnotis (assembly GCA_028646595.1). NCBI lineage: Eukaryota > Metazoa > Chordata > Mammalia > Diprotodontia > Phalangeridae > Phalanger > Phalanger gymnotis. The sequence continues at coordinate 339,888,597 of CM053624.1, forward strand.
AAAAATGTGAATTTGTCTCAGCCCCACCCCAAATTTCTGGAAGAATTCAAAAAGGATTTTAAAAATCAAATACGAGAGGTAGAGGAAAAAATGGGGAAAAATGAGAATGATGCAAGGAAATCAGGAAAAAAGAGTCAACAGCTTGGTAATGGAGGCACAAAAAATACTGAAGAAAATAAAACCTTAAAAAACAGAATCGGCCAAGTGGCAAAAGAAGCACAAAAATCCAATGAAGAGAAAAATATCTTAAAAAAACAGAATTAGGTGCTTGCTTTGGCAGCACAAATTCTAAAATTGGAACAACGCAGAGAAGATTAGCAAAGCCTCTGAGCAAGAATGAAATGCAAATTCATGAAGAGTTCTATTTTTTTTTAATTATACCTATCTTTCAGGGTTGTTATACAGATCAAATGAAAAAAA
>CM053624.1:339889516-339909873 GCA_028646595.1 Phalanger gymnotis
GTCAGTGGTTTTTCCAATGAGGTATTTCACATTGTCTTCCATTTTTTCATTCCTTTAGTTCTGTTTGATAATATCTTGATTTCTCATCAAGTCACTAGCTTCCACTTGCTCCAATCTAATTTTTAAGCTAGTATTTTCTTCATTGGTCTTTTGGACCTCCTTTTCTGTTTGGCTAATTCTGCTTTTCAAGGCATTCTTCTCCTCGTTGACTTTGTAGAGCTCTTTTGCCATTTGAGTTAGTCTATTTTTAAGGTGTTATTTTCTTCAGCATATTTTTCAGTATTTTTTTGGGTCTCCTTTAGCAAGTCATTGAGTTGTTTTTCATGGTTTTCTCACATCTTTCTCATTTCTCTTCCCAATTTTTCCTCTACTTCTCTAACTTGCTTTTCCAAATCCTTTTTGAGCTCTTCCATGGCGTGAGACCAGTTCATGTTTTTTTGGAGGCTTTTGATGTAGACTCTTTGACTTTGCTGACTTCTTCTGGCTGTATGTTTTGGTCTTCTTTGTCACCAAAGAAAGATTCCAAAGTCTGAGTCTGAATCTGAGAGCGTTTTTGCTATGTGTTCATGTTCCCAGCCAACTATTTGACCCTTGAGCTTTTCAGCGGGTTATGACTGCTTGTAGAGTAGAGATTACTTTGTCCCAAGCTCGAGGGGCTGCACTGTTGTTTTCAGAGCTATTTCTACACAGCAAGCTCTTCCACACCAGCACTCCCCCTCCCCCAACAACCACAAATCCACACCAAGACTCAGATATAAGCAGGCTCTTCACTCCTGCTCTGATCTGCCACTTAATTCTTCCCACCAGGTGGCCTCGGGCCAGAAGCAACTGCAGCTGTAGCTCTGTAAGCAGCCTCAGAGCTGCACCACCTCAGCTGTCCCTGGGGCTGTGGCCTACCTCATACTCCTTTCACTCTGTCCCTGTAGTTTTTTCCCACTAACCTTCTCTGTTGTCTTTGGCGTTTGTGGGTTGAGAAGTCTGGTAACTGCCACAGCTCACTGATTCAGGGAGCTAGGGCCTGTTCTGTCTGGCTCCTGGTCTGGTTGGTCCAGGAGCAGGCCATGCTGGCCTCTGCTCTGCTCTCAGCTCTGTGCAATAGACCTTACCCAATGACCATCCAGGCTGTCCTGGGCTGAAGCCCTGCTTTCCTCTGCTGTTTTGTAGGTTCTGCAGTTCTAGAATTTGTTCAGAGCCATTTTTATAGGTGTTTGGAGGGTTCTGGGGGAGGGCTTTAGGCAAGTCCCTGAAATTCCAGAAGCCATCTTGGCTCTCCTTCATTTTTGGTGAAGAGCAGTTGTTGAAACAAATATAATTATACAAGTTTTTGGGTTTTTTTTTAACTTGTATAATTATATTTGTTTCAACAAGTGCTCTTCACCATGAATTATGGGTCCAATCTAATGTTAACCATTAAGAGAAACATCTGGGGATAATGAAAGCATAGAATATAAATAACAAAGGACACAGGATCATAAGATCATAGATGAAGTATCAGAAGGAACCTTGGAGGTTATATAATCCAGCTCCCTCATTTTCCATATGAGAAAATTGAGGCCAACAGAACTTAAATGACTTGTTAAGAATTATATCAACAGTAAGTGGCACAGGTTGCATTGGAACAACCTAGGTCTCTGATTCCACTGTACAACAATCAAGTTTAGGGTAGAATAAGGGAATAAAGTAGATAAGGAAGGCAACATTCCATGGCCTGATTTCTTCCCTTACTAGAAAACGAAGTTGTACTCTGGAAAGACTGACTGACCATCATCATTGTAGCCTACAGCAATTAAAAAAAATCAAAATTGATGGTGCTCCTTCTAATAAGGTATTGACTCAAAGTTGATTGAAAACACTTCCCCAAAGTTTTGGGTCATAGTATTACCTTCATTTTAGAGATAAACAAACTGCAGATTATATATTTTAAGATGTGAGAGACCCTAGAGGTCATCTAGTCCATAACTCCCCCCCCGCATTTTACAGGTAAAGAAACTGAGCCAAGGCATTGAAATGGTTTGCTTAAGGTTATATAAGTGCTAGATGGCAGAATCAGGATTCGAATGCTGCCCTTCGTACTCTAAATTCAGTCCTCTTTCCACAGCTGCTGTGGAAAGCTGTAGCTCCTATGTTTATTCGCCCATCTGCTACTCACTAAAGTGTCCTTCCATTGCCCGGTGACTAACTCTGTCCTTTAGTTTCTCCACTCTTCAAAATGTAAGTAGCAATAGGAGGCAAGCCTTTAGTGGCTAGCATCAGTGACTCCAGTTACATTAGAGGAAGGGACCTTGATTTTTTTCAACATGAGGAACTTCAGTGTGGGGATTCCCTACCAGTGCAGAATTGCTCCAAGTACATAGAAATTGAATGATTTGCTCAGGGTCACATAGCTGGTAAGTTTAGAGGCAGCAATTAAACCCAGCTCTTTCTGACCCTAAGCCCAAAACTATATTCATTTTTCCACACTACCTCTAGTGCTATAGCCAATGATTGGTATATTAATAATAACATACATTAGTAATACTAGTATCTACTAGTAAATACTAGGATTTACATTCTTCTTTATACTTTTCAAAGTGACTTCACATATAGCATTTTATTTGATCCTCACAGTAGCTCTGAGTTAAGCATGGCCAGTTATTATTAGAAACAGAGACTCTTTTATAATTTAACATTTTTAAAAGTAACAAGCAATTTTTTTTTCATGGTGAGGCAATCGGGGTTATGTGACTTGCTGAGGGTCACACAGCTAGTAAGTGTCAAGTGTCTGAGGCTGGATTTGAACTTAGGTCCTCCTGACTCCAGAGTTGGTGCTCTATCCACTGTGCCACCTAGCTGCCCCAGTAACAAATATTTTAAAAAATTAATCTGTGCCTTCCACTCTTCCTCCTCCCCATCAAGGAAAAAAAACTAAACTTAAAAAAACATTTCCTTAAAATACATGTCTACATAGTCTAACAAAACACATTTCCACATTAGCCACATCCAAAAATATATGTCTGTTTCTGGATTTTAAGTTCATCATCCCTCGGTCAATGGAGGTGAATGGTATATGGAATCTTCATTCTTCTGGATTTGTGGTTTATTATCGAGGTGATCAGAGTACCAAAGATTTTCAAACTGGTTTTTCTCTATAATGCTATCACTGTATAATTTTTCTAGTTCTGCTCACTTTTCTCTACATCAATCCATCTTCCCAGTTTTCTCTGAAGTTGTTAATTTCATCATTTCTTTGTGGCACAACGATATTCCATTAAATTCACATATCATGAGTTGTTTATCTATTCCCCACTGAAAGAAGGGACCCTTAGTTTCTAATTTTTTGGCTACCGTGAAATGAGCTGCTATAAATATTTTTGAGTGTATGGATTTTTTTCATTCTGTGTTTTCTTTAGAGATATAAGCCTAGTAGTAGTTGGCTGGGTCAGAGGGTATTCACAGTTTCTTGCTTTCTAGATTAGCTGAACCAATTGACAGCTCCACTAACAGTGAACTAGTGTGTCTGTTTCCCCACAGCTATTCCAACATTTATCATTTCCTTTTTCTTTTATCTTTGCCACTCTGATAGTTGTCAGGTGGAGCTTTAGAGTTTCTATAATTTTCTATTCTCTAATTATTAGTATTTAGAGCATTTTTTTCATATGATTTTTGATAGCTTGGATTTCTTCCTTTGAAAACTACATTTCTATATCCTTTGACTACTTATCTACTAATGGGGGGGGGGTCTTAGTCTTATAAGTTTGAATCAGTTCCTTATAGATCTTGGAAATGAGCCCTTTATCAGAGAAACATGTTACAAAGATTTTTCCCCTACCTACTTCTTTACCTTCTAATTTTTTTTACTACATTAGATTTGTTTGTACAAAAACTAAAATTTTCTATGATCAAAAACTGTTCATTTTATCTTGTGTGATCCTATCATTTGTTTAGTCATGAATTCTTTTCCTATCCATGTATTTAAAAGGTAATTTCTTCCTTTTTCCTCTAATTTGTTTATGGTATGACTGGTGTGATTTTTGACATCTAGGTCGTGGATCCACTTGGAGTTCATCTGGATGTTTGGTGCAAGATGTTGGTCTAAACCTAATTTCTGTCAGACTGCTTATCCACTTTCCTCAGCAATTTTTGTCAAATACTGAGTCCTTCCCCTACTATCTTTGGGTTTATCAAACACTATGCTACTGTATTTGTTTACTTTTGTATGTTGTATATATAATCCGTTTCACTGATCAAAACTTCTTAAAAAAAAACCCAAATCATTTTATTGATTAGTACTTCATAATATAGTTTAAGACCTGGTATTGATAAAACCCCTTCCTTTCCACTCTTTTTTCATCATTATCTTTTAAATTCTTGACCTTTTGTTCTTTCATGTAAATTTTTTCTTTATTTTTTTTCTAGCTCTATAACATATTCTGTTGGGAGTTTGACTGGTGTAGCATCTAAGTAAATTAATTTAGGTAATGGTATCATTTTAATTATTTTGGTTTGACCTACCCATGAACAGTTTATGTCTCCTTAATGATTTATGCCTGTCTTTGTTTCTGAAATGTGTTTTATACCTAGGTTCATATAGTCCCTGGAGAATTATAAACTTTAGAGACAGAGAGCCTCAATGGTCCATTCTAACCCTAAAATAGGTATAGGGATCAAAGGGGCAGGGATAGTAGGGCAGTGATTCATCTTTTGGGGTTTCCTCATCCCCTATTAATAGCCACAGATCACTGAGGCATAGGGAGATGGGAGTAACCAACCAGGCAAATGAGGTTAAGTGTATTATCTCAGAACCTAAAAGAACTCAGAAGGCATGGCTGAAGGAATAAGTTTATATTTGTGTGGCTCAGGTGCCCCTTTCTCCATTAAATCTTCCCTGATCTTCCCCTGCTAAAAGTGTGCTTTTATTTCTTAGATTTTTTTTTCTACCTATGAAGCAACTACCTGTGGTGCAGTGGATAACAAGTTGGCCTTAAGTCCTCTAAGACCAGGGTGTAGCTCTCCCTTCTGGCACCTGCCGGCCCTCTAGAATGAGAGGGCACTGAGCTGTACTGGTCCAATTCAATAAAATCACAGCTCTAGTACCTTATTTATTTATTTTTTGTGCCTGTAACTTCATTGAAACTCCTGTTATGTCAACTCCCTCCATGGATAGAGGCTGTCAATATTAAGATCTCAGGGTCCCTCAGTACCCCCCAGGGACTGAATGACTTGGTCATCATCACACAGCTGGCATGCCTCCAAGGCAAGATTTGAACCCAGGTTTTCTTGATTTCAAGACTGGCCCTCTAGCTACTATGCCACACTCTCTCATATTTGACTTGCTCATTTCTTTTTCATTTAATTTTTATTTTCAGCTGCAGATTCCCTCCTTTCCTTCAGCCCCTCTCCCACCCATTGAGAAGGCAGAAATATAATTATACACATGAAACCATACAAAATGTATTTCCCCTTTAGTCATGTTGCGGGGGGCGGGGGGCAGAGAAGCAATGAAAATAAAGACAGGAAAAATTTGTGCTTTAATCAGCACTCTGAGTCCATCATTTCTCTATCTGGAGGTGGAAGCTTGCTCATAATTTTTTTAAAGAACAGACCTGTGATTTCATTGGCACAAGGTGCTCCCAATGAAGGAACTCTCTTTACCAATGCAGATTGCAATTAACAATCTCAGAATGTTGCCTGGAGGCCTGAGAAGTTAAGTGACTTGCCCAGGGTCACACTACCAGTATATATTTGAGCCTAGGTCATCTTCACTCTGAGGCTAGCTCTTTCTATACTCTACTGACTTTCCACAGAGTAAACACTTAATAAAATTTTGCTGGATGAAGCAGTGAAACAAAGAATGAATGAAAAGTGCATTTCTGTTACAAAGCATACTACATAATTTTTTAAAAAAATATTTTTCCAATTACATGTAGAATAATATTTAACATTCATTTTAAAAAATTTTGAGTTCCAAATTCTCTCCCTTCCTCCCTCATTGAAAAGGCAAGCAATTTGATATAAGGTATACACATGCAGTCATGCCAAACACATTTCCATATTAGTTACTACATAACTTCTTCCATCAGTATCCTGAACAAGGACTCTTAACTTTTTTTCAGTCCTGGTTCCCCTTTGGAAGTCTGAATTTCACGTGAAGCCTGGGGACCTCTTCTCAAAATAATGTTTTTTAATGCATAATATAAAACAAAGGACTACAAAGGAAACCAATTATATCAAAATACATTTATCAGAATTTTTATTTTAAAGATCATAGACCCCAGTGTAACAACCCCTGATGTACAGTCAGTTTTTCTGTTGCTTGAAGGTTACACCTCAGGCAGAGGGAAAGAATGGCATCAGAACATGTGTCTAGTTGGAGAGAAATGTGCTATTTTATGAGGTAGTGAGTTCCCTATCACTGGAGGTAATCAAGCATAGGCTAGATGATCCTTTGGCAGGTACGCGGTGGAAGACATTCATATTTTAGGTAGAAATTGGTCTAGGTGATGTCTGAGTTTTCTTATAACTCCAAGATTCTTTGAAATATCTTCTTTCCACTCAAAATGAAAGAAAAGGCAGAAGGAGCTGAATTTTCTCATTTGAAATTGAATATGTCTGTCCAGGGCCATCCCAAGGATACCATGGACCATAGAATTAGAGCAAGAGGGACTTCAGCTGTCATCAAGTTTAACCTCTTCATCTCACACATAAGGAAATTGACAGAGATTATGTGACTTACCTAGGGTCACATAGATAGCTAATAAATGCTAGAGGCAGGATTTGAATTCAGGTCTTCTGATGCTATAATCAATGATCTTTCTATAGCTGGAGAACCTAGATTGAACAAATGGCGCCTCTCCCTTGCCTTGGGAACAAGGTAAATTATACTGTGTATGCTTCATCCTGCCTGCCCTCCCCTCTCACAATCATAACAAAAGACATGGATCAGTGAATAAGATTGGACAAACCAGGGGCCAGCATCGAAGGGGAGGAAAAGGAGCCAAAGGGGAGATGTCACGAGAGAGTCACATGCAGCCCCGAGAGGATGTGGGAATGATAAGGGGGAAGTAGACTTAGTTGCCAGGCAGCCAGTCCAGCCCACATCGCCTTGGTAACAAAGGAAGAGGGGGTGGAGGGGCTGCGGGTATAATAATAACCGATGTTTATTTGTACAGTGTCTTAGCAATTACAAGGCACCTTAATTCACACAAAGCACATTTAATATCACACTAATTCACAAGTCTGCTAAAGTAGGGAGTAGAAGGATGATCATTCCCATTTTCCAGATTAGGGAACTGAGGCTCAAAGTGTTCCGCTCAAATTCATACAGCCAGCAAACAGCTTTCTTGCTCCTTTCTTGTCTAAGAGTCTCAGGTTCTCCCCACTATACTACAGGATTTGCCTGAGCCCTAGAGTTTTTGGTTTTGTTTTGAAACACCAGGTGATGGCAAAACCATTTCCTCCTTGTCATCCTAAGAACGTAGATTTAGAGGTGGAAGGGACCTCGATGCCCACCTAGCTCAATTCCCTCATTTTGAGGAAATAAGTGACTTGCTTGAGATCGCACAGCTAGGAAGTGACAATGAGGATTTGAACCCTGGATCTCTGACTCCAAACCCAACATTTTTTTTTTCAGAAGCATCCTCTCTTCTTCCTCCCAGTCTACCTGTTTTATCCCCAGTCACTCATATTGCTCATGTTACCAGGCTGCTAAAGGATCCTGGGGCCTACAAGTGGGGGGCCTAGGTAATCACCCTAACTTGTAGTTCTCTGGTTCTAGCTCTGTGCTCTGGCTTTACTACTGCCTTTTTTATGTCTCTGTGGCACACTGGCTTAGCATGGAGGCATCCCAGAAACAGTTGCCGAGGGTTGATTTTTCAACTGGAATCTGTGTTTGAAGTGGGGGTGGTGGCCAACTCTTGAGTGTATCTGCTGCCAAGGACACTGGTCTTGTTTGTCATTGTGAGATAGCTCTTGCTGGCCTTAAGGTCAGAAGATCTGGGTTCCAATGCCAGTTGTGCCACTTGCTGGAATAATGGGAGGAAATGGGTGATCTGCGGGTACCCAAGGCTGCAGCCAAGTGGGTTGGTCACGTGGGCTCTGGCTCAGCACCGAAGGACTTTGTGTTTTGAGATAATGAAATAGTTCTCTTTTTGAACACTAAGCTGGGAAGAGAGGCAGCTGATTGAACCTGGAGTCAGGAAGACCTGAGTTAAAATCCAGCCTCAGACTCTCACTAACTGTGTGACTGTGGGCAAATCACTTCACCTGTTTGTCTTAGTTCCTTCATCTGTAAAATGGGGATAATAATAAGCACCAACCTCCCAGGGTTGTTGTGAGGATCAAAGTATGCTTAACAGTGGGCACACAGTAGGTGTTATGTAAATGCTAGTTTTTCTCATTGTTGTGGTTGTTATTAAGAGCAACCCATTGACTCTACTTGAAAATGAGAGACAACTTCTCCTGCTCTCTTCTTTTCTCTAGAACATGTGGCATGGAAATATCCTGCTTGGACTTTTGGAATTCCCTTGGGATTCTCTCCCTTTGGGGGAGGGAGGAGAGAGCACTTCTTTCAGGTGTTAGCAATGTCATAGCACTCAGGAACTGTCTAGATGAGCCCAAGGCTTGCGTCCCTTATCTACTTTTTCTACTTGTGCTTCTTTCTCTGAGAATAGGTGACATAAAAGCAGTCCTGAAATGGATTTTTCAAGACTTGAAAGCAACCTTCTCAGTCTGAAAGACCAGGGGGCGGGGGGAGGTGGTCCTCCATCCTTGGCTCTGAGTTGACTAGCAGCAGGAGTAAGTTTCTGCAACTATACTTTCCTCAGAAAAGATGTTGAGTCCAAGGCCTTGTCTTTCTGACTTGAAGACATATATCTTGAAGGAATTGTTTGGACGTTACAATCAAAGTGAAGGTGAAATGCCTAGTCTATTGTCCCACTAAGTGCTCTGTGTTTTAATGTTCTAAGTATCAATCTCCTAGAAGAGTACTATTTAACAGAAGTTATAGGTTACAATATCACACTTTATGTCTTTGTCAGTGCATCCTTATGAGTCTTTTGTGTTTTTACCATTTTTTTTCTGTGTGAGGGAAATAAATAGCTGTCCTATACCTGATATACATTGCACAACAAATACCCTTCTACTCCCTTTTAGGAAACCCTAAACAGAAGCCACACTTATGCTTTATTTGATTTCCTTCTAGGTTTTAGGATTGGGGTGTGGTGGGGAAATATGCAAAGAGCCAGAGACAATGAAAAAAGAGGCTGACCCCTCTCTTTAGAGGAGAGGGTCTTCCAGAACTGAATAATAATAGCTAACACATATAGTACTTTAATGTTTATAAAGTGCTTACATAGATCTCATTTGATCCTCACTACAACTCATTGAGGTAGGTGCTACTCTTACATTTTATAGATGAAGAAACTGAGAGAAGTTGTGACATCAAGCTTCTGAGGGAGTATTTAAGCTCAGATCTTTTGAGTCTCAAACCCCACCTCTTTTGCATCTTCTGCTTTGCTTTGACAAATGGAGACTTTACCATCATTTGCTAGGCTCTCTCTGCTTCTGAGGGATGTGCCAGTCTGTCCAAGTCAACTGTTTTTCCACTATAGTACCTAGGTGCCAAACTGTCCTCAGTCTGTTCATGAGCCCAGAGCTAGGGAACCCTTAGTGGGTAAGCATGCTTGCCACCCCCCCCCAGGGCACAGGGGGTATGTTATTACAGGAACCGTATAGCCTTGTGAAAGTCTTAACCTCTCTGAGTCTGTTTCCTCGCCTGTAACGGGGGCTAAGGATTTCCGTGGGTTCAAATCCTTGGTCAGACACCAGCTGTGTGACCCTGGGGCAAGTTACTTAACCACTCCTAGCCTCAGTTTCCTCATCTGTACAAGGATGAGATGGGTTTCAATGACCTCAAAGATCCTTTCTAGCTTTAAATCGAGGTGAGGATAGACATGATCAAGGATAGGAGAATAACTAATGTTATACGGCATTTTCAAATTTACTAGTCACTTAACTTGGAATCTCACGACAATTCTGAGAGGTACAGAGCACAGGTATTCTTCATTTGGCAGAGAGAGGGCTAACGTACCCATTGCCACACAGCTGGATTGAATCAGAAGCAACATACGAACCCAGGTCTTCCTGCTTCTCAGCCCAAGGCGCTAACTCCTCCACTGTATTGCCTCTGCACAAAGGGAAGGGAAACGGGTGCCAATTTTGTGAAATCCACTGTGAGCTTCAAGTCTCCTGGGAGTAAAGAACAGGAGTTTTCAGCAGACAAAGTCAGCAAAGAAAAAGCCTCCGCGGCCAGACCCGAGTTTTTGCTGACCGAGCCGGCAGTCTTTTTCTCTCCTTCCCGGCGGTCTGGGCTAACCTGCTCCTTCCTCCGGGCCGCCGTCCCTTTTGTGGAGCTCTTCTCTTTTTAGCTTGCAGTGAGTTATGATGTCCTGTAGGCTACAATGTGTCAGTTGTTATAAAATCTAGGAGGTGGAGTCTGGCCCGTGACGCTACGCTGGTGGTGCTGGGGGGAACGAGAGAGCGAGCAAGCGAGAGTCAGCCCTGCAGTGAAAGCAGCTCCAGTTTGCAGCCCCCTGGGTCACTGGAGCCCATGCATTTCAGAAGGAAAACTTGTATTTCTCTCTCCTGGCTTTGATCGTCTCCATAAATCAGACCGTCAGAAGGACGAGGTGGACACACAGAGAGAGGGAGAGAGCGAGGGAAGATGCGAGATGAGAGCCCCTCTGGCAACCTGACCATTTCTTTGGACAAACCTGGAGAGCTTTTCTTATCGGCTCTGGGAACCGACTGCACGTCAAAGGAGGAGTCTCCGTATGTGTATGTGTGTGTGTGTGTGTGTGTTTGTGTGAGTGCAAGGGTGTGTATGCATAGACCGCGATTGTGAGTGTGCATGTCGGAATGAGTGTGTGAGCGCTTGTGTGTGTGTGTGCGTGTGTGTGTCTGTGTGTGTGTTTGTTTGCATGTGCGCGTGAATGTTTTTGAGATACATACACACATACATATATTTAAAGAGAAGTCTGAAAAACCTGAAGCAGGTTGCTGTGATTTTTGGAGGAGGGGGGGATGTCTACTCTTTTTTAAGACAAGCTGACTGAAGCCAGCTATTATTTGCCTCCCCCCTCCTCCCCACCGCAAATGAAGAGAATTCTTCCTGCAAGCTAGAAGGTTTTTTTTCCCCCTTTCCCTTTCTGCAGCCAAGTGAAACTGCTTAGTCCCCAAACCTTGGAAATCGACTTGACTCCTGCTATTGCTGGGAGGACCTGGGAAGAAATCGGGGGAAAAACAAATCGGGGTTGGTGTAGCCCCTTCAGAAAATGTCATCTCAAACTAAGTTCAAGAAAGACAAAGAGATCATAGCTGAATATGAAACACAAGTCAAAGGTGAGTTACCTTTTGACTTTTCCTTCCCCTCCCCCTCTTGATTTCTCTAGCTATAGCGGCGATTATTTTTCCTCCCATTTCCTACCGTCAAACGTTGTTATGCATCGATAATCTTATTGTGAGCATGGGTGGGTAGTGGCTGCACGAGACAGGGCTGGTTTCAGCGGCAGCAATGCAAGGGGCTGGTGTATGGATTCTAGGATGGATAGCAAAAGCTGCATTGCAGTTGTGTGAGGGTTCTCTGGTTGACTTGAGGAGCGTCAGTGTCAGTAAAATGCCTACTTCATCATCCCGACGGTGACATGTCACTCTAAAGCCATTTTGACAACCAGTGCTGTCCTCCCTCGCGGTCAAAGCCCTTCAGGGCTGGTGTATTTGCAGATATGTCTTGCTTTTTTGTTTCTACCACCTTTCCCCCAGGGGTCAGAATTCATGTGTAATGTGCACCTGGAAACAGCACACACACATTGCATTTCTTTGTCAGTTTCTCTCTGCTGTGTTGCATTTCCATGGATTAACTGTTATGGGGGCATATTGATCCAAACTAATGCAGGCATTTAGGCATAAAGAGACAGCTCCATGCAGAAATGTTCTATCTCACACTGTGCAGCCAATCAAGTTTCCTGCAGCAGCATTTAGGGGCGGCTGTCTTCATTCAAAGGAAACAAGCCAGTGTACAGTGAGGGCTGATGAGCCTCTCTGCCTGCAGTGGCTTTGGTGAAAGCTTGTCTTGAACTCAATGACCTCTGACTGTTTCTCTGAGCCCAGCCCGGGTCCCATGCCTTGCTGAACATCCTAGCCAACTAAGGGCTGACACAGATGGCAAGGTCTTTGCAAAATCGAGAATTGCAAAAACCGGGTGTAGTTCAGGCAACTCTCTTCCACCCCACCCCTTTTGCATTTTCTGCTTTGCTTTCACAAATGGAGACCTTATCATCATTTGCTAGGCTCTCTCTGCTTTTGAGAAATGTGTCAGAGGCCTCAGCACTTACAATTTAGCAATAATCTGTTTTCTTTAGGGTCAGTGTTGTTCTCTTGCTGCAACATGAAGGATCTCTCATGAGAGTAAAGAAAATAAGGCTTCAGGGGGAGACTGAGGCCCATCCTTCCTCCCACAGTGTATTGAAAAGATCCGTTATGTGAGGCCAATATGTCTTGTGCTTACAACACCTGCCTCTCACTCTTTTTCTGTTGAAGGCTCAATGACCTAGGAACTTAGGAAGCCCCCTCAGGAACTGGAGGACCTGGAGGGTAGAGAGCTGCCACTGAGAACTTCAAATGCTTGAGAAACTTTGGAAAAGGAGAACAGTTATCAGGGGGAGGGCTTTGTTTTTCCCAGCCAGCCAACAATCCTTTTTCCTTTCAATTCTGGCAAAAGGCCGTTATGCTAATCATGGATAGACCAAGCTCTGGATGAAACTGATCAAGAAAACCTTCCCTTCTCTTAACCGCCTCCTTTGTATGTTGTTGTCTTGTGGAAAATAGTAACTTCTGATAGGCCTGTCTCTGAAGTTTGGAAGACAAGCCTTTTATTGTTCCGAGAACTGGCTAGATTGCCAAATAAAATAACTAGGCTTGGATTTGCATTTTCAATGAGGTTATTATTTATAAGATCTATTTTGCCTTTGTGTGCATATATACAGCTATATATGCATACGTGTACATATATATATCTTTAGAGAGTATCTTAAATTTCTGTTGAAGAGTTTAGGAAAGTGTTTCTCAGGTTTTCAACTCCCTTTTAAGGTCCAACTGAGTCATGAAGGCTCTTATCCCTCTTTGAAAGGATTGGCCATCACCACTGCACCAACTGACTTTGCTTGATTTATAGTCAAACCTTTATTGTCTTGGCTAATTATTGACCAGTCATCTTTATTTAAGGAACTAGCTAGCAAATACAAGATAATGAATTTGGACACGGATGTGTTCCAGGGACCCCAGCTGTGATCCTGTTTTTTTGCACCCAGATGCCCCAATCCGATGTCCATCCCTTGGCCTCTGGTTTCACCAATTCTTGGCAATGGGACAATGTGCCTTGATTTAAGCACCGCTGACATCTGCGGGATTCAGGCAGGAATAATTTTGCACACCGAAACCTTTGGAAAGCCCGCCTTTCAGAGCTCTGTTGGGCAGAATTGTAAAGGCCAGGCAGCTTCTGAAGGCTAGCCTGAGCCCAGCCCTCCCAGAGACATTGTTCTTTTGAAGCTGCTCCTTCAAAGATTGACACCAGGAGCAGATGGACATTTTGGGGTGGGGACTGCCTCTTGATGCCGTTCCATTGTTTACCCTCTCACTTTCATTTTGGAGGTCTTTGTGCCGTCTTTGGAGAATGATAGACCAATCACAACAAATACTATTTGATGTCAATTACCTTTCTCCCTGGGTGTAATTTGGCCAAATTGATGGGCTGGAGCTCCCTAGTTAGGCAAATTTAGCTCAGGCCTAGCTCTCACTTGGCTTTTGATTTTAGCAATGATACTGAGTTCTGTGCTGACTCGTGCCCTCTTCACTCTTCTTGAAGGATTTAGGGTTGGCAAAAAGGAAACATTTTTTGGACTCTACGTGTTTTGGAATTTTCAATGTGAAATGAAGTGGTCCCTCTGCTGTTCATTTCAAGTCTGGATTTCCAGTTTAAAGAAATAGAAAATGAAAAAGAATGGGAGTACCCGGGGACCTGTGGTCAGGAGAAGCAGTTGAAACAGAAAGAGCCCTGGGTCTGGGTGGAGACCTGCTTAATCTTTGTCCTGTTATCACCCAGTTGAGGGACTCTCTGGTCTCAGTTGTCTCATTTGTAAAAATGAAGGGGTTGTACTATACACCCTCCGAGGTTTCCTTCAGCTCCAAGTCCTCCGGCCCTGTGAGCTTTATGACACCGAAACGGCTGGGTCCTAGGCCCAAATCTGCCACCAGTGAATTATCCCTCTTTGTGGACTTGGAGAAGCCTTCACTTTTCTGGGTCCCAGTTTCCTCATCTGTAAATGGACTAGGAGTCTGGTGCACTGGACTCAGAGGAAAAGACGGTGGTTCTAATCTCAGCTCTGCTGCTTCTTGCCTGTGTGATCTTGGACGAGTCACTGTTATCTCTTCTGGGCCTGGGTTTCCTTACTTGTAAAATGAGGATGTTGCGGTAGATGACTCCTTAGGACATTTCACCTGGCGTCAGGAGGACCTGAATCCTTGGGCCCTTGCTAGTTACCTGACCCTGAGCAAGTCACTCAACCATTCTTTTTTTTGGGGGGGGTGCAGGGAGCAGGGCAATTGGGGTTAAGTGACTTGCCCAAGGTCACACAGCTAGGACATGTGTCAAGTGTCTGAGGCCGGATTTGATCTCGGTTCCTCCTGACTCCAGGGCCAGAGCTCTACTCACTGTGCCACCTAGCTGCCCCGTCACTCAACCATTCTGTGCCTCAGTTTCCTCATTGAGTGTTGGACTTGATGGTTTCTTCCAGCTCTAAATCTACGATCCTGTGACCTCTAAAGATATTTCCAGCTCTGAAATCCAGTCATTTTTATTTTTTGCTTAAATGAAAATTCTATTCATGCAAACCATTTTTATGATAGTATAAATCTAAGATGCTAGGGAGGAAGAAAAGTGACTGAGGAAGATCACAGGGAGATATTTTTTCATTCAACAAACATTTACTGAGAAGCTCCTGTGTGCCCAGCACTGTGACAGTTTCTGAGGGTGAGACAAAAATTCTCAGGGAATTAATCTGATTCGGAACACAGGTTTTAACAACCAACACAAGTGAAGTCAGTCAAACCAGCTTTGAAGTGCTGCTGCATGCCAGACACCGAACTTAAGTGCTGGGCAGACAAAGAAAGGCAAAAACTGTCCTTGCCCTCAAGGAAGTCACACTCTGCTGGGAGGCCAGCTGGGAGGTAACTAAGTCATACCAGTTATATACTAAGTATGAAGGTGATTGGAAAGGTTGATGGGTAGGTGTGGGAGAGGTATTTTAGTCAGGAAAGGCCTTCTTTAGAAGGCCGTTATTTGAGCTGAATAGTGGAGAAAGCCAAAAAAGCTAGGAGATGGAGATGAGGAGAGAAAACATTCCAGGCATGGGGAACAGCTAGCACAAAAGGTAAAAAGAGGAAAAGTCAAGCTAAAATTTCAAAAGAGCGCGTTAGCTTGTGTTGTTGTTATTTTGGTTGTCTGACTCTTTGTGACCACCTTTTTGGGGGGTTTTCTTAGAGTGGTTTGCCATTTCCTTCTCCAGCTCATTTTGCAGATGAGGAAAATGAGGCAAACAGGGTTAAATGACTTTCCCAGAGTCACATAGCTAGGAAGAGTCCGAGGCCAGATTTGAATTTAGGAAGATGAATCTTCCTGACTTTAAGCTCAGGCCCCATCAGATAAGAAAGGCTATTTGGAAAAGAAACAGCGTTTAATTCAACAGTTCCACAGTTCTGTAACTGAATAGGACATTTCCATGTTCTAAGTTTTCAGACTGGCAGATCAGAGCAGTTGTTTGTTTGTTTTCTGTGGTTTTCTTCTTTTGTATTAGTGGAAGTCCAGTGGAGGAGAAGGGGAGAAGGCCCTTCACGGTTTGGTCAGCAATGTGCAGTTTCTTTGAATGGGATCTAACGCAGGGAAGCCACACCCATCTATCTTCAAACAATATTTTGCTGGTGAAACTGTCAGGAGCCTGCTGCCCTCAACAAGTAGGTGTCTAGCATAGACTCACACTGGGCATGCTCACAGTTCCCCTGGCTTCCCAGGGTCCTCAGAAGTACCTGTGTCTCTGAAAGCATGAGAATGGGCCCTTCTGCCTGAAGCCTGCAAACTCAGGAGCCCTTTGCCATCCTTGTTTTTTGAGTTCAGCCCTTGGGTTGAACCCCTGGATCAGTGCCATGGAGGGAGAGCCAGGCAGACTGGTTAGACCATGGGACTTCTTATAATTCTCAAGCCTGTTGCAGGATTATATTTCTTTGCCCTCCTTTCCCCACTCCATTTTAATGGCGTTTAGTCTGTTTGCAATGTCCCTCTACCTCACTCCAAGGGCCCAGCACAGGCTCTGCAGCCATGAAGCTTGCCACACCCCTGGCTATAGGGAGGCAGGCCCAAGACCCTGGGAGCATAATATTCAGAGCCAGAAAGAACCTTAGAAATCAATCTGTATAACTCCTTTATTTTATATATAAGGAAGGGGGAGGTTTGATCTCTTCACCTTTTGGTTGAAAGAGTCCCAGACGATGTCTTTAATATATAAACAAGATGCACCTAAGCTTGAACTCCTTATGAGGTAAAATGATTTGCTCATTGGGTCAACAAGAGAGCACCTTGACTGGTTGAGCGAGTAGGTTAGTTATGTGTCTGAGGGAGCTGCTGAGCCCTGTAAGTGACTTGCCCAAAGTCAGGCAGCTAGTAAGTAGCAGAACTGGGCCTTGAACTCCGGTTTTCAGACTAGGTCTGGTGTACTTCCTGTTGCAAGACGTTTTCAAACGGCATGTTTGTCTGGCGGTGATATACCCTGCCCTGACAGCTCCAGGGGGTGATGAAGTTTTTTAGAGGAAGCCCACTCTCTGTGTGGCTTTGGGCAAGTCACTTCAGACCTCAGTTTCTTCCTCTAAAATGAAGGTGTTAGATTCTGTGACTTCTAAGGTCCTTCCTGGCTCTAAACCAATGACCCAAGTGCCTAGTGGAAGGTAGGTTGCTGCTGAATTAAAATTCTGGTAGCGGCTCTGGCCAAATGGGCGCCCCACAAGCAGCCCACACATGTGCACAGCCATTGTCTTTGTAGCTGGTTTTCTTTTCTCAACTGGGCAACTTTTTGAGAAGGGTGTGATTAGACTGTGGCCAGCTGATGAAAAGGAATGAGAATACATAAGAGGCCCAGGTGCCAAAAGCCACTTTGAGATGACTAATAGAAAGGAAATGTTGATCTGTGAAACTAGCTAAAGAGTGAATTCAGTTCCAGTAAACAACACTTATTGGTGCGTCCTTTGAACAGATCCACTGGGCTGGGTTGGGGGCAGGGGTGTGTTCACTTGTAGGGCATAGATTTAAAGAAGAGTTTTGTGCTTTAAAAAAAAAAAAACCATCTGTACTTCCAATATCAGAGAAACAGTTAAGCAAAGCCATCTCACACAGCGACCACATCTGATGGGCATGCAACATTCTGTACCTATAGTGCTGCCCCCCACCCCCTTTTTAATGAGTGGTAGAAAAGAAGTAAATATTTAGAATCCTAGATTTAGAAGTCATCTAATTCAGTCTCCTCATTTTACAGATGATGAAGGTGAGGCCCGGAGAAGTTCATTGATTTGCTCAAGGCCGCTCCCTTCGTAGCAAGTACATGACAGAGTCACATTTGAATTTGGGTCTTCTGATGGGAAATCCAGTGCCTTTTTTACTCTACCATGCTTTCATCCTCTGTTCTCTAGGATCAAGTTTGGTCATTACAGGGAAACCAAATCTGAATGCCCTTTTCTATATACAAAGCACTTTGCAAACCCCAAGGATGATGAAATGTTAGTTATTATTTGATTTGGTTTTTTGTTTCCATTATTATAGTCATTGTGAAATTTGTTCTCTTGGTTCTGATTACTTGGCTTTGCATCAGTTCTTATGTCTTCCTATGTTTCAATGAATCCGTCTTCATTTTTTGTTTTTTATATTTTTGGTAGTCTTCAATCACATTCACATAACATACTTTTGCTTAAGACCTTTTGCAGTCAGTGGGTACCCACTTTTTTGTTATCAGGGATATCATTTCGAATGCAGGTGAGACTTGTAGTATCATAGACTTGCAAAAATAATCTAAGTCATTGGCGGCTAACCCAAATAGAAATGGATTGCTGCAGCCACATATCGACTTAGAAAGCCACAAATTAACATTATCTGTTGTATTGTGTTTTTATTTATTTTGCGAAGCATTTCCCAATTATATTTTAGTCTGGTTCTGGCCTTGCCCAGGAGTTTCGTGGACCTAGGTCGTTGGTTGCCAACCTGGGGGGAGAGGGCAGCGCACAGAATTAATAAGTAGGAGTCTAAGAATCTAGATGTGAATCCATAGATAAACAAACATACCTTCTATAGATTAAATGTGTCTTCTCCACACATATTTTTATTTTTTCTAAGCCCTTACAAGAAGGTCTTATCAGAAGGAGTCAGTTCAGAAAATTCTTAAGAGTGAAACTGCAGGCCCTGCTAATGCTGCTAACTATGCCCAGATACTGCGGAAGCTTATTAACTCAGCCAAAAACACACCAAGAGCCTTTGAGGAGGAGTATAGACATATTACCTACCCTCCTGGCTGCCTTCCACCATGGGTCCACACACCAGCAGAGCACACTGATATCTACAGAGAAGGCCAGGCACCTAAGGACATAAAACCATCATAGCTGCACTACCTTGACAAGTTCTCTCTACCTCCCTATGAAGGGTCAGCCTTATATACAAGGGAGGGAATAGCATTGTGTCTTTTGCTCATATATGTGACTGTACACGGCTTTGGCACAGTCAAGAGCATTATTACATGGTTAGACCTGCTCCTTTCCCATGATCCTCTGCTCAGCTGAGCCCTTTCTCCTCTCCCCTCTGTTATCAGAGCTACAGGGTGGCTTGGATTAAAAATTTGCATAATGGATTTGGAGTAAGTAGACCTTGGGAATGGAGTTCTGGCTCTAACACTAACTAGTGGTGTGACCTTTATAGGCAGTCAAGCCATGGGTGGAAGGTGACTTCCAAAGAGGCAAACTTAGGCTCTAGAAAAGGGTCAGAGCTGTCTGAGAGTGGACTATGTGGCTTCTTTTTGGAGGCCTTCAAGTCCAGGCTGGAGGACTGCTTGCTTACTGTTGCATCCTTTTGGGGGGTGTAGCTCGATGTCCCCTGAAGTACCTTTCAGCTCTGAAATTCCGGCTTTTGTGATGAATTCTCTGAACCTCAGCTTCTTCATCTATGAAATTGAGCTTAACCAAAACTTGTTTCGCCTGCCGTACTGGGTTGTATCGAGGAGACAATGAGATAATATTGCAGTCAGAAAGTTGCCATGCTGATGTGAGGAATTATTATAATCATTAATGACAATAATGATAAACAGCTGAAAGTTGATGATTTGGCAAAGAGAGCCTGCTCATTCTGAACCAGGGGATGACTTCAGCCAGATTCAAACTGCTGCTGCTTTGACAGTCATTTCTTTCCTCCTTAATATCTTGGCTTCTTAAAAAAAATCAATACAGAGTGGGATTAAGTCATAAACTGACTTGATTTATTCCTTGATATCCTGGGGGAGGGACCCAAGGGAGGGGCTGAGTTTTAAGTGTTATTGATGGGACCTTGAGCCTGGGTAGGATATTGTGACCCATTTGGAAGCAGCCTCTTCTAAGTCATGCTGTATCAGTCAAGACTGCTTTGGGTGGGTCTTGCCATCTGGGGACCCTGACATGAACATGGATGGATTTTGGCCTGTGGCAGAAATGCATGATTGTGTCATTTTCAGTGACATTTCTTAAATGAATTCAACAAATACTTATTAGGCACCTACTGTGTGCAGGGCACACGTATATAAGCATAGGCCTAGGGGTGGAAAGAAATGAAAAAAAATGGCATAAAATGAGAGGCAGGATATTATATTGGAATGTTTGACTTGGAATCAGGAAGACCTGGGTTTGAATCCTACCACTGATGTTTACTAGATGTGTGACCCTGGGCAAATCACTTAACCTTTCTCAGTTTGTTTCCTCATCTGTAAAATGGGTACAATAATAACTGAAGCATTTACTTCATGGGGTTGTTATGAAGCTGAAATGAGAAGATAATGTGTCTATTTTGTAAATTTTGAAGTTTGACATATGTTGATTTATCTTCCTCCCATCCTTCCTCCCATGCTTCCTCCCATCCTTCTTCTCTCCCTCCCTCCCTCTCTTCCTACCTTCCTCGCTTCTTCCCTTCCTCCCTCCCTTCCTTCCTCCCTCCCTTCCTTCCTCCCTTCCTTCTTTCTTTTCTTCCTTCCTCCCTCCCTTCCTCCCTCCCTTCC
>CM053624.1:339910373-339998898 GCA_028646595.1 Phalanger gymnotis
GTGTGTGTGTGTGTGTGTGTGTGTGTGTGTGTGTGAGAGAGAGAGAGAGAGAGAGAGAGAGAGAGAGAGAGAGATTGAGAGAGGAGAGGAGACACACACACAGAGTTTTCATTAGTGCAGGAGACTCCTGTATCAATTTAGATTAGAAACTGCCCTGAATTTATAGTTGCAGAGAGTTTCCTGGGGCCATGCAAGGTTAGGTCACTTTCTGTCCCGAGTAGTTGTCAGTGATGGATTTGAACCTTGGTCTTCCTGCCCCCAGGAGCAGTGTTCTGTCTGCTGTGCCCTACTTCCTTTTTCTAGCCCCATCATTTTACAAATGAGGAAACTAAGACCTACAGGGTAACTTGCCCAGGTCGTGGGGGGTAGAGGACGAATCTCTCTTCCACACAGCTGCCAAACTGATATTCCTAAAGCACACGGCATTCCCTTGTTCAGTAAGCCTCAGGGGCTCCCTGTTACCTCTATGAGAAAATAAAAATTCCTTTGTTTGGCATTTAAAGCCGTTCACAACCTGCCTCCAGCCTGCTTTTCGAGGCTTATTATAGATGTCCCCCCTTCATCTACTCTGTGTTTTGGCCCAAATGGCTCTCTTGTTCCTCATGCACAATACCCCATCTCCTCTCTCCATGACTTTACAGGCTGTCCCTCAGACCTGGAATTCTCTTCCTCTTAAAATGGAGGGGGTCAGGCCTTGCCCCTGCCACATGTCAGCTATGGGATCCTGGACAGCCTTGTAGCTGCTTGGCACCCTAGGGAACTCCGATGCGGCAGCTGGTAGAGAAGGTGCCAGCCTGCATTGGTGGAGATAATTTCCTCATCTGGGAGTTCCCTATATTAATCAGATCACAAGTCCAATTCCTGTATGTTTTTTATATACGTGTATGGTATATGGTGTATGGTACAGTAGGACAGACTTCTGGCTAACTATCCCATAGTCAGGTCCTCTTCATCTCCCTGCCACATTCTAGGGGTAGAACACATCCACACATGTAGCAGATATGCTCTGTCTTCACTCTCCTCCAAGTGAGGCCTGCTCTGTCGCCCCCTCAGTGATTTAGGGGTCCCCTGAGCAGTTTGGGAGTGTCTCTTCTCAAATACTGTCAGCTAAGCCCCTCCTCCTCCTTGGGTGCCAGTGAATCTTTACTTCCATTTAACCACTTAGCATCATTTTGCTTTTAGAAAAGGATATTTACTTTGAAGATGGAGCAAGAACAAAAACATCCTCATTCTGGTCCTCCCTTGTCCCAGAATTTGGGGGCACCCTCTTCCTTCTACCACCTTGGTCTCTGAGGAGAGCGGACATAAACTTAGCACAGTTTCTACATAATATTGGTCCTACCAAGTTAACATCACTGTTAGATAGAGTCTTTTCTCAGCTTCTCCTGTATTAGGCCCTGAAGGTCAATCTTAAATGTCACTCATTGCTTCTTGGGGCACTGATACTGGACTGGTGGCAAAACCTGGATGCCGGAGGCTTGATCTCGTGACCTTTCAAAATTTAGATTAGAGCCTCCAGATTAATTTCTTTCATCTAAAGTGGAAACAGGTAAAAGGTGAGGCCCATTTTCATGGAGCCACATGTTGGATGCAGAAGGAAGAAGGCCCAAGGCCTCTCCCATTACAGCTTAGCCTCTTACTCGAAGCTGTCA
This sequence comes from Phalanger gymnotis, assembly GCA_028646595.1. NCBI lineage: Eukaryota > Metazoa > Chordata > Mammalia > Diprotodontia > Phalangeridae > Phalanger > Phalanger gymnotis. The sequence continues at coordinate 339,912,026 of CM053624.1, forward strand.
GGAAAGTAAACAAACCATGAGAAAGAAACCACAGAAAGTAGAGCTGGAAAGGAACAAGTCTCTCTTTGCCTTTCGAAGGCATTCCCAATTCAGCTATTTCGCCAGTTCCAAAGGTTTCTCCTAACCATGTGGTTAGCTCTGCTGTAATCAGCAACAGAATGTCTTCCCATTCTCATCTCCCAAAGGCACTTCCATCATACATCATCACAACTCTCTGGGAAACAGGCACCCCAGCTTCTTCCACATGGGAAGGTACTTTGTGTCTCCCCATGTGGGAGAAGCTGGGGTGCCTGTTACAAGTGTATGTCATTTCCCTCAGAAGAACAAAGGCTCCCTGAGGGCAGGGACTATTTAATTTCTGTCTTTTTATTCCCACTGCCTAAGAAAACCTGACAGTCGGTTGATAAACATTTGTTAAGTACCCACTGTGTCCTTTGTTGTAGTGGCTTAATAAATGCTTGTTCATTGATTGAAAAAGGGGTACTTACACCGAGGAGCTGGAAGAGGAAGGAATACTTTCTGAATTAGGAACTTGTAGCAACATTCATTGTTTCCAGGTTGGCTTGCTGTCTCCCCTTCAGGGTCCATCCACAGGGTATATTCTGGATTGTGCACAGATTCCTGGACAATTGCACACAATCTCTCAGACAGATTGAGGGCAGTTGTGCAGGGGCCTGTATTTTATTGTTTTCCTTGGATGATGCTCAGAAAAGACCTGAAACTCATCTACAGACAGCCCATCATATCCAGGTTCAGTTACCAATACACAGGCGTGGACATGCTGCTCTCCACTTCTGTAACCGTAGTGTTATAAATTTAGAACTGGAAGTTTCCTTAAGGCCATGTAGGCCAAGCTCATTTTACAAATGAGAAAACTGAGTCCCAGAGAGATTAAGTGACTTGTCCAAGGTTTCACTGGTAGGTAGCAGAGTTGGGATTTGATTCTGGGTCCTTGGACTCTAAAATTTCTTAGGCTGCTTTTTTGTGACTTCTCATCCTCTTTAAGGCTGCCTGTTTTCTCTTGGATAGTTGTGAGCAGCTGGGGCACACACAGTGATAGAAGCAGGGCTGAGGTTAGGGTCAAGTTGTGCCTGAGTCTGTCTGATCTGTAAGGCTGGCCCAATTGAGATTGTTCACCATAGGCTTGGCCAAGTTACCTTAGTTTCTCCATCTGTAGAAAGATGTTGCATTGGATGGCCCCTGAGGTACCTCTTGGCTCTAAGTCTGTGATCTCACCTTGTTGGATTTCTTTGGGAGAAGCAGGAGAGGGCATTGGTGATATGTCACTCCTGGGATGTTTGCCTAGTGCATTGTTCAGCTTGTTCTGGGGAGATATTTCCAACTTGTTGGTGATCTAGTTCGAGCCAGAAGCTGGCCTGTGGCTTTCTTCTGAGACCTTTGAATGGTGGAGATTCTTGGAAATGAGTCACCCTCTTAAGTTGTCCAACAATCTTAGGTTTGCCTGTGCCTTGGAGCTCAGAGTGGCTGCTCTGGTGGTTGGTTACTCCTACCTTTTGGGTGGCTACACTTCTTGGCGGATTGTAGCAGGTCAGTTCATTGTCTTTTGGACCAGCTAGTTCAAATTAAGTAGTGAGAACCAATACTGGTGCTTAGGGCATAAATTTTAGTTTCCATTTATTTACTTATTTATTTTTAAAAGACAAGTTGATGAAAATAAAGCCATGACTTACTAGCATCTAACTGACCAGAACTCTTAATGAAGATTTCAACATTTTTTTTTTGCTATCAGTTTTTAGGAGAAAGGCAAACAATGGCAAAATATAAACAAACCAGAAATCCAAGCTAAGAGCCATTTACTTTATTTTTTTAATTTAAAATTTTATTGGTGCATTTTGTCTTCCCATCTGAATAATTTCTGGATGTACCCCTGCTCCCCACCCCATCCCAACCCCCAAGATTTTCTTTGTAACAAAGAAAAAACAGTTATGCAAAAAATAACATTCAAAATGACCATGTAAGAAAGCAACATTCTACCCCTATCATCCCTCACCTTGACAACAATAGGAGAATAGGCAATTGCTTAAAAAATAATAAAATCTAGGGGAGTGCATTCCAATGAATCCCAGTTACCTATGCTTTTTCTGTCAACACTGATGTACAATGAACATTAACATTCCAAAGGCTGACACTAAGGCCTTGTACAGTCTTCTGAACTGTCAAAGAAAGACTAAATCATGTTTAGAATGTTGTGCTTACTAAGGCAGGAAAATGGATGATTATATCTGATGAACCAGGAGGTTTAAAAAAAATCATTTAACGCCAGTAGCAATCACTATTAACAGAATTTTCTTTATTAAGTGCTAGGGGTGGCAGCTTAGTAACAGTTCTAAATTTGTGACTAACCTGCCATGTGACCTTGGGCACCTCTCCACTATAAGCTTCCTCCTCTCACTTACAAAATCTCTAAGATTCCTTGAGACAACTGATAGGATGGGAAGAGTGTTGGATTTGGAGTTCCAATCTCAGTTCTGCCATTTACCACCTGTGTGATGATGTCACTGAATCTCTCTTGGATCAATTTCCTCATCTGTAAGATGATGGCATTGGACTAGAGGACCAGTAAGGTCACTTTTCACTCCAAATCTAGGATCCTTTGAGCTTTAAGAGACTATAATACACCATATATGCATCGAAGAAAGACCCAGGGGTAGGACATGAAACTTGGGCACTGCTCCAGGGCACAGGGCTGCTGGGTGTGGGGGAAGTTGGGCAAGTATTCCCACGCTTCCCTTTTGGTGCTTCCTAGGGAGCTGGGAAGAGCTGAGCCATGTGGGCATCACTGTCAGAATGCCATTATTAAGATGTGACCTGTTGCCATAGGCAGGCTCCTAGGCTTTTGATCTCTCTAGGGTTGCTCATTTCCCTCCTTTCTGTGCTCCACCCACAGACTAGAGCTGGAGAAGGTCCAGAGGATGGCTGTCAGGCTAGAGCAGAGTTAGGGGCTTGACTTGGTGCTGCCCAAGGCCCTTCCCATTCTAAGTGTGCTCAAAGTGCGCCTTGTGGAGGAGGACAGACTGAGTACTTGAAGCTTCTTCAGAATAGTAGCTCCAATTTGTGTAACACTTTTAGGTAGCACTTTTTTTTTCTTTCAGTAACCTTGGAGAGTAGGTGATAAACACAAGATATTTTGATAGTGATTTCTGTTTCTAAAGCACTTTAAATCAGGGGTTCTTAACTAAGATTTCAGGGAGTTTATGAATATGCATGGAAAAAATCATATCTTTATATTAATGTAATTGGTTTCCTTTATAACTTATAGACATCATATATTTAAAAACATTCTTCCTCCTCCACGCAGGCTACTGACCTCCCTGCCTTCTTCTAAGTGCCAGCTAAAATCCCATCTTCTACAGGAAGCCTTACGCAACCTGTCTTAATTCTGGTGTTTTCCCTCTGCTAATTATTTTCTGCTTATCTTGTATATAGCTCACTTTACATAATTTACATGTTGTTTCTCTTAGACTGTAAGCTCCTTGAGGTCAGGGACTGTCTTTTGCCTCTTTGTATCCCCAGCACTTAGCATAGAGCCTGGCACATAGAAGGCACTTAATAAATGTTTATTGATTGGTTGATTGAAAAACATGATTCTGAGAAAGGGTTCACAGGCTTTACAAGACTGCCAGTGGCGCCATGACCTGAAAAAGGTTACAATTGCCTATGTTAGATCTCCTATCTCCTTTTGAGCCTCATAATAACCCTGTGGGGTAGGTGATACCAGGATCATTGCTGTCATTTTACAGATAAGGGAAGTGATGGTTAGAGAAATGATGTGGGATCTAGAGGTGAAAAGTATCCCAGAGGACATCTAACCCGACCCTTTCATTTTACAGATGAAGAAATTGATATTCGGGGACATTAAGTGATTTATTTGAAGTAACAAAGGTTGCATCATGGGTGGGATTTGAACCCAGGTTCTCTGGTGTCAGAGTACTTCCCTTTTCCATTATACTACTCTCCAGTGCAACAGTGTGAGTGTTATTTTCCTCATTTTACAGACAGTGAAATTAAGGCTCAGAAGAATTAAGGCACTTGCTTAGTGGAGTCAAACTCGAACCCGATCTTCTCATTTCAGTTCTAGTGCTTTTTTGCTCCTAGAGCAGGAGAGAGATTATAGGAGCTCAGAAGAGGAAGGGCTCTCTATGGGAGGAGAGTCAGGGAAGGCTGCATGGAGGAGGTGAGGCAGAGATCTGGAAGGAAAGGTAGGGTGTGGATAAGTGGTGGGAGGGTATTCCAGGACACCCAATGGCACCCAGGCATTCAGAGCCATGCCTTCTGGCTGTCTTTATGTCCTTCAGTCTCAGAAGCATGCAGTATTAGAGCTGGAAGGTATTGTAGATGTCCAATACCTGAATTTTATAGATGAGGGAACTCACTGAGGGTAATGGGGTATGTGGAGGACCTGAGTTCAAATATTGCCTCTAACAGTTACTCCCCTTGTGACTGACCTTGGGCAAGTAACTTAGCCTGGGCCTCCTCCATTCCCTCATTTGTGAAATGAAGGGGTTGCAGTTCTACATCTATTTTCCTGAGGTTTCCCAAGTACTTTCTTCAAAATAGCCTAGTGAGGTGGGTAGCGACATAGTTGTGCCTCATTTACAGCCGTAGAAATTGAGGCTCAGGTCTATTCATGGGCTTGTGCTTGGTCATGCCGCTGGTAAATGTCAATGCAGGGATTGTTTTATTCTAGCTCTAGCCCTCTTCCCACCACACCTGGGTTGCCTCCATCGAAGAAAACTCCAAGTGAGCTAAACCGCAGGTGTGACCCATGAGAGCCACAATTAGGCTCCTTTGCACCCACCTATTCTTATCGTAGGTGCAGAGGGACCCTGGATGTCATCTACTACAGCCCCCTTCAATTTACAAAGAAAGAAACTGAGGCCCACAGAGCTCCATGAACTACCCAGGGTCACACAGGGAGTTGGTGGCAGAGCCACCAGATCTTCTGACTCCCAATCCCATTCTCTTTACAACAGGGAATTTATCCCAATCCTCAAGACCCATGAGTGATTTACACGCCATCCCACCCCCCCTCAAGGCTTAATAAAGATCAATGTTTATCACCTCTAGAAGCTTAAACACAGCTAAGGAAAGAATAAGCTTAAAATGGAGATGCAAATACGCCAAGCCACAAAGAGCCCAGCAGCCCCTTCCCTTCACAAAGGGCATATTTCAGGCTCAGGGCCCTACTGGGATTTGCAATTGAGCTCCCATGCTGAAGTGACAATAGTTTCCTTCATTTAAAAGCCCAATTCATAATGGAAGGGGAAGGGGGAGGGGGAGCGAATGATTTATTTTACTGCCGCTTGCATAGTACGGGCCTGTGTGTAGCCTGCCAAGGCTACCATCACATTTTTCTTTGCGGGTGGGGGGAAACAAAGCCTGGGAGATTGAAGAGCATCTTGGTACCATGTTTGGGTAAGATAAAATCAGCCACAGAGGCAAGGAAACAAACAGACAAAAAACCCCAAACCCACATCACAACAACCCACTTGCTGGGCTCCCCCCCACCTTTCATTTTCGTTTCATTTCTCCACTGATAGAATATTCAGGAAGTTGTTCTGGGGAATGTGTAGTGTGGACACAGATAAGCCTGAAGAGAGCTAAAGCTGCGGGACTTTGGGCCTTCCTTTGTGAAAATACCTAACATTGGGCCCAGGGTGCTGAGTGGTGTGATGGGAAGGAGCCCAGGCCTGGGATTTAGGGACTCTGGGTTCTAATTCCATCGTTGCTGCTACCTAGCTGTGTGACTGGGCAAATGACTTCTCCCCCTCCCCAGGTTCCTCAATCTGGAAAATTAGGGGTTGGGCTCTTCACCTAGAGAGGGTCTTTTGATGAGCATTTTCCAGGTTGTGTTTTCTTGTAGCCCAGTATCATTTAGTTTCTATGAGGAAATTTCCGTGCTAACTATATTTCTCCTCTAGAATATTAAATGTTGAATATGTATGTTTAAGAATAATCAATGTGTTTTTTCCAGTATGAATTTTTTTTTCTATTTTTGTTCCAAAATTTGCCTGACTTTATTTATCAGGGCATTGTTGATATCTGGGTTCAAATCCTGCTTTAAACACTTGCTAGCTGTGTAATTTACTCTTTGTGAACTGCAGTTTGCTTATCTGTAAAATGGGGAATAGTCATAGTATTTTCCTTTCCAAAGTTATTACATAATAATAACCGCTAGCATTTATATGGCGTTTTAAGGTTTGCAAAGTGCTTCATATTACTCGAGAAGCAAATATTCTTTTCGGTTTTGGTTTTCTTTCTAAAAATGTTTCAGATGCCTCTTTATTATTGAACGTCTATCTTTTTTTCACGTATAGTTAAGCTCAGATTTGCAAGGTAGGTCACCCTGGGTTGCATCCTAAGCTCCATTGCTCTTTGGAACACAGTATTCTCTTCTATGTTTTCTGGTAGGTATAGAATAATCCTGTGTCTTCAGATTTCCTTTCCCTTGTATTTTAAAGTCTCTTGATGGCTTTCAGAACTTGTTTCTAAATTGAATTATTAAATTTAACTGCTATGTGTCTTGGAGTTTGTAGCCTTGTATTGTTGTCGGCTGTTTTTTTGTTTTGTTTTTTATACTGAGGATGATCTATGAATATTTTCAGTTAGAATTTTATTTTCTTTGTTCAGAAGTTCTGGGAGGTTTTCTTTTGTTATTTCCTTCATTATGTTGTGAAGGTTTATTTGTCCTGTCATGTTCTTCTGGAAGGCTTATGATCCACTAGGTTGTCTGTATTCATCCTGTCTTTGCATTTAATATGTTTTGCTGGCATAGTGAGCATATTTTCTTAAAATATTATTATTTTTTGCATTTCTTCTTCTAGATTGCCCTTTACTCCGGTGTATTTGCATTCCCAATGCATTGTTCTCTCTTTTGTTTCTTTGGTGTGATTTGCCATTTGCAGATTCTAGTTTTCCTATTTTGCTCATTATTTTTGCTGCGCAGGACATATATTCTGCTCTCCTAATTCTTATTTCTCTTTTAAACTACTTGTGCTGTGTGCTGTGGTTCCATGTTCTCAAATTCCACAGGGTCCTCTGTCTCATTAAGTGTTGGATCATTTCCCTTCTTTTACAGTATTTATTCATAGATACCTGAACTCATTTACTAGAACCGAAGGCCATATTTTTTCCTGTTAATGTTTTCCCTGTTGATTTATCTGCTTATGTTCAAAGTTTTTGAGTTTCCTTCTTCCTGAGATTTTAGTAATTTCAATCCCCCGCCCCCCTTTCTTTCTTCACTTTCTGACTTCGTCCTCTTTGATGATGGTTTCTGTGGGGGTTGGATCTCCTCCCGCACTGGACAATTCATAGTTTACCAGCCTAGGCCTTTGCTCCAACCGACTTTTGAGTGGTCAGCATTGGCCCCAGTTAGATGCTAAGCTTCAGGCTTTCATGGAACAATTTCCTCTCTCTGGGTCTCAGTTCCCCTCTGTAAAATGAGCAGCTGGACTTGATTTTCAAGCTCTAGATCTTTGATACTATGAATATATTTCAAACCCCAAACTACTGTGTGGATAAATTAGTTTGAGAAACTGTGATCTAGTGACAGTTAACCAAGCCTCCAAGAGGGCAAGTGACTTTCCAAGGTTGTATGTACCCAAGTAAAGACTGAATTTAGGTTCCATCTTTGTCTCTCAAAATATGAGATAACCTGATAAATGTCTGGGCTAATATATTATTGAGAAAGGGTCAATTCAGCCCAAATATGTTGTATATCTACTGTGTGGGAGTGAGTCTCCTTTCCAGGTACAGAGGTTAGGTATTGATGGACCAAACACAGCACTTTGTGCATGGTAGGTACCTCGTATATGGTAGCTGAATGAATGAATCATTGAGATGTGTGGTCTCTGATCTCAGATGACATTATCTAGTAGAGGAGGGAAAGACATGAACAGATCATGATAGTTCAAGACAGACTATGTTAAATGTTGCATGATAAGGAGAAATTGCTCTGAGGGTCCTGAGGAGAAAGAGATCACATCTGCCTCGGGGAAATAAGACTGAATGGAGGTGGTAGCTTCAGAGTTGGTTGAGAAAGCATCAGACATCTTTAGGGAACAATGAACCGTTCAGTTTTAGTGGCGGTGTAGAATATGTGTCTCTTTAGAGAAACTTAACTGTCTGAGTGTTGGATGGTCAGTCCATTGAGTTAGTGAATCTGTGCATCCATCTGGGCCAGGCCTTACTGAGGGACGATAAGTTGGGCCTGAAATTGAGTAATTGGAGGAAAAGAGTGGGCTGGATTACATGTGTGAGGTTGAGCAATGCTTTTAATGATCCCAAGCTGCTCTCCAGCATAAAAATCTATGTTTTTCCCCCTTCTTCTCTCCCTCCCCCCACAATATAAATGTTCTTCTGAAGATGCTGTGTGGCTGTGAATCTTGGAGTGCTGCAATCTCTGAAGAACTGATATTGTGAGACACCCAAATGACAGGGTGGTGGGAGGAAGGAAGGCACAAATTGGCCATAGTCTATTTCTAACAGTGCCTTAGACTAGACTCTAACCTAACCAAAACACAAAACACATTCTTTTATGAAGGGAATTTGTTCTGTGAAGTTTGGATTCAGTCAAAGAGCCACACTTGAGGACCTAGAGGGCCACCCCACCCTGGGTTAGAGGATCAGAAAAGGAGGGTGGAGAAATCCTGGGCTAAAAGCTAGGGGTTAAGATGGACAACTTGAATGATTCACTGACTCCCTCAGAATGTAAAAAGATATAGAGAAGGGTCTCCAACTTATTGGGTGGAGCATCTTTGGAACAACATGGACCATTAGAGAGGGACAAAATGCTAAAGGAAGGGGAAATCACACATGGCTGGAACAAATCACAGAAGGCTTTATGGAGGAGGTGGCGTTTCATTTGTTTTATAAAGCATGAGGTATATTAATATATGTAAAGTAAGATATACCTATTTAAACGGTGGTCTTCTGGAGACAGTGCCCCCACCTTCATTATCTGATGCAAAACAGGGACTCTAGGGAGAATCTATGATTCTGTGACTCTTATCACAGGGATATCAAACCACATAGAAAGGAAGATTAGTACCACAAATATATGAAAGAGAAAGGGGTCAGTTTTAGCAGAGGGAGCCTTATATCACCCTCAGACCATTTTGTATTGAATTTCATAGGATTTGGAATTGGAGCAAGTTTTTAAAAATCGTTTGGTCCAGATCTCTCACTTTATAGGTGTATAAAGGGAAGCTCGAGAGGGAACATGATTTACCCATGCTCACACAGGGAGTAAACAGTAGGACCCCTTTGCTCAGCTATCATTATGGTTTAACCAAGAAACAAGTCTTAAAATCAGATTTTCATTCATTTTCATGGCTCTGTCATGTCATTCTTCACGTGGATGTTTTACACACTGGGTTCTCATTTTAGGTTCTAAATATTTCCCAAGATGGATCTCTGATGAGAAGTTGATAATAAAATCATAGGGAAATCTGAAATGAATGACTCTTAAAATTACAGAGTTGGGAGGGACTTTAAGGATGATCTAATCCAACCCCTTCATTTTATAGTCAAGGAGATCAAGGCCATCAAGGAAGAACTAAGTGATTTGGCCAAGATCATATTAGTAAGTGGCAGATTTGGCTCTGACATCCAGGTCTTGTGACTTTCCCTCCAGCACTTTCTTACTACACTATATATTAAGTACTAGGTTCTACAAGGATACCTTTCCTAATTGGACACCATTGGTGAAGAGTAAACAGAAATTCAGTCGCCAGATTAGGCCTTGGTGCTTCAGATGTCATTGGGATTTGGTGAAGAGTCAGTCCTTCCTGCCTTGTATTCTGAGTTCTCAGGGGTCATAGGATTGTGGTATTTAGGGCTTATATTTTTTAGGTCTCCCTGATCATTTAGAGCTGGGATGGTCCTTAGGCACCATCTTATCTGACCCCCTGCTTTTACACATGAGGAAGCTGAAGCCTAGTGAGATTCAATGATTTATCTAGGGTCACATATGTAGTAATTAGCTGGAGCTGAGCCCAGATCCTCCAGCTTTAAATCCATGGCTCTTTTCAGGATAGCACCCCATTAATGGGAGAACAGAGCTGCCAGGTTAGAAACAACATGGACTCCCAGGACCTTTGGAAAGAGGGTTGGGAATAGTGACCATGGTTTCTCCTTTTGATGATGATTCATAGAATCCTAATGTTCTTCAGCTGTGCAATGTCAGGTGGCCAGTGCTGTAGGTCAAAATGCTCTTTCCTCAAAACAGAAGAAATCATGGAGTCTGAAGTCAATTAGGCATGGGAGTGGGTAGAGTCATTCCTAGGACTTGGCTAACAAAAGTGATCTCACCAGAGCCCGTGGTTCGATTTGGGCACTGATGCTCCTTCTGGGACCAGGTATCTGAAACTTTGGGGAGGCACTGGGCAATGCAGAAGGAGGGCATTACTGAAAATAGACCTTAGGTACTTATGTAGAATTAGCAAGAGGTGTATGCAGTCTTCAGGGAAGACTAGCACCTCGAAGTGTGAGGGCCTTTTCAGGGCTATTTATCCACCTTTGGTGTCCATCTGTCACCTAACTCTCACCTCCAAGAAGCTGTAGTATGTGCAGCGGCCACACCCTGGTAAAACTGTCTTGGCAGACAGGCCTAACCAGGGTGAGGATAGCCAACAGGCCTCAAACCCATCAATGAGTTAGGGAGATGTCCACCCCAAGCATGTGAAAACTTTCAGTGGCTGAATGGGCACATAAGAACAATTTGTTCCAAGGGCCATTAAAGCAACTGAAGCAGGCATTGTGGAGCCCTTTGAGCTTGGTCAGACATTGAAGATGCCAGGCTCATTGGCTGCATCCTGGGCCATCTCCGGTTGTCTTGATTTTTGTCCTGTCACTGGACTTCAGTGACTCTAGAAGAGAGAGTGAAGTTGATGATTTTATGCAGCTCTGGCTCACTTAAATTCAATTCACAGGCAAGTCAAGACATCACCTTGTGATGACATTGGTCCTCTTCAAAGGACAAACAACAGCAAACAACAAAATTAGCACACAGAGTTGGACAGGAGAATAGGGTATGGTTGCTTGGCAACAGTCCCCTCTCCTCTTTAACATATGACTCTCAGGCTGCATAGTGACCTTTTGTGACATCCTCTTCCTTTCTTTTTCCCATCAAGGCTGTCCACAAACTCTTTAACCAGATTTCACTTGGATAATAATATTGGGAACATGGAGTAGGGGTGGGGGCACACAATGTAATTCACTCTGGGTCTCACCTCTCAAGGGATGAAGGGAATGGACAGGATAAAGAGTGTTTTTTATAGGGGTTTGGACCCTTAGAAGAAGAGAAAATGAGGGAAGTGACAGGCAAGCCACAGAGGAGGAGAAAATGATGAAGTCACTCTGCTCTCCTTGCAGGAGGAGGGCCATCTAGGTTGCCTCTTGAGGTCAGCTGTAGGACCCCAAGGGGAAGCTGTTTGAGGGCTGTCGCCACTGTGGCTGTTTCTATGACTACACTGATACCTTCAGTTTAGCTTTCCTTCTCAGCATCTGACTCACAGAATGTCATTTGTGCAGTGGACTTTTTAATCCCCCCCCCCCATTCGCCTGCCAGATTAGCCCTGCCCCCCTTCTCTGTCTTTGTTTTCCTCTTTTGCCTCATCTCATGCTTATCTTTGAAGATGTGCGTATCTCTTGGATTTATCCCCTGGCTAGTTTTCTGTGAGTTTGGGGCAATTCCTGGGACTGAATGTCCTTCTCTGAGAGGCCCAATCAGATGATCTCTGAGGTCCTTACCAGCTCCATGATTTCATCATTTCATTCTGTCTGTCCAGTGCTTAACATAGTGCCATCTACATACAAGTAGCTGCTGAGTGAGTTTTTTTTTTAAGGGTAGTTTTCTTTCCTTTTTAAATTATAAACTACTAAGCAAATATGAATTGTGATGAATAGTGACTCAGTTCCCGTGGCTTATGGGCCCACTACAAAGACGCTGTTAGGTTTTCCCTGGGGTTTAGTCTTAAATGATACCTTGATTAATGACTCTTCTAGTTCCTGGGATTGGAGGAGGTAAGTTTCCTGGTGCCTTGGAAGCATCTGGGCTTGGTCTTTTCTGTCCCATTCAACTGACAGAAAATTGGGATGGAGCAAGTGTGGACCAAGGTGGGGGAGCTGTTTGCCTCTAGAGATCCATCCTCCAGCAGATGGTTTTGCTGCAGCTCTGCTTGGGAGGTTAATGGGCAGCAGATGTCTCAACAGGCATGCTTTCATTTTCTCCTGGAACCACTTAATTTGGTTGAGCATCTGCTTTGGCTTCTGGGTTTTTTTCTTAAGCCCCTGGTACACCTGAGCCTGAAAAAAGGTATAATCATTGCTTATGCTTAAGTAGAATTGAGTGCTGTTTGCCCCACCTCCTTCACCAGGGGTGTCTCCTGCAACAACCTATTCCAAGTTATATTGGTGGGAGAAATGTGGAGAAGGAGGGAAGGGGCGGGACAGAGCTAGGCCAAGCCCCTACCCCGCTGCTTGCCTCTAGTATCTTCTTTATTGTCTCAGAGTCTTGGTGTTACAAAAAATTAGAACATGGCAAAATGGATTTACCAATTAATAAATGATTGTCATACTTGCCTGGCTCTTGGGGGCAGAAGTCTCTTAGATTGGTTGGAAGGAGTGTCTATAATCTTGCCGTCCATATTCAAACTGCCATTGATCAACAGTGAATTATGGTCCCAGGTGGGTGTTGCCACTTGGTCTCTGCTTAGTGGTCATCCATTCTCCAATTTTAGAGGGTGAATTCCCCAAGCTATTCCTTTCATGGACTTGGTCTTTGCCCCAGAGATGCCCAAAGTTACCCTTCTTCTATGGACAAAGTCTTCATGAACTTTGTGGGCTGGGTTTTAGATCTTGTGGGATGATGAGTAGAATTAATTTTATCTTCAAGGCAGATATTGCTGTCACTTCTGTGCCTTTGAGAGCAGTTTCCTTCATGGCCGTGGTAGCCACTTTTGGTTTGTCTCAAGATTTAAGTCCCCACTTAGTTTGGGTACGTTTGTGTCATGTGATTCAACAAACTTCACATGTATTTATTAACCTTCTACTGTGTGCAAGACAAGACATAACATGGTACAAAATATAGAGGACCAGCCTTGGAGTAGGGAAGACCTAGGTTCCATTGAGCCCTCTGACACATGCTAGCTGCATGACCCTGGACTTAACTTCTCAGTCTCCCCAGAAACTAAGAATAAGTTATGGAAGAATTGTTTATCCTAGTTGATAAAGGGAGTTTCCACACTTGGAATTCCCAGAGCAGTACCTGCAGAATCATATTTCTAGACACCTCTCTCTTCCTCCCCCTCCCTTGAAAAAAAAGAAAGAAAATATGCAAAAAACTGTAATACAAATATGGAAAGCAAAACCAGTGTTTGTCCTGAAGGAGCTTATGTTCTTTCTTTAAAAAAAAATTATTGATGACTTTTGTTTTTACATCACATTCATTTCAGATGTGGCTATATTCCTAGCCTTCTCCTCCCCCATGTGAGACTTCTTTTTTAACGAAAAAAAGGAAAACAGAAACAACTGGCATAATGACCACATTTGAGGACAGCAAATGCAAATTCCACACACATAGTTCCCTACTTTTCCAGGATAAGGAGGGAGGTACATTTCCTCATGTCTTCCTCCAGGACCAACACTGTTCATTATGATTACACTGGTTAGGCCTTACTTTATTATACTTTTTGTTTACATTTAGTACTTAGTGTATATGTTGTTTTCCCTGCTCTGTTGTCTTGACACTGCATCAGTTCATATCAATCTTTTCATGCTTTTCTGAATTCCTTGTTTTCATCATTTTTTATGGCATAGTAATATTCTATCACATTCAGGGACCATGGTTTGTTTAGCCATTCTCCAGTGGATGGGCCCCTGCTTTGTTTCCAATTCTTTGCTACCATAAAAGTGCTGCTTTTGGTACATATGGGACGATTTGGTACATATGGAAATATTTTGGTACATATGAGACTCATCTTTCTTTCTTTGACTAAGGAACTTGAATTCTAGCAATTGACAAACATTTATTAAGCATCTCCTAGGTGCCAGGCACTGTATTAGATGGTGGGGTTACAAAGACAAAAATGGAACTTTTTTGGAACAGTTTGAATCCCATTCTGCTGAGGCACCTGGAGGTGAGGCAGAGATACCATATGTAAGCAGATTAAATAACAGCAACATATAAATTTTTTTTCTAGCCTTCCTACAACCTGAGTTATGGAAACCTAAAATCACCCAAGGACATTTCAAAGGCCTTCAATTTAATGTGATTGTTTACCCGTAGAGTTTGGCATCGGTCTTGTTTTTTCCATGCTACGGCATGTGTTGTTTTCAGATGGTGAGCTCCCAGAGGATGGGGCCCCTTGTGTCTCTGGGTAAATTCTCTTTGGCTGGTGCTTAGCCCACCCTGGGCAAACAGGTACTTTGCAAATGCTTCTTTAAGGTGATGGTAAACAGCTTCTGATTCTCAAACAGGGAGAGTATGTGTAGTGAGTCATGGGGGAATGTGGTGTGACAGATGATTAAACCCACTGCAAAGGCAGAATTAAGTGACTCTTAATTTGGCCCCTCTAGCATCCCTGTGAGAGATAAAGCCTTGGGGGCTCTTAAAGGCTGAGAGGTGCTGGTGATGAGAGATAGCAGGCTTAGGAAGGAGAAAGGGGGAGGAAAGAGCACCAATACTATGGGACCGAAAGAGAAATAGGAACTACACGAGGGGAAAGCATTTCTGTTTGAAGATTGTCACTCTGGGAAACAGAGTGGGAGGGAAGAAGGGAGGGGAAGAGAGGGGGAGAGAGAGGAAAAGGAGGGGTATGGAGAAAAAAGGGAGAAGAGAAACAAATGATGGGGAGAGAGGGAGAAAGAGATGGGTGAGTGAGAGGGAAAGGAGTAGGGGGCAAGGGGGAAGAGAGTGGAGAAAGGGGATAGGGGGAAAAGAGAGAGAGATCGAGAATGAGAATCTGAATCTGAATGTGGCATGTCTGGTTGTATTTCCTGTCTCTTTCTTGGTCTCCCGCAAGCCAGGAGTCTCATTTCATGTACTGCCCTGCTCCTCCTGCTTGCCTTTGTGAGTTTTCCTCTTTGCTTGGTGACCCATTCCTGCTTTGCATGTAAATGCCCCAGTCAGCCAAAAGGAGGGAGGTTGTGAGCTGGGGTGATACAGGGGAGGGCTCAGGCTGTGAACGCTTTAGCTCTTATTGCCTTTTTCTGGTTGCTTAGAGCCTTTCTTGGATTTCCTTACAGCCTCAGCTGTTCCTGCAGGACAGAGATTTCTCCCTTCATTATCATCCCCATCCTCCCCATCAACAATATTTATTGGGCACCCACTGTGCATGTAGAATTGTGTATCCATCAGATTAAGGAATATAATCCCTGCCTTAGTGGGGCCACAGACAGAGACATAGACAAAACACTAAGAAAATGATTTAATCAGAGCACAGGAGATGGACACATCCCAAGACTCTCCAGGTAAAATTAAACTGAAGAGGCCCTCAGCCAATATTTATTGAGAAGTTATCCAGGGAGACTGAACCTTATAGACACACTTGAAAGTCTCTGCTCTGGATTATGATCCAGTAGGATATTAACTCCGGAAAGGGCCTCAAAGAACATTGAATCTGACCCGTTTACTTCTACAGAGGAGGAAACAGAGGCAAGTGACTTGACTATGGTCATACCAGGAAGGATCAGTAGAATCAAGACTCAAACCCAGATTCTCTGTCTCCTTTACCTGGTGTCCTTCCCATAATACTCCATTGCCTCCCAGCCTCTGCCAAGTTGTGGAACCTCATAATTATATCAGAAGTCTTTGGGATTCCCTGAGTGGAGTATTTGAATCCACTTCTAAGTCTGATCTCAGAGATGAGCTCATGAATAAGGCACAGAATGCACTTTTGAGTATTTCGGGAAAGCAGCTTTGCCTATGAAAGTCTAATGAATTAAGAGAAAACCCAACTAGAAGGGTTTCTGAGTGATAGTATTTAAATAGCCTAATTTTTTTTTTCAAAGCACTTTGAGCTCACTAGATTCTTATGAGATAGTCCAGTTTTTATCCCCATTTGACAGATGACAAAAACTGAGGTCCAATGAAGCTCATTGACTTGCCTCCTGGCTATAGAGCCAATTCATTAGTCAGAACTGTGGCTAGAATGCTGGTCTTTTGACTCCCAGTCTTAAGATAGTGATGCTGCATTTGCTTGTGAAATGTTATTTTGGAGGCTGGAGGGACCAGACAGTTGATGCACGTGGTGTGCATGTAGGCAGCCAGGGCTTGACTCCAGCCTCAAAAAAGCTGGCATTTCTCTCATTTCAGACCCTGGCAATCTTGTGTTGGTTGAGTGGTGATGAATTCAGGGGCGATGGAGGCTTCAAGACAATTTGTGTCTTCTTCAGTCCAGTGCACATTGTTTTGTAAATGAATCCCAACTCCTGCTGAAAACCCTCAGAGCCCGTGATTTAAATGGAAGGGTAGAAGGGTAGACTTTTTCATGACAAGAATGAAGAAATGCCTGGTGCCTTTCTTTCCTGCTCAGCATCTTTCAGAGACAGGTGGATGGTTTTAAAGAATGCATTTCCCTTCTATTTTCTGAAGAAGTAATATAAAGTAATAGCCATATAAGGTAGAGGCTAAGTGGATGATTTGGGTTCTAGTCTCTGCTCCTCCACTCAAGAGCTGTGTGATAACAGTCATGTCTCCTACCTCTCTGGATCCCAGTTTTTTGCCCTGTAGAAGGAATGAATTGGATTAGATCAGGAGTTCTTAGCATTTTTGGGTCATAGCCCTCTTAGGCAGTCTAGTGAAGTCTGTGTACTATTCCTCTGAATAATATTTTTAAATAACTCAAGAAAGTGCTAAATTCACTTTGTTGTTCAGTTGTTTCAGTTGTGTCTGACTCTTTGTGACCCCATTTGGATTTTTTTTTAAGAAAGATACTAGAGTGGTTTGCCATTGCCATTGCCTTCTCCATCTCATTTTACAGTCAAGGAAACTGAGGCAAACAGGGTTAAGTGACTTATCCAGGGTCACACAGATAGGAAGCATCTGAGGCCAGATTTGATCTTAGACTTCAGACTTGGTGTTCTATCCACTGTGCTACCTAGCTGCCCAGTTGGAGGTTAGTGAAAATGAAGATGCATTTTTCCCCATCTACAGATTCCTTGGGGGTTCTCTGGATTCCAAGTGAAAAAACTCTGGACCATTGAATGATCCTCAAGGAACATCTAGCTCCTTAGTTACCTTGGGCAGTGATAGAATTTGACTTTTAGTGTTTACTAGGAATGTAGAAAAGTGTCTATCAGGATGTATCATCATTCTCCCAGTTCATGGCACAGAAATATGGAGGCCTCCTGGCCATCATGATGGATCTCTTGGGGCTGCTCCCAGGGCCATTGCCCTCATTCCTGCTCCCATAATTCCCTCCCTAATTATGACTGTCACTAAAGGACAGTCTAGCAAAGCAGTCCAACAGAGACCATCGTAGCTAGGCTCTCCCCACTTGGAATGCCTTCTCCACTTTTCTTTTCCATATCCAAACATACATCCCATCCTTCAAGGTCCAGTTCAAATCCTACCCCTTCAATCAACCTTAGAGTCATAGATCTGGAGCTGGTAGGTAGTTGAGAGGCCATCTGGTAGAATCTCCTCATTTTATAGGTGAACAATGAAAGCCCAGGGAAGTTGTGACTTGCCCAAGGTCCATGGCCAGTGCGTGTCAGAACCAGGATTTGAACCTGGTTCTCCTGGCTCCTATTCCCTGTTTCCTCCTTTACTTATTTACTATACTATTCATTTGGTATCTAATATACTTAATAATATATGGCCTCACGTCATGGCATACCTTGTGCTGGGGTTTACAATATTTTTTAGCTTTTTGTAGAGGCAATGAAGTATAGTGGGAAGAAGATCTGATGGAAATCAGCAAGCCTAGATCCTGGTTCTCGCTTTGCTGCTTATGAGCAAAATTTTGATTTAATTATCATCTGTTCTGATGATTCTCAAATGGAATTATCTAGCGTTAACCTCTCTTCTGATCTGCAGTCATATCTTCAACAGACTTTTGGATATCTTGAACTTATTCCATAAACCTCTTAAACTTGTCTAAAACTGAATTAATTATTTTTTCCCAAAAAACTTTCCCCTCTTTCTAACTTCCCCATTACTCTTGAGGTTACCCCCATCTTCCTGGTCACCCAGGCTCATGAGATAGGCATCATCTTTGACTCCCCATTCTCTCTCACCCCCCATATTCAATCCATTGCCAAAACCTGTTGATTTTGCCTTTGCAAATGCCTTTTTTTCCTCTAACCCTGCTGCTTTTGGGGTGCAGGCCTTGTGCCTGGACTGTTGCAATAGCCTGATGGTTGTTCTTCCTACCAGAGATCTCTCCCTGCTCCAGTCTGTCCTCCATTCAACTGTCAAAGCAATTTTCTACAAGCAGTCTAACCATGTTTCCCCTCTCTCACTCCATCCCCCAGTAATTCCATTGGCTCCCTGTCATCTCCAGGATCAAAGCCCTTTATAGCCTGGCTTTCCCTACCAGTCTTCTTAACATCTTATTGCACAGCCCCCTCCGACTTCCCCAGTACTCAGAGATCCAGTGTTACTGGCCTAATTGCTGTTTATTCTACACCATCTCTCATCTCTTGACTCCATGCATTTTCTATGGCTGTCTCCTATGCCTGGTATGCCCTCCCTCCCTCCCTCATTTCTTCTTTCAAATTCTGTTTAAAATCCACTCTTGGACAGAAGCCTTCCCTGACCTTCCCTCTGTTGATTATTTCCAGTTTATCTTGTATGTACATCATTGGTGTGTCACTCTTTGCATGGTGTCTCCCTGATTTCATCCCTCGTGCTTAACACAGTGCCTGGCACATGGCGGACACTTAATACATGTTTGATGGACTGACTGCCGCCTTCTAGCTTGGATTTTCTAAGCTTGTTTCCTCATCTGTGAAAAGAGGATAACATTACTAGCACTACTTCCTTCCTCCCGGGGTTGTTATGAGGAAGAGACTTTGCAAAGCACTATCTAAATGTGAGTCACTGTTATTATTCTCAGGCCCCTTCCAGCTCTCCATCTGTGATCCTATCTGCCTGTACCTTGTCTCTCTAACTAGATTCTAGGTGCCGAAGGGGCCAGGGGCCACATCTTCGTCTTCTTTATATCGTCCCCAGAGCACCCGGCACAAAAAGCACAGAGCAGAATAGACAGACGCTTGAAAAGTATCCGTTGAATAAATGAGAGGAGCCAGAACGACTGAAGCCAGCTTTGTACTCAGACACTCGCCTGGGGTGAGCTAGGATGGCTACGTGCTGGATGAGGAGGGGAGAGGAAGGCCCCATTTGTTTCTCCCCATGACGATGCCTCTTGGGAGGGGGCTGGGTTGACAGAGCCTCAGTATTGATTTTTAGGCCTGATGTGAAGCAGAGAAGGACCTTAAATCTCTTCTAGAAGCAGTGTGCCATGATAGAATGCAGGCTAGGTTAGGTCTAGAGGCAGAGGGCCTTGGTTTCAAGCCCCATTCTGCCAGTTACTACTCAAGTGACCTTGGGCAACTTACCTCCATGGGCTTCAGTTTTTCTCATATGCTAAATGAGAAGGCTGGACCTTTAAACCAATAATCCTAAGAAACTTGGATTCAGGGCAGTGTGGGGCTTCCTTTATGGACGGGCTGTGCATACTTGAGTTATACTAGGACACTGGAGCAGAGTCCCTAAGGGTGGCAGGGGTTTTTGTTGCCCACAATCAGCTTCATATGGAAGAACAGGTCCAGGAGTAATAGGCCAAGGACCATTACTTCTGGATGCTCATGCCATGACCCCGCCTTATTAGGAGGAATGTTATATACATACGTGCATACGTATATACTCACAAAGCATCCTATATATAATGTTATGACATATAACACATATAATAACATTTTAGTATAATATATGAACACAATATAATTATATATATTATATGTAATAAAACTTATCTACAATTATGTTATATAATGTTACTATGTGACATCGTATACAGTATATAGAGCATATATGACATATATGATACCTATATGTCATAAAATGACATTACATAGCATAATTATAGATAAGGTTTATTGTATAGATTATATATTATATAGATATATAATACACATAATATACAATATTAATATATTATGTTCAATATAACATTAATATATAGCTATATATGACAATATAATATCTCACGTATATAAACGTGTGTAATATATGCATATATAATATATTAGCATTTGCTATTTTGAGGCAGTATGGTATAGTAGAAGAGGAACTGGACCTGGGACCAGGAGACCTGGCTTCGAATTCTGATTTTCTCAGTAGTTTGCAAGGCTGACTTCGAATTGGGGCAGGTCATTTAACTTTCCTGAGCTTTAGTTTCTTCATCTGTAAAAACGAGATGATAATGCTTGTCCTGAATATCTTACAGTTTTGTTGTAAATATCAAATGGGATCATAGGAATGAGAGCTAGAAATATCCTTGGAGATAAGCGACTCACATTGCCTCCTCAGGAGGTGTGAAAGAGCTTTGTAATGTGCTATATCAGTATAAGCTGTTATTCTTATTAGGTCTGGGCCTATGATTTTATCTAGCACCTTCTGTAAGACAGTGCCTGGCACAGAGTAGGCGTTTAATAAATGCTTGTTAATTGAGTGTAAAGAACTCCTGGTGTGGAGCCTCCCTCCACTGATGCAAAACAGCAATGCTTCAGTAATTTATGGCCTTCCAGGGTCTTCTGGAGCACTCCAATGGCTTGCTGTTAATTGCATCTAATTAACAACTAAATTGTTAAATTTAGTGTGAGAGACATGATCTGAACCCTTATCTTCCTGATTCCAGGGCTGGTCTTCTGTCTACTTTGACGTGCTGCCTTTTCTTAGTCAATAGACAGTTGTTAAAGCACTTACTATGTGTCAGACAGTATGCCAAACTCTGGGGATAGAGAGAAAAGCAAAAGACCATCTTTGTTCTCAAGGGACTCACAGATGAATGGGAGACAGTATCTGGAACATTGGGTTTTTTTTTGTTTTTTTTTTTTGATCTGGAGCTGTGATTTAACTGGTTAGTGAACTAACAGCACACAATAGGCACTTAATAATTCTCGTCATATAATGAATAATATAATTCAGAACTGGGGGAGTGTGGCCTAGTGGATAGAGCTGGCTTTGGAGTCAGGATGATTTCTATTCTAGTCTCACATTTGACAAACTGACATGCGACTCTAAGGAAGTCACTCAACATCTCAGTGCCCTTGGAAATTCTATAAATTTAAAAAAAAATTCTGAGCTTAACAAACACTAAATAAAAACTTCCATGTCCACAGTAGAATAGAAAAAGAGAATTGTACATGAAACTGTAAATCTCTTATTACAATAAGTACAGCTTACTTTTCCTTTTAAATATGTAATTAATTCAGCCTGTAGCTTTCAAAACTATCCTGCTTGTCTGTGCTTCTTTCTGGCCTTCTTCTGTTCTTTTCTGTGATCTTTTAAAAAAGATGCTTCCATGATCCACTTTTCTTCCTTTTGTTTTTCTCCTACCCTATCCCCCATTGCCCTTTTCCTTTCTGCCACATCCCATTGAGAAAAAGAAGAGAAATAAAGCCTCTAAAGCAAAAACAAAGTCTCAAATTGACCGTGACTAAACATGTCTGTCTCATTCTGCTTGAATCTATCACCTCTCGTTCAGGAGGTGGGCAACATTTTCATCATAGGATCCTCAGGAATTGTGGTTGGTCCTTGAATTGATAAGAATTCTTAAATCTTTCAAAGTTGTTTTTTATGGTTGTTATTGTATAAATTGTTTTGTTTCTGTTCATACTACTTTTGCCAGGTTTCACTGAAACTGACCCCTTTCATCATGTGGTGTAGCATAATATTCTATCATGTCTGTACACCATAGGCAATTCTCTAGAAGTTTCAGAGAAGGTACTAGTAGAAGGCATTGGTATAGGGAGTTTCTTACCAGGAAGCTTCCTCCTCTACAAATGAAATCAGAGGTCTGGTTTAAAAAAATTAAAAAATATATACATGTATTATTAATCTCTGCTTTTCACCATTTAATTCACACCCATCACTAATCCCTTCCTCCAGCAATAAAGCATCTGAATTTTTTCTCATTATTTTCCTGGCCCAGTTCTTGGCTCCAGTCAGGACTGAGCCCCCAGCTGTGGGACCTGGAGCTTCCTGCTTCCATATCTTGTGCTCTGATGAGGCTGAGATTCAGGATGGGCTCTTCCGTGGCTTGGATCTGTCTCTGCAGCTTAGCATGTGCTAATGCCTCTTTTGTGACCCTGCCAAGATGGCCGTCAAGAACTGGAAGAGCTACCAAATTCATGTTTAGGCAGTTTTAAGAAAGGAAAAAAATCTATAAGAGATATAGGTAGACAAGTGGGCCTTATTGAGGAAGGGGTACTTGGGGATGGCAAAAGAAAACAAGCAGACCTTTGCCTGGCTACCCCTGAATCATGGGAAAATGGCGTCACGGAAAGGATTTGGAGCTGAGAGACCTTGGCTTCTGGTTCCAATTTTGACAGTTGCTTGTTATGTGACAGTGGGTAAACTACTTCCCTTTTCTGGGACACAATTTTCTCCACTGTAAAATGAACGAGTTGGATGGGATGATCCCTTGAAGCTCCAAATCTCTATGATTCCAAATGAGATAAAATCTTCTTCAGGGAATCACCCTTATAGAAATGGGGAGCAGAGACTTCTCCCTACTACTAGGGAAGGTAAGGATCTGTTTATAGAACTAAAGGGTTACCTGAGAAGTCTCCAGGTTGGCCACCTCGGCCTTGACCCCACTCCCCAGGGAGGCCTGAGAACCTTCAGCTGGGGAGGGGATTCCAAGGGTGGGTGGTGGCATCCTTCTTCTTCTAGCCCTATGATTTTTGTCTATGATTAGTCTATGATTTTTTTCAGGCTTCCCTCCCAGAACTCAAGTCAACAATCATCTAAAGTGTTGAGAATACAAATACAGGAATAAAGAAAGATAGACCCGGTCCATATGGCGCTTATATTCTAATGGGGGAAGACAACACAGAAGGAAGTTGAAAGAGACTGGGAACCTGAGACGTGGCAGGGAAAATCCAGAAAACTAGGAATATAGCCTGGAGAAGAATGAAGATATGGCCGGCACTGGGAGGGATCAGCCAATCAGAACAGGCTGTAAGGGATGAGGGGACTTCCCTCCGGAAGTCCAAGGGTGTGGCAGAGTTCTGGGGAGAAGAGATTTGTGTGGCGTGGTGGAGAAAGTCCAGAGAGTCAGAACTTTCTTTAGAACTATACCTCCAGAGCCCCAGTCGAAATTCCCCCAGTTCCTTGATAGTGCCGCCATCTTCCCAGTTGCTCAGGCTCCATTGCTCAGAATCCTATTGTGATGTTTCCTCCTTCCTCCTGTGCGCGTCATTCCAGGTCCACAGTAGCATTTGCATTTGCCCTCTCATCTCCTCCCTGGCCTTCATCGCCTCTCACTTGGATTATAATAGCCTCCTAATTGATCTCCCTGCTTCTAATCTCTCTGCTCTAGAACCTCCTCTTGATGCAGTTGACATGTCTAGCTCCAATCTCTTTGTTGAGAAAGAACCTTCCAAACGCCAAAGGTCTGACTGTGTCATCTTCACCACCCCTCGATGCTAATGATAAACCTTCTCCACTTTGTGTGGCCTCATCTCATGGTACTCATCTACAACGCTAAATTAAAATTAAACTGGGCTGCAGGTGGTGCCTTGAGCTTGTCTTCTTGTCGTTATTCAGTCATGTCCAACTCTTTGTGATCCCATTTGGGGTTTTCTTTGCAAAGATATTGGAGTGGTTTTGCCATTTCCTTCAATAGCTCATTTTTTACAGATGAGGAAACTGAGGCAAACAGGGTTAAATGACTTGCCCAGGGTCACAAAGCTAGGAAGTGTCTGAGGCCAGATTTGAACTCAAGAAGATAAGGCTTTTTGACTTCAGGCCCTGCACCATCTCTAGCCACTGTGTCAACTAGCTGCTTGTCTTAACCATCTTCAAATGTAGCTCCTGCTTGTCTCTGACTTTGAAAATCTCTTCCTTTAGGGTTCGGCCCAGATACCCCTTCCTACAGGAAGACTTCCTTGATCCTCCCAGCTGACAGTACTCCTTACTCTTTATCACATTCTGTCTTGTACCAAGCTTACTTGTAAATGTGTCATATTCCCCTATAGGTGCCCATTTTGTTTCTGGTTTTTTGTTTTTGTTGCTTCCACAAAAAGAATTACTATGAATATTTTGGTATCCACGGGGCCTTTTTTTCTATTATTGACCTACTTAGGATTCTTTCCTGGTTCCAAAATGCTTTCTAGGACGTTTGGACCAAGTCACAGATCCATCAATAGATTTCAATGTGCCCACCTTCTCACAGTCCCTTTAAAACAGACTATTTTCATCTTTTATGATGACCTTTGGCCATCGGATGGGCATGAGTCCATTTGGGAATTATTTTATGGGTGATAGCACATACATCCCTGGGCCATGCCACCTGCCTGTTTGGGGACTCCTGGTGATCTTTGGACCCCAGTGGACCTCTGAGAGTTATCATAAGGAAAACGCTTTCTAAACCCTAAAACACTATATAAATGTAAATGACATATTTTTTTTCCTTCTCCTTACCATTTTGTAAACTCTGTGTAGGCAAGAATTGTGCCTTATCTGAACTTTTTGGCTTCTCTAGTACATATCAGATAGTCAACATTGATTAAGTGCTTACTGTGTGCCTGGCTCTGTGCTAAGTGTGGCAAGCAGATTAAAGAGCAGGCTATTGTAGTAGCCCAGGCATTAAGGGATAAGAGTTTACACAAGGGTGGTAGCTAGAGTTAATTAATAAACATTAAGGACATGTAGGTCCTGGCACACAGTAGGCCTTTAATAAATGTTTTTTGATTATCAAGTGCAGGCGTTATGCTAAATGCTGGAGATACAGAAAGAAGAGGAGAAAAGGGGCATTTTTGAGAGATGTTATAAAGGGAAAAGTCAATAGGAGTTGACAGCAGATAGGATGGGAGGGAGAGGTAGAGAGGGAGAGAGAGAGAGAAAAAAAAAAGTCAAGGATGGCACATTGGCTCCAGGCCTGTGATCAGAGGAATATTGCTCAGAAGAAAGAGTGCTGGACTTTGAGTCTGGCAGTCTGGTTTCATATCCTAGCTCTGGTATACATCACCTGCCAGACCTTGGGCCAGTCACCTATTTCAGTCCAAGCTGATGGTCTTTCTGAGGTTCTGTTTCTTCATTGGCAAAATGAGGATAATAATAATACCTGTATTAACCTTCTCCCCCAATTTTACAAGTTATTTCTATCTTCTTACCAAGGGGAGAGATATAGGAGCAGCATGAGTTTAGAATATAAACTAACCAGGAAAAAAAGTAAAGAGAGGGGGAAGGGTGGGAATATGAACAGTTATCACCTCATAAAATAGAGTAGTGATGAGGGAAAAAGGGAGACAAAAAAAAGCATGGCTTAAAACTTAATGTAACCAGATGATCCTGAGAGTAAGTAATAATGAAATTGGAAGGTGGGTATCAAGCATGTAAAAAATGGAAAAAATCTGTCAGGATTTCCACAATCAAGTGTTTTCCCTGTCGGTGGTAGAGTTAGCACCACTTTTAGAACCTAACATAAGAATCTTTCTTGTATATCGGAAGACATAGAAATGACAAATTGAAGTGGCACTAAAGAAACAAGGACAGCAGGAACAACTGGGCCAGACCAAGCATACACAGAAGAGACCATGTTGAAGTGGACACACCTTTGGAGGAGTTGAGGGATCAATTTTTCAAGATATTTGGGGATATTAAAAATATCTTTTATTACAAGTGAAAAAGTCACTTAAGATATTAATCAGTGAACATTTATTGAGCACCTACTAGGCACTGTCAATAATGATCAACTCATATGCTTACTCTCCTTACAGAATCTTTATTGAGAGTAATTAACACATATATTGAGGGCATCTGTGATGAAAATAGGAGGAAAAAAAAGCAAGCAGACTTTCTTAGATGATATTTTATCTCAGATCACTTCTTTACATTCATACAATTGAATAGAAAGTACAGAGAATCTAAGATCCCACTGGGCTTATTATTTGTTGACTATAAAAAGCATTTGGTTTTGTAGAGCAAAATGCACTTTTGTAGCTTCTTCCATGATTTGTTTCCCACGCATGTGTTAAGATCATAAAAGATTTCCTTGAGAAGCAACGCCAGAGATGACTTTGATGATGTGCTGGTTAATTTTGCTGAGATCCTTTTTTTCTTTCTTTTTTATTCTTTGGTGTAACATATGGCTTCCTAGGTAGGTGAGGTCAACCATTTAGAAATGAAGGTGATAGAATAAAAAAGACAAATTAAAAAAAATTAAAAAAGGAATGTGTGGCAACACATTACCAATGACCTGATTGTTAATATCATGCAAGGCTTGATGCAAGTAAATGTGTATCACTACCCTGCAGGCAGCCTAGTGCGGAGGGAGATCTACGACGAGGTATTCCCTATAGAAGGTGAGGTCTTCCAGATATTCCTGTTTCAGATGACATTGTGCCATTTGCATGGAGCCTGGCAAACTGTGGTGTCTCCCAAATGAGATACATAATCCATCAAAAGATGTCAGTCTAACCACCCACCTAGGAAAAACTAAATGGGTGAAGAATGCCCACTGTCCAGATGATGTCACGCAGTTTGGTATGAAACCTACAGAACTGGCCAGTCATTATGTAGGTATTGAATAGATTCTGGATGGATAATAGATTAGTCCCACGATAGTATTTATGAAATTGCAGTTCTTTTCAGTGACCCCAAGCTTCTCTCTGAAACAAAAGTCTGTCTTTTTTTTTTTAAATGGGGGGTGGGGGGCTTCAAGTCATGGAATATCAACATCTCTGAGGAATCAAAATGGCAGGTCAACCAGAGGGCAGTGGAAAGATGCATGATGGGACTAAATAGGCTTTATCATATTATCAGTGATAAATTGTATGCAGAAAATAGCACGAATGATATCATTAAAAAGATAGACGCCCAGAAAAAGATGTGACTGAGGCTTGTGGTGTTGAGAGCAATGGATAAGTGAGAGACAGCCTGCATTCTGCATCAGTATCCATATAATGTAGGGATCACTTAAGAAGGGCCCGCTGTTCTTTGGGTGGACATTTTATGGAGGATTTGGGGGATGATGTGGACAAGAGTCCACTAGTTGAGATGGCTTGGAGGGTTTTTATTTTGTACCATTGGTAGGAGTTCTCACATGGATGAAATTACACATCCTTTGAAATTTACAAAGCATTCTGTGTTTCATTTGTAAAGATTCTGTGACTAAGTCAATTGGATCCTTTCCCCACTTGCTAGTAGACCCCTTCTTGGGTATTAGTGAGAGCTGTTAGGTGCTAGTAGAGGAGGTTATTTTGCGGCAGTGTTTTTAACTACCAAAATCTGTTAAAAAGTAATATATGGCGTGGTACCTGTTCTCAAAGAGAGTAGAATCTTGTAAGAAAGCAAGATTTTAATATATGAAACAGAATAATTATTGGGATCATGGGATCATAGATTGAGAGTTGGAAGGGACTTTTGAGGTAATTTATTTCAAAAACCTTATTTTATAGAAAATAAAATTGAAGGTCAGAGATGTCAAGTGACTTGCCCAAAGTGGTGCAAAGACAAAGTAACAGAGGTGGGAGCTGAACCCAGGCCCTATTCAGGCAGCAGAGGATAAAATATCCAAATATAACCAAGCACTAAAAATGCCCAGTCTGGAAAATAAAGTCTATGGTCACGGAGGAGTGAGAGTAATAGTGAAAACTGAAAGAATTGTGGATGTGAATCCAAGGCGGGGTTTGCTTAGGCAGAAGGGGATTGGAAAACTGTTTTAACCAGGGACAAATGGCAGTGAGCAAAAGCACGGAAGTGGAAATGAATATGTTGTGTGTGGGGGACAGAGAGGAAGGTGATTTGGAGTAGAGGGTTCATGTTGTTGGTAGTGTGGGAGATTAGGGTGGAGAGGTCAGGCAGGGTCAGGGCCTTGAATGCCAGAGCAAGTTGGTTTTTACAACAACATTTTTGTCAACAACTACACCCTTTACAGTTGGAACCTCTAGCGATTCCTTTCATTTGTTCCTGACAACAATTCTATTACATAGGCACAAGAGCTTGCTTGTAAATATTTAATAACTAGATCTCGGGGGGAAGGATTTATCCATGACATGCTTTAAATTTAATCTGTATTATAAAACATTTTTTTCCTTCACTTTTTTAAGTGTAGAAAATCAGCAAAACAATAAAGCAGGACTGATTTATAGCATTTGCTGATTTCAGAGGAATAAATGCCTATGCTGAAAATTCAACAAACCACTCTCTTGAGACAACACAAGTATTATTCCAATTTTTCAGTTAGGGTAACTGAGGCTCAGGGAGGAGAAGATACTTGCTTTATGTAACTGATAAGTAGAAGAGTAGAGATTTGAACCCAACCTTCTGACTCCCGAGTCAGGGCATTCTCCACTAGGTCAAGGTGCCCCTCTTTTGCCACAAGCAAGACTTCTTTCCCATGCTTTGAAAGAAACTAGAAGCAGCCATCTCTTCCTGCCTTGCCTTACTCATGGTTTCTGGTGCAATTCAGTTCAATAAATGCTATTTTTCCTTCTAGATGGTTAGCATTATGTATAGACTGGATAATCTCTAAAGGGCAAGAGTATACTGGTAAATATTTAACAACCAGGTCTCCAGAAAGAAAATAAAAAGCACGAAGGTCATACTTTTAAGATTAATTTCAATTATTAACATTTTCTCCATTATTTTCTTAAGTCTGCATATCAACAAAACAGCAAATCAGGCATTGAATTTTAGAATTTGTTGGGACTTCTGAGGTATAAATGCTCACACTAAAAAATTAACAATTGGCTTTTGTGAGTGCTCAAAGGTGGATCCAGCACACCTCTGCTAATAGTCTTCAAAGTGGGGGGCTGGGGCTAATGCTTTTACCCCCAAAGTGAACACAACAGAATAGCAGCCCCACTATTTGAGGCAATGTTTCCCCTTCTGTGTGTAGGCTTCCTATTTATCTTCCAGTTAATATTCTCTCTTCTTCAGTTACCTCAAACCTACTCATTTTCTTTCCTGGATGGTGTGAACTGAATTGCAATGAGCTGAGGGTCAGGTTGGAGACACCCTCCCCACCCCTCAACTCTGACTCCCACCCCCACCCCCATTTATAGCTTAGTTCTTCTGCCTTCCTTCTATCTGCATTTATAACCTGGTACTAATTATTCGCAGAGATAATTGCCCTTCGCAGGCTCCTCATTAATTGAGATTGCTTTTGAGACTCAATCAAAGAGAGAATTAAGTGATCTTACATGAAAGTGAAAAGAGATAGCTGATGGAAAAAGCAAGATGTACATTTCTGGAGCCAGGGGGTCAGGCCTGGGGAGGCCAAGTGTCTCCCTCCTCCCTTACCCTGCAGAGACTGGAACGCTATTTGGTGGTTAGTCCCCTAGTCCAAGAAACATATCCTGTGGCACAGTGGAGAGCAGCCTGGACTTGGAGTCAGGAGGCCTGGGTTTAAATTCCAGCTCTTTCTCTTATTACCTTTGTAGCTTTAGGTAAATCTCTTTAACCTCTGTGGGCCTCAGTTTTCCCAACTATAAAATGAAAAAGGGTTTGACGAGGTAGCTTCTGAGGCCCCTTCCCTGTTTCCGTCATCCATTCTGGTCCTTCCTGGCACCAACACATCCATGGGATCTGTCAGCACACTGGGAGCAAGTGGGAATAGTCTGATTTTTCACAGTGAAATCATCAGCCTTCTCCTGACTTTGAATGGGAAGCTTGCTCTCTCTGCAAAAGCAGGTAGGTCAGGTATCCTGTGGCTGCTTGCTAACAGAGCTAGTTTCTCAGCTCTAATAATGGTAGCTCTCCTTCATGTAGGATTTTAAGACTTGCAAAGTCCTTCATATACATTATCTTAGTTAAGTCTTAGAACAACACCGAAGTCAATGCTGTTATTATTCCCATTTGGTAGATGAGAAAACCAAAGCTGAGAGAGCAATGACTTGTTCTTGATCACGTAGTATTCCACAGAGGTGGAATTTGAACCCAAATCTCTGTTGATTCCCAGTCTAGTCTAAAGCACTATTTTCCCTCTCCCATAGACTCTCTCTATCCAAGATGCATAGTGGATGCATAGGTGTCAGGAGGCCTGGGTTTGAAATCTAGTTCTTGCTGCAGGACCATGGACAGGTCACAACCTTTCTGGGCCCTCATATCTCCAGTTGGAAAATGGGATAATTATATTTACTCTGCTTACTGCCCCCCCCCATTTACCTTTTTATGTCTCTCTTGGGTTTTGTATTTGAAGATAAAATTTTCCGTTGAACTCTGGCCTTTTCATCAGGAAAGTCTGGAATTCCCTTATTTTATTGAATGTTCATCTCCTTGCCTGAAAAATTATGCTCAGTTTTGCTGGGTTGTAGTCCAAGCTTCTTTGCTTTTTGGAATATCATATTCCAGTTCCTCCTGTCTTTTAATGTAGAAGCTGCAAGATCCTGACTGTAGTTCCACGATATTTGAATTGTTTCTTTCTGGCTGCTTGCACTATTTTCTCCTTGACCTGATAATTCTGAAATTTGGCTGCTATATTCCTTGGTCTACTCTGCTTACTTCACCAGGAATATTGTAAAACACTGTTTTTGAAAGCTTTGGAGAAATGCATTAACTGCTCTATAAATGTGAAGGATAAATATATAAGAAGGCTCACATGGGTCAGTGACCTTATATTAGTCCAATGGCCACTTCTTCTTGTCCCATATTGAGAGGCAGCATGGGATAGTAGAAAACACACTGCTTGCTACCTGAAGATTCCTGTCTCGGTCCTGATGCTTAGTTAGACCTGTGGAATGTGGTGGCTGGAAGGGACAGCTGGCTCGAGATGAAAGACCCTGGGTTTGAAACCCCAGATCTGTTGTTACCTTGAGACCTCAGGCAAATCACTTACATGCTCTGGGCCTCAATTTTCTCATCTATAAAATGAAGGGGTTCAATGAAATGTCCTCTAAGCACCCTTCCTGCTTTGAAACTAAAGTTCTATGACCTTAGATAGACATGATAGATATTAATTAAGCATCTACCACATGTTGGGGATAAAGAGACAAAAATGAAATTGTTCTTGTCCCCATAAAGCTTACATTCTCCTGGTAGGTTGCAACATGTACATAGTTAAATAAAGACAAGATAATTTTTCAGAGAGAGACTAGGACTGGGTAATGGGTTGAATCAGGAGCCTCATGAAGAAGCTGACCCTTGAGTTGAACTCTGAAGGAAGACAAGGATTCTGAGAGTCTTGGATGACATATTAATCTTTGCCCTTCCTAATGTACATGCCTGTTCTCTGTTATAGAGTCAATAAGAATTTATTAAGTGTCTTAATTATTAAACTTACCATGTGTTAGGCACTGTGCTAAATTCTGGGGATAGAAAGAAAGACAAAAACATTGTCCTCACTGCTCTCAAGGAGCTCCCATTTGGAGGCTGTGTACAGTACGATAAGGAAGAAGGACTTAGCTAGAGCAATAGACAAATGTAAGGTAGGAATGTTATTTTTATTCAAAAGGGACCTTGAGGTGTGATGGAATTATTGATGGCTGTAAACTAGGCAATTATGTTTCCTGTCTGTGTTTGTGTGATGTATTTGCATTTCTGTCTCACTGATTTTACACTGGCTGTCCCCTCATGCTGGAAACATTCCCCTTCTCACCTCTGCCACCTACATTCCCCAGCTCCTTCAAAGACAACTCAGATCCCCCATTCTACAGTCGGTTGCTTCTTGCTCCTCCTAGCTGCTGGTCCCTTCCTTCTGAGAGTGCCTTCTACTTTGTATCTATCTTGTATGTTTGTCGGTGACATGTTGTTTACCCTCTTTAGAATAGAAGTTTTTGGAGGGCAGGGCCTGTTTTTTTAAACCTTTCTTTATATTTAGTAGGTTTTTAAAGAAACGCTTGTTAATGGTTTTTTTTTTTTGGGGGGGGGAGTGGTTATCTCTAGCTCTTAGCACAGAATAATTACTTTTTGACACTGAAATGAAATAAAAAGTTTTTCTTGCTTTGTCTCTAAGTTCCTCCTAGGCAGGGAGTGTGTCTGTACAATGTAATTTTAGGGTCTAGAAAGCTGGATTCTGTCTCAGAGTTGGAAGGATTGAGTCCCCCATTTGCCTTCAGGCAGGCAGGCACTTAATAAATGATCCAAGACTTTTCTTGATTATTTCATAATAGGTATCTCCAGGGATGGGGATTCTTCTACCTCCCTTAGTTACCAGTTCTGCAGCCTAATCACCCTTACCATTCAATTTAATTACAATATTCATTAGCAATTCTATGTGGCTGGCAATAGAGCTATAACTAGGATTAGGTGACTGGGGCTTTGCTCCAGGGCACTAGAGGCTGTGTAGAAACAACTGGGCTTAGCGCCTAGTTAGCAAAATATAATTAGTTAAAATAGAAAGCTACCAGGGATAGTTCCCTGGCCCATCCTCACCCTGCTCTCACAGGGGTGCCTCCTCAGCAGTGTTCTGGGGTCTCGGCCTGTGGGTCCAGTGTTCTGAGGTCTCTGGCCTCTTCCCCACAGTAGTTTTATGGTGTCTCCCTTTTCCTTCTAACTGAATTTATTTTTAAAGGTTGATTATGTATTTATCTATTCATTCATTTATTCATTTGGTGCTGCTTGTCCCAGGCATGTTTTGTGAAGCTTTCTTTGGACACTGAAGTTGCTGATTATGGCTTTGCCCAACAGTGACCTGGACTCTTTGGGAATATGAGAGAAAGTTAAACAAAGTCCCTATGCTCTGGATAATTAGTGAGACAAGACTGGTATCCATCAATCAAAAAGAACAATCCAAGTGAACATTCAGTCTGATTGCCAGGTTATACCACATAGACTGTAACCACTGGAGGAGTTCAGAGGAGGAGTGAGCACGGTGGACCTGAGTAGGTATGGAAGCTTTCACGTAGGACCTGGGGCTTTGCAGGCTGGCTAGTATTTGGATAGTTAGAGAGCCGTGGGGAGAGCATTCCAGGTAGTTATAACCACATGAGCAAAGGCACAAAGTGAGACTGAGCATGGCACGTTTGAATGAAAATTCAAAATTGGCTAAAATGGAGAGTCCGGTTAAAAAGTCGTGATTGGTTGGTTGTTGTCCCTCATTCTCAAAGAGGACCAAAATGACATCACTATGCTTGAGTCAAGATTCAGTGTGTCTGACTGTGGCTGATCAGGCCAATGTGAGCTCGGAATGCTCTACCACAAACTGGGCACAAATAGTCTGTGTAAACATTTGGGGTGGCTACTCCAAACTTGCGCATCCTGCATTTCCTTTGAGCTGTTTCAATTCTGTTTTGCTCCTAGAGCACAGCACCTTTTCTGACGTGGGAACGCCATGCTGAGTGGTCCTGTGCCAATGTCTCCCGTGTCACACAATCAATTCCAAAATTCTTGAGAGAGTCCTTGAGAGTGCCCTTATGTAGCTTCTTCTGACCACCATGTGAACGCTTCCTCTATGTGAGTTCTCCATAAAAGTCGTGGTAGATAAGGCTGAAAAACTGGCCTGGGGCCAGATTTTGGAAGGCACTGAATGCCAGGACGATGAGTTTAGATTTGAACCTATGTGCAATAGGGAGCCACTGAATGTTTTTGAGCAGCAGAAGAGATGTGAAAGTGATGCTTTAAGATAAATCTGTTGGCCATTACAGGATAGAGGGAGAGTGGTTAAGGGCCTGGACTTGGGTGCCATCATTGGGAATGGAGGAGAAAGAAGAGTTTCTAAAAGCATTTCTAAAGTGGAACCAGCAAAACTTGATGACTGATTGCATGTAATCTGAGATTCTGAGCCTGGAAGGCTGAGAGCATAACAGGAAAGCTGGGCTTGGTTTGGTTGTGGAGGTGATAAGTTCGGGTTTGGACAATTTGAATTTGACTTCCACTTGGCGAGGTCACTTGGTGGAGAGCAGCAATTCTCAAAGTGTGATCCAGGGACTCCTGGGGCTCCCCAACACCCTTTCAGGAATTTCTCAGGGTTAAAAGTACTTAATAGTAGTATTGAGATGTTTTAATTTTGAATATGGTAATTATTGATAGAAATAGTAACTATGGATGAGAATAATCCACATAAACAAGAGCTCTTTCGAGGGCCTCAATAATTTTTCCTAGTATAAAGGGATCCTCTGAACCTTGCTTTAGAATTCCTAGTGTACAGGATACAGTATGCTAGGCATGGAGTCTGGAAGACTTGACTGAGAATCTTGCCTCTGACATTACCTAGAAGATCGTGGATAAGTTACTTACTTTTCTCTCTGTTTCCTTATCTGTGAAATGGGAAGGATGATCAAGCAGTAACCAGTGTTTATTATGTACCTACTGTGTGCCAGGCACCGAGCTTGGCAATGTGGACACAGATACAAAGAATAAAACTATACTTCCTCTTGAGGATAACTTGTAGCATCTGACCTACGGCTTGTTGTGAAGTTCATTTGACATAAAGTAGGTAAAGTGCCCTGTAAACTTTAAAGCTCCATATAAATGACAACAATTAGTCATGTCCAACAGGAAGCTGGAGATAAGGGCTTGGATGGCATGTGAGAAGTCAGCACTGGGTGTACATTTTGGGGTTCATACTGAGGAGGCCTCAGAGGACCTGGGTTCAGTTCCTGCCTCTGACATTACTTGTGTGACCTTGGGAAAGTCACTTTACCACCTTGGGCCTCAGTTTACTTATCTGTAAAATGAGAGAGTTGGTCTTTCAGCTCAAGATCTATGATCCAGGCAGGTTGCATTGTAGCAAGATTTCCATCAGGGATATTTTAGCTGAGGAGGAAGCACTTGGAGGGATAACACGTGTAAAGATAACGATGAAATCGTTCGATTAGTCGGACTTCCTGAGGTCTAGGTAAACATAGAAACATAAGGTACAGATCTGCACCTTGGAGTATGGCCATAGAGAGGAGGAGGCAGAGGATGAGTCTGAGAAAAGAGTGGTCAGAGAAGTAGGCGGAGAACCAGGATGGGATTGTGTCAAGGAAGCCAAAGGAAGAAAGGGTCTCGTGTAGAAGGAGGAGGGAGGCTTGCTTTCAGGAAGAATTATATAAACAGATGTAGAATGAAGTGAGCAGAACCAGGGGATCATTGTGCACAGTAATAGCAATATTGTAATGTTAATCAAATGTGACAGACTTTGCTACTCTGATCAATACAATGATCCAAGATAATTCCAAAGGACTCATGATGACAAATGCTCTCCACCTTCAGAGAGAACTGATGAATTCTGAGTGGAAATTGAAGTATAATTTTTAAAATTTTCTTTATTTTTCTTGTGATTTTTTTTGGGTGACATGGCTAATATTGACATATGTTTTGCATGATTTCACATGTATAATTGATATATTGATTGCCTTCTCAATGGATAGGGGAGGGGCAGGAGAGAATTTGGTAACTCAAAATTTTTAAAAAAGAGAATGTTAAAAATAAATGAATAATACATTATTTTTTGAAAAGGGAGGGGAGACTACAGAGTGAAATATTACAAAGAGGTCAAGGAGAGCAAAGACTGAATGGAGGTCATGAGACTTGGCCAAAAAGTTCCTTAAGACCAGCTCACTTCTCTCCTACTGTGATTTAATTCCATTTTGTATTGCTTGATTTCTGTAGGGATAGACAAACCAGTCAGCATCCTCTTCACAATGACCTGCTGTGTATCCTCAATTACTAGGAGACAGTTATTAAATCCCTCCTAAGCCCTCTCTGAGTTAATACTCTGATTTTGAGAATGTTTTGTGACTTTCGGTCTCAGAGGCAGACTGCATTGTGGAAAGATTCACATCAGAGGTCTGTGTGCAGAGGAGAAATAATTCACCGGTGATGATAACTCCATCCAAACCATTTACAGAAAGTGGTAATTAACACAGCTTTGGGGAGGGGGTTTTGGGGAGGAGATGATGGATGAGAGGCTCTCTCTTGGAATACGGATGTCCCTGATGTTCTCCCAAGGGCACCTTATTGATTAGAACAACGTAAGTTGATGATATTTCAGTAAATGGAAAGAAATACCTAATTCTGGCTGGCTGAGGACATGGAATTCCTTGTTGCCTTTCGTTGAGGGGCCTCCTTGGATTCAGTTGTTGGGGATGAAGTTTGGGGTTAGCCTTAGCAGCATTGTATAGTGGAAAGGGGGTTGGATTTCAGATCACAGGACCTGCTACTTAACCCTGAGATCTTGGGCAAGTTACTACAACTTTCTGAGCCTTTGTTTCCTCATCTGTGAAATTAGGGATTGAACTAAATGATCTCTGAATAAATCTATGAGCAGATTGGTCCTGCTCTACTATACCCTGTCCTTTGCCATCAATACATCAGTCAATGAACAAGCATTTATTAAATGCCTACTGGGTGTCAGGCACTGTGTGACTTGCCTAGGGTCATCTTTCTGAGCCTCAGTTCCCTCGTCTGTAAAATGAGGGGTTGGACAAATGACCCCTGAGATTTCCTCTAACTCTAAATCCACGGCCCTTCTTCAAAGTCACTCACCTGGGGACGTGGTTTACTTGTTCTGGTGAGACAGGCTTAGCTGAGGATATTTCTGTCCTGTCCTGCCTGGGCTAACCCAGCCCAGGGCTGTTTGGGAGTCTTCCAAGGTGCTGTCTGAAGTGGGGTGGAGGAGGCGGTACCTTGGGTATAGGATAAGCTGACTGGCAGCAGGACTAGGGGAAATTCAGGGTCCAGGATTTGTCTGTAGCAAAATGATGAGGAACGGGACAGGTGATGGAGGCCGAAGGGACTAGAGTTGGTACAACAGAGGAAGTACTCGGTTTCACGCCATCAAAAAAGAATCTGAAAAGGTCTTTAAGGAAAGGGTATGTCCCCTGTGATAAAGAGCAGAGGTTCCATTGCAAGGCTGAAATGGTCTCTGAGGGTGGAGCCAGAATTCATTCATTTAGTTATCCCTTTAACAAACATTGGTTAAATGCTTCCTGTGTTCTGGGCATATGGGATGCAAAGATACATACACAGGGGTTTGCTGTGTGACCCTGAGCAGCTTCCTTCCTCTTCCTCAGCCTCAGTTTCCTCATCTGCAAAGCGGAAATTATTATATCGACGGTATTTCCTTCCTAGGGTCCTTGGGAGGATTGGATGGGATAATGGATATAAATGTCTTCACAAATCCTAAAGTGGTAAATGTATGCCAGCCATTATTCTCTTTCTTGTAGTTGCTATTGTGAATGCATAGCTAGAACTCTAACAAGGGAGAGTGCTCTAAATGCCGAGAGCCAGGCACATGCCTGAAATATTTGAGAAGGGAGAGGTGGCTTTTACCATGGCGAGGGAGGAGGTGGCACCTGAGTTGGATCTTGAGGGAAGGGCAGGTCTTCTACAGCCAGAGATTGAGAGTCCATTTCCATCATGGGGTCCTCCGTGTGAAAAGGTATGCTGATAGGAGAGGGTGGGGCAAGAAGAAAAGATGAAGAGCCATCCCTTCTAGCTGGAAGGGAGGGTATGATGAAGGGAAAAAATAGGAGCAAAGACTGAAAAGGCAGAGCAGCGAGGTGGCACAGGAAGACTCATCTTCCTGAGTTCAAATCCGGCCTCAGACACTTACTAGCTGTGTGACCCTGGGCAAGTCACTTTACCCCCTTTGCCTCAGTTTCCTCATTTGGAGAAGGAAATGGCAAACCACTCTAGTTTCTTTGCCAAGAAAACCCCAGATGGGGTCACAGAGAATCAGATGCAGCAGAAAGGAATGAGCAACAAGAAGACTGAAAAGAGAGGTTGGAGCCAGGTTGTTAAAGGCTTCAAATTCCAGGCTCAAGAGGTTTATGCTTTCTTTGGCAGACAACGGGGAGGACCAAAGGCTTCTGAGTAGAGGAATGAAGACTTAGGGAGATGACTCAGGAGGCATGGGAGAGCTGTGTTGGAGAATAGTGAGACTAGAGTCAGGAAGAGCAGTTAGCTCTTGGCCAGTAGCCTACGGGATAAGAGACAAGGGAAGTCTGCAGTAACAGAGGTATTTGGGAAGCATTTGTGGGCAGATTGAAGAGGAATGAGGGAATGGGGTTCAGCACGCCCTAGCCCCGGGTAGGTTCCCATCCCCCAGCCTTCTTCCTTAGTAGGACCTTCAGCCTTGAGTCTGAGCCTTTCCAGCCCCTGCCTCTGGGAAGGAAGCACAGGGAGCAGATGTCAAGATCAGATCTCCCTGGCAAAGAGCATTCCAGGCAACAACAAAGAGGCTTTTAGTGCCTTCGGCCTCCAAAAGGAGACCAAGGAACTCTCTGGGCCCTGAAAGCTGATAGCCAGGAAGACTGCGAATAGCTTTTGCATCTGGTTTTATAAAGGAGGCACAATTGCCTGTGGATCAGGTTTCCTCCAAGACACCGAGGTAGGGGGAGGGAGAGGAGGAGCTGGGAACCATGACAGGCCCCTGTTTAAGGCCACGGGCAGGACCCAAGGGAGGGCCTGAGGGAGGAGCCCAGACTTAGCTCTGGCTGGTGGGAGACCTTCTGTGAAGAGGGGAGGAGAGGAGGGGAAACAGTACGTGGATGGGAATAAGGGTAGCATGATAGTGTATCATGAAACTCCTTTCTAATTGTCCAGGTGAGGAGAACCAACCCTACAATCATTTATTGAGTCCTAGTATGCGCAAAGAGGTACTGTGATGAAATGGATACACACAGGATGGTCTGGGCTTGAGTCCTCTGACAAATTGTAGCTGTGTGACCCTGGGCAAGTTACAATTGCCCATTGCCAGAGGCAGTTTCTGCAAGGGGAATCTCTCACACACATGAAATCACAGGTCCCACCCTTCTCTCTTTCTTCTTCTTCACCTTGTCCCCCCAAACTAGGATCCCTGCATTTTGCTAGGTGCTAGAGATAGCAAGACACAATGAGAAGTGTATACATGTGTGTGGCTATATCAAGTAAACAGATAAATATATGTTTTAATTCTCTGTAGTATATAAATGTGCATATATGTGTGTACATATATATATATACACATATATAAAGTTAGAAGTGATAAATCATTTAAGGATTTTTGGAAAACAAAATGGGAAGATATACATATGTTATATATTATTAACTTTAGATGTATGCTTGTACATTTTTGCATATACTTATCTCTGTTAGAATTTAAGCTCCTTGTAAATAGGGATTATGTTATTCTTTGATACTTGGCACAAAGTAGGTACTTCATAAATGATTTTACAACCCCAGAGAGCTAGGACCAGTGGACATTTATGCATTTTCTTTTAGAGGAAGTAGAAATTGCTTCATTATAAGGAAGAACTTCACAGCCCTGAGACCTGGTCAGAAATGGAATGACCTACTTCAGAGATAGGCAGCTGCTTGGTT
The DNA here is from genome assembly GCA_028646595.1 of Phalanger gymnotis. Classification (NCBI taxonomy): domain Eukaryota; kingdom Metazoa; phylum Chordata; class Mammalia; order Diprotodontia; family Phalangeridae; genus Phalanger; species Phalanger gymnotis. Next base: position 339,951,450 of record CM053624.1, read on the forward strand.
CTGGAAACGGTCAAACAGAGAGTGGACAAACATATGAGGGAGATGTAGAGGGGACTCCAGTATGGAACAAAGTCAGAACATTCATTCATTCATTCAGCAAATATTTATCAGACACCTGTTGTGTGCAGAGCACTACCCTCCTTATGTACCGGGTTGCAAAGATGAAAAGTGAGAAAATCCTTCCCCTCCAGGAGCTTATGATCTAATTAGAGGATACACACACAGATAAGTATAATTTGATGTTGAATGTGAGAGGGAAAAGGACAAAATGTTGTAGGAAGATAAGAATATTTTCAGCTGGAGATTAGGGAAAGTTTCATGGAAGAAGGTTTGGGCCTTAAAGGGAAGGCAACAAGCGTTTATATAGCACCTACTGCGTGCCAGGGATTGTGCTAAACACTTGACAATCTCTTTTGAACCTCCCAACCTACCTGCAAGATAGATGCTCTTAATATCCCCATTTACAGTTGAGGAAACTGAGGCAAACAGAGTGATTTGCCCAGGTTCACATGCTTAGTAAGTGTCCGAGGTAGGATTTGAACTAAGGTCTTTCTGACTCTAGGTCCAATACTGTCTATCCACTAGGCTAGTTCATTTTGATTGGAGTATAAAGTATGTCACAGTAGCTTAGGGACTAGGCCTGTAATTTCATTGGTGAGAGGGGCTTGTAGTGCTCCTTCTACCAGTACTGGTCAGCACGTTCTCTGTCACTTGGATTTCCTGGGAAGGTACATAGAGCCATAAGTAGTTAAGTGACTTGCCTAGAGTCACACAGCCAATATGTGTCAGAAGAGGGAATTGAACCTTGGTCTTGCTGGCTCTGAGACCAGCTCTGTTCACCACACTACACTGCTTGGAGGTAAATAGTGAGGAAAAAAAGGCAGGAAAGGCCCCCTGGAACCATATCATGGAGGACCTGAAAAAGAGCCGGAGGAGTTTACGTTTTATCCTGGAGGGAATAGGGAGCCAAGGAGGGTTTTTGAGCAGGGGAATGATGAAGTGCCCTGAGGCTTAAGAAGCTGACTTTGTCTGGCTCTTTAGAGGATTGTTTGGAAAGGAGAGATCCTGGAAGTCAGGAGACCAAGCAAGAGGCTCTTAGGTCTGAGAGAGGGATGATAAAGACCTGGGTCCCAGTCTTGGCTGAGCAGGTGGTAAAAAGGGGCAAGAATTGAGAGATTCTAGTGAGGTAGATTCACCAGAACTTGGCATTTGATTGAATAGATGGTGCGAATAGAAGGAAGAGTCAGCAGGGACTGAGGTTTCAAGCCTGGTTGGCTGAAAGGTGGTAGTACCAGCAACAACAGCAGACACTTGGCAGGAGGGGCATTTGAGGGGGAAGGTGATAGATTCCATTTTAGACATACAGAATTTGAATTGCTAGTTGGACATACAAGTGGAGGCCCCAGCTGGCAGCTGGAGATATTCTAGGACTGGAGTTCAAGAGAGAGACTAGAACTAGATATTGAGAGACATCTGCTGAGAGGGAGTGGCTGTTCCCTAAAGGGGAGGGGTGGGGAGGGAGAGAAAAGGATAGAGAGAGGGGGAGGGGGCAAGGGAGAGGGGGAGAAAGGGAGAGGGAGAGGGAGAGGAAAAGACCTAAGGTGGAGCCTTGGGGGATACTTGCCTTTGGGATTCTGGGAAGAAGTTGATGAAATTGTAAGAGCAGTCAGACAGGGAGTGGGAGAGAAGAAAACAAGGGGAAAGGAGGATATGGAAAGAAAGGGGGTGACCTAGTGCTTAGCACAATGCCTGTCATATAGCAGGTACTCAATAAATGTTGATTGATTGATTGACTGGCTGGCTAGCTAATCATATCGAGTGGAGGTCACAAGATTGTTGAATTTGGAGTTACATGGACTTGAAAACCTGGATTCAATTTTCTGGAAGACTAAGTGACACGGTATGCATTACAAGGACCTGGGATATTTGGGGAAGGCTCTAGGGAGGAAGACTGGAGGGGGAGGATTTAAGATTATATGACCTTGTCTAGACTCCTAGTGTGATCAGGAAATATCCCCCCTGAGCATGCCGGTGAGGGCAGCAGCTCTGCTGAATCTCTGCCATGGGCACCCTCAAGTCTCCAGGGCAATGCCCCATGGTCCATGGTGGTTGCTGATGGTCTCAGATGTGGCTGCCTGCTACTTCAGCCCAAAGGGAGGCACTGGGGGAGGATGGGAAAGAATGGATAATAAAGAAAAATATACTGGCCCGGGATAATTACTTCCTCTTCTGCCCTGGCTTCCTGTGGCTTTCTGTGCTAACCCCACTGTAACTCTTATTAACTATCTTTGTCATTCTGTGGGTGGGAATGTAAGAACCTATCTCCCCAGGGCAGCTGTCTGCCTGAGCCCACATTCTAGACAAAGTTCTTTCAGAAATTGTCTCCTACTCATGGCCCAGTGAGTTCTTCAGCCTGGGGTGTCCCCTCCTGGCCCACATTCTCCAGTTGAGTCAAGTGACATTCATTTAGGTTGGCAATTCAGATAACAATTTATGGTTATAGAACACTTTACAAATTCTATCACATTTAAGCCTCATAACTGCTCCTAGAAAAGGGCAGGCCGGTCATTACCTCCATGTTGCAGATGATAAAACTGAGGTTGAGTTGCCACAGGTGTCCCAACTATAAATGATTGGGCTGGAATTTGAGTTATATGTATAGAGCTCATAGCTCTACAGCTGGAAGGCACGTTGGAGGACAGCTAGTCCAATCCCCGTATTTTGCAGAGACCCGGAGGGACTAAATGTCTTGGACAAGGTGACAAAGGTAGCAAATGGTCCAGGCAGGAGTCTTCTGACTCCAAATCCAACACTCTACCAGGGCAATCTGGGACTTGTGATTCTAAATCCATTGTTCTTTCTACCGCATCATGCTGACTGGTCTAGGTACAAGGAATACATAAGTGTTACATTAAATAATCACTAACCAAAACGTGTCCTATGAGCTCTTGGTGCTACCGGCTTCAGGATGGTGACAGATCGGGGTGGGCTAGTGCTATCAGAGAATGTTTTGTGGATGATATAATATTTGGCATTGGTCTCGAAGCATGGGCAGAGATAAGGTATTTCTGGAAGGGAGAACGGTTGGTACAAGGGATCAGAAATGGTAATGAAGATGGTGAGTATGGAATAGGGAGAAGACTGGCCAGGCTGTTGTGGAAAGTAAATGTTAGTGGTGTAGGGGAATCAAAGAATTACAGAATTTAAAAACTGGAATGGACCTCAGTGTCATGGTCTTGTCCAGCCCATACACAAAATAAATCCCCTTTATAGCTCACGTGGAAGTGGGTAGATAGAGCATTTGCTGGAGGACCTTATTCAGAATAATTAGCCCAACTCTTTTCTTTGAAACTTTCCCCTTTGGTCCTGGCTCTGCCCTCCGAGGCTCATGATTGGATGGAGTGAATGGGACCAGACTTAAAGAAATGTTGCAGATAAGGGTCCAAGGGTCTACCCAGCTGCCCACACCCTGACCACTGGGGGATAGTTGGTACCTAGAGATAGCTCCAGGCTGGAGTAGATCAAAGCTTGTGTTCTTTTTTTTATCTCAGGGTCTCCAGATTAGAAAGGCAAGGGGGAGCTTAGAGATGTCAAGGCTTGTTTCCTCCCAAAGGCTCCCAACCCAAAGGTAGATGGAGTTTGGTCATTCAAGTGAGAGGCCAGCAACCCTATAGTCTAAAAATCTAGAACCTTAGAGTTAGGCCTTAGTTATCATCTGGTCCAACCCCTTAATTTTACCAAAGAAGAAACTAGCTTAGGGGGCATAAGGGATTTGCCCAAGGTTACAGAATGAGTTAGTGAGCTGGAGAAATAATCACAGAACTTAAATATTTTTTTCAAGTCGAGAAGCATTTTTTCCTCTTATTTTTAGAATTCATATTAATTTTTTAAAAAATTAAGTTCTAAATTCTGTCCCTCCTTTCAGTCCTTCTCCTACCCATTGAAAAGATGAGCAATCTGGTAGCCATTGTGTATGAATCTAGTGGCCATCTGGTCCACCCTATGCCTGGAAAAAGAAAATCCCTATTTAGCGTAGAGACTGTGGGGTTGCAGTGGATTAGAAAACACAGGACTTTGGAGTAGGAGGAATTGAGTTTGAACTGGAGTCAGTGCTGGTTACTCTGGGCTAGAAGTAATCTCTTGGTGCCCATTTCTAATCTCCCCTCTTGTGGGATACCTTCCAAGGCTGGTGGATCCTATGAGAACTTTGGCTTCCCCACCCTGACTTTCAACTTGAGGCCGTATCTTTGTGGTATCTGCTGGTGTTTGCATGTGCTAAACTAGAAAAAAAAATGGAAAATGTAACCTTTCTGTTAGGGAGTGCCTTACCTGGCTGTGAAGTCTTTGGTGACCCAATGTGTTACTGTTGAGAACTGAGTCACAAAGACCAGAAATGCTGAGACTAGAACCCAGGATTCCTGACTCTCAGTTCAATCCTCTTTTTGTTTCAAAACCCAGCCAGCATCCTTTTTCAAGTCTCCTAGAAAGTGGCAGTTAAGTGGTACCTTGAAGGGAGCTAGGGCTTCCAAATGTGCAGGCAAGGAGAAAGGGCATCCCAGGCACGAGGGACAGCTTCTGAAAAGACACACAAGTGGACGGTGGAATGTCATTTACAAAGAATGGCAGGTAGGCCAATTTGGCTGGAATATGTGGTGCTTTGGGGGTGGGGGAGAGAGAGGAGTAACATGAATAGTTTGGAAAAGGGAATTTGGAGCCAAATTCTGGAAAACTTAGAAAAATGCCAGGCTTGTTCTTTTTCTTTTTTTTCCTATAGAGGCAATGGGGAGCCATGGAAGCTTCTTGAATAAGGGAGTAACCTGGTCAGATCTGTGTTGTAGGAATATCAATTTGGCTGATGTGTGGAGTATAACTTGGAGAGGAGGGAAAATGGAGTCAGGAAACTAATTACAAAGATATTGCACTAGTTTGAATGGGGAGGGGTGGACAGGGGGGGAGAGGGGGAGGCCTCAGACTAGAATGGTTGTAAAGTGAATAAAGCTGAGGAGACAGATGCAAGAAATATGGAGGAAGAATGAACCAGACTTGGCAACTGACTGGGTTTGGGGAGGGAGGGAGAGTGAAGAGCTGAGGATGCTTCTGAGGTGGGAGATTGACTGACTGAGATGATGGTGCCTGCCAGGGAGAGGGGTGACTAAAGAACAAATTCTGCTCCATGTAGAGAAAAGACAGTCTCAGGATGCTGGAAACCCAGATTACTGACAAGGCCATCAGTGTCCCATGAGAAAAGAGTGGTGTGGGGACCTAGGACGGGGGAAAATTCATGAGCCCCAGGCCCAGGACTAATAAGAGAGAGAAAGGGTTGGGCAGAAGAATCCTGGGAGATTCGTCAGCTGAGGCAAGAAGAGAGGTTGGGCTCAGCTCTGTTTATGTAACAGTGAAGACCTTACTCTTGCTTATAGACTTCTGAGATTTCTCCTCAATCTTTTTTGGAGCTTTCCCATGGTTAGTTATTCTTTAGGCCATGGGTGGGGAATCTATGGCCCCTGAGGCAACACATAGCCCTCTAGGTCTTCAAGTGTGTCCACACTCAGGTGTGCCGCACTTGAGAACGTAGAGGGCCCCGTGTCCCCTCAAGGTCGCAGGTTCCCCCCTCTGCTTTAGGCCCCTATCCCTGGTCAATGTTTTCCCATTTTTGCTAGCTCTAAAAACTCTTATAAAATACCACTGGGGCTTGTGGGCTTCCTTGAGGATGGGGAAAAGCTTTGAAACTGACTAGTTTCTGCAGTGGCCTGGAGAGGGAACCCTGGGGGGAGAACAGATGGTGACAGCAAAGCAGTGGGCCAGGTGGATGGGTCTCTAGGGTTTCTGGGAGGAAAAAAAAAAACAAGACGGGGGGTGACTAAGGGGCTGACGGTGACCCAGGAGTGATCTGGAACGAGGGGGCACAGTACAGGAGACCCCTGGGGATCCTCTGTCTTGGAATAAGCAAACTAAAAGGAGACACTAGATTGCAGCATTTCCTAAGCTAGTCAGACCTCAGCTTGCAGAATCACAGAGTTGGAGAGTGAAAAAGGGTCCCATGGCCAGCTAGTCCAAGCCCGGCCCTGAAGAGTTCGTTTTATAAAGAAAGGAGCTTGTCTGAGAGCTCGGTTATTAATCAGGCCTAGATGCGGCCCTAGAACATTCCCCTTCCTGCCTCTCCTCCACATTGGAGCCTTCATTCCCAGCTTTCCAAGGAAGCCCTTTGGTGTGATCCTCCTTCCATTTGACAGTGTTTCTCCCCAAATTACCTTGAATGTGTTTTACTTCATATGTGTATTTATTTCTCCCCAAGAGATTATACTCTCCTGAAGGGCAGGGACCATTTCTTTTGCACACCAAACACCTGGCATACAAGAATGATACTCTATATGGTAGGTACTTAATAACAAAAAACAATAGCCACATAGTAGGCATTTAATAGTAAAAGCAATAGTACGCACAGTAGGTACTCAATAATAAAATAAAATGCTTGTGGAATGATTGATCCATAGTCTTTGTATTTTTGTTGTTGTTGTTGTTGTTGTTATTTTTGGGCAGGGCAATTGGGGTTAAGTGCCTTGCCCAAGTCACACAGCTAGTACACGTGTCAAGTGTCTGACGCCGCATTTGAACTCAGGTTGTCCTGACTCCAGGGCCGGTGCTCTACTCACTGCCCCACCTAGCTGCCCTGATCTGTAGTCTTTAGAGCAGATGTTGTTAGAACTGTGTGTTCTGAACAGTATCTAATATCCTATAGGTTCTTTTTTAAAATGAATTTATTTTTTATTTTTAGTTTACAACACTTAGTTTCATAAGTTTTGGAGTTCCAAATTTTCTCTTCCTCCTTCTCCTCCCTCCCAAGACAGCATGTGATCCAGTGTAGTTTCTACATATACCTTCATATTGAACTTATTTACGTAATAGTCCAGTTGTAAAGAAGAATTATAACCAATGGAATGAATCATGAGAAAGAAGAAATGAAACCAAAAAAGAAGGAAAAAGAAAAGAAAAAAAAGAGAGCAAAAAGTTTGCCTCTATCTGCATTCAGACTCCATAATTCTTTTTCTAGCTTTTTCCATCATGAGTCTTTTGGAGCTGTCTTTGCAGCTTGCATTGATGAGAGGAGTCAAGCCTATCAAAGTTAGTCCTTACAGATACCATGTGTCTGTAATCATGTATAATGACCTCCAGGTTCTGCTCCCCTCACTCAGCATCATTCATATAAGTCATTCCAGGTAATGATGAAGTCCATCTGCTCCTCATTTCTTATATCACAATAGTGTTCCATTACATTCACGTACCACAATTTGTTTAGCCATTCGCCAATTGAGGGTGTCCCCTTGATTTCCAATTCTTTCCCACCACAAAAAGAACTATTATAAATATTTTTGTACATGCTGGTCCCTTTCCCACTTGTATGATCTCTTTGGGATATAACCCTAGAAGTGGTATTGCTGGGTCAAAAGGTATGCATATTTTTATAGCCCTTTGGGCATAGTTCCATATTGCTCTCCAGAATGGCTGGATCAGTTCACAACTCCACCAACAATGTAACAGTGTTCCAATTTTCCCACATCCTCTCCAGCATTTATCATTTTCCTGTTTTCTCATGTTAGCCAATCTAAAGTCAAAATGGGTTCATGATTTAGGAATAAAGGCTGATACTATAAGCAGCTTGGGAGAGAAAGGAATAGTTTACCTGTCAGATTTACGGGAAAGGGAAGAATTCATAAACCAACAAGAGATAGAGAGTATTACAAAATGCAAAATGGATAATTTTGATTATGTTAAATTGAAAAGCTTTTGTATAAACAAAGCTAATACAACAAAGATTAGGAGGGAAGCAGAAAACTGGGTGAAAAGCTTTATAATCACTGTCTCTGATAAAGGCCTCATATCTAAAATATACAGGGAACTGAACCAAATGTATAGGAATACAAGTCATTCCCCAGTTAAGAAATGGTCAAAGGATATGAACAGGCAGTTTTCAGAGGAAGAAATTAAAGATATCTATAGGCATATGAAAAAATACTCTAGATCACTATTGATTAGAGAAATGCAAATCCTGTAGATTCTTAATCAATAATTCTAGAGCCATAGGATGTTAACATTGGAAGGAGCTTTAGAGACCATCTCCTGTGAGGCAGTATGGCTTAGGGGATTTGGAGTCTGAGGGCCAAATCCTATCTCTGACATGCACTACTTACGTGACCCTGAACTAATCACTTAAGATTCCCTGAACCTTAGTTTCCTCATCAGCAAAATGGGGCAGTGGGGTTTTCTGAGTTCTTTCCAACTCCCAGAAGAGGTTAAAACTTGTTAATGGTGGACCCCAGGTTAGAGCTCAGTTCTCCTGCCACTCAAACCCGTGCCCTGTTCATTAGATTGCTTTGCTCCCTCAGCACCATCCCTGCCTCTTCCCTTTTACTCTAGAAGCCCAATGTTGGGGTCAGGGATGGTCCATGGGGCACACAAGACCATTGTCACTCGGAAGCCTGGTTGGCTGAAAGGCCATGAGCTAATGGGGAGTTACTGCTTCTGTCTTCAGCGGGCATGTTCTCCTCTTTCTCCCAATCCTGGTATCTTCCAAACCCCTTGGTATGGGTTCCAGAGACCCTTTTCCTCTCCTTGAATAGTAGAAATGGTTATAACCGATAAGAGTAATAACTGACAATAATAGTTTATACTATATGGCGGTTCTGTGGTTCTATGGTTTGCAAACTATTTGATGAATCATAGCTAGCACTTGCCAACATTATTTAACTTGACCTTGGCAATGATCTTGTGAGGAAAGTGCTGTTACTATCTCCATCTTATAAGTAAGGAAATCAAAGCTCATAAGGATTTAATGACTTGCCCAGGGTTACCCAGCTTGTAAGTGTCTGAAGTGGGTTCTCAGCACAGGACTTCCAGACAGACAGGTAGGTAGATAAGTAGAAGGATAGATACATAGTCAAGAACTCTCTCCAATACAACCCTGCTGCTTCTTAGATTGTCTAGAGAATTCCTTTTTTTCCCCACTGGACAACACCCTAGTTATGTATTCAGCAAACGCTTAAATATCCATTGTGTACAGAGCACTGTGCTAAGACCTGGGAGATATACAAAGTTTGGATAAAACCCAGTTCCTGACCTCATTGAGTTTATAGTCTAGTAAGGTGACAAGACACACATACAGAGGGGAACTAAGAAAATTGCTTCCCACTACACATAGTAATATATGATAACTATATTAGAGGTCTGGAAAACAAGGTGCTGTGTATCTGAGTGGGAGGGCCATTACCAACTTTGGTGGGTAGTGTGTCTGGGCAAGGCAGAGGGAATCAGGAGGGGTTTCCTGGAAGAGGTGGCATTTGACTTGAGTTCCTAGCTATCTTTTTGGATCTAACTTATGTTTAATTGGTTTAGGTAACTGAGAAATTAGGTTAAGTCACTCATCCCAAGGCACACAGTCAGTATATGTATTTGGGAGTCTTTATTTTAACTACCACTCCCATTGACAAAGGCTAACTACCTACATCTCACCCCCAGGATTCTAGGGGTACCCCCAAGAAGCAGAGGGTTTCTTCTCTAACACTATTGGCTCAAGTCTCCATTCTAGCTTGTTCTCCTCTATATCAGTATAGTATTGTTATATAATTATACACTATAGTATATATATATAATATATATACCACATATATAATGTGTATGATATATAGTATATAATATAGTACTATCAATTTAAACCCTTATCTCCTTGATATCAAGCCTTATCTGTGACAACTACTAGATATGTGACTTTGGGCAAATCACATCTGCCCAGGCAAATGCAATAACTGAGGAATCTCTGACATCTTTCAGGGGAGGGAATTCCACACCAGGAGCTCCCTATACTGATAAAGCCTTAGGTTTTCTCTAGCAGTTTTCTTTTGTCAACATGCTGGTGCCTGCCAGTCCCTTTAACTCGCCAAAGCCAGCCACCGAATGGGTAATAAGAGCACTTCAGTTGGCACAACGGAAGCCTTAAGTCAGCACAGGGCTCTGATTTCAGGGCATTTCCTGTCTTCGGGACCACTCATCCCTTTCCTCTTCACCTCCCCCAGAGCCAGCACGAGCACTCTGTCTTTTCCTCTGCTCTCCCTCCTTCCATCTTTCTTCCTTGACTCTCTCTCTGCCTGTCTGTCTCTTCTCTCTCCTTTGGCTCTCATTCCTCTCTCTTGTCTTTCTGTCTCTGTTTATCGATTCTATCTCTCCCTCCTTTCTCCCCTTCTGTCTGTGTCTCCATCTCTGTGTCACTCCCTCCTCTCTCTTATTGCCCTCTCACTTTCTTTTTCTGCCTTTCTGTCTCTGTTTATCGATCTCTATCTCTCCCTCCCTCCTTCTTCTTTCTCCCCTTCTGTTTCTATCTCTGTCTTACTCCCCTCTCTTTCTTCTTGCTCTCTCTCACTTTCTTTGTCTTTATGTCTCTGTTTATCGATCTCTGTTTCTCCTTCCCTCCCACCTGTGTGTCTCTTTGTCTATCTATCTCTGTCTCTGTCTCTCACTTCTCTGTCTGTCTATCTTTCTGTTGTCTGTCCTGCTTCTCATTCTGAAATACCAGTCTGTAATGGTTCTTCTTTAAACTTGAGCTGATATGGTCCCAGGCTGCTCTTTCTCATCCCCAGCTGTGTAATTGTGTGTATACATGCTGCCCTGAGGAACAACGGGGCTGCCTCTTTGGGTACAGAAATGGCTCGGCCTCTCAGTCATGTGACGGGGCCCTGGGTCTGTGCACATTCCATAACCCAGCCCTGCTCCTAACTGGAAACAGACTCTGCGGGGCTGACACATGTGGAAAGCCCAGCTTCTCTCTAGCCAGAGGATCCTGGCGTCTATTTGCATGAAGTGCCTTGGAGATTGTTTTTAAAGGGACTTGAATGTCTCCCAAGACCCTATGCCTTGTATTCCAGGTCAATGCTATTTACAAATATCTTTGGAGTTCCCTTTCTCCTTTAGTTATATTTTGGTTGGATTATGTTTGGTTGTTTTTGAAGCCCAGGATACCGAGTCAAATTCCCAAAGGACTGAGTGATTAGAGACTTGGAGAAGTTCCTCTACTTCATGGGTTGGGGGTTGGAAATAGGTAAGATACAGACACTTTTCACCCCCTTTCTAGGAAGGTTAAGAAAGCTTCAAGCCTGGGCCTTTGAAGACCTACCCAGGGAGCCAGGCCTCCTAAGAAACTCCTGGCCTGTTTTGTGGAGGGTATACCACCCTGGCAAGAGCCTCTCTAGAAAGATGGTCAGTGGGACCTTCCTTCTGTGACTCCACAAGAAAGAACTCATTTTATAGGAAAGGAGCCCACTCTCCAGGGAGCCCAGAGTCTGTTGAAACCTACAATGATTCTCTCTTGCTTGAAGAAAAGTCATAGAATCGTAGAAGGTGAAACACCTCCCCTCTCTGGGCCTTGGTTTCTCTATTTGTAAAATGAGGAGGTTTGACTTCATCTCTAAAATCCTTTCTAGTTCTAATTTTCTTTGATTCTTAGAATGCTAGAGAAGAGACCCTGAGAGATCCTCTGGTCTAACCTCCTAGGCTAAGTCTAAAAACGGTAGCAGCAACCCATTAGCTCATGCCTCATTTGTTTCTGTATAAGTAAATTTTTCAGTTTAGTGAAGCTTATATCTTTAAGGACAGATTTAAAAAATTTAGTCTTAGAGGATGGAAATCTTTCCAAAACCTTTACCACAATACCTTTTCTTCTTATGGCATATCTTGTAACCTGTATGCCAGTAGATCTTCGTCTCTTTTGTTCTATTAGAAGGACCAGATTCAATTTTAGGTCTTTTCTCCAATATAAAAAAAAAAATCTCCATGGCTCACTGCCCCCACCCAGAAACCTCCCCTAGAAATATCAGAATCTAAGAGATGACTAGAGTTGTTTGCCTATACATTAAATGTGCTCAAACTACTCTGTTTTATGAATTCTCATGTCTATTTTATCAAAGTAATTTTTTGTCTATAATCTTATCAGCTGTCACCTCCTGCTACTATCACTGTGTTAGAACTTGAATTTTAGGATCTGCTGCAAGTTGTGAAATTGTGTTGAATTCGGTGATGCATTTAAGTTGATTAGAATTTGTGTAAAGTTGATTAGAATCATGTGTAAAGTATGAGTAAATGAGCTTTGAGTAAATGGTTTGAGTAATTGTCTTGGTGATTAAAATCTTGATTTCCAAATCTTGTGCCATCTATCTTTTCAGTTCAGGGACTCCCCCCCACCCTTGCTTTTCCTCTCCAATGTCAGCTGTTTTTCTGGGTCATGGAGGTTGTTGGAGAAGTGACCTCCAAATAAGTGAGGTGTCACCGTCTTGATGGGATCGTGTGATAATAGCATTTCTCTGGACACATTGGCACATAGCATTGACCCGAGGAGGACAGTAGCATCATAGCAAAATTCTATGACTGTGGTGAAGCTCCAAGGCACCAGATGCCAGCTCTGACTTCCTTAACTCCTTAGGCTATAAGAGAATGGAAATGATTATCCAACATTAGTAGCCGCTCTTTGGGGGGAGATACTGTGACCGCTTTCCATCTAGGGCCACCCCTCCTTGAGAGAACATAATTCATGAGATCCATTCAGCTCCTCTCTGGTATGTTAGGGTGTGACTCAAATTCTTCTGCTGTTTTTAAGCCTTTTCAGCAAAATCTTCTGGATTCCAACCCTGGAGAGCCTCCTTCTCCCCCTCCCCCCATCCTGGGCTGGAGTCAAGTCATGGGAGTGTTTTCTGTAGAAAAGATTGAAAACTCGGTCCAAGCCAAACAGAAAGACAATATTACGAAGCCAGGAACTCTGTGGCAGTGTTGAAGCTTGCTTCCTTTTCCTTTTCCACAGGCTCTATCAAAGCCTGTGTTGCTTTGGGCTCACAGGTTCTCTGCTTTGTAATTTTTTTCATAATAATAACTAACATTTATAAATCACTTTAAGATTGATGAAACACTTTGGACAATGATCCTGTGAATTAGGGGCTATTATTATTCTCATCTAATAGATGAGGAAACTGATGAGGAGAGAGGTTGAGTGACTTGCTCAGGATTTGAACCGAGGTTTGTTGTCCTTCATAATACCACATCTGCCATTCTCTCTGGTGCTTTGGGGATGGGGAGGGGGCTCTTTCCCTCCTGTCACGCTGCTGACAGCCCACCCTCTTCTCCCTCCTTATTATACATCTTAAGCTATGCTGGGTAAGCTTAGTTGTGAAATATTGGGTAGTAGAATTTCTTCAGGTATGGGTTGGACCCATTGGCCCTTCAGCTTCCTTCCCTTCCTGAAATTCTGTGATTCTGGGATCCAGGTAGATGTCATTGTGATTAATACAAACTTATTTAAATGCATCACCGAATTCATAGTAGTTTTAAAAATTACTTTTCTCAGTCAAGGGTAACAAGTCCAACTGTTATTGCATGGGGTGCTACAACATTTTTTTTTTTTACATTTGAAAGAGGTTCTCACACTTGGAAAAAGTTGGGAACCAATGATGACACATTTTTAAAATTTCTTTTTTTGATCAGATGCTGTGATTTCATTGATGGTAGGGCAGAGGTGTCAAACACACAGCCCTCAGGCTGCATGCTACCCATAACACTTCCAAACCTTCCTGGACCAAATTAAAATGTAGTTCTATCTGATTTCAGTGTGTTGATGTATTAATAAAAAAGAAATATGTAAACATGTGTGGTTTTCTAAGTCAGTATTCAGGCAACAGGGATCCTTATATATGGCTTAATGCTCCTGTTTTTTTTGAATTTGTCACCACTGGTATAGAGAACCCCAGTGAATACACTCCCATTACCAGTGTAGATTAGCCCCTGTTCTGGAACTGATCATCTCAGAGAGTTGCCTGGTGGCAGTTAAAGGTTGAGTGACTTGCTCAGGGTCATCTAATCAGTAGAAATCAGAAGTGGGATTTGAACCGAGGTTGCCCAGCTCTCTATCTGCTGTTGCATGCTGCCTCTGTTCTTTTACAGACGAGGAAACTGAGGCTCGGGCAAGTTAAATGACTTGTCCAACATCATACACTTAGTCACGGACCATCCAAGAGCCAGAACTGAGGCTCTCTGGACGTCCCCATCATATCATGCCATTGTGTCATGTTGTGATCGGTCGTATCCAATGTATCCTTACGCTGTATCATCTTCACCTACCATGCTTTCTGAAATGAAACATAGTATCATGAAACTGGATTCCCCCTAAGAGTTACCCAGTCTGTCCCAGAGAGATCCCGAATTTAGTGATACCTGAATGATTCATGTAAATAGATCAGGATAAAAACTCAGGAACTTGAAATTTCTTCACCCAAACTTATTATCTAAATAGTTCAAAAGTATAAATATATAGTCATTATATACGTATGTACACACACACACACACACACACACAAAATGGTCCACTGACCCAAACTCCAGATACCTAGATTTTTCAAAATAAATCATAACAATAGCTCACATTTATATGTTTCATAAGGCCTTTTTTCCCCTCATTCAATCCTCACTCCATGAAGTAGGTGCCGTAATTATGCCCATTTTGCAGATGAGGTAACTAATTTGGTCCAGGGAGCTAAAGTGACTTTCCCAATATCCCACAGCAGGTAGGGGTCTGAGATGAGATTTGAACCCAGACCTTCTGGGCTCCAAGCCCCGTTCTCTTTTCCTATGTCACACTGCCTCTATGATTTCCTAAAAGCATGAAATTTAAGGCACTTTTGAGAACTTCAACAATGGACATTGAGGAAGCACCTATTAAAAGCACATTCCGCTGATGGCAGACAGTACTGACCGTGTGACCTTGGGCAAGTCACTTAAGTCTCCTTCATTTCTTCAGTTATAAAACGGGGTTCACTATAGCACCTACCTTGAAGGAATGCTGTGGGAATCCAGTGAGATAATATAAGCAGAAGTGCTTAGCACATCGTAGGTGTGATATAAATGTTTTTTTCCCTTTTGCTTATGCCCTTTTTTTAACTAGGTACTTGGGGGTAGAGAGAGAAATTAAACAAGGTGCCCCCTCTGTTCTCATGAAACTCATAATCTAGTAGCAGGTATAACCCAGATCTTAATGAGTATAGTACAAAATGATTCGTAATCAGTTCAGTCACAGAGGTTGAAGCCAAGTACAGGTGTGGGGAGAAGGCGTGCCAGAAAGAAGATTAGAAGATGCATAAGATTTCAACAGGTGGAGATGAAAGAATGGAGGGTATTTATTACAAGTACGTATTTGGGAACATTCTGTACCAGGCAGCCAGGTGGTGTAGAGTATAGAGTGGCAGACCTGGAGTCAAGAGGACCTCGGACACTGTGTGTGACCCTGGGCAAATCACTTAACCCTGTTTGCCTCAGTTTCCTAATCTGTAAAATGAGCTGGAGAAGGAAATGGCAAACCACTCCAGTGTCTTTGCCAAGAAAACCACAAATAGGGTCACAAAGAGTTGGAGATGACTGAGTCCAACAACCTTGGGAACAAAATGAACAAAGGCCCAAAGGTGGGACCAGGACAGATATTAATAGGGGACAGCAAATTGCCCACTATGCCTATATCATAGACATGTGGAGGGTGTGGTGTGAGAATTTCCAGAAACTTCCAAGAGCTGATCACTTAGAAGCCAATGGTGGGGAGGGGTTCAGGGAATGACCCCACCCCCACCCCAATTAGCTGATAACAGTGGAAGGAGGGATTGTATGCAAATTAGGCTTTTCATCTCTTTACTCCTTCCCCCTCACAGCCCACCCCTCTCAAAAGGAAAAGGTCACTGGAGTACAGATCACTTGGTTTTAGAAACCAGTTGATCAGCAGGTAAAAGGGGAGAGCTGATGGAGCCACCTGTGGTCTAGCGAAGGGGAGGGAGCAAACTTTTATTAAGCATCTGCTGTATGCCAGAACACTGTTGTGCCAAGCGCTTAACAAATATGGTTTTATTTTATCCTCACAACAACCCTGTGAGGTAGGTGTTATTACTAGCTATAATCTGCTGTTGAGGAAACTGAGGCCGATAGAGGTTAAGTGACTTGCCCAGGGTCATACAGTGTCTGAGTCTGGATTGGAACTCGAGTCTATCCTGACTCCAGGCCCCCATGATCTGTGGTGCCCCCTTGCTGCCTAGCAGAAGGCGCAAGGATCTGTTATGAGGCAGCTTGAGTCTGATCCTTCCTCTCCATCTAGTCCTCATGTGACCTTGGGTAGATCTTTAGTTCTCAAATGTGTAAATTGAAGGGGTTGGTCAGTATGGTCTCTGCTTCCCATTGAAAGATGAACTTTTTTGAGGTTTTCAATTTGGAATGAAAAAGGTAGTTCTTGGCCCCACCCTTGTTTTAAGTAAACTTAATACAGTATCCACAAAGCAGGGAAATGATTCATTTTGTGGAACTAAAAATCTTATTTTCAGCTTGGAGTACCCATGTTACATCGTGGTCCATGCTGCCAGAGTGTGACTATTGTGGTCAGGCCAGCTCCCTTCACATTTGAGAAGACCTGGAGGAGTAAAAGAGGGACTAGCCTTTCTGGGATCTGGGATGCTAGGCACCAGGGATGCCAGTTGACTGTATTGCTGGGAACAGGGAGTGTGTGAAAGGGAGGAGGATGAAATGAGATCGGAAGGACAGGCAGAAGCCAGAATATGCGTGAAGGGTGAGAATTTTGTATTTTATCCTTGAGGAAACATAAAGAAAGAAGTGAATTATCATTATTGTTGTTAGGAGTGAATGAATGTGAATAAACGAAGAAATAATTCATTAAGGGCTTCCCTTGTGCTAAAAATACAAAAAAGT
The DNA here is from genome assembly GCA_028646595.1 of Phalanger gymnotis. Lineage (NCBI taxonomy): Eukaryota > Metazoa > Chordata > Mammalia > Diprotodontia > Phalangeridae > Phalanger > Phalanger gymnotis. The sequence continues at coordinate 339,968,214 of CM053624.1, forward strand.
AAAGGCAGATTCTGCCCATGGTAAGTTTGTATTCTAATGGAGAGGGATAGACCCAAGCAGGGGAGAGGTGGCCAGAGAGGGCCATTTTGGTTTCCAAAGTTACAGGGATGTTAGGTTGGACTAAAAGGGAGCAGATTACATCTACTTTTTCTAGTAGCAATAACAGTAATGGTTTAATTAGGCTTACATAGTTGTAAAGGGAATCCAGATGTAAGTATCCGAGAAGTGGCAAGAAGGTTGTCAAGAAAAGGATGGACGTCAAGAAAGTGGGGGTAGCGGAGGTATCACTTTACTGTTTGGGGCCTCAGTTTCCTCATCTGTAAAATGAAGGAATTTGACTAGCCAATGGCTACGGTCCCTTCTAGCTCCTTGCCATCTGAAGCCAGTTCTTCTTGCAAAGCTGTTGGTTGGGATAATTTCACATTAAACTTTGATAATAAATAAACTGAAACTATGGGTCAATTTCATTAGCAAGTTAAAAACCAAACCAAAGGGTTTTTATGACCCTGCATGTGTGTTCTTGTCCCTTGTATAGAAGAGAACCCAGTTACCCCAACCCAGCCCATTCGAGGCCCCTTCCAGGGGCTCTGCTGTGAAGCCAGGTGACTTTGTGAATGACGGTGGGGCAGCTGGCGACTGCAGCGATTAGAAATCGGGCTCTGCCAAAGTGGAAAATTGGGTTTCAGAATGAATGATGTGAGGCTGATTTCCATCATAACCAGAAACGTCTGTAAATGACACGGCTCCCAGTGAGATGCCGATGAAGGGTTTGGAAGCCCGTTAATCCCTCCCTGGACATAGTACGGTCCATGACGATGGACTGAAATGTCAATGGAAATGACAATGGACGTCATTCTTCTCCCAGATTTGCCTCATTAGAACATTGTGAGGCCTCGATTCTGGTTTCTGTGATCTACTGCGTCTCATCTAGAAATTGCCTTTTTGGCTCTGTTTGTCGTTAATCGGCTTTTTTTGGTCGTTGTCCTTGCTGTTCCTGTCCAATGCCCTTATCTCCCAGCTGCATCTGACTGACTACAGCTGGTGGCCGGTATCAAGGGAGGGGTAGAGTGGGAAGGAAATCGGGAGTCCTGGTGGAGGTCTGACAGATTTATTCATGGAGGCTTTTGTTAATAAAGATGAGGGCAGGACCAAGGATTTGGTATTTTATCTTAGAGGAAACATAGAGAAAGAAGGGAATTATCATTATTATTATTATGAGTAAATGAATGAAAAAAATTATCGAGTGCTTACTATGTGCCAAGCACTGTGCTAAACCCTGGAGATCCAAATACCAAAGCCAGATAATCTCTGCTCTCAGGAAGCTTATATTCTAATAGGGGGAAACTACCCATATGTGGGGAATGGTGGGCAGAGTAGGGCCACTGCCTTCCCAGAAGATCTGGCATGGTGTCCTATACTCAATAAATTTTTATGAAATTAAACTGAATTTAAAAATAGGCCCACATTTGTCTTTTTCTGTTGTTTGTCCTTCATTCTTGAAGAAAACCGTGAGATTGTATAATAATGTCTTTCTATGTTGGTAAGCTGGAAGACCAAAGTGAGGGAATTCAGAAGTTGATGCTAAGAACGTTTTGGATTTGAGTTTCATACTGTTCTTCCAAATTATATACGGGTAGACTAGTCTGGCTGTAGCAGAGTTCGTATGAGGGAGAAGAGGGAGATAAGCCTGAGGTGTAGGTTGGAGTAAATTTGTAAAGGGTCCTGACTGTCAGCTAAGGAGTTTCATTTAACACTCAGCAAACATCTTTATCTTGTAGACCATAGGGAGCCACCACAGGCTTTTGAGCAGGAGAGTACCATACTCAAAGCTATGTATTCAGGAAGACAAACCAGGCACTAGGGTTGCTATTCATACCTAAATAAAGAATTCTTTTGGGGAAAATCATTCCCCTGGATGCTCAGTGGAGAATGCAGAGTGGAGATTGCTGTTGGGCATCCAGGGCCCTTTAGATACCTTGCTCCTTGGTGCTGGTGGGAGGCAGCAGGCCCACGACTTGGGTCTTGGATGTTGAACCTTGGTCTGCCTCTCCAGTTCATCTTTTTGTTGACCTGAAGCTCCATTATTCAGAGTGAGCTCTTGCCTTCTCTTGCTGAGGCCCAAGCTCCTGGTCACTTGGCTGCTCCTTTTTAGTTACATCTTTTCCACTTAGGCCATTCCTTCCCCTTCCTCCCCTTTCCCTCCACCCCAATCTGGACTCTACTGGGGCTCCAAGAGCCTACCTAAGCCTCTGTGCCCTTCAAGAGCCATGCCTTGACTCTGAGGTATGCTGGGCACTTGGAGTTTCTAAATGTGTTTTCCTTCGTTAGAGTGTAAGCTCACTGAGGGCAGGGACGGTTTTAGCATAAAGGCTGGCACATAGTATGTGCTTCATAAATGAAAAACATTTACTTTTGTGGGCCCTCTCCCTCTCCTTCTCTCTCCCTTCCCTGTCTCTCTCCCTCCCTTTCCCTCTCCCCCTTCCTCTCTCTCCTGTTCTTTTTCTTCCTCTTTGTCTTTGTCTCTCCCTCCTTTCTGTTCCTTCTTTCTTCTCCCCCTTCCCTCCCTCTCTGTTTCCTTTTCTCTGTGTGCGCTCTCTCTCTCTCTCTCTCTCTCTCCCCCCCTCTCTCTCCCCCTTTCTCTCCCCCTCCCTCCCCTCCCTCTTCTCCCCCGCCCTCTCCCACATACCTATAACAGGTAGGAATGCGAAAGGCAGTGACTCTGGGGACAACTCTAGAATGCTAGTGTCTTTGAATTACCCCATGTGTTCTATCCCTATTGATTCACCAAGTGAAACAAACCTACTGAAGAAAAGGGCTTGTTGATGGGGTAACAGAGATTGTTGAGGTCCTTCTTCTGCCTACATGGATTCCAGACCCCTCATTTGTCTAGCAATCCCTTTAATCAGTTCAGTTCAACAGTATTTATTGAGCATCTCTTATGGGCAAAGCAGAAGATTCTGTGCTCAGTATCACAAGAAATATGAAGATATGGGAGACATTATTCCTGTTCGCAGATGTATTCTGTCCTTCCTGGTTAAGTAGCTGAGCCCCCCCTTCAGTGGTGGGTCCAACCCAATCCTAGAATTATTCCTACTTATCTTTTGGCTCATATTCCAGTGACTGGGTCAGTTTTCTGGCTGTCTCTAAGTTGTTTCCTATTCTTGCTGCATGGCTGGTCCACCTTCTCTGGTTGTGCATTTGACTGATGCTATTCAGGGGTTTGACTAGAAGGTTGCCAAGGTCCAATTCAGCTTTAAAACTATGATCTTCTAATCCTTTATGCCATGTGCATTTCTTTGAGCGATGGGTTATCGCCTTCTTATGCCCCGTGTGCCTTTTCACTGCCCTTTCGGTGACTCTCAGCCTGAGTCCTGCCGTGATCTGGCCTTGCTTGATGCACCTTGTACACTGCCATCTGCAAACAGGGGCATCTATGGAACCTCTCCATCTGCAGGAAATCCCTTTTCCATTTGGATTTGGTGTTTGGTAGCCTCCATGAGGATATCAAATGCTTTTGATGAGCAAGCACACCTCTCTTTGGTTTTTGCTTTGCTTGAAATTAACTTGGGGATCATTAAACAAAGTTATCCTTGTTACGTCTTTCAAGGATTGATGTATGGATTTGGAAACCCTTCGCTGGAAGGGGGCTGGTAAAGAGGCATTTTGCGCTACTCCAACAAATGCATTTTTAGAGTCAACAGGCAGGAAAAACAGTAGGATTTTGTATTTGACCGCACCTTTCAGTCAGCTGTGGGCCGCTAGAGATGTGTGGTCTGCTGTAAAACCCTGTCTAAATATAGGGCCTGGAAATTATTTGAAGTGTTTAAGTTGCAATAATCTCTAGCCTGTCATTTTTGTGTTATGGGGAAAAAAGAAAATAAACGGTACAGTCAGTCATGGAAGACATCCTGGAGTACAGAGAACTCCAGACAGGAAGTGAGGGGCCTGGGGTTCTAATCTTGGCCTCCCCAGCAGAGAGGTGGGTGACCTTGGATAGGTTACTTCCTCTTCTTTGAATTGAGGGGGTTGAACTAGGTCATTTCTAAGTCTACCTTTCAGCCTTAATGCTCTATTTTGGACTCCTTTGGGGTTATATTTAAGCATTTCTTTTAAGAACCTTAACTATATTTTTGTGTAATAGGAAAGGCTGAGCCCCATCCTTATGGTGATTTGTTGGGGGCCCAGGCAGGGAAAAGAGAGGGAAGCACCTAGACTCCGTCCCCATCCTTACTCCTCAACCCTATTTCCATTTAGACTTATGCACAGTCTCGTGTTCCAGTAACCTTAATAAGTGGTTTACTTGTGGCCAATGAGCCACCTGGGTTTGGTTTTCTGCTAATAATACCAAGGTGGGCAGTTGGGAGGCTAGCTGGGACGAGTTTTCTCCAGGCTGCCTTTCTGTACCCTGTCTCTTTCTCCCTGCTCTTCAGAGCTGACTTTGGTTTTAAAACAGTAGGCAACCTGTGGGAACCCCGTAGTTGAATGGTCTAAATTTAGCAGGCCTTCCTCAGTAGTAACTTGTGGTCAGCCACAGGTTGAAAGTGTAGGGGGGAGGCCACATTTCTAAAATATCCCTGGTCACAATATCAAATATAGCTAATGCTAGAGCAGAGCAGTGGCCCACGCCCTCTCCTTGTTTTTGAGGGAAGGCTGAAAAACAATGTTCCCCCTCCTTCTTTCTTGTCTGGATGGTGATCTGAGCTGGTTGGCCTTAGGGAGACCCTCACTGTAAACACTGAGAAAGTAAGTTAGATGAGTGGTTCTTTCTTTGGAGTGGAAGCAGGAAGGAGAAGTGAGGATTGGAATCAAGTTCCTTATCCTCACTGAACTTTTCAAGTTGGACTGGCCTAGCTTGGATAAGCTGTGGGGGCAGCCAGAGTCGGACTTGGGCCTATGGACTCAGGCTTGTGAGCTGCCTCTTGGTGATTTTTGCCTTTGAGAAGATGGAATCTGTTGCTCATTCATAAAATCATAGAATGATAGAGCTGAAAGGGACCTTAGAAGGCCTGTATTTTCATTTTATCACATCTCTTAATTTTTCAAGACTATTGAACACCTTTCTGCCTTCCTTCCTTCCTTCCTTCCTTCCTTCCTTCCTTCCTTCCCTCCCTCCCTCCCCTTCTTCCCTTCTTTCCTTCATCTCAATCACTTCCCCACTAATTCATTTCCTCTTTTTCTCTCCATCAACTTCTTCTTTCCATCAATCCAGTCTAGGTTAATCTGAAATTTAAAATAAGGATGAACCTACTAAAAAGTGCCAAATCTCTTTACAGAGATGCAGATCTATATTGTAAATGAAACTAACCCTAGACCTCAACCCTGATCAGATCCATCATTGACCTTTTCCAGCTGAGCCAGGATATGCAAGGAGTCCCTTAAAGTACCCAACGGAGAAAGGTTTAAGTGAGTGAATTGGGTTTCCATTTCTTTTATTTTTCCCTTGTGTTCTCAGTCCACCCTTTCCCCATCTTCAGTAGCCCTCATCGAAAATCACGTGCTCTAGAACTGGAGATGTGTGAGCTCTGTATCTTATTGTGATTGTTGAATAAACTCTATGCAGGGAGAGATAATATTGCTTTTGGTGAAGAAGAACACTCAGGTATTGTGGGCAGGGCTGCCTGCCATCCTCAGTGCTTTGAGAGCAGTGCTTTTGACTGATTTCCCAAGAGATCGCGTTACAGAAGGGCCCCTGGAAGCTGCTTGCCATTCGTAGGCACTGACACAGGCTGCCAGACGTCTCAGGTAATTACAGCAGGCTCTCAGTTACCAGAATTTAGGTAACTGGAACCTATCATTAATCAGATTTGTTTCTGCTTTCTCTTTTTAGGAGAAAATGGGAAATCATAACAGAACCAGCTCTGATGGGGACATCCTGGGGCAGAGATGTGCTGTTAAATATTTACAGCGGGCTCTCTGGGGGGGAAGTGGCACAAGTGACATACTTTTAAGTTTCATCTGCAACAATTCCTCCATCACTTTCTTAAATCTAGAGAGTCAACAGAACAATAAACCAAGCCTTAATTTCCAGCCTTTGTTGATTTCCCAGGTGAAAATGTTCCCACTGAAAACTGAACAATGACCTCTGGCTCTAGCCCATCCCTGTGACCCGGGGCCAGTCAGCCCAAGGCATTCTACTCTACATCCATATTTATTTTACAAATAATATGTCCTGTTGTGGACTAGTTCCAGGGCCAGATTCAGAGAAGGCCCGGGCCCTGCTCTTAGGAGCCAACACTAACTGAGGAGACAAGACATAAATACACACACACGCACACACACACGCACTATCTCTAGCTTTCTATACATATAGATAACAGAGATATGTACATATGTGTATTTAGTAACCTATAGATAGATATATATGTGTATTTAGCAAGACCTTTAGAGCACACATGTTTATGTGCATATATGTGTACATACATACATATGTGTGTAACCATATATCTGTGTATGCATACATTTTTATATAGACATACACGTATTGTTGATCAGTTATTTCAGTCATGTCTGACTCTTCGTGATCCCATTTGGGGTTTTCTTGGCAAAGATACTGGCGTGGTTTGCCTTTTCCTTTTCCAGCTCATTTTATAGATGAGCAAACTGAGAGAAATAGGGTTAAGCAACTTTTCCATGGTCACACAACTAGTAAACGTCTGAGACTGGATTTGAACTCTGTGTACTGTTCCACCTAGTTGCCTTTGCATATATGTATACGTACATATATGTAAACAGGTGAATAACAACGCCAGGAAATCCCTACAGAGCACTAAAAGTCATTTTCAGAAATGTTGAAGTGTTCAGTGCCTCAGTTTCCACATATGTAAAAGGAATAATAATGATGATAATAATAATATCTGTAGTACCTACCTTTTGAAGTTGTAAGGGTTGAATAAGCTAATTATTAATTAATTAAAAATTTGATTAATAATTATTTAATTATTCTTTTCTTGAATTGTTATCACCATGTCAGCTGCAATAGTTTTTTTTAGGTGATTTTTTTTTTAAATCGGACTTGTGATTTCATGGTTGCAAGGCCATCATTTTTAAACTTTTTAGTCTTAGCTCCTGTGCACTCAAAAATTATTGCAGATCCCAAAGAGCTCTTGTTCCTATGGGTCATAGCCACCAATATTTATTGTATTCGAAATTAAAATGCCTTAATATTATGAAAAGAGGTTTAGGACCCTTGGCAAGGGTCTCAAGGTCCCTGGACTGGGCTTGGAGAGCATCCCCGGAGGATATGTCCTCTGCCAGTAGAGACACCCCCCCGCCCCGGCCCAGGACACTGAGAAGGCGTCTGCCAATCAACAAGAAACATTTCTTTGGCACCGTCTTCCAGGCTCAGTGCCAAGGATGCAAAGAAAGGTGAAAACGCGGCTGGGGCCCGTCCTCAACGAGCTCATTCTAATGCGGGACGCAACAGGCAATTAAGCAAATATATACCAGGTACACATGCACAGGAGATGGACGGCAACCGTGGAGAGACAAGCGCTAACAACTGAGAGGAACCAGGAAAAGGCTGCTACGGAACAGAAGGTTTCAGCTGATTCTTGAAGAAAACCAGAGAAACTAAGGGGCAGAGGAGAAGAGGGAGAGCATCTCAGACGCCGGGGACAGCCAGTGCAAAGGGCTGGAGGTGAGAGGTGGAGTGCTATGTTCATGGAATAGCAAGTAGCGAAAACAGAGGTTTCTTGCAGAGCGGTAAAGTGCCTGTGACAAGAAGAGTGGGAAGGCACTAGTTTATGAAGAGCTTTAAATGTCAATCAGAGTACTTCATCTTTGATCCTGAAGATAATTCTGAGGCGTCTAGGTGGTACAGCGGACAGAGCACCGGACTTGGGGTCAGGAAGACTTGAGTTCAAATCATCCCTTAGATACTTAGTTGCGTGACCCTGCCTCAGTTTCCTCATCTGTAAAATGTTAATAGTAATAGCACCTACATCACAGCGTTGTTGGGAGGATCAAAGGAGATGAGCAGATGTAAAATACTTCTTAAAGCGCCACATAAATGCTAATTTTTTTAATTTAATTTTTAATTTAATTTAATATTCACAGCTGACTATCGGAACTCATTGGGAGAGTGGGTTGGTGTGAGATATGCTCTAGGAAAATCATGACGGCTGTGTGGCGGATGGATGGGAGTGAGATGAGAGACATCAGGTGGGGGGGCCTATTAGAAGGCTTTTGAGGTCGTCCAATGAGAGGTGATGAGGTCTTATACTGGAAATGTACGAATAAATAACAAGTAATATTGATAAGCTCTCAGAGATGTTCTGGGGCCAATACAGATCTTTCTCAATTGCTTAGGGTACCTGCATATTCCCTCAAGGTGTTTTCACCCTATGTGGGTGATCAGGAAGGTTCACAAATATTTGTTGTTGATAGGTAAACTGAGGCTAGGTCATGGAGTACCTTCAAGGATGGGCTAAGGAGGTTGGACTTTAAAACTATATGAGCTTGGCTACTTAGCATTGGAATTTTAGTGGTGGATGAATCCTTAGAGATCTAGGATCGCAGGGTTTGGAGCTGGTGGGGACCTTAGAGATCGCCTCGTCTTAAGACCCTCATTTTATAGAGGAGGCCTGGAGAGATCCTGTGACTTCACATCCGAGCCAGAACCTGGATCTCTGGCCTTCCATCCCATGGTTTTTCATTATCCCACACAAGTCTATGAAGAACTAGCATGATGTATCTGTTATGAATTACATTTTTTAATGCCTCACATCTCTCCTTGGGGATACGGGTAGTGAATAAATGGACATTATTTACTGATGATGGCGAAAAGCCTCTGAAGAGGGCAGAAAGAGATATTTGGTGACATCTGGGGCAATGTTGTTTGATGGGCTCTTTCCCAGAGATCCACGTGATGTGTCAATCAGGCCTTAAATTAGAACCAGTGAGTGTGAAAGTGTGACGGCAGGGTTGGAATTCATATAGGTTTCTCAAATAGCTTGTATTTCTGGCTCTGATTTGTCTGCGTGGCGCTGGAGCCCCTCATAAAGTCAGCTTGGTTTCCTTTCATGTCAAAGCACTGAATCAGCTGAACGAGGCCTCAAGAGCCACCTGGTCCAACCCATGCCAGATCCAAACCAAATCCTGCAAGGGATCAGCTAGCCTTTGTTGGGAAACCATCAGTGACAGGGAGCCCACTCCCCCTAAAGTCAGCTCGGTCTGCTTTGGGATATTTGTCAGAAGGTTGTTCCTTATACTAAACCTAAACCTGTTTCTCAACAGCTTGGGCTCTGTGCTCCTAGGTCTTCTCTCTAGGGCTAATGAGTCCAATCTCTCTCTCTTCCACTCAGCCGGCAAGGTGTTCTTTCTAAAGTCTAAGTCTGATCGTGTCACTCCCCTACTCAGTGAACTCAGGACTCCCTGTTACCTCCTGGATGAAACGGAAACTCTTCTGGCCTTTAACAACCTGGTCTCTTCCTATCTTTCCGGTCTTTTTATACCTTCTTCCCTTCCGTGCACTGTACAATCCAGTGATACTGGCCTCCATGCTGATGCTCTGTCCTCATGTCTGGAATTTGTTCCCTCCTCATCTCCTCCTCCCCACCTCCTTGGCTTCTTCAAATCTCAGCTGTAATTCCACATTCTGCAAGAAACCTTTCTTGATCCCCTTAATGCTAGTCTCTTCCCTCTGAGACTAACCTTGATTTATCATGTATATATGTCTTGTTCATATCTAGTTATTGGCATGTTTCTATTCATTCCTTCCTCCCATTGGATTGTGAGCTTTTTGAAGGCACAGACTGGTTTTACCTTTCTTCATACCCCCAGTGTATAAGCATGTGGAAGATGTTTAATAGATGCATGTTCACTTTACTTGACTTTTCCACACGATAATCATTGAAATACTTGAAATACAGCTATTATGTGCCCTCTGAGCTTTCTTTTTTCTAGGCCTAAGTCATTTTAACCTAGCCTCCTGGTATGATATTAAGGATCTTGGTTGCCTTCCTCTAGGTAATCTTTAGCTTATCAATGTTCTTCCTTAAAAGTAGTGTCCATAACTAAACACAAAAGTCCAGATGTTGTCTCATGTAGACCAAATATAATGAGATACTGCACCTCTCTTAATATAGCCTATATTGTCGTTAGCCTTTTTAAGCTAACATTTCATACTGATGACTTATGTTGAGCATGTGGTCCACTAAAAGCCTCAGATCACTTTCATATAAAATGCTATTTAGGTATGCCCCAGACTGGTGGATAGAGCTGGCCTTGTTGAAGGCAGGAAGATTTGGCTTTAGTCCCATAGTGGTTGTGTGACCCTGAGTAAGTCACTTAATCTCTTAGCGCTTGAGGCAACTCTTTAAATTTTTTAAGTGGCAGAGAATATTCTGACCTGTATGGGTAAAGGTGTGTCCTCACCCAGCATCCCCTATGCTAATGAAATCATAGCTCTAGTCCCCCTATCTTGTGAAGTTGACTTTTTTGAACCCAAGTATAAGACTTTACATTTGTCCGTATTACAGTTCATCTTGAGTCCATTTTTCCAGTCTGAGATATTTTTTTGATCCTGATTTTCATCCAGTGTGGTAGCTAGCCCCCTCTGATTTCTGTCGTTTGTAAAAATAAGTCATATCATCCTTGTTTTTATCCAAGTTATTGACAAAAATGGTGGATAGATAAAAGCAAACACAGATCTCTCCTTGGAGACTTCCTTCCAAGTTAACCTGACAAATGAAGCATTGCTCTTTGGGTCCAGTCATTCAACTGGCTCTGACTCCATATAATTATATTGTTATCTAGCTCAAATCTTTCTATCTTGTCCACAAGGATAACTCAAGAGATTTTGTCAAAAACTTGATTAAAATTGAGGTGGACAATATCTGCAGTTTTATTTCTGACTTGTCAATGCCTGGAACATAGTAGATGCTTAATTAATGCTTGCTAACTGACTGACCAATATTTATTGAGTGCCTGTTGTATGCCCGGCTCTCTTCTAAGTGCTCTAGGGAACGCAAAAGATGCTGTTCTTGCCTTAAAGGCATTTTTAGTCTAAGAGGGGCATATGGAAAAAAATGGGATGAATTAACACTTAATTTATTTAACAGTTCACCATCAATAACATTGAAGAAATATCAAAAGACCGAACTTGATTTATTGACACCATTAATTAACTATTTCTAGTACCATAATTACCATAGAAGTTAGGGGGTGTGGATGGTACTGCAGGTCGAGATGGTTAGGGAACATTTCGTGGAGGAGGTGAGATTTGGGTTTTCCATGATATGTACCAAGTACTCAGCTGGTAGTCAACCTAGATGGGGGTCAAGTGGGAACAGAGTGAGGAAAGGAAAGGGAAGGGAAAATTCATAATGAGCTGCATTTTAAAAGGCAGAATTTGTGTGACAAGATAATGTGTACACAAGAAGGCTGCCTAATGCAGTAAGAACAGGCCCGGACTTGAGTCCCGGGACCTGAGTTTGAATTCTGACTAGGTCACTGGACAAGACTTTTCTGTGCCTCCATTTCCTCATCTATAAAATGAAGGCTCGATGACTGAGAAGGTCCCTTTCAGCTCTAAATCTATGAATACCAAGTCCTCTGATCTGAGGAGCAGTGTTCAGAGCTAGAGGCAGCCTTAGAGGTTATTCACTTTAATGAGACCCTCTCTCCCTAGCCCACTCCATACTCATATAATACATTCTATTGAGGAAGAAGCTGATATTCCGACTTATTCAGCATCAATCGGGCATGAAATTTAAGTACTATTTCTAGTTGTAAGGATGGATTTGCCCTGGTCCATCCAAATGGTCCACCTGATCTCACTTCTACAGGAAGACTTCCTAGCTAGGATGAAGTGTACAGATCGGAGCCAGGGAGGCTCTGACTAGTTAGCTGTGTGATCATGGATGGGTCACTTCTCTTGGCCTATTTTCTCCTCCGTTATAAATGCCAATTTTCTGCCAACCTCACAGGATTTGGGGAATGATCAAATGACAGAATGGATGGGAAAACACTTTGAAAGCTACTCCCCCACCCCAAAAAATAAACCTATCAAAAACCCAACAACAGGATTATTATGAAAGGCTGTAACAAGAGGAAGGTTAACTGGTCCATGTGTACATCAGATCCATGGATCTCAGGTCTCACCAACTCCACCCTTAAGCTCACTGAACTGCCTCTTAGAAATCAGCGTAATTCCTTAACCTTTTCTCTCTAGTTTGCCTGTTGAGGTGGGGAATGCCTTTGGCTGAATCTAGTTAAGAAGCTGACTGGCTTCAGTTGACCTGCATTATTTGAAGCAACAAATCTTCAAGCCTTCATTTCTTGTCATAGATTGAAATCTAGGTTGAAAAATAGCAAAAGACCAGAATAATATTGGCAAATAGATAAGATCTATCAAAGTTTGGACTGGGTGGTGACATTTGACCAGAGCCCTGAGGAAAAGCCCATCTGCTGCTAGATGACAATTATAGATTCCTACCTACTTGTCACATACATGATCCTTAAAGCCACCCAACCCCCTTTTTTTCTTCCGGATTTCCTTCTAGAGCTGGAGTTCTTAACCTGGTCCCCAAAGGGGTTTGTGGAGAGATTTTTGAGGGTCAGTGAACTTGGATGGGAAAAAGTTACATTTTAATTTTCATTAACTTCTAACAAAATTTAGCATTTCCTTCAATTAGGAGTTAAAAACAAACAAAAAGCATTATTCTGAGAAAGGCTCCGTAGGCTTCACTAGGCAGCCAAAGGGGTCCGGGACACAAAAACGTTTAAGATCACTGCTCTTTATGTGGGTAGTCTCTTTGTCTGTTTCCCTCTGGGCTTAATCCAACTGGAGAATTAATATGGAAAAATTGGCAAACCTCTCTGGGGTGGAAGGTACCTTCAGAGAAGTGTAGCACCTGTTTTCTTAAATATATACGCAGCAGAAGAGGGAAGTATGATAGAAAGCCCAATTCCTTATAGCTCAGGGACCTAGGCTATACAATGAGGATAATAATTCCTGTTTTTAAAGATCAAATGAGATGTTGGATATGAAAGTTTCGAAAAATGTGAATCGTGATGTAAATATAAGATAGTATTATCAACTGTTATTTGCCATGAGTGAAGAGATGGTAGCTAGAAAGTAGGCTTCTGGGTAAGGAAAATCACGAGCCAGATTCTACCTTTAACACTTATTGACTATGTGACTTCGAACTAATCCTCTAAGTTTCAGTGCTCTAGGCCGAGGAGTGTTCATCTCTCTTTGGGCCATGGATCCCTTCTCTGGATAATGTTTGCAAAGGCACAGAATGAAATACAAGAGATTACCAAGGAATCCAATTCTGTTGAAATACAGTCATCACCATATTTAAAAAAACCAGGGTCATGGACTCCAGATTAATCACCGTTGGAGGTAGGCAATACTCAAAGACTACTAGGTCAAGTGCATTAGTAGGAGAGTGGTCTCACTGGAGTTCCCTGTAGTAATGAAGTCATGGATTCATCCATTTCATTCTATTTGCCGTAGATATTGAGCAGGCCCTCTGTGGGGCAGGAGAAAGAATAAACACTTATACAGGGCCTACTATGTGCCAGGCACTGTACCAAGCATGTTCTCTCTCTTATAAATCTCTTTTTTACGAATATAATTGTAAGAAATGGGAGGAGGAGTTTTCTTTCCACAGAACTAAAGCTGTACTCCCCGCCTCTCCCCCACCCCAGCTTTAGCAGAAACCATGCCTCAAAGTCGGTCAGGTGAGAGGTCAGAGGCTTGTACACATGCGCATGCTTTCTGAGAAGGCAGTCAAGGGAATTAGAGAGGCCAAACAGCTTGAACCAGTTCAAGCTTATCTGGGGTCTGGGCTTGGTCAAGAATCTAGGCCTACTAATTTGCATACGTTAAAGAGAGAAAGTAGGGGAAAGTAAAAGAATGCAGTTTAATCCTCAACTAAGACAAGGAAAATCTAATTAACTTCACTTTTGCTTCTGTATTCTTATTATCCTATCTATATAAACTGTATAACCTAGGAAAACTATGTAAAAAAAACAAAGATTGTAAACTAACCATAACTCTAGCAGGAGTGGAGGGAATGGTTACCCCTGCTCCTGCAGCCATATCAGTGTGAGTGTTTCAGTGAGCTCTACACCCTCTCTCTCGAGGAGTATAATAAAATGCCTTCCTCTGCCCACTCTGGTCTTGAGCTCTTTGGGTGAGAATGGGCAAATCACATGGATCTTCCTAAGGTCAAGTGAAGGGAAGCAATGGGCAGTGGAAGCTCGTCCTGGGTTTACTCCCCGATCTTGCCTTGGGGTGTCCTGTGATACCCACTGCAGTGTTAAGAGGGTTACCATTCTGGTTTCCCTTGGGGAACCCTGTGGTCTGCACAGCCTTCTTAAGGGGACATCACTTGGGACTTCTGGCCCTGTCTTGGGAGCCTTGTGATCTTACCGCTGTCCTAAGGGGCCATCACTTGGGTCCTCCTTAGGGTCTGACCCCTAGGAGGTCCTGTGATTCCCCACAGATTAAGGGGGCGGGGCTACCACTTGGTCTTCCTCTGGGAGTCCTGTGGTCTGTACAGCCTTCCCTAGGGATTATCACAGGGTTCTTTCTCAGGACTTTGGCCCTGCCTAGGAAGTCCGGTGGTCCCCAAAACCGCATTTTCCATGTTTGTCACAATTATCTGTTTTGATCCTCACAACACCCCTATGAGGTAGATGCTACTATTGATTACTGACCCTTGGGGGTGGTGCCATGCAACTATACACCACGAGGCTAGTGGAGGCCCAGCATCAGTGGTTTGCCATGAGGAGGAAGTGGCAGATGTTGCTGACCTCAGACAAAATCCTGATTGCTTAGCCCTGGTTACACCTTTTGTCTTTTTGGATGAAGACAGAGAGAGGGCTCAGAATTCTTCTCTTCAATTCCCTGGGACTTCTCTACTCCATCTCACAATAAGGATTTTACCATATGTTTCTCGCCATAGAGCAGACAGCCCGATGTATTCCACTTGGCTTCTTTTTGTAAAGGCCTCAAATCTGCTTGATTCTCCATTTTACTCTGAAGGCCTGAAACCTGGAATGTAGAAACACCTGGCTCAGGATACATCAAATTCCATTTTCTAGAGAAAGTCTTCTCACTGAAAACAACCAATCAATAAGCATTTATTAAGTGCCTATTATGTGAAGGCCTTCTTTAGGCTAGGAATTGTACTAAGTGCTTGGGATAGAAAGACAAAAATAAAAAAAGAAAACAAACAGACCAGTCCCTGTCTGTAGAAACTTACATCCAAATGTAGTCCTTCCCCTTCTTCCCTGATTATTTTATTATGAATTTTTTTGGAAACAGTTGATCTAGGTAATGAACCTCCTTCCTCAAAGCTCCAGATTCTGGAATTCCAGTGTTTTAGTGAGGACTAAACTACAAAGTTGATATTTCATATCTTTGTAGTCATTCTGTAAGAAGTCTTACCTTGTCCTCCTTAATCCTAGAGCTTTCTCTCTGGGATTCCTCCCAATTTATCCCATATATATATATTTTTTTTTTAAAAAAAAATAAATTTATTTTTTATTTTTAGTTTACAACATTCAGTTCCACAAGTTTTGGGGTTCCAAATTTTCTCTCCCTCCCTCTCTTCCTTCTCCTTCCAAGATGGCATGTAATCCAATGTAGGTTCTGCATATACCTTCACATTTAACTTATTTACATAGTAGTCCAGTTGTAAAGAAGAATTATAACTGGAATGAATCATGAGAAAGAAGAAACGAAATCCAAAAAGAAGGAAAAAGAGCAAATGGTTTGCCTCAATCTGCA
This sequence comes from Phalanger gymnotis, assembly GCA_028646595.1. NCBI lineage: Eukaryota > Metazoa > Chordata > Mammalia > Diprotodontia > Phalangeridae > Phalanger > Phalanger gymnotis. The sequence continues at coordinate 339,983,959 of CM053624.1, forward strand.
TTCAGACTCCATAATTATTTCTCTTGATGTGCATAGCTTTTTCCATCGTGAGTCTTTTGGAGCTGTCTTTGAACCTTGTATTGAAGAGAGGTGTCAAGTCTATCAAAGTTAGTCCTTACCGATATCTTGTGTCTGTAATCATGTATAATCTCATGGTTCTGCTCCCCTCTCTCAACATCAGTTCATATAGATCATTCCAAGTTATGATGAAGTCAGTCTGTTCCTCATTTCTTATTGCACAATAATATTCCATCACATTCATATAACACAATTTGTTTAGCCATTCCCCAGTTGATAGGCACCCTCTTGATTTCCAATTCATTGCCAGCACAAAGAGAGCTGCTATAAATATTTTTGTACACACAGGTCCATTTCCCACTTATATGATCTTTGTATCCCATATATATCTTATTCTTACATGGTTTATGTGTTGTCTCCTGCATTAGACTGAGAGCAGGGACTACCTCTTGTCTTTCTTTGCATTCCCTGTGTTTAGTACAGTGCTTGGCACATAATAGGCACTTAATACATACAAATTCACTGCCTGCCTTCCTAAAGGTTTGTTGCTCACATCTTGCGGCCCTGACTTGGGCAGTGAGTTTGGTGCCTTCAGTTTTTAGAGTAGGTTGGTTCAGAGGAGGCATGAGGCCAGAGGCATCAGACTGGTGATGGGGGCCTTTCTCTGAGCTTTGAAACTATGTCCAAGTTTTCCCCAGACAGGGCTTCTTCTTGATACCCTGATCAGAGGGGCTGGCGGGGAAAGAATTCTGAGGTCTCCTAAAAACACCAATTCTCCTGTTGTTATCTTTCTGGCCTTTCATTTGCATGTTTCCTTCAAAATTAAATCCTGGTCCTGTAGCAGGATATGGAATCATAGAAGCCTAGGTTTATAAGTGGAAGTGTCTTTGGAGCCCATCTAGCCTAAACCATCTTTGTACAAAGAAGGAAAATGAAGCCTAGAGAGATGAAGAATGTATGGACATACAAAGAATGTAAGTGGCTGGGCTGGGCTCTGACTCCAGTGTACCTTCCACTATGCCAATCTGGGGCGTGCATGCATACACACATAGACATATGTATGTGTGTATTATACATATATTATATACACATATAGGTATATAACAACAGGTATTCTATATTATACATATAGAGTATGTTATAGACATATGTGTGTATTATATGCATATATTGTATATTATACCTATATAATGTATTATTATATGCATATGTACACATTATATACATTTATTTATACACATATAACATATATACATATATTTACAAAGTTGTGTTGATGCCTGTTATATCTTATTCATTTCTAAATATATCCTTTCTGTCTTTTCCTACTAATTGAGCTTTTCTTTGTAACGAAGATTTATTTTTTTTTTAAAGAAAAGAAAACAATTTAGTCTGGGGGCATAATTAAAACAGATGTGTCTTTGCCAGGTTTGCCTGCTTCGTTTTTGGCTTCAGAGCATGCCATGGCCAAGCTGGTGGTTTTTCACACTCGTCTCCCAGTGAGACGAGCTACAGACCCTGTAGCTTGGAAATAAATTAGTCTGCTCTTGATAAGGAGGGGGAGCTGAGGAGGAGGTGCAAAAAGTCTTCCCGGCTTTCCTGCCAATTCCAGCAAGGTGCCTGATTCTTCCTTCACTCTGGAAACTTGGCCTTAGGGAAGGGGGGGAATGTCAACAGTGACCTGGAGCCCAGGGTATTTTACATTGTTGGTTTTCTGTCTCTGGCATCAATAGGGTGGAGTCTCAAGGTGGGCACTAGAGAGATGAACTATTGACTATATTGAGAGCACATTTAAAATTTTGCCTCCATTTTCACTCCTCTGAGGTATTAGAGGGAATATTCCCCCCATTTTACAGATGAAGAAATGAAGGCTCAGAAAGGTTGAGCCTTTGCCTATGGCCACACAGATAGTAAGTGTCAGAAATGGCTTTTAAACCCCTCCTGATTTCTGGGTACATGCTGCAGCCTACTGCCTCTACTGTGATCAGATGTGGGATCCCTGATAGTGGCCCCCAAAGTGGGGTATGCATACCCCAAGAAGCCCACAAGACAGACCATTGGGATATGGGAAGGAACATTTAACACCTATATTTAAATTTATTTTTAATCTTAAAAAACATGAAAAATGAACTAATGTACACATGAACATTAAGGGCTGCCAGAGTGGTGTATTTGACTTTCATCGTATCATCGACGCTTAGCTCTGTGCCTGGAATACATGCTTCATAAATAACTTGTTGACAAACTGACTGATTGACAGTTACCGTGTATAGTATATGAGGTAGCCTGGGGGAAGAGTTGGAGCCGTACAACGTAGAGTTGACAGTGGTGCCTTCATTCATCCAGTTGCTTTCAGCACATTTTGATGCACTCTAGTCCATCCACATATATCTGGTTAAATGGATGTAGGGATCATATTATCTAATTTTAACTAAACTAACTCTCACAAGATGGACAGGTGGCTTGAAAAGATCTCTAAAGAGAACTGAACATTGATGGTAACGCCAACTCATGAGGAAAAAAAAAAAGAATGAGAATTGCGGAGCTGACCCTTATGTTCTTTGTAGAAGCGCTTCCTTAGACACATTCAGAGGTATCAACAATGGTCATTCTGGGACAGCTAGGTAGCGAAGTGAATAGAGCACCAGCCCTGGAGTCAGAAGGACCAGAGTTCAAATGTGACCTCAGACACTTGACACACTTACTTAGCTGTGTGACCTTGGGCAAGTCACTTAACCCCAATTACCCTGCCTTCCCCCCTCCAAAAAAAAATAGTGATCATTCCAAGAAATCAACACCCCTTATTCATAATTATCAAGATTACTTGAAACCTCAATTTGCCTTCATTATCGTTAATGAACCAAGGTGTGTAAGTAGAAATCAGATATTAGCTGATGGTAGAATAAAGTCATCGAAATTAACAAGACTTGAAACAAAAAGCTTTTGTTCTGGAAAACAATGTGTGTTACGTATAAAAATGCTTATATTTTCACTGTTAAAAAAAACCTAGAATTTTTAAACCTTTTAAAAAAATCTTGCAAACAAAGACTTTCAGTGGGTTTCGAAACCAATGTTAAAGGTATAAAAATGCAACGAACTGATTGACATCAGGGAAGATGGAAATTTCCTAGCTGGATTTCAGCAGAAGCCTTTGCATCAATTGGTGAATAGGACTTGAAGAATGCGTATTATGATTTAGTAAGATCAGCCAGTGATGCATTTTTCACTAGGATCTATGCATCTTTGTGAGGTGTCTTTTTTCATGTATGACAGCCATTAAACCAGTATTGAAATAAATTGAACTTAGAAACTAGACCTTTGAATTGCTGTATCACAAGGTATTAGAGCAAGGTTTTCAAAAATAATGAAGCATATTCCATCACATTCTTCTCAGGAAAATATCAATATTAATATTCTTAGTGAGAGCAAAAAGATTTTAGGTACTGTCAATAAATGAAATAAATTATTTTAAAATATTGTTTATTTCATCATCTTATCCTTTAAAATTTTTTATTTTTGAATGTGTTTTATAATGTGCACATATATGGTTTATAAATTTAAAATATTCATGTTAGGGATGTATGCTCAAATTTTTTGCTCTTATGGTAACAATGTAGAATAAAAAGAATTTGGAGATAACTGCTCTAGAAACTTAGAATTAAAGCTAGACATTATTGTGCCACACCCAGTATATATATTAGTCCATCAACAGACATTTAATTGAATGGTTTGTTTTAACCTGGATGCCCTTTGTCTTTAGTATTACAAAATTAGGCCAACAGATGCTGTAGATGGTCCATGTATTAGTAGTAAGGGAGATTTAGGTAGGGCAGAGTCAGAGTTAAATGTTCTGATCAGCTAGTGAGAGAGGAAAGGGGACCTGAGATTTCAAGTCTAGGAATGATCAAGGAAATTCACTCTTCCCTGTTGCCTCTAGGATAAAACTTAAGCTCCTCAGCCTAGTACCGAAAGCTTGCTGTCTATAATCTGATTTCCATTTCTAGACATATGTCACATTCCTCTCATGTATTGTACATTCCAGCCAAAATGGCCTCCTTCTTCCAAGTACCTCCTGCTTACTTATTGTTTACACATAGAATGGAAGCCCTCTGAGAACAGGAACCTTTTCCTCTTGTAGCCTCCAAATGCAGCATGACGTATGGCTCATAATAAGAGCTTGCTAAATGTTGAATTGAATGGCATTCTGGGAAGGATTGCAGTAGCTCCTCAAGGCTCCCCTTTCTGGGCAAAAATAATATTTGCATTCCTAACCTCTCAAGGTTGTTGTGGGGAAAGTGTATTGTAAACCTTGACATGCTATACAAACGTGCACCTTTACTGCGAATTAGGGACTTTAGTGTTAAAGACTTTAATCTTAGAGGGGCTAGTCTGGAATATCCAGAGGTTAAATGATAGGGCCAGAATCTCATGGCCAGTATGGGTCAGAGATGACACTTGAATCCATGACTTCCTGATGGCGGGCCTTTGGATGCACTCTTTCTCAAAATAGTGTTTTAAAAGAATGGAAGGAAATGCTAAACAGAGATAAGTGAAAAATAAAGATGTAATTTTTCCCTCCAACCATGTTCATGGACTACATGAAATTTACCCCTGGACCCCTTGTAGATGGTATCTTCAAACTCTGGGTTAAGAATCCCTAGTACAGCTGATGGGGTGATCTTTAAGGTTCCTTCCAGCTCAGAAAAGAAAGAAAGAAAGAAAGAAATTCTTGGATCATACAATTTCTACTTTATGGACATTTTCTGTCCTAGGAACACTCAGGTGTGACTTAAAGACATGTCTTTCCTGGACATTGCTTTGTCCAGTGTCCCTGCCCTGCCGTCCAGACTGGAGGCTTGATGACCATGTCAGCAAGGGAAAATGAGTGGGCATCGCAGATATTGGCCTTGCCATACGTAATGGGGCTAATGTGTAATTCGCTGCTTGGGCCCCAGTAAGGGGAGCAGTGAATGAGATGGCTGTTTTGTTCATTCACATCGATGATAAGCCAAGCCATAGGAACCTGAGTAAGGAGGGTGAATTGGGGGGAAGGGGGAAGGAGAGACGAAAACAATCCCTGAGGAGAAGTGAGGATAGCGCCCTTGCTTTCTTGCCAAAGATCATGGCACACATCGAGGGGAGGAATTGGTGGAGACAGAAGAGGAAGAGGAAGAACTTTGGGGTCCTTTTGGAATTTGTCTCCATATGATCAGATGTGGTCACTGTCATAGGGATGGTTAATCTAGCTTCAGTTTTGTTCAGAATATCAAGTGATTTACACAAAAATGATATCTGCGTCTGGCCTAGGGAACCGAATCCTGGGCTTAGCAGCTAGAAGAGGCCCCAGAGGTCATCAGAGAAGCAAGTTGGCTTAATAGACAAGGAAGATTGGATTTAAATTCTGTGGACTAGCTATGTGACCATGGGCAAGTCACTTAATTAAGCCCTCTAGTTTCCTTGCCTGTAAAATAGGGATAATAACACCTGAGTTAATTCCTAAACCATAGGATTTTTGTGAGGCTCGAATGAGATAGCATATGTAAAGTGCATGTCGATATCAGTCATTATCTACTCTATTTTCCTCCTTTTACAGATGAGCAAATTGAGGCCTAGAGGGCCAAGATCAGAAAAGTAGCAAGTGGCAGACCCATGCTAGGCAGAGAGTGGTGTAGTGGAAGGAGTCTTGGATTCTGAACCAGATATGTTACTTAATACCCAGGTGTCTTTGGGCTTCACTTTCCTCATCTATAAAATGTGAGTTTTAGACTAACAAGATAATCATAACTGGCATGGAAGCAGCAAGATGATATAGTGGTTAGAATGCTAGACCTAGAATCCAGAAGACCTGAATTCAAATCCTGCCTCAGATGCTTATTAGCTGCATGATTATGGGCAAATAATTGAATTTCACAACCTCAGTTTTCTCATCTAGCTGGCTGAAAACCAAACCCTACCTCACCTGATTGTTATAAGGATAAAATGAGTGCTGACAGATACCAAGTAATTCCTGTTACTACCTCCTTTGGACAATTCATTTCACCATTCTAGGCTGAATTTCCATATCTGTGAAATGAGGGGTTTAGGGTTCGATGAGCTTGCGGGACCTAGCTTAGTCTGTTATAACTCCTCCATTATATTGATGAGGAGGCCCAGGGTTAAGTGCCTTGCCTATGGTAATATGGTGAGCTGACAGCAGACTGGGGCTAGGACCCAAGTCTCCTACCTCCCAACGCAGTGCTTGTTCTGCTATATTATATATAGCTAATAAACGTGAGATTTTTTTTTCCTTTGCAGTAATAGGACCCAAGACATGAAATATGAGCTGGCCTGAGAGTTTCATATTGTTAAAAGGACAGAGAGATTTATTTTGGGGTAATAAGTGCTAGGTATGAGCTCAAGTGTAAAGGATTGGACTTCAGCCCAACTATTGAAATTTGGTAAGACAGGGGGGTCCGGGGGTGGGAGGGGGATGCTTATGTTGAAGAAATTCCAACCTTCCCCCTTTCTGTTGGCCCACCACCAATGGTATGCGTGGTAGTCATGCTAACATAATACTGCAAGCAGTGCTTATACAGCAATCCTGTTTTATGTTAAGGACAAAGTAGCATAATCAATATATGACATATGCACATCGTTTTATTACCTACTATAAATTTGTTGGCTGGAAACCAAACCATTAAGCAGAATTCAAATGTGAGCCATTGACCAGATCCCAAACTGCAAGTAATGATCTTACACCTTTTCCTGGGGATTTTTCTGTGAGTTTGTTTGACTTGGCATTCATCTATGGGTTTTTTTTTCCTTCCATTTCCCTCAGTCTTAAGGGTACAGTGAAATAGTAGTAGTAGTAGTAGTAGATAGAGTGCTGCTTAGATTTGGAGTCTCAAAGACCTGGGTTCTTATCCTGCCTCTGAAAAATACCTAAGTAATAGGTAACCTTTGACCTATTACTTAATATGTCAGTGCTTCGGGCAGCTCTCTAGGGACTCAACTGCTGAATCACAGAGATGGTGGAAGGTTTTGCCGCACCAGGAGGTCCCCATGCTGCTGCTGAAATTATCAATCTTTTCTATATGTGCCTGTTTCTTGTATCTTAGCATTATTCATTTCCCTGCAAAAGCCAGAGACTTTCTTAAAAAAAAAATCTTTGCAAAGATGGTGAACTGGTGGATGACCTAACTTGGCCCCATGGATAGGGAAGGAGCTCTTCGATGAGCATTGTGCAAAACTGGATGTAGTCAAGTGATAACGTCCCGATTCCATAAGATTGATGAGAACAGAATTGACAAGAGTTGTTAAAACGCTAGTTGTTGTTTTTGGAAAGCCCTTGAAAGTTTTTTTTTTAAAGTATGTGGGTGGGATGGGGTAGAAATTGAGCCTGGAAATTTGATCTGTATTGGCTTAGCTTCGATTCTTCTGAAGATATTGGAACAAATTGTCAAAAAAAAAATTGGCCAATAGTGGCCAACATGCCAAGACGAGGTATTGATAGTAACCCACATGGTGTCCAGAAGAGTAAATCATTAATCCTGTTGTAATTTCTTTCTCTTACAGTGTCAGGCTTCCTTGGTAGATGGAAGCTATTGACATAATCTATTTGGACTTCCCTAAAGCTAGTGACCCCATTTCACAGGACATTCTTATCAATAGGTCAGGGAAATTCAGTCTGCATCGTATTACTGTCAGTCATTCTCAAAGGGCATCAGTCACTCTTACAGCTGGTTGGTGCTAATGAGGTCAAGGCCGTAGGTTGATTCCCATCCAGGCTAGTTAACTTCACATGAAGAAAAACTCTTGTTTCACAATTCCAGGCTGTCTAATCACAGCCAACTCTGCAGCAGATGTGTGCCTTTGGCAACAATGGGGATGGAGTCAGGGAGTGTGAATGACTTAGGGCGGTCTATCTTTGCTAATGGTAAAACCAACTAAAGTCTGTTTTCTGCTGACTGAGGGAGATCAGTAGCATCATAGAATTATAAAATTTCTAAGTCATTATTATGGCTTTCTCCCTGAGGGCTGTAGAGTCACGTAAGGGCCCAAGGTCAACCATGCTAGTTGATAGAGCCAGGACTTGAAACCAGATCTCTTGACTGTTGGTCTAGTGGTCTCTGTTGTACTGGAAAAGAGCATAGCAACAGTCCAGCAACCCCAGGGGAAATGTTGGCTAAGGGCATGTGGAGGTTTTAGTGGTTATAAGTGGTCTTATCCTTGGTAATGGATGGATTTGAGCTTGGTCTCATTAAGCCTATGCACAATGTAGAGTGAACAAGAGTTGCTTTTTTCCCCCCCTGGGCCTGTTATTTCATTGGTGTGGGGTAACTCTTTGTGTAGAAGTTCCCTTTACCAATGCACATCAGCAACATTTCTGCACCCTACACTTTTAGAGAGTTGCCTCAAGCACTCAGAAGTCAACCAGCTTGCCAAGGGTCCCCCAGCTAGCGGGTATCGGAGGTAGGGCTTGAACCGGAATGCTCCTGACCCCAAGGCAATCCTCTGTCTACCATAGCACGCTCCCTTCTTAGAGACACCATAGGAAGCATCTACAAGGTGAAGAGGCCTGTCTTTGGAGGAGGGAAGATTGTTTGGAGATCCTGGCTCTTTCCTACAACTGTGATTTCTCTGCAATCTTGCTTTGAAAATAAGTCCAAAAAGATTCTTTTCAGTTTGATGACTATTTCCAACCTATAGCATTTCCATGTTACTCTGGTTATACCTTTGGTAAGTTGCCTCTAGGCCAAATTATGATATTGCTGAAGATTGTGATAAGCTATTCCTCTCTCCTCTCTTCTCCTCTCCTCTCCCCTCCTCTCCTTTCCTCTGCCCTCCTCCTTCTCCCTCTCCCTCTCCTCCTTTCCCTCCCCCTCTCCTCTCTCTTCTTCTCTCTCTCCCCTTCCCTTCTCTCTCTGTCCTCCACCTCCCTTCCCCTGTCCTCTCTTCCCTCTCCTTCCCTGTCCTGCCCTCCCCTCCCCTGCCTTCCCTCCCCTCTCATCTCCTCTTATTTCCTCTCCTCTCTTTCTCCCTCATTCCCTCCCTCCCTTCCTTCCACCACCTTCTATCCCCATCATTCTCTCTCTTTCTCCACCCCTTTCCTCATTCACCTATGACACTCATGGCTCTTTGGTGTCAGCTAACTTAATTCACACCAAAGTCCAAGGGTCTTTATGTGCTCTTTCAACTGTGGAGTGTTTATGTTTTCAAAGAAGATACAGCATAGAGGAATGATTAATTCAAAGAAATGAATGGTAGAAATCCAGGCATCAGGAACAGGCCAATGGGGGTGATTATTTTGGACAAGGCAGGGTCATTTCATTTGTGCCATGTGGTTGGCCACCTCTTTTTCTTTCTGGGTTCCTGAGCATGACTTGGACCGGTGGCTTTCAGGGAAGGAATAAGCCTATGGTGAGTTCTACTTTTGCTGTACCCCCTACATGGGCCATGATTAGAATTCTCATTGGTCTCTGCTCCTTTAAAGTCAAAATGAGGAGTATCACTGAGCACGCACTCTTTCTCTCACTCTTCTTAAAGCAACTTTATGTGAAATAAATCAGTATATGTAAGGAAAAAAATTAATCAGGGCCTCTAAAGTTTGATTAGTATGACTCCACATAGAATCTTTGAATTGGAAAGAACACAACAACGTCCTTCATCTTTCTGTCTCTCTTTCTTCAAGCTGAGCAGCAGATAAACTATCTAAGCCACAAAACACTGTGACCATAGTGGCACTTCCTCTTTATCCCACTTCTTAAGGATATAGCATAGGCTGGCTTCCCAGCTAGTAAGCAAACCCCTGGAGGGTGTGGAGTGTGCCATAGCTCTTGCTGGATCTTTAACATGTGCCCTGTACGTGGGATCCAAGATTTAGAGTTACCTCACTGACCATCTCTTCCAGGAGCCCTTAATCTTGGGCTACTGTGACAGTCATTCTGGTGAAGCACTTCTCAAAATCCTATTTTTTTAAAAAAAATTCACAACAGAAGGAAATACTAAGTAATAGAGGTGAATGAAAATAAAGATGTAATTATTTCCTATCCACATTTACAGTCTCCCCTCCCCCCACTGTAAATCTATTACTGACTTCTTGGAGGGGATGTCTGTGGGCCTCAGGAATTAAGAATTCCTAGTCCAATTCCTTCCCTGATATATGTCATGTGTTGGAACAACACTATGATGGAGGCCAGGTTGGTGTTATAATTCTTTAATGATAAAGAAACTGTGTCTCAGAGAGAGTAAGCAACTAGTCGAGGGTCACACAGCTAATAAGTAAGTAGGAAGTGTCACAGCTGGAACTAGAGACCAGGTGTCCTGACTCCTAGTTCAGTGGTTTTTTTTTTGTTTTTTTTTTTTATGGTTTAGCTTTTCATGTGTATACATCATGTTTCCCCAATTAGACCGAATGCCTTCTGAGGGTGGGAACAATGTCTATGCATTGTGTGTGCGTGTGACTCATAGAGCCTAGCACCTTGATACATAGTAGCTACTGAATAAATGTTTGCTGAATGAATGAATGAATGGATGGATGAATGAATGAATGAAACAGCAGTTGCCTTGGTAGTTGTTTAACAGCTTTGAATGGATATTGCTACCTGAGCTTGAGAAACATTCGCTGTGGTTGTAGAGGTGGTCGGGAAAAGCAAGAAGAGTGTCTTCAGCCATCAGGCCCAGCTGGAAATTTAGTATTAATGAATTCTGATCTCTTCCCCATTTAAATGCATCTGGCCCTTCAGGGACCATTGGGCAGCAAAGCCTCATATCACTCTAGCGATGAAATTGATCACGCCTCACTTTAACTCTGCATCTCTGTGAGCTGTGTGAGCGTCAGCCTTCCAGCTTGTTCCTTGCTCTCCGACCCCTTCTGAGGCAACCCCTTGCTAGCTTCCCGGTGCTGCACAATCAATGCCATTTGGACAGGGCTCCTAATTGCAGTGGTCTTGGTGCTGTGGGGAATTCCCCTCCCAACCTTTATCCTCAGAGACCTGCTACCCAACTAAGCAGGGGGAGTGAGGGGTTTGAAGGGCTGGGTTATCTGCTTCCTGATCACTGTGGGAAGTGGGGAATTGCTCTTTATCCCAGCCCTAAATCCATGGATTAGACCACAGCTCACTTCCTAGAGTATGGGGAATAATATTTATAAAAAGCACTTAGCACGATGCCTGGCACATGACAAGTACTATATAAACACGTATTCTGTCCTTACCCTCCCTCTCTCCCTCTGGCAGTGGGAAAGTTTCTCATTTCTCTTATCTGTCATCATCATCATCATCTTCATCAATCACCACCACCACCACCATCATCATTATAGTATTTATTATATAACAAAATTATTATTTAAAAAGCAGAGTCACATTTTATATTGCATTGAGGGCCCCTGTGGGAAGAAGAGGGGGAATTCCAAGCAGTTCATTTAGCAGATCAGCAGCCAAAGGAAAGCTGGAATGGGAGTCATTTGACCTTCTCGGGCCTCAGTTTCCTCATCTGTAAAATGAAGAAATTGGACTAGATGACCTCCAAAGTCCTACCAGCTCTAGACCTGCAATCCTATGAGCCTATGGAAGGTGAAAGAACTGACCAAGCTGACATCCTGTGGGGAGAATGATGAGCACTTTACATTGTGGGGTAGCGGAAAGAACATTAGATAAGGGAGTCAGAAGACTTGGTTGTGCCAGTCACTGCCTGTTGCAGTAGTGTAGAAGCCTCTAAAACCCTCCGGGTCTCGGTTTCCTCATCTAGAAAATGAGAGTGTTGAGTTGGCTGACCTCTTAGGACCCTTCGAGCTCTAAATCCATGAGCCTTTGCTAAGTTCCTTCCCAAGTCTTAAGTCTATGATCCTATTATCTCTAAGGCCTCTTCCAGCTCTATCATTGGATGAGTGGTTTTTGAAATTAAAGTTGGTTAAAGGGGGAATGAAAAAAACAAACAAAAAACCAGAGGTGGTGAGGTCAGTGTTAGACCGAGAATAGGTGTTTAATAAATGACAGTTTCTTAAGGTGCACCTGGTACATCTATTACATGTCTTGTTGGCTTTGGCAGAGAGAGAGAGAGGGAAACAGGGAGAAGGAGAGAGAATGGAGGGGGGAGGGAGGAGAGAGACAGAGAGGAGAGAATGAAGAGAGGGAGAGAGAAAGAGAGGAGGGGAGAAGAGAGGGGGGAGGGAGAGAGAGAGAATGTGATGCTTTGTGTTAGCTCAGCTTTGCAAACCTGTTTGCTGTCAGTTCCTGAAAAAAGAAAAGACGAGAAAAGAAAAAAGCCAAGCAGGAACTGGAACAGAATTGATTAAGCTCCCAACTTCCCTGATGCTCTGCGCTCTGAGATGTGGCTTGGGCTTCCAGAGGAGCAGGAGTGGGGGAGGGGGGCAGGTGGGAGGAAGGGAGGGGAGTGTGGGGGAGATTTTTGGCCAACCCCGGCTGCCTCTCCGTGGGAGCTGGGGCGAGTGGCCTCCAGCTGAAAGGAAGCCTGTGGAGGGCGGGGGAGGGGGTTGGGAAAGAGCCCCCCGAAAGCTTTCATCGGCTCCCCGTTGCTAGAGAAACGGCTTCTTTTGTCTGTGTATGCTTGGAGCAGCTGCTGCTTTCAGAGCTGGGGCCCTTCTCACGGAGGGGAGATTGTGTGCAGTCAATGCGGGGGAAGGAGGCCAGGGCCAGAGTGGGCCCCCAGTGAAAAGGCCAGTGGGAACACAGGCTATTCACCCTGCTCTGGATGGGAGGCCCGGCTGCTGAGAGGGAGGGGGCTTCTGGAGCCCTTCCCGCTGGGTCTCTGATGAAATTAACAGCCTGCCCTGGGAGCAAACCCTGGCTCCTATCCTGCTGCCTTGGGCCTTCGCTCCTTCCTCCCTTCTTCCCTCCCTCCCTCCTCATCCCCACATTTAGATCCTTTCTATTGTCCCTCCTCTGGCTTTCCGTCTCTAGGCTATAAGATGGGAGGGATGGAAGAGGGCAGGGCAGAAAGAGGGAAGTAAATATGCTGGGTTCCAAGACTGAAGTGGGAGTGGCCATAGTAAATCACATTGTGAGATTGGGGTTTGGATTTGGGAAGAGCTTCCGATCCATTGTAGCACTGGCTTTGTAGGATCGTAGATGCAGAGCCACAGGGGACTTTAGACGTCATCTGGTCCAACCCTCTAATGCAGCCGAGGAAACTGAGACCCAGAGAAGTTAAAGGATTTGCATAATGATGTGGGTTTTTTTTTGGGGGGGGGGCGGCGATTATTGCCCAAGCCTTGGAATAAATAGAGCTGGCTGAGTGGTGCAAACTGTCCTTACTGCCCTCAAAAATCTCCCTATCCCACCTTGGGTCACTGAAATTCTCATCTTACTCCTTTGCATTAAACTATTAAACTATTCAAACTGGTTAAAAAGTGCAAAGGTGGTATATACAGGAAATAGATTAAGCCATTATAAGCCATTCTTGTCTTGGCTGAGTGTTAGTTGATCAGATTAACTACTGGAGAAGGGCTCTGAGGGAACAGAACATAGGACAGTCTTGATGGTGGAGAGGGCACTCACCTGGGTGGCAGCTGGGGTTCCATTTTGGTTCAGTAGATGAAGCATTAGACTTGGAGTCAGGTAGACCTGGGTTCAGTTTTTGTCTCAACTTCTTGCTATCTGTGTAACCCTCAGTAAATCGCTCATCCTTTTCCAGCCTCAGTTTCCTCATTGGTAAAATAGAGATGAATGACAAGTCAGCAGGCATTTATGTTGAAACCAGTTCTGCCATGATCAGAGCTCCTTCCTGGGGTGTATTTGGTCAGATGGGAAGTGCAGAGTATGCCATGTAAAAGAATGAGGACTTAGGAAATGGTGGCCAACTTCTTCAGGTGCGTCTGCTGAATGTTGGCAGCAGCTCAATTGGCTCAGTACAGAGTGGACAGCTTCTCACCTACAGCCCTGTCTAGCATCCCCAAGGCCAAGCTAATGGACAGAATTCTGTGGGGCTCAGGCCCTAGGGCCTAGTGGAGAGCTGGGCCTTTGGCCCCTACATAGACTTGGTCCCTAAGTTGCAGAAGGAGCAAGTGAATGAAATAATGGATTTCACTTTAAATTTCTTTAGCGTAATGTTCTTTTTCTGTGGCCTTTCCATGTTGGTTCCCTTACTTTGTCATCCTAACCCTGGGAGAGCTGGGAAGGTAAAGTCTGAATATAGGCCACGTTTTTCTCCCAGATTCTGGGTTGTCTAAAACGCAAATGTGGCCAGATTGGTATTACTTTTCAGTACTGACACATACTTTCTGTTCAAAGGGATAACAATAACTGCCACTTACATAGCACTTTAAGGTTTGTACAACACTTTATCTACTTTGCCTCATTGGGACAGGCCTCTCAACAACCCTTTTGGATTAGTTCTCCAGGTATTATCTCCATTTCATATATAGGAAAACAGGCTCAGAAAAGTCAAAAGACTTTCTGAGAACCATGCAGTTAGTAAGTGTCTGAGGCAGGATTTTTAATCTCGGTATTTCTAATTTTTAAGCCTGCATGGTGAGGCATGGGAATGTTAGTTGTTTCAGAGAGGAAGGCAGCTGGAGAGAATGGGTGAGGGGGAGAGAGGAGGTTCATATTGGTGTCCTAGGGCAAGTGACCTTCGGGTCTGTGCTAATTATAGATAGCTATATGGAGAAGTTTGGGGACAGTAAGTTCTTCCTGACTTGGCAGAGAAGTAGGGGAAGACCGTATGAAAAAAATTCCCCAAATCAATAATAATTAGAAATACAAATTAAAACAATTCTGAGGGGTGGAGCCAAGATGGCGGCTGGGAAGCAGTGACTGGCGTGAGCTCCCCACCAAGTTCCTCCAAAAACCTATAAAACAATGGCTCTGAACCAATTCTAGAGCTGCAGAACCCACAAAGTGGCAGAGGGAAGCAGGGCCCCACCCCAGGACAGCCTGGATGGTCTCTGGGTAAGGTCGGTCCCACACAGACCTCCCAGCCCCC
>CM053624.1:339999398-340022045 GCA_028646595.1 Phalanger gymnotis
GGAAATGGGGAGAAAATTTGTAATTCAAACACCTGTGAAAATCAATGCTGAAAACCAAACATGTCAAAAATAAATTAAAAAAAATTTTTTTAATTTAAAAAAAACCGATTCTGAGATTCTCCTTTGTATTCATCAGATTGGCAAAGATGGAGAAAGAGTAAAATAACAATTGTTGGAGAGGTTGAGAGAGAAGAGTCACATGCATGGACTCTTGGTGGAACCACGAGTTGGTTTAACCGCTGTGGAAAACAATCGGAACTATAACCTCACAATGACTAACATGAGTCGCTCCCTTGGATCAGTGATACTATTATTAGGCATATATCCCACAGAGATTAAGAAAAGAGGGGAATATACTCAAGAATATTTATAGCAGCACATTTTGTAGCAACAAATACTTAGAAATGAAATAGGTGCCAATGACCAAGTGAATCATTAGTCAATCAGTAAACATTTATTAAGCCCCAACAATATGCCAGGCAATGTTTTAAGCACTGGGCATGCCAAGAAAAGTCCCTGCTCTCAAGGAGCTCACAGTCTAATGGGGAAGACAATATGCAAACAATTACATATGAACTATATACAAAATAAATTGGAGATAATCAGAGGGAAGGTATGTGAAGATCATGGAATAAGAGGAAATATAGAACAATATTGTTTCATAACAAATGACAAATATGATGATGTCAGAGAAACATAGGAAGACTTCTATGAACTGATGTAGAGGGAAATAAGCAGAACCAGAGGAAAAATTTACATAATTAGAATGAGAGTAATATGAATGAAAACAATTTTGAAAGACCACGGAAACTCCCATCAAAGACACATAACAGTGGTGACTTCAAGATAAAGAGGATAAAACATTGTTTCTGCCTCTTGACGGAGATAATGGACTTGAGGTGCAGCATGAAATATTCTCAAATGTGGTCAATGTATTGATTTGTTTCTCTGGATTACGTTTTTATTTATTTTGCAAGCAAAAGGGCTTCTCTTGGGTGGGTGGTGGTAGGTTATTAGGTAGTGATAGATATAAAAAAGACCATCAATAAAACATTTTTAAAAGCACTGAAGGAAAAAAAGTATAGAAATAGGCACAAAGCAGTTTCGTTTTACTACTTTGTTAAATTAAAAATATTTTATGTATGTAAATATATACACTCTAACGTGGTTGTAACAAAATTGCTGTATTTGTACATCCTTCTGTACTTTCTTGTTTTCTTTTGTGTATCTATTTTATATATATATATATGTTTATGCATATATATATCTAGCAGATATGTATCTATGTATCTACTAGATATATATGTATAAATATATTATTATCTAATAATATATTATCTGTTATATATATAAATGCATTATTATCTAATATATTATCTATTATATAATGTATATAGATACATTTGCATATTATTCAATAACGCATCATTATCTAATAATCTGTATCTGCATATATGCTGTATATGTACTATATATACTATATCATACACACATACACACAATTGAAGAAACTGGACGTGACAGTTTGGTTTCTTATATGCCTCTTTATTCTTTGTACATTAAGATGTTTATATTCATTGATGGTTAAGTTTATGTTAAAAAAGAAAAATTAACTAAAACAAGAAAAAAGAAAGGAAAAAATCAGAGGTCACTCATCTTTGGTTGTTTCTCCAGTGATTGTGGTTGTGAGCACATTTGGTTAGGCCATGCTGACTTTTGCTGTGAAGGACTGGGAGTGAGGAAGGAAGGGTGGTGCTGTTAGCTGTTGACTTCCATTGGGAGGTAGAGGAATGTTCTGGGGCAGAGGAGAAGTATCAGAGCTAAGACTAGACATTTGTTTGCCCTAGGCAAAGTCTCAGAATTATACCTGCTTGCTCCCATTTGAAGCTTGTCCATTGCATCTTGGTAGGCCTAGGTGGTAGAACATAATTGAAAGAGACATTGGAGGTCACCCAGTCCAATCCTTTCTTTTAATAGATGAGGAAACTGAGGTCCTGGGAAGAGAAGTGACTTGCCTTAATGTTATGTAGTTAATAAGCAGCAAAGTCAAGTCCTTGCATTCTGAATCCAGTGTTCTTTTGGCTGCACTATGGAATATCTGGATTTCAGCAAGGCATTTGACAAAACTGTTTTGATATCCTTTTGGACAAAGATGGCAGCATATGGGTTAGTTGATAGTGCATTTGGGTGGTTTGGGAATTGATCAGTTGGACTCCAAATACATTAATTATTGGACCAACGTTAAGTGGGAGGGAAGTCTGGACTAGTAGGCCTTAGGGCTTTGTCCTTGGTCCTGACATGTTCACTATTTCCCTCCACATCTCGAATAAAGATAGAGTGTGCCTTGTCATCCAGAGAGGGGCAGGATAGATATGTTGTGTTGTCATGATCCAATATGTTCAGAAGTAGCCTGGTGAAGTAGATAGCGCACTGGACTTAGAGTCAAGAAGACTTGAGTGTGAATCCTGCCTCAGACATTTCCTATATATATGACCCTGGGTAAGTCACTTCATCTCCGTTTGCCTTAGTTTCCCCATCTTTAAGATGGAGATGATAATAGTATCTAAAACCCAGGGTTGTTGTAAGGATCAAATGAAGTAATGTGTAAAGTGCTTTGCAAACATTAAAATACTATATTCAGATGAAATGAGATAATTAGTTAATCATCATTTACTAAGCACCTACTATGTGCCAGGTATTGTGCTAACTGCTAGGGATATGAAGAAAGACAAAATGCAGTCCCAACTCTCAAGGAGCACAAAATCTATTGAAGCACATTGCAACTTTAAAGTGTTATAGTGTTGTTAGTTATGAGTATGATGATGATGACGACGATGGTGGTGGTGGTGATGATGGTGGTGGAGATGGGGGTGATGGTAGAGATGGTGATGATGGTGATGATGATGATGATAGTGATAATGATGATGATGGTGGTGGTGGTGATGATGATCATGGTGGTGGAGATGGTGATGATGGTGGTGGAGATGGTGATGATGGTGGTGGTGGTGGTGATGATGGTGATGATGATGATGGTGGTGGTGATGATGGTGATGATGATGATGGTGGTGGTGATGATGATCATGGTGGTGGAGATGGTGATGATGATAGTGATAATGATGATGGTGGTGGTGGTGGTGGTGATGATGATCATGGTGGTGATGATGGTGGTGGAGATGGGGGTGGTGGTGGAGATGGTGATGATGGTGGTGGAGATGGTGATGATGGTGATGATGATGATGATAGTGATAATGATGATGATGGTGGTGGTGATGATGATGGTGGTGGTGATGATGATCATGGTGGTGGAGATGGTGATGATGGTGGTGGAGATGGTGATGATGGTGGTGGTGGTGATGATGATGATGATGATGATGATGATAATGATGACAGCAATGGCTACAACAACATTGGGCCAGAGCTAAAAATGTGAAATTTAGCAGGGACCAGGATAAAATCCATGTTCCATTCAATTTATTTCCCCTTATCCCCCATTTATATGGGAATGGGATAATGGAGGCCCAGTTTAATAGTAACTCACATGATGAAGACCTGGGATTTTCTCAACATATGACCATAGTGCAGACTACCAATGGGATGAAGTGGTTAAAAAAGCTCTTGAATGTTGAAGTTACAAAAGGTGACAGTCCCCTGCCTTCTGCCCTGGTCGGACAATACCTGGGGTAATGTCAGTCAATCATCAGCATTAATTAAGTACTTACTGTCTTCTGGGCACTGTGTTAAATATCGTGTGTTTGGATTTGAGATCTGCATCCTTCTCTCAATCTTTATCTTGTTTATACCTAGTTGTTTGCATGTTGTCTCTCCCATTAGACTATGGGCAGGACTGTCTTTGCCATTCCTTGTTATCCCCAGCGCTTGGCACAATGTTTGGTATGTAGTAAACACT
Source organism: Phalanger gymnotis (assembly GCA_028646595.1). Classification (NCBI taxonomy): domain Eukaryota; kingdom Metazoa; phylum Chordata; class Mammalia; order Diprotodontia; family Phalangeridae; genus Phalanger; species Phalanger gymnotis. The sequence goes on from CM053624.1 coordinate 340,003,306, forward strand.
TAATAATAATTGACTGACTAAATTTATAATCCTCAGGTCCTACTGTACCAGCTCTAAGGATTTATAAGCCTTCTAGAGGCTGGCCATGATAGGTACCCAAAAATTAAAACTGAGATAATCTCTGTCCAGGTTAGGAGATGATCCCAGAGGGTGTTTAGAAATCCTTAAACTCTAATTATTCTCACTTCAGGGTCTTTCCTCCCTGGGTTTTGGAGAAGTGTGTAGTCTCCTAGTCTCATGTTCTTTCTGCTGTACTATTCTGAATTTCAAATAAGGGATTTTGCATGGCAACCTGAAGTATCTTTTTCTTTTTCTCCAAGACATTCCTTTCTAAGAGTGTAACCACTGAATCTACCTTATTTGTGTATTAATTATTTAGTTATCTTAATAGAGAGAGCTATGTGGTCCATCTCCTCTAGAACTGTGGCTCTGCTCCTTGCCAGGAGCACTAAAAGATGGGAATGATTGAGTAGCTATCAACTGCAAAGGGCTGAGATTGGATGTTTTCAAACCATCCTAGTCTCTCTGTCTCTCATTTCATCTGTGTGAGGAAGTCCCTGGTGTGGAAACTCCATCTACCAATGCAGGTCAGCACCCATTCTGTAATTTATAGTCTTAGAGACATGAGAACATGAGAGATCAAATGTTTTATACATGGTCATAAAGCTAGTGTGTGTCAGGCAGGACTTGGACCCATTTGACTGCCAGGTAACTCTCTCTCCACTCAACCATACTGCCTCCCTAGCTTTTCTCAGTCACCCATTATAGGTTTGGGCTAGTTGACTCCTCAGGTTTCTAGAAACCTTAACATCCTAAGATTCTCCAGCCATTGGTGACGTTCGGCCCACACATATCCTTAGCCTATGGAATTAAATCTAAAACCTTGGTCAGGTGTGGTTTCTCCTTACTAGGAACCATTAGCTATTCTAGGTCTCCCTTGTCATGTGTCCATTCCGTAAAGGCAGGCACAATGAGATGTCCCTTGCCCAGAGCTGAGCCGAGGTCCAGGCTAGGTAGGCAGCTGTTAAGGGTACAACATGCAGGAAGATGCAGAATGAGGAATATTTTTTTCAAAGGACTTTTTTTTTTATTAAGCATCCATATTTTTAGTGGCAGAAAATTCTGCCTTCTGGCCACATTGGTATTTATTTTGTGCAAGTAAAGTTGCATATGTTACAGTCAAGACTCAAGGCCTTGGGTGGATGGTAACATTTAGAGAAGGCAATTTAAAATCTTATCTAGTGTTCACAAAGCCTTGCCCTCTTTGTATTTGTTTCACATTTGCTTCCAAGCTCCTGGAGGTTAGAAGCCATGACTATATTGTGGGATTGTTGTGGTCTGTCCTATAGGCACAGAATCATCCTAGTTGGACAGCAGCAGCAGCAGCAGTAGTAGTGGTGATGGTGGTGGTGGTGATAGTAGTGGTATTAATTAATAATAATAATGATAATAATGAAAGCTAGCATTTAATTGTGTGAGGCCTTTTGATATTTATATGTAGGCAAGACTTTTCCTGATATTCTAGGAATTCAAAGCATTAGTTTATTTCCAAATGGAACTTTAATTAGGAATTTTTAGGCCCAGGGCAAGGCACCACACACCATGCCCAGGGCAAGAAGAACAAAAAAAAAATTCTCTCTCGGGAGCAGAGATTGGAGCATCACCATGTGGTGGGGAGATAGAAGCCTAGGACACTGGCAAAAAGCTGAGAAATAGGAGAAAGGAGAAGTTTTATTCTTCCTACGTGAATAATGAGCTTTGTTTGTGGGTTACTGTGGCAAATTCTGTCAGTGCTCTCTAAATTTGATACCCTGTGGTTAAGCCCTGATTACTGAACTCTCATTACAGCATTGATGCAACAAATGTCTATGGAGGGTCTTATATGGGCTCAGTTTTGTGCAGAGCATTGGAGAAAGATGGAATATAAGGCACAATCTAGTCTCGGGACAGATGCTTTGAGTAGTTTTAAGAGGGACTTGGAAAAATGCATCCAGAGAGAAAAACAGAGTGGTAAAGGGTCTGGAAAACATGGCATATGAAGAATGGTGGAAGGAACCGGGGGTCCTTAGACTGGAGAAGAGAAGACTTTTTTTGGGCAGGAATGACAGCTGGCTTGAATATTCAAAGGACTAAAGCCCCTCGAGGGGTTTGGGGGGGGGGCAGAGAAGACCTATCTACGTTCACATGTAACCAGTAGTGCCTGTGGGCCCCCAACACTAGCCTAATGCTCCCCTTTTTTGCTTTGCCTGCAGAAATCCGGACTCAGTTGGCCGAGCAGTTTAAATGCCTGGAGCAGCAGTCCGAGTCAAGGCTCCAGCTGCTGCAGGACCTCCAGGAGTTCTTCCGAAGGAAGGCAGAGATTGAGCTCGAGTATTCCCGCAGCCTGGAGAAACTGGCGGAGCGTTTCTCCTCCAAGATCCGAGGCTCCCGAGAACACCAGTTCAAGTAAGCTTGGGGGCCACACTTGCTGTGGCCTCAGTTTCCTCTTCTTTAAAGTAATGGGTTGGACTGACACTACTACTAATGTTGCTATTGCTAGTAGTTCACATTTAGTACTTAACTTTTTCAAAAAAAATAAGCTTTTATTTATATCTATTTTTACATCACTATAATTCTCTCCAGTACCCCTCCTCCTCCCAGAAAGCCAACTCATATAACAAATAGTACTTTTTAAAGACAAAAAAAGAGAAAAAATCTGCATAACTGATCAGTACGTTGATAGAGTCTGAAAATATGGGCAATGTGAAACATCTGTGAGCCTTTACCTCTTTGAAGGGTGGATTTGGGAGTGTCTTCTCATATATCATCTTTCCAGTCATGTGTCTTCTTTATAATTTTGCAACATTCACTCTTTATTTTGTGTATGTCTGTGGTTTTTCTTTCTATTTACATTGTTGTAGGCATTGTGTGTATTGTTTGCTTGGCTCTGTTTACTTCATTCGGCATCAGTTGATAGAGATCTTTCCATACCTCTCTGGACTCATCACTCACATAATTTCTTACAGCACAATAATATTCCATCACATTTACATACCGCAGTTTGCTTAACCATCCCTTAATCAATGGACATCGGCATTGTTTCTAATTCTTTGCCGTTACAAAATATGATGCTATGAATACTTTGGTGTGTGAGGGGATTTTTTTTCTTATGGCTTCCCTGGGGCATAAATCTAGTATTGGAATCTCTGGGTCACATTTAAAGAATTTTCTGCAAAGCAATCTTATGAAATTGAGAGCATAGTATGGTAGATAGGACACTGAACTTGAAGCTGGGGAGATTTGGGTTTAGTCCAGCCTCAGACATTTACTAGTTGTGGGCAAATCACTCAACCCTTCTTTGCTTCAGTTTCCTTATTTGTAGAAGGAAGGGATTGGACCAGATGGGTTCTAAGGTCCCTTCAGCTCCAAATCTATGATCTTATCATCCTACAATGTAGATAATCAGAGGTAACTGACTTGACTAAGTGTCGAATAGGCAGTTATGAGAAACAGTGGATAGAGTGCCAGGCCTGGAGTCAGGAAGCCCTGAGTTTGAATCTAGCCTTGGACACTTAACTAGCTGGTGTGAGCCTGGGCAAGTCATTTAACATCTGTGTACCTCAATTTCCCCATCTTTAAAATAGGGATAATAATAGCACCTACCTCTTAAGGTTGTTTTGAGGATAAAATAAAATTATGCTGGTGAAGCGCTTTGCTAACCTTAGAGCACTTTAGAAATTCTAGCTATTATTTTTATTATATATTTTTAGAGCCATATAATTAAGAATTGGTTCTTAAAGAGATCCAAAAAGAGGCTCAGTGGTATTACATTTGAATGTAAGTTTTTTGCCAATTGGGATTGTTTCATTCTTTACATTGTATTCCCAGTGCCTAGCACAGTGCTTGGCACCTAGTAGGTGCCTAATAAATCCTTGTTGATTGATTACACCTGTTTTCAGGAGGGCCCATCTCCTCCCTTTTCCATTTTGACTGTGAATGAACCATCTTGCTTCAGTCCCTGGCCTGGGTGCTGAGCTTCTCTGTCTTCTCCACCTCTTAACTCTGTCTGGTTTGGGCACCAAGCTTGGCAGGTTTTGAGAACTGTAGAAGCAAAGCCTTTTGGCTTCTGCCCCCTCCCCACCCCTAGATGTGTAGGCAGGATGCTGCTAACCACATTCTTGCTGTATTTATCCTTGGAGTTCCTCACTGTAATTACTCTCCCCCTTCTAATTCATTCTCTCTCCTCCAGTCACCCTGCCTGGAGTTTCTTCTCCTTCCCTCTTCCTCTCTCCATTGACCGGCCCTCAACCACAGGGTCAGGGTGACTTCTCTCCTTCCGCATCAACCCCCCCCCCCCAAGATTTAAACCATTGCATTGTCTGTGTCTCATCCTCTTGGTCTGGTCTCAAACTGCCTTCAGCTGCTCCTACCTTACATTCAGGGAGGGGCCTTCCTTTTCCTCTGATTGCCAATGGGCCTCTGAGTCTTTTAGCCTTAATTCACACATGGATTTCTAAGGGTTTCATTTATGCTGAATTTGTCTCTCCAGCTAAACCATCAACTCTGTGAAGCAGGGACCTCAGATTATATTCCTCCTATATATCCCACAGTGCCTGGCATTCAAGTCAATTAAACAAGTCTTTTTTTTAAAGTACTGACTATGTGACAGATGCTAGACTACATTTTGGGGACAAAAAGGCAAAAATGAAGTGTTTTCCTCATGACCACTCTGTGTACTAGATAGAACAGGAGAATTGTCAGCTAGATGGCATTGTGCATGGGGTGTTGTACTGGGACCCTGGGCAAGTCACCTTGCCTGTGGGCCTCAGTTTCCTTATCTGTAAAATAGATAATAATTGCATCTATCTCCTAGGGCCAACATGAGGATACAGTGAGATAATGTATGTAAAGTGTTTTGCAAACCCTAAAGTGCAAGGTAAAGGTTAGCTGTCATTGCTGTCATTATTATTATCCTTATAACATCCCTGACAGGAAGGTAGGCATTGTTATCCTCATTTTATAGATGAAGAAACCAAGGCAGAGAAAGGTTAAGTGACTTACCCAGGGTCACACAACTAGTGAGCATCTAAGGCTGTATTTGAACTTAGGTCTTCCTGACTCTAGGCCCAGTGCCATCTGATTGCCTCCAAAGATAAGTAATGGGACTCTAAGAGAGCACTTAGTTTCCCCTGAAGACTTTAAATCACCAGGTCCAGATAAACAATGTCTTTGTCGACTGAAAAAACTTGCAGATATCATTATCGACTTAGATCAGTGATATTTGGAAGATCCTAGGGAATGGGAGAGGTCCCACAAGATTGTAGAACGGCAAATGTCCCCATGTTCAAAAAAAGGAAGGGAACAGAGTGTGCACACCAATGAGTCAATAAGCTTAATTTCAATTCCTCAGAAAACTCTAGAACAGATCATTAAAGAGTTGGCTGATGAATGTCTAGAAAGGAAAATGGTGGTTACAAAAAGCCAATCTGGCTTCATCAAGAACAGGTCATGCCAGATTAACTTCATTTCCATTTCTGGCATAGTTAATAGGCTGCTTGATTGGAGAAAGGGGGTGCTGTGGCTCTGGATAAAATATCTCATCCTATTCTTGTGGAGAAGATGGAAGTTGGTAATATATGCAATTTAATGAACTGAAAATGGGTGGGGTGCCTGGACTCAAAGAGTACTTGTTCATTATTCAGCATAGCCAGAGGTCTTGAGCTGAGTATGTTGGATGTTTGTGCCAGCCTGTGCTATTTAATATTTTTATCAATGACTTGGATAAAGGCATAGTGATGGCATAGTCATCACCTTTGTAGAGTACACAAAGCTGGGAAAGAACAGCTGACACATTGGAAGAGTCAGGCTCCAAAGAGATCTTGAGTAGCTGGAGTGTTGTTAGGTCGAATAAGATGAACTTCAGTAGGGATAAATGTAAAGACTTATACCTGGGTCCCAAAAATCAGCTTCACAGGGAACTGAAGATACTTAGCCTGGAGATGCAAAGATTGGGTGGGGGGTGGGGCGGCACATGATAATGGTCTTCGAACATTTAAAAGGGCTGTCAGGTGGAAGAAGGACTTTACTTGTTCTGTTTGGCCCCAGAGGGCATTTACAAGAGCAAAGGATGCAAGCTGCAAAGAGGCAGATTCAGGTTTCATGTCAGGAAAACCTTCATAATTAGAACTGTACAAAATAGAATGGACCGCCCGTCAGAGAGCATGGTTTTTCCCACCTTGGATATTTCGAAGTGGGGGTCTTTTTATTTATATGTTGTACTAGATCGGGTCTTTGTAAACCTCTTTTGTGTAAATCCTATAGATGCCTCAGAATGTTTTCTTTTTTTTTGTAAAATTCATAATTGACAGAAATGGTAAATTTCAGTTAGCAATTAGTGAAAATAAAGGTGCGATTTTTTTTCTTCATCCAAGTTCACGGACTCCCCCAAAATCGATCCAGAGATCTCTTGGCTGGAAGGGAGTTGTCTGTGAACCTCACATTATGAACCTCTGTCCTAGATGGATTCTCTCAGCTTCTGGGAGTCTGTGATGCTGTAGCTCTGGAGGACTAGGTATCTAATTAACACTTGGTTGCTGAAGGATTTATTGTGAATTTGTGAGGTCAAGAAAGAGAAGATTGCCCTGGATTTAGAAATGGAGCCCTTCTCTATCTTTGTCTGGGTCAAGGGTCCCAAGTGTGGAATTTCTTAGCATAGGCTGAGACGAGATTCTCTGAGAAAGATTTTCATATCTTTGTAAACTTGATGGTTTTAGCTTCTGTATAACATATTCTATATTGTTGTTGTTCTGAATGGAGCTAAAGGGAGCTCCCAGGGAGGAGCTTCCTCTGAGGATACAGATGGACAGAGATTCTGCAATTTATGGCCTTAGAGAGTGGCCAGGCGACCATGAGAGATTTAATGACTTGCCTGGGGTCAAGTCAGGACTGGAACTCAGGTCTTCTGATTGAAAGCCTAGTACTCTATGAACTATAATATATGGCCTCTCATGATGGTATTATATGCTATATTATAATAATGTTATCTGCTGATTTTTCTTATAATTCCCTGCTAAAGTTCCACCCCACCCCCAACCCTGACCTTTGAATTTAATTTCCCACCCCTCCTCATACTTGAGATAGAAATTTTGTAGGAGTCCTGGAACTGGGTTAGCAGTGAATGAATGACAATTGAAGAAGCTTGTTTGGAAGCAGCAGAGGCATGCCTGAGCTTACAGTTCTCTGCCCTATCCCTTCCCAAGGCTTTAGCTCCCTGTTATCTCTGGCCAGAGCTATAACTAGGACGGAGTGACTAGGGCTTTGCATCAGAGCACTGAAATTTATAGGGTGCTTATAGCATTGAAATTTCCTTTACCAGGACAGAAACCACCATATTGAACATAATTACTAGTATAATTGAAATATGAACCTACCAGGTGGTACCTTCCCCCACGCCTCCTCACTCCTAGCCCCAGGTGAGCTTCTCTTTGGCCTAGCTCCACTCTGCTCTCCTTTTTCACGTTTCCTTCTGATACTCATGAACATCTGTGTCCTATAGTTTTTGATCCCTCCTGGTGTCCCAGGTCTCTTCCTCTCCTCCTCAGTTGAATTTATCTTGTGTTGTTTGCCATGGACATAGAAATTTTCTAGTTGCAATTCTGACTCTAACCAAGGAAGCTTTGGTTCATTTAAAAAGCATTTGAGTTCATTTTAAAGATTGAATCACAGAAGTCTCTTTGAAATCTTTCCTACCTCCCTGCATGCACCCTCCTCCCTCCCTTCTAGTTTAGTTTTCCTTTAGAGCTCTTGGTCTTCAGGGCCATTCTGATCCTAGAAGGGATTATCTCCTGAGCCAGCATCCCCCAGGCCTTCTCCATGGCCAGGGGCCTGTTTGAAAGGGCGGTGAGTGGAGTGGGGAAAGGGGCTTGGCTGTTTTACCACTTAGTTATAAATAAAACTTTATTCCTCACCCAGCAATTTAGGTATCTTTTTGAATGGGGAGGGAGAAGAAGATGAAGAGGAGGAAGAAGTAGGGAAAAGATAGGGAAGTTGCTGAGTGGGAAGGGGAAAAAAGAAAGGATTGGAGGGAGTCCCCAGCCCATCCTGCAACCATTAATGAGCTCAGCCAGCTCCTTGTGGGTTCATTAGTTTTGGTCGCCAGATGGAACGGGAGCAGCATCTGGCAGATGGGCAAAGTGGGCTCTGTGACATCCTGTGAATGTCTAATTAGAAGTCTGTTCCAGGCATGTACAGCTAGAGAAGGCCCACTGCATGATGCTAATTCAGAGTCAGGGCCCAGAGGGTGAGGGCTGCTCAGTCAAGAGTCCAGCGTGGGCCTTTGGATGCCAACTGTCTTTTTAATCTTGAGGGTGGAGAAAGCATGGAGAGATGTTTGATTTGCTGGTGACCACCCCACAGGTGACCACTCCCTCCACTGAACTCATAGCCTTTCTCTGCTCTATTATTCTTTTTATGCTTATTGTATATGCACGGTCTTGAGACTTTCTTCACATTGGTTAGGTTAGTTGCTCATATGCTGTGTCTTGTTTCTCACTACTCTGTAAGGCCTTTGAGGACAGAGGTCATTTGTCATGTTTCTCTGTGTTCTCCACTTGGCAGCTCCTGAAAAATAACTTAGAATTTTAGAGAGGGAACCTTCAAAATCATGCTATCTAACTCCCCTTATGATAAGATGAGGAAACTGATTCCCTTAGAAGGGAAGTTGCTTGCCAAGGTCACATAGCTAGCTTGTAGTAGAGCTGAGACCAAAGCCCAGATCTGATTTCTAGGCTTTGGTTTCCATTTCATTACACTGCTTCCCATTTATAAAAAAATAAAAATAATAGCCTACATTTATTGCACTCTTGGTTCTCACAATGACCTTATGAGGCAGGTAGGACGAGTATTACTATCTTCATTTTAGAGATGAGTAGACTGAAAAAAGTAAGGGAGGGAAGTAGGAAGGTCAAAAAGAAGGAAGGAAAGTAGGAAGGAGAAGTAGAATGAAGGAAGGAAGAAAGGGGAATGAAGAAAGGATGTGATGGAGGAAGGAGGGAAAAAAGGAGGGATGGAGTGAAAGAAAGAAAGAGAAATGAAGGAAGCATAGAAAGAAAGAAGGATGTAATGAAGGAAGGAGAGAAATGAAGAAAGGATGGAATAAAGGAAGGAGGGAAAGAAGGAAAAAAGGGAAAAGGAGGGGGAAAAGAAAGGAAGAAAAAACAGAAGTGAAGTAGGAAGGAGTGATGGAATGAAGGAAGGAGGGAAAGAAAGGAAGGAAAGAAGGAAGAAAGGGTAGATTGAAAGATGGATAGATAGAGTGATGGAAGGACTGAGGGAAGGAAGGAAAGGAGGGAGGGAAGAAATGTGATTTAGTTATTCTACTAAGTTTAAGAATGACAAGGTTGAACTATGAGTTTTTGATTCTCAAGGAATACACCAGACAGATCAGACTGATGTCCAGGATGGCAGGCCATAGCTGCTCTCCCTACCCCCACCCTCACCTTGGAGCTGGAGAAAGAAGGACAGAAAGTATAGATCTCTCTATAGGCCATACAAGAATGTCCCATTAGCCTATGGGGACATCATCATAGGTGTGAGTACATTGTCACCTGAAATAATATTAATAATAATAATAGTGAGAATAATAACTAGTATTTATACAGTGGTTAAGGTTTGAAAAGCTCTGTACATATGCTATCTCATTTGCAAGGCCCAGATTATTCTTATGATAAGTTTAACTTGAAAAGAAAAGATCTCTAAATGTAGGCAATGAATGTAGGAAGTCAGGTGTGAGTTGTGATCGATAGAAGGCTGGATGCAGAGTCAGGAAGATCAAATCTCCCCTCTGATACATACCAGCTGGGTGACCCCAACTTTTCAAGATCATAAATTACATGCTGGAGGAAGTTTCCACACCAGGAGTTCCTTCCACCAGTGAAATCCCATGTTGGGACCCAAACCCTACCTCATCATCTCAGGGTTTTATAGTGCAGCATTCTTTTCAAACCACTTTCGCCTTTGTCATCTGTCTTGATCCGCAGGGCATCTTGGCGAGGGTGCCTCCTAGGATCTACTCTCTCTGTATGTACCTGTTTATTTACACGGTGTCTCCCCCATTAGAGGGCAGGGATGATTTTTGCTTGCTCTTCCAGCTGTGATTCTACAATCCTAGGATCCCACCTCCGAATCCAGCATATGATTCACTCTGTTGTGTTGCCTCTCCCAACTAGGAACCCTTGGCATCACCTCACCCTTTAGGAGCTCAAGATGATAAGCTCCATTTCCTACACCGGACTCCACTTTCCTCTCAGAGTCACCAAGTTTCAAAGAAGCCTCAGATTCCCATCTAGTCCAACAAGAACTTATTATTCTTAGTGAGTGGCCGTCCAACCTTTGCTTGAAGATATTGGGAGGAAGGGAAGCCCCTGCTTAACAGTCTGAGGCAGCCCGTTCCCCAGCGCTGGAAGTTTTCCCTTCCCTCATGCCTCAGTCTGCATCTTTGCCACCTGTATTCTAGTGCTACCCTCTGGGGCCAAGCAGAGAGTCTGATCCCTCTTCAGATGTTTGAAGGCAGTTATCATGCTCCCACCGAGCCTTCCTTTCTCTATGCTAAGCCTCTTCAGTTCCTACAGCTGATCCTCATACACAAACTCCCGTCCGTCACCATCCTGGAGTCCCTCATCTGGATCCTTTCCAGTCTATAACATCCTTCCTAAAATAGAGCAGCTAGAACTGAACACAATCCCCTGCTGAGGTCTTCGGCCCTGACGACCAGGGCTAAGTATAGTGGTACTCTCAGCTCTCTATTTCTGGGTGTTCTGTTTCTCTTGGTGCAACCCAAGTTTTGTAATTCAGTCCTCCTTGTATGTGGGGGTGGGTCAAACATGGATAGGACCGTACCCCTCTACACCCCAAACCGGCCCATTGCCATGGTTCCGGGCCATAGGTTAGAGTGGCCTGAAGCTCAGGGCCTCCCTCTCCTGAGTGACCTCAGCGGGTCACTCCTGGCTCATGCCCAGTGGTTCTCTGACTGCTGCCTACAATTTGTGAGCCATTTAGGCGCTGGGCCACTTACTCATGTGCCACAGAGCTTTTAAAGAGCAAGAACGTCGTTTTTATTGCTTTGGGGGAGGGGGAGCAAGTGGGGGACTGCCCAGTGAATTGATTTTATGGACTGATAAACGTTTATAGTCTTCCTGAAGGCTGTTCTAGGTCTCCCACATACTGGAATAACATCCATTGGCGTTTCAAAGCAAGGCTTAACTGAGCTTGCATTTACGTCTCTTAAGCAGATTTTAGTTTAACCTGGGAATCAGAGTCCCTTCAATGGAAGTTGCCTTGAACCAGAGAATATAAAAAGTATGTGTTTGGGCAGAGGTGTGCTGTGTGACACACACACACACACACACACACACACACACACACACACACGACCGAGGCTTTTAAGTCTAATCTTCATTACTAACATTCATGACTTTCTTAAGTCTAAAGATAGTCAGAAAATCAAGTTCTAGTGTGAAGCATTTGCTGATTCTGAGGCGTAATGCTCACATTGAAAATTTAACAATGGAGAGCTGGCTCCAACAGGTCCCTGTCCGTAGGCCATGGGGTGACGTCTCATTGTTCTTCTAGGTGAGTCTCACCCTGGATGTCAGTGTGGTAGCAACTGAAATGCCCAGATTATTCCTCTGAGTAGATTCATTGGTCTCTGTCACTGGAAGTATTCAGGCAGTGAGCATTTAATAAATGCTTACTATGTGCTAGGCACTGTGCAAAATGCTGGGGATACAGAGAAAGGCAAAAGACAGCCCCAACCCTCAAGGAACCCGCAGTTGAATGGGGAGACAGCATGCAAACAACTATGTACAAATACTAGAAATGCAGTTTGAATTGGAGGCAGTCAGCAGAAAGTAGGCACCAGCATTAGGAGGATCAGGAAGAACTTCTTGTAGAACGTGGGATTTTAGCTAGGATTTGAAGAAAGCCAAACAAGCCAGGAGACAGAGAGGGAGAGAATTCCAGGTGTGGAGAACAGCCTATGCAGACGCACAGTTGGGAGCTGGAATGTCAGATATGAGGAATAAACGGCCTATAGGACAGTGCTACCGGATCGTAGGGTATCATGGGGGTGCGGATCGGGTCAAGTACAAGAAGATTGGAAAGGTAGGAAGGGGCCTGGTTGGGAAGGACTTTAAAAGCTAAATAGAGCTTTTTATATTTTATCCTGGAGTTAATAGAGAGTCGTTGGAGTTTATCGAGTGTGCGCATGAGTGTATTGGATGGGGGGAGTGGGAAGGACGGTGATAGTCAGATCCAAGCTTTAGAAAATCTCCTTGACAGCCAAGCAGAGGTTGAACAGTGGTGGTTCGGCCGCCTGTCAGAAAGCCTCTCAGAGAGAATTCCTGCCTTGCATAGGAGGATGTCCTCTAAGGTTCCTTCTTTAGCTTTGCTTCTACTTCTGGTTCCATAGCTGCAGTAAAAACTTCTAGGGGGATGTTTTTTGGTGAAATCAATTTCTCCTGCTGCCCCCCTTCTCCCCGCACGGCCATTGCTACCTTTTCCCTTTTTGCTTCCTGAGTTAACTAGTAATTACACTAACCAGTTGTTAGTATGCCACTGCATTCTTTGGGAGAATTCTAAGACTAAACAACAGGCTATCAAGATGGCCCCATGCCTGGAATGCACTCCCTCCTCATCTCTGCCTCTTAGAATACCCAGTTTCCTTCAGAACTCTGGCACAAGCACCACCTTCTATATGAATCCTTTCCTGATCCTCTCTCTATTAATGCCCCCTCCACCAATTATCTCCTATTTATTTTGTATGTGTGTGCGTGGTATTTCTCCCTATGAGATGTAAGCATCTTGAAGAGGAGGGAGTGTTTCATCATCTTTATATGCTCAGCCCCTAGCACAGTGCCTGGCTCCATGGAGGGACTTAATAAAAGCTTGTTGATCTGTTGATGGAGTTTAGGACTCAGGGCCCATCCTTTCCCTCTCTGCTTCCTCCTTCCAGGAAATCTATAAGATCATCTGGCAGCCCTAGAGAGGTGGGCAGGGCAAGCTCTGATAGCTACAAAAAGTTGGGATCAATTACATGAGATCAATATCTACACAGGTAAGTCAGGGTGGCCTCGAAGGGGAAGAAGTGACAGAAGATTAGACTTCAGTGGTGGTGCTAAGGGCTAGTTGGACTAATAGTGTGGACAGGTATCTCAGGTCATTTTTTTTGCACCTTTGGGCAGAGATATCACTTTCTATGTCATGGGGCTGCCTTTTGGAGTCATTGCTTTCTCACCAGCAAAGGGAGGGCAGAGATAAGAGTGAGGGGGGCAGAGGGAGAAACATAGGGCTCAGAGTGGTAAGTCTAGTTCCCTGTGGTCAAAGGATAACTCGAGAGTATGGGGCTAGAGACTAGCTGGCCTTTCCAGATGCAGAGAGGGAGGTCACAGTGGTGTGTGGAGAAGACAGTCCCCTATTTTGAAATTTCTATGGGAAAGAAGGTCATTTCTGCTCTGGCTGCCCCAACATGCTGAGAGAAAGGGGAGATCTCTCACTGCAGGAAGATGGAGAATGAATGAGAATTAAGAGAAAAGGGGAGAGAAGAAGAGAGCTGAGAGATGCATGGTTTCTATGGGGTAGGAGAACAATGAAGGACAAGGAGGAGAGTGTAGGACGTGAAAGGAAAAGGTAAATGCAATAAGCTTTTATCAGCATGTACATTAGCTCCCTCCATCCCACGCTGACCTTCTTCTACTCTTTCACATGTATCCTGGAAGCCTCTTCTTACTGGCAGTGATTGTATGTTTGGGAATTACAATTTCATTTTATCAGCATAATTAAGGAGGTGAATCTTTTCACCCCCTCCTTGACCCTTCTAAGCCCTCTGATCTTTCTAGACTTCCATCATAAAATGCATTTCCAAGTCAAATAGCAATGATAGATTATGTAGTTTTGAATCAGTCAATTAGCAAACATTTATCAAACTCCATCGATATGCCAGGCACTGTGCTAGGTTCTGGGAAGAGAGACAAAAATGAGATAGTCTCCACCTTTAAGAAGCTTACAATTTAATTGAGGAATGTAGTAGAAGTATAGTACACACAGGAGAGTGATGCCCAAAGTGGGGAGTTTCGGCACAGGCAGCAGCAAGGATTGTGAATGGAGCCATAGGGCAGTGGATTGCCACATCCTTTCCAGTAGCAAGAGATGGAAATATGAGGAGGGAGGGTGCCCACATGTAGAATGGATGACGTGACGCCATCCTAGATATCTGGGACGATGGGTAGATGGGAATGGTCTATACCAAGGGTGGGGAACCTGTGGCTTCATGTAGCCGTCTAGGTCCTATTCAGTCAAAGGGCCACATTTGAGGATCTAGAGGGCCATGTGTGGCCTTGAGGCCACAGGTTCCCCACCCCTGGTCCATACTGTCATTTGGGAATCTATTGTTTGGGAAATGTGGTATAATAAGAAGAACTCTGGGGTTGGAATCACAAAAACCTGGGTTAAAATTCTGATTTGCAATCTGGTTAATCATGGGCAAGCCACCTCTCCTCTGGGTAACCTCAATTTTTCAACTATAAGTATGATATTAGAGAAAAATGATGGACTTGGAGTTGGGACATGGGTTCGGATCCCACTTCAGATACCTACTAGATTTGTGACCATAGGCAATTCATTTCATCCCAGTTTGTCCATCTGTAAGATGAGGGCAGTAATATTTGTAGTACTTATCTCAGAGGGTCATTGTGAAGAAAATGTTCTGCAAATCTTAAATGTTCTGCAAATACCAGACAATATTATCTCTATAGATGCCATAAACATTACACAGACTTGGGTTCACGTTTATGGAGGATATCTGCAGGTAAGTGGATTTCACACGACTTGTGTCCCCATCCCCATATGAAACAGGAAAGTCCACTTCTGTCCAGCTATCCAGGTAGAAGCTTGGTAATAGAAACCTAGGTAAAGAACAATATAGACTTAGTTAAAACATTTCATTAGAATAGAAAAGAAAATGTAAGCCATTAGAAATACTGTTGGTCTTTATTCCCCAAATGACTGTGAACTCATCCACAATTCCCACCAGAGGAGCCTGAGAAAACACCAATCCCAAGACTCATGACTCTGAATTGGAAAAAGTCATTTTCTTTTCCTCCGGAAACAGAATGAGATCAGGTGTGTTCCTCAGTGAAGATTGTTCCATTCGGAATATTCTGGACAAAGAGTTCTGGAAGCGGTCTGACAAAGCCTCTGGCACATCCAGACGTAGGTTGGCTACTTTCACCCATGTGGCATGAGGCTCTCCACTCTCTTTTGATGACTCTTGCCACCTCAAGACAGCTTGGTTGTTCCTTGCTCTTACAATGCAGGCCTCAGAAACATACTGGGGAATACTAGGGCTCATGGACGATACCACTGCAGACTCACTCACTCCCATCCCACCCCCCCAGTCGAGAAAAGTCAACTAATCAGAATCTGTGTGTTCCGCTGCAGTTGCTCTATATGGTAGGAATCTGATCTCATGGGAAATAAAGTCCTGGAAAACCTTGCCCAGTAAGTGACTGCTTCTTGGATTTAGGCATCATGGAAGATGTGTTTGGATGGATGTGCTCCTTTTACATAAATGTGAGGCAATATTAATATTTGCACCCTCTGCCTCACAGTTGTTGAGAGGAACAAATGCGATGATGGATGTGGAAGTACTTTGTAGCCATAAAGAGCTCTTAGTATTAATAATAATTGAGAACCAGCTGCTAATACATCTAAATGCACTTCTCCTTCCCTCACTAAAGAAGCAGAGAAAAAGGAGGTGTCTGGGTAGAAGGACTTTGGGAAGAAATGAATTTGCCAAGGTTGAGGGGCAGGAACTTTCTTTTTAAAAAATTAAACTTTTTATTTGGAGCTTAAACACAAAAAAGAATGTGCATTTGCATATACATATATATGTATATATATATGTAATGAACAGAAAAAGGATTATATGTGAAACATGACTCATATACGACTGGTTTTTATTTTAAGCATATAATAAAATCAACCTGTAGTTTTCAAAGTTCTCCTGCTTGAGTGGCTTTGTTTCAGTGGTTTTGTTCTTTTCTCTCAATTAAAAAAAAGATTCCTCAATGACTTCCTTTTTCTTTTTGCTTCTCCAGCTCCATCCCCCTTTTGACCTCCTGCTAGAAAAGATAAACAAATCCTTTGTAACAAGTATACATAGTCAAGCAAAAAAAAAAAAATCCCACATAGATTGTGTCTGAAGATGTTTGTCTTATCTTGAATCTATCACCTCGCTAGCAAGCTTCATCATTGCTTCTCTGAAATAATGTTTGCTTATTGCATCGATGAGGATTCTCAAGTGAACAAGCAAGTCAGTAAACATTTATTAAGCGTGTATGTGCCAGATACTGTGTTAAGTGCTGGGGGTCCACAGATACTGGAGCTTTCGAAGAAAGAAAGAGGCAGGTGAGGGAGGAAATTGAAAGCATGCTAATGTGGGAGAGGAATGTGGGTTTCTCATTTGCTGATGGCTAGAGAGAAAACCAGCGGCATGAAGAGAGGAAATCTCCAGGTAGCGTCTAAGAAGGGGAAATGAGAGATGTTGGCTTGTTTCTTCTTGAAGTTTAGCTCAGCCCGAAGACTGAGAAGGCAAATGTTATTAGGGGATGGAAAAAGTGGACTTCAAACAAGATACAGCAAGATGGCGGGTGTTGAGGAAAGAGCAGTATCAAAGACCGTACACGTGCTGAGAAAAATTGGGAGCATTAGATAACCAGTGCAGAGAAGGACAGAGAAGAGATCTGTATCTATTAGAAACCATTTGGCTTGTAGGCAGTGGAAGCCAGGGAAGAAGTGAGACTGTGATGTAGGGGCGTGAGGTTGATAGCTGCGTTGAGGTCATCAGAAAGTGGCCGTGTATGTTTTCCTTTTTTTAATGTTTAATTGGGCAAGGTACTTGGCAATAGTCAGAGATGGAAGACTTCTGTAGAGCTGGAGGTGTAGATTGTCATGATGCCCAGTAGGGTCATCCTTACAGTGTGTGATGATGCCCAGAATGAATTATACTCTGTGTATGTGTGAGAATTGAGAATGGGCTCAAACAGGAGGAAATAAGAACAATGATTCTAATTTATTTTCCTGCATGGGATTAGGTTATTGCAGAGAGGCAATGTATCCTAATGGGTAGAGTAGGGTTGACAACAGAGTCAAGAAGATCTGGGTTTATGTCCTGTCTATGATAGCCCTAGGGGCAGCTAGGTGGTACGGCAGAGCACTGGGCCAGGAGTCAGGAGTTCATATCTGGCCACAGACACTTACTCGCTATGTGACCCTAGGCAAGGCACTTAATCGTGTTTGCCTCAGTTTCCTCATCTGGAAAATAAGCTGGAGAAGGAAATGGAAAACCACTCCAGTATCTTTGCCAAGAAAATCCCAAATGAGATCAGAAATACGACTGAAAGGACATAATAGTCTTAAGCTCTTCTCTGTGACCTGGGCAGGATCTCTTAAGTTCATAAGACAAGGTGTCGATCTGTATTGGTATAGGGAGTTCCTGTTAGTAGTAGAATCAAAGCTCCCTACCATCCCCCTGAGTGCAAACACCCCCTCCTCCCAGCTACCCAACAAATGCCTGGTTCCTTTGTAACTTAACAGCCTCAGAGAGTTGCCTTGGTGCACTAAGAGTTGAGGGGCTTGGCTACATCCCACATCTAGGATGTGCCCTCAGGGAGCTCTTCCTGGCTTTAAAACCCAAACTCCTCTCGCTCCTCCAGGGTCCCTCTCGATGACAATCAGATGAGAGGATGGAAGTGAAAGCCTGCTGTAAACTGTAATTCACTATGTAAATACAAACTACAGCTAATGATAATAGCTTGTATTTATGTAATGCTTTATGGCTTATGATGGGCTTTCACATGCATTATCTCATTTGATCAATACAGACCCTGGGAGGTAATCATAATTGACGCTGAGATGGGGCTCTGAAGTGTACAAAGTGCTTCATGTATCTTCTCTTATTTGGTTTTCACGACAGCCCTGTGGGGTAGGTACTCTCATCCCCATTTTACAGATGAGGTAACTGATGTTCAGACAGGTGGGGCGATCTGCCCATGGTCATAGAGTTAGTAGGTATCGGAGGTAGAGGCTTGCAAAGGGCTTTACAAATATTGTCTCACTTGAGCCTCATAACAACCTTGGTGGGTAGGTGCTATTAATATCCCCATTTTACAAATGAAGAAGCTCAGTCTCAGAGAAGTTAACTGACTTGCCCAAAATCACATAGCTAATAAGTGCCTGAAGCAGGATTCAAACTCAGGTCTTTCAGATTCCATTGTCCTACACTTGTTTACCTTCCTTGTTGCCTCTCAGGTAGGCTGTGAAAGAAGTAGTGTCTTTATTTTACAGATAAAATAATTGCCTTGGAACCAGGCTTCCAACCCAGGTCTCCCAACTCTCATTCTAGTGCCTTTGCTATTATACCACTACACGCTACTGATTGTAATGATGACAGCAAGAGCAACAGTGGCTAACATTTCAGTTTGCAAAATGCTTTACATACATGATCTTATTTGAGTCTCCAAATAGCCCTCTGATGTCAGTGCTTGTACCTTCCCTCTTAGATTACCTCCCATTTACTCCATGTACATCTTGTGTGTGTGTGTGTATGTATGTGTGTGTATTCCTTCCTTCTTTCCTTCCTTCCTTCCTTCTTTCCTTCCTTCCTTCCTTCCTTCCTTCCTTCCTTCCTTCCTTTCTTCCTTCCTTCC
>CM053624.1:340038870-340054060 GCA_028646595.1 Phalanger gymnotis
TTTTGGGAATAGTTCCATATTGCTCTCCAGAATGGTTGGATCAGTTCAAAACAACATCAGCTGTGCATTAGTGTCTCTATTTTCCGCATACCCTCCAACAGTTTTCACTTTATTTTTTTGTCACATTAGCTGATCTGATAGGTGTGAGGTGGTACCTCAGAGTTGTTTTAATTTTCATTTCTCTAATCAATAGTGAGTTAGAGCATTTTTTCATATGACCATAGCTATCTTTGATTTCTTCTTTTGAAAACTGCCTGTTCATAGCTTTTAACCATTTATCCATTGAGCAATGACTCATAGTCTTATAAATTTGAAAAAAAATTTAAAAAGGTTATAAATTTGATTCAGTTCTCTATATATTTGAAAAATGAGGCCTTTATGAGACCAACTTGCTGTAAAAAATTTTCCCCAGTTTCCTACTTTCCTTCTAATCTTGGCTGTATTGATTTTGCTTGTGTAAAACCTTTTTAATTTATTATAATCAGAATTATCCATTTTATACTCATAATTCTCTCTATCTCTTATTTGATCCTAAATTCTTCTCTTATGCATAAATCTGATAGGTAAAATATTCCATGATCCCCTAATCTGATGATGAAATTATCCTTTATGTCTAATTTATGCAGTCATTTTGACCCTATCTTGATATATGATGTGAGATGTTCGTCTATAGTTAGTTTCTGCTAAACTGCTTTCCAGTTTTCCCAGCAATTTTTGTCAAATAATAATTCTTGTCCCCAAATCCTGGATCTTCGAGTTTACTCTGGTCATTTGACAAGTATTATTGAGCACGTACTATGCTGGGTGCTATGGATAAGAAAACCATTGTCGAATTATACAGTTGGAAAGGTCATTGTGATGGAGAAAAAAACCCCAATGAATTAAAAGTAAATGGACCTGATTCTACTGTCCTTGTTTTGCTGTTTAACAGAACAACAGAATAACTCAGCTTAGACAACTAATTACTTAGACAACTCACTCTGCTGGACCTCAGCTTCCTCATCTATAAAAAATGAGGAAATTAGATTAGTTTATTTCTGAGATCCTTTCCACTTCTAAATTTGATCATCTTGTCCAAGCCCCTCCTTGTCTAGGAAACAATCCATGGTCTCATTGAGCTTATAGTTTAATGGAGGAGGATAAGAATGTAATCCTTGGGTCAGAGGCTCCTTGATGACAGGAGAAGTCCAGGTACACTTTAGGGACCGCTTAGTTTTCCAGCTTATTTGCCATCATCAAGGTGGAGCCTGTGAACTCTATTAATCTTGCATTCCCCAAAGGATAGTGACAAGCTTTCCCCAAAAGCACTCAGTGTTGCAATGCTTCAAAACAGAACTCTTTAATTTATTGGGTTAAGGACACAATTTGATTCAGTATCCCAACCCATCAAGTGGAGAGATCTCTCCTCTTCCAACAGTCTCATTCCTCCAGGGATCTATCCAGTCAGTCCCCTCATGACTTATTAATAGATGTATGCAGAAGCCAGCTTTTGAGAGCTCATTTTTAAATTTTCAATGTGATCATTCACACCTCTGGAATCACTTCAAATCAGGGCTTGATTTATTGTTTTGTTGATTGTCTAGCCTTAGGAAAGCATTAATAATGCAGATTAAATTTAAAAATGTGTATGCATGGATTCCCTCCATAGAGCTAGGTTGTTAAACATTTACCAGCACACCCCTGTTTTGCTCTGTCAACTTTGCCTGAACTCATCAGGAGTGCTGTTGAAAACCCAGGGCATAAAGTTACCACCAGATTGGATGCCTGGTGACTAGAGGCTCATCATCGTCATCATCATCACTACAGGCATTTATATAATGTTTTAAGGTTCAAAAAGTGCTTTTATTTCCATGATATAACTTAAGTCTCACAGCACCCTGTTTATAGACCTGGGATCCCAGAAAGGAGAGAGGTCTAGAACCTCATGGCTCTATTATATACAAAGTTGTTCATTTACTAACAGATTGTCTCTACTGGCTGATCCTCATACAAGCCTCTGTTCCCAGATGACATTGTGGATTCCTTGGGTCCTTCTTGTCTGGGCTGTGCTCTGCTTTGCTGCACCCCATTCTTTGGCTCTGTTCTATTAGCTGGTGTTGGTTTCTTTCTCTCCAGGGTATAGTCCTGGAGCAGCCATCTGTGGGCCAGTTGTGCTTGGAGGTACCAGCATGCCTGCCTGTCTGTGTTCAGTGCTTCCAACGGCTTTTCTGCAGTATTCAGTGTCACCATCTTAGTTCAGCCTTTTGCTGTGTTACATCTCTTTCCTGCTCAGATAGAAACCCTCTTCTTTTCACAAAAGCATCACACTTTGGCCAACACTCCTTTCTTAGACCACTCAAAGTCTCTCTTTTTTTCGTCTGAGTTGGTTTATTAGTGTGTAAGTGTTCATTGCCTCTTCTCAGCATCTGCTTAAATGTTGCACCCTCAGCTCATGTTTATGTCCCCTTCCACTGAGTCTTTTGGAGTACTCTCTTTGCATTTTTCTTGTCATAGCCTATCTTTCTCTAGGGAATCTGGTTTGGGCTATGTAAATTAGCAGAAGCTAGAGCTTTTGGTCCTTGGAGAAAACTAAAAGAAACCCACTAGGAAACACCACAAAACTGCCCATTTGGGGTCAATCATCTCCTTTAGCTGGGAGTACCTTTAGAGCATTCGGGCACAAAAAGCATTCGAGGGCCTGTGGCAGATTTCACCTGGGGACCTCCATTAGGAACGTTATTTCCAAAGCATGAAAAACCGCTTTGTGTCCAATGTTGCTGTGTGTCCCTCACTGTCCTCCCTCCCCTCACATATACGATGTGGTTAATTAATCTTGCAATAAGTTCCTCAGGACACAGCTGTAGTGTCTTTCCTTCAAAGCACAGCACCATGGCATGACGCGGGGACAATATAACTGTGTTCCAGCCTCACAAAGGGTGGGGAAAATCACAGATCCAGCAGCAGCTTGGTACAGGTGGATATTACCTTGAACTAATAAAAGACTTTAAAACAAACATGGTGGTGGTGAGGAGGCTAGGGCCTCCCTGGGGTGTTTTAGCTTTGGCTCCCAAGCAGAGATTTGCAAATACATGGCCCCGGATCGTGTGCTCCTTAGAAATAGTTTGGCCCATAGGACTGGGGGACTCTCACATCAGGGGATGCTCAATCTCTTAGCCATTTCCCCCAAGCTTTGCCCCTCATCCTTCCAGCAATTTCCCTATGGATGCCACCGGTTTTCTTCCTATGCTCCCTTTGACAATTAAATCAAAGCCTGAAGGTTTGATTTAAACATTTCTTTCCTATTCTAAGGCTTCGTGAATTTAGGAGAGAATGCCAGGCTTATTGTAGGCACTAAATAAATGTTTCTTGAATGAAGAATGAAGTAATGAATGAACATGGGATGTTGGAACTTTTAACATAAAGAAAAACTTCCTAAGGGAAGGAAATAAGCATTTATATAGTCTCTACTTTATGCCAGGCACTGTGTTAAGTGCTGTTTACAAATATTATCTCATTTGATCCACACAACAACACTATGAGGTGGATGCTATTATCATCCCCATTTTACAGTTGAGAAAATGGAGACAAGCAGAGGTTAAGTGACTTGTCCAAGTCTCTTAGCTAGGAAATATCTGAGCCTAGATTTGTACTCACATCTTTCTGATTGAAGGTCCGGGGCTCTCTCTATCCAGTGAACTACAGCTGCCCCTAACAATCAGAGTTACCTAGGAAAACAGATTTCCTCAGAAGTAATGAGTTCCTCGTCACTGTAAGTTTTCAAGCCGTGGCTGGATGATCATTTCTTAGGGATGTCATAGAAGGGATTCCTTCTTGAGGTCCCTTCCAACTCAGAGATTCTGTGATGCCAGCAAAGAAATGTGATGCATTGGGAAAAATACTGATTAGGGAACTAGAACACCTGGGTCCTTGTCGTTGCTGTTCATCCTTCATTTTCGAAGAGGACCAATGATGTCACAGGTGATGTTGTGACTCGTTTGTGAGTTGGATTTAAGTGAGGCGGAGTTGCACAAGGTTGTCAGCCTCACTCTCTCTTCCAGAGTTATTAAAATCCAGAGTGACAGGTAGACACCAAAGGTGTCTGGGTAGCGCTGAAAAGGGCTTGGCAGTGCTCACACCAGAAGTGCTAGTCTTGAATACCTGGGTTCTGTAATACTAACTGGGTGTCACCTTGGACAAGTCACTTCTGTTCTCTTGGCATCAATTTCTTTATTTGTAAAACAGTGGTTTGGCCTTGATAATTGATCATTGGGGTTCCTTCTAGAGTATTCTTTGAGTCTGAGCTGGATCCAGCAACTCCTGCCTCGGACAACTGCTTCCATGTTGGCAGTAAGGACTTTGCTGAGTGACCTCTTTTAATGAGTTCAGAAGAACTGAAGAGCAAACCCATTTCCACCGCCATTAATCCCAGGAGTATGTTCCATTGTGATTCATGCTAATGGTGCTGAATTGAAGACTGAGACTCACTTATTTGATCTCAGCTAAAAGGAATAAAGAAACTTTCTCACCACCATCCCTTGCTCTGGGTGGGCATCAGCTAGTGCCAGGGGTCCCTGTTCACTAAGGAGCTGACTCCTCTAGGATGATCTTGTCATCTTGCTAGGTCTTTGCCTCTTGTAGCTAGAATGAGTGACTAGGAAGGATGCTGCTGGCTGCTTTCACCGCTGCCACACACTGAAGTTCTATGAAGGCTACAGAAAAAAATATTTGGTTACATGGTGATTTAATATAAGTAACTAACCAGAAATTGTCAGCTCCTGTTGGATTACCTGGCATATATATCTAAATGATTAGCTGTCTTCTTCCTGCATCCTCCCACCCCAATTCCCCATTCACATGGGGCCATCAGTACCACTACTATTAATTGCATACAGCTTCATTTCTTCATTAGCAAACAAAGAATAAAACTTACTCCATAAATTGTGAGTTGGACAGATATGTCCAAGCGCTTGTAGCATGGCCATGCCTTTGTTGTGGAGGACACAAAAGAAGTAGGAATCACATTTTTGTCACAGAGAATCGAGGGCAACAAGACAGATTTACATGAAACAACTTGGGAAATGTTAAAGACAATTTTTCATCAGGGTTGACCCTACCAGTATTTCAGATTTTGTCCTATATTTCATCTCCTTTTCATAACCAAAAGGTCATCTCTCCTCATTGCTTTCAGTTCCTCCTTTCTGGCGTGCTTCTTAGCTTCTTGTAATCTGGCTTCTAACACCATCACTGACTGGACTGAAACTGCTCTCATCAGTGATCTCTTGACTGCTGCTAAACCAGTCATCAAACAGTGACTGTAACTCAGAAATATCACTAATGAGGACTCAGAGAGATCAAGGAAAGAGGAAACAGACCCATATGTTAGAAATACTCATGACAGTTCTTTTTCTAATGGTAAAGAATTAAGGAGGTGCTCATTAAATAGGGAATGGATAAACAAGTGATGGTGTATAAGTAAGGTGATATTGTGCCATAAGAAACTACCAAAGAGATGGTGTCAGAGAAACCTGGGAACAAAAGTGTGAAGTGAGTAGAACCAGAAGAACCATTTATACTCTTGCTAAATGGGCTAAGTGCCCACTTATGCCACAACAACAACATTATAAAGACAAGCAACTTTGAGAAACTTTCTAATCAATGCAATGACCAACCATGGTTCCCAACTGATGATGAAGCATGCTAGGGGGGAGAGGGAAGTTGGGGGTAGAGGTCCCAAAAAAGGAAAGAAAAGAGAATCATTGAACATATTTTTGAAATGCACAGAAAAGAACAGAAGGAAAGCCAGAAGGAATCACAGACACGCAGGATAGCTTTGAAAGTTTGAATTCAATATATCCTTTAAAAAGAAAACAAACTGTATGTAATAGAGATTTAGAAGTCCATGGGCAATCCTCTCTGTTCTACTATATCTATGGAAGGTCTTATTTTAGTTGGTGTTTGTTAAGTGTAGAGTTTTTAAAATAGAAAAAGCACCAACGACTGCTAAGTCTACCAGCTTTTTCCCAGTCGTCATTCTATTTGATGTCTCTTGCTTTGGACATTGACCACTACTTTTTCCTGACTTCTTTTTTCTTCCCTTAGCTGCTCACCGTTCTCTCCTGCCTCTCTTTCTACCTGCTTGACTACGATTCATTGTCAGTCCCCTGTTCAGGACGATCATCTCCCTGCAGATCCGCCTCCTTCCAGATGCCTTTCCCCAGTCATTCTCCCATCATCACCTGCTGCTGGAATGTTCCATTCATAAGTGTCTCAAACCCATTATGTCCAAAATGCTTCTCCCCAAACCTCTCTTTGCTCCAAACTTCCCTAGTTCTATTGAGGGTACCACTAACCTTACAGTTTGCCTCAATTTCATGTTGACTTTTCTCTCTCCCTACCACTTATATATAATCAATAGAAATAGGAAATTTTGGAGGAGGGATCAATTTTGTGGGGACTATAACAAGTTCTATTTTGTACACCTTAAGTTTGAGATGCCTATAGGATAGCCAAGTCCTACTGCTGGATATAGAGTTTATTGGCTCATCTGCATAGAAAATGTTAGGTGCTGGCAGGAATAGGTGTGTTCCCTTTCCCCCACTTATATAGCCTCCACCTTAGTTCAGTTGCTTGTTACTTCATAATTGGTCTCCCTGACTCCATTGTATTTTTTTAAAGTTATTTATGTATTTTGTTTTTACATTACGTAAATTTCCCCCTGTATTCTTTGTCTGTTTTCTCATATAGAGCCATCCCTATATAACAAAGAATATTAAAACAGAAAGGAGGAAGAAGTTAAACCCAATCAGCAAAATCAATCTATACATGGAAAAAAAATCTGAAAATATATTCAGTATTCCACACTCATGGATCTCTCACCTCTGCAAAGTAGTAGGGGGAGGTATCTTCTCAATCTGTCTTATTTGAGGCTATGCTTGTTCTTTATAATTTGGCAGCATTCACTTTCAATTGGTTTGTGGTGGTGGTTCTTTCTGTTTTCATTGTCGTACAGAGTGTTCCTAAAGTCTGGACGCATAGACAATTGACGGCAATGTGGGGTTATTGCATCGAGTTCATGTGAATCTTGCAAAGCGCATCAACCTTTGCATCACAAATGATGGAAATCATATTGAAGATATTATTTGTTAATATTCCAATTAAATAAAATGTTGTTGAAAATTTCATTCATTTCATTTCTTGAAAACATGCATTTTTGCCTATGTGTCCAGACTTTAGGAACACCCTGTAGCCATTGTGTGTTGGGTTTTTTTTTTTTTTGGCTCTGTTTACTTTATTCTTCATCTATAAAATGAGGAGGTTAAACTGGCTGATCTCTAAGGTCTCTTCCAGTGCTAAAGCCAATGATCATGTTATTATAGCAAGGGTAACCCAGAGATGTGCCATTAACCCTGTTTCTGTTCAATGATGATCAAAGAAAGGAAGGAATGAAAAAGCATTGCTAGGTGCAGGCCCTGACCTCAAGCAGTTTACATTTTAATGGGGAAAGCAACACATCTTTTCATTCTTTTGGGTATTCATTACAGTGCTTGTTTCTTACAGCCAAATAATATTCCATTACATTCATGTCCTACAATTTGTTTAGCCACTCCCCAATCAATGGGCATTTACTTTGGTTTCAGTTCTTTGCTATCATAAAAGTGCTGCTTTAAATATTTTGGCATATATGGGGACTTTCTTTTTTATCATATATGGGGACATACCGTATTTGGCATATATGGAGTCATTCTTATTGTGTATATGTCTAGTAGAAGAGTATCTGGCTCAGAGGTTTTGGACATCAGTATATCTCCTTTTTAATCTATACTTCGTACAGTTACCAAATTAATCTTATATTATCATCTACTAGTATTTTTCCATCTTCTACACAAGAATAATATAATATGCTTTATAGCAAATTTGCTAAAATCTATCTAAGCTCTAACCACAGAGCTCCCCCCCCGATCTAGCAGCCTATTAGCTCTCCCAAAAAAAGGAAATGAGGTCAGTTTGGCATGATCTGTTCTTGTTGAAGCCAAACTGGCTCTTTGTAATTGCCCCTTCCCTTTTGAGATATCCAGTAACTGTCTTTTTAATGATATGTTCTAGAATTTTCTCAGAAATTAAAGTCAAGGTGACTGGCCTATAGATTTCAGACTCTATTCTCTTCCTTTTATTGAAAACTGGGACAACGTTTGCTCTTCTTTGACCTTGTGGCAGCCCCCCTGTTTCCTGTGAGCTTGTAGTCTCATGCCGAGTAGGCTCGTTTTGCCTCGTTTCTTGCTTTTTGCAGTTTTGCAGTTAACCTTTTTCCCTATTTCTCTATATCATATTGTAAATGACTTTATTTTGTGCTGCCCTTTTTCTCTGGTAGGCCTCTCTACTGGGCAAAGAGATTGTGTCTGCTGGATGAGGTGGTTTTTGAATTCTTTAGGCCTCTTCTTTGTGGTGGCTACTTTACTTAAGCTAAACTCCTCTAAAAATGGTGATAATATGAGTTTTTCCGTCTCTCAGTAAACAGACTGCTTAACTAGTTCAGGCTAGAGTTGTACTTGCCTGCAGTGTCTTTTCTTTGTTTTTATCCTTTTGAATTTGGTAATGATTTTTACCTTTGTCCTGTCCGATTAGTGAATCAATTGTCAATAGACAGCTGATTCCAGAATAATTCCTATGTCAATGACAAGTTGTTTTCTACTTATATAGAGTAGCTTTCATTTTTTTTTTGGAATGTTCAGTAGTGATCATGTCCAGTGCATTCCAAGTCTTTTTTTTTTAAGAATATATTTTCTTGATGCCTTTTGTTTTTTTACATACATGCATACATATATTAGTAGTCAACATTTTTTGGAAACATGCTGCCATATACACCTTCAGCCAGGTCATTAATAAAAACGGAGGAAGCACGTCAATCTTGTGTTCCCATTTCCTTTCCCTGTAACTTTCTGTATCAGAGTGCCCCTACATGGCCACTGCTCCCTTTTATGTGTTACTTTTCCCATTAAAATGTAAACTGCTTGAGGTCAGGGCCTGCACCTGGCAATGCTTTTTCATCCCTTTCTTTCTTTGATCATCATTGACCAGAACAGAGTTAGTGGCACATCCCTGGGTCACCCTTGCTATAATTACATGATCATTGGCTTTAGCACTGGAAGGGACTCTAGAGAGCAGTCAGTTTAATGTCTTCATTTATAGATTAAAAAAAAAGCCAGAGAAGCAAATCGTTGTTGTTCAGTCATTTCAGTTTTGTCTTATTCTCTGTGACGCCATTTGGGGTTTTCTTGGATGCTGGAGAGGTTTGCCATTTTACAGATGAGGAAACTGAGGCAAGCGGGGTCAACTGACTCGCCCAGGATCACACAGGTAGTAAGTGTCTGAGGCCAGATTTGAACTCAGGAAGATGGGGTCTTCCTGACTCCAGGACCGGCGCTCTTCTAGCTGCCCCTGAGAAGTGAGTTGGCATACTCAAATTGGGGGCAAATAGTAGAGTTTTTATTCAAGCGCTTGTCTGCAAGATCTAAATCTAAGTGAACATTCATAGCTATTGTTAAGAGCTAATAATGGTTTGTAAAGGACTTTACATATGTTGTCTCATTGAATCGTCTCAGCAGCCCTGGGAAGTGGGTGCATTATTATCCCCTTGTTACAGGTGAAACTACCGAGGTAGAGAAAGGTTAAGTGACTTGTCCAGGGTCACACGGGTATTAAGAATCTGAGGCAGGATTCACAGTCAGGTCTTTCTGACTCTCAGACCAGTGCTCTGTCAATTGTATCACCTCGATCCCTGGCTTTTGGTCTCCTCACGAGCCTTTGGGTATTCTACTGGACCCAAATTATTACCTCCTCTGATGGCACCTAAAGGGTGAAATGAATGACGTGATTCCTCCTTAATCCTTGACCTAGGTCTCTATCAGGGCTTCCGTTCTACAAAAAGGAGGGAACAAACATGAAGTCCCTACTATGTGCCAGCCACTGTGCCAAGTGCCTAGCACATACCAGGGCCAAATGGTGGTGGTGGTAGTACAAATACTATATGATTTAATCTTGACAACTATTCTCGGAGGGAAGGACTGTTATGATCTCTGTTTTACAGTTGAAGAAACTGAGGCAGACAGGTTCTGTAACTTGCTCAGGGTCACAGAGCTGGTAAGTGTTTGAGGCCAGATCGGAACTCAGAATTTCTGATTTTAGGCCCCATATTCTATCCACTGTGCCTCCATAGCCCATCTTTGCCTTTTTATCCTGTCTGATTCTGGTCCATGTCCCCCTACACTTAATATGTAGGTGGCTGTTCTCTCTGTTTTGAAGATTCCTTGGATATGAGGTGGCCCTCAGACTGTCCATCTGTTGCTTTTGCTTGCTCTTGCTGCCTCTCTGGCCCTGCCTCCTTTTTCAGTCCTACATTCCTTGGGTGACATGTTTTGCACTGCTTATTCAGTATGTGTTGCCGTTGGAGTCCCTCAGCCTACCTCTGCATGCCATGCTTCTTTTCACTGACCTTTAGCTTACCTGTAATTCTGATTCTTCAGGAATTATGGTGGTCTTTGATCCATAGTATTGGAGCTGTGACTTCAGAAAAATAAGGCTCTAAAATAATATGGGATTTTGTGTTGGATGAGTGGCCTGGGATTATTGAAAGATTGTACACCTTCCCAAATGCCTTCTCTTTCTCCTATTCATTTTGTGGCCCTACTTCTCATCCATCAGTCCTAGCTGTCCTAGAGGGTTCTAATGAACAGAACCTATTAACAACAATTGCAGCAAGAAAATTTGCGTAGATAGAACATTATCTCTACGTCCCTATGACCTAATTATGGAACAGAAAATCAATGTGGTATAGTGGTTAGGTCTCAGGTTCCAGTCCTATCTCTGACACATACTAACTATGTTACAAGTTACTTGTATTTCAGTTCTCAAGGCAGCTATCTAAGACTATCAATCGCCTATGAGTTTCTAATTAAGGAGTTCCCACACAGGAGTTCCCCACACCTGTGATACCACAGGTGAAAAAGAAATTATTGGGCAAGGCCATTTGACTCTAGGCTTCGATTTACCAGTGGAACCATGCTCCCTGGGTCAGTGATCTCTGCACAGAACAGAGGAGTGGTTGAGCAAAGGGGGTGCACTCCACTGGCAGAATAGTAATAATAACCAACATTTATGTAGTGATTGATGGTTTGTAAACTGCTTAGTTTGTAAACTGTATTTCATTTAATTATCACAGTAACCCTGTGAGATGGTACTATTATCATCCCTATTTTACGGGGAAGGAAAAATTGATTCTGACAGGCATTAAGAAGCTCAAAGCCATACCCAATTTAAGACAAGTTTATGAGTTAACCTGAGATTGGTTTTTATCATCGACTGTTGATCCCTGGTAATTTGGCAAATTCATGGCTGCTTCTAGATTTCTCCAGCCCTATGTAGATTCACACAGGCAAACTGATGTCTATAGAGGAATTCTATTCTCCTAAGAATTTGAAAAATAAGACTCTTTTCTTCTGGACCGTCGCCCAGGATGCAAGTCAGAGGGAAATGCCATAGTCACAACATGGTGAAAAGGGAGGCCTGGCCACCAGACTTGGAAAGGGTAGAATTTCTTAGCAGGATGAGTATAAACACCAGCTCCCTGGCATGATCTCTCTCAGGAGCAGAGTTATGCAAATCACCTCTTAGAATCGAAATTCTTCGACTTTTTTTTGCCTTGTATAGCCCTTTGAAAGTCTGGTGGAGCCTCTTCTCAGAATC
Organism: Phalanger gymnotis; assembly: GCA_028646595.1. NCBI lineage: Eukaryota > Metazoa > Chordata > Mammalia > Diprotodontia > Phalangeridae > Phalanger > Phalanger gymnotis. The sequence goes on from CM053624.1 coordinate 340,050,589, forward strand.
ATGGTTTTAAATGCATAAGATACATAGGATTATAAAGAAAATAATTACATTGAAATAGTCATCAAAATATTGAAAACAACAACCACCATAAAACTGTTAAGTTCAAAGATCTCAAGTTAAGACTTAGATGATAGCTAAGTTCAGTAGCTAATACCAGAGGCATTCTTTACTATAGTCATTCCCAACTCTTTGGGGTTCACTATACTGATAGTCCAATGGGTTCCAGCTAAAAAAATTTTTAATGGCACCTTAAGCGGTAAATAGGGCAGTTAGGTGGTGCACTGGATAAACTCCTGAACCAAAAGTCATGAAGTCCCAAGTTCAAATGTAGCCTTACTTACTAGCTGTGTGACCCTAGGCAAGTCACTTAATCCTATTTGCCTTAGTTTCCTTATCTGTAAAATGAACTGGAGAAGGAAATGGCAAACAACTCCAGTATCTTTGCCAAGAAAACCCCAAATGAAGTCATGAAGAGTCAGCTATGATTGAAGTAACTCAACAAGAATAAGCAATAAATAACTGCAGAATATTGTATGTTGCATATTAAATTGCCCTGGGGATTGACTATACTTTTGTTGTTGCTGCTGTTGAAAGAGACCTGAGGAACAAAAACCATTGGGAAGCACAGTGTTACTAGGTTTTGTAATAACTGTCACAGAGCTGTCTCCAGATGTGCAGAACAGCTTCCTTTGGAGCTCAACACAGGTGTAGTCATTCCTAAGCTCTCTGTCTATTCTTGGGTCTGCATGTGGTTTCTGTAGCTGTATAGGGACTTGAAGCAAATGCCAGGATAGGGTCATGGCCTAGAAGTGGCCAGCATCTGTAGGGTTGAGAGTGACAACAAGTTTGGGAGAGGGCAGGGAATGACTTGTAGGTGAGCAGAAAGCCCTCTGTGAAGGTAATGTCCTCTAACCCACAACTCCAGTCTAGTAAACAGAATCTTTCTATGGTCGGTCACCACAGAAAAGGATGTTGATTTCCGTACAATGTGTCACTTATTTTATTTGTGGAAATTTGCTTTGCAAACCAGCGTTGCTGCCATGCATTTATTCTTCAGATCATGACGAGAATTCAGAACTTGAGTTAATGCTTTCACCATAGTGGTTCCTGAAAATTCCGTGGGAAATTAGAGAACAGGAAAATAGACGAACACATTCTTGGCACAGGATTGGGATCTCTTTCTATCTCTTTCCATTTGCTACCCGGTGGTTTATGTCCAGTGAGTGATAATATGAAATGTTAACTTAATGTGCTTGGCTCTTTGGACACATTCTGAGTGGAAGCTACTGAATGAGCAGGTCAGGTTGGCAGTAAGGGAACTAGAGGTGCCACATAGGGAGCTTCCAACCAGTGGATTAATGAAATCGAAAGCTATGAAAAGTGAGAATGGTCTCTGTCTCTAGAAGGGACGATCCAATGTTATAGGAGAAATGCTTTTAGGAGAAGCAGTGAGATGTAGTGGGTGGTGTCAGGTAGACCTGGGCTGTGGTTATGGGACAATACTAGTTATGGGACAAGCAGAAAAAATCCCTTAACCTCTCAAAGCCCTCAGTGTCCCCAGGCTACTCTCTAGGATCTTGACCTACAGCATTGGAAGGCATTTCCAACCTGGAGTTTTTACGCAGATGAAATCCCAGGTCTGGACCAACAGCAAAATGTTATGGTAATAAACAGCATTGGCCTGGGAGAGAGGAGATGAATGTGGTAGCCTCTTACTCTGTGCCACTTTGGGTGATTCAGTTGCCTTCCCTGGACTTGGGTTTCCTTCTCTGTGGAATGAGAGGCCTGGACTAGATTATTGCTAAGGTATGCGATTGATCCTGGCATGTCAGAATTAATACCCATTGGGAGATTGCATAGAGAGGATGAGCCCCCCAGAGGCCTGGATTCTTGTTCCAGTTCTGTTTGCCCTTAGTTAAGTAACCTGACCTCTCTGGGCCTTGGTTTTCTCAATGGGACAGTTGTATCGCCAAGGTACCTTCCAGATCTAAAGCTCTGCGATTCTGTCATTCCAGTTTAAATATTTTAGGATTCCAAGGTTTTGATTTTTTAAAAAATCAGTAGTGATGAGGAGGGAAAAAGTTACCCCTTTACGTTCTGAATATCCTCATATATGCTCCAGAATTTACAAGCACCTAACTACTGCTGTGATAAAGCAAGTTACTCTCTAACCACACCAGTGAATGGCATCTTTATCCAGTCAGTCACCACTGAAAAGGAGGTTGATTTCTGTATGATATGTAGCTTATTTGATTGTCAGAAATTCACTTTATGAGTCAGTGTTGTGGCCGTGCTTTTATTCCTTAGAACATGGAAACCTCTAGAGCTCTTTAATAACCCTACTAAAGGAACCAAGACACACCCAACCTGATTTTGCTTTAGGAAGTTGTTGGTAAATGAGAATAATGAATTTTGAATGAGCAGAAAAGACCTAGCCTGATAAGATGAGAGGGTTTCAGATTCATAAAATCTGATGTGGAGTTCTAGGGTTGATTGGTGAGTGAGCTGGCTCTCCCCAACCTCCTCCCCGATGGTTGGAGGAGTCAATGAAACTCCACAGCTTATGGAAGTCATTGTTTCGGGTCTTCTTGGCTAGACTAACTAGGGGCAAGTTTGCCCTCCTACCTTCTAAGAGCCACTCAACCTCAGAGATTTAAGTCTAGTGTGGCACCTTCCGGATCTTCTGATTCTGAGTCCAACTCCTTCTCTGCTTTACCACATTGCCTTTCTTCAGCTCTGTCTTCATGCCAGATGAGGAAACCAGAGGGGTGAAGGGTCTTGTCCATGTTCACTGTTGTTCAGTTGTTCAGTTGTGTCTGACTCTTCATGACCCCATACACCATGGCACACCAGGCCCTTCTGTCCTCCATGATCTCCTGAAGTCTGCCCCACTAAGGGTTAGACATCTTCCGATAATGAAGGCTCATCTTCTGATGTCATTCATCTCTTTTAGCATTTAATACTGTCTGTGGGGTTTTCTGGGCATAGATACTGGAGTGGTTTGCCATTTTCTTCTCCATTGGATCACTTTTTGTCAGAACTCTCCACTACGGCCTCTCCATAGGGTAACCCTGCACAGCATAGCTCATCTTTACAACTAGTGTCACTGATAAGGGCCTCATTTCCAAAATATACAGGGAACTGAACCAAATATATAGGAATACAAGTCATTCCCCAATTGAGAAGTGGTCAAAGGATATGAACAGACAGTTTTCAGAGGAAGAAATTAAAGATATCTATAGATATATGAAAAAATGCTCGAAATCACTACTAATTAGAGAAATGCAAATCAAAACAACTCTTAGATACCATCTCTCTCCTGTCAGATTGGCTAAAATAACAAAACAGGAAAATGATAAATGCTGGAGAGGATGTGGGAAAATTGGAACATTGTTACATTGCTGGTGGAGTTGTGAACTGATCCAGCCATTTTGGAGAGCAATTTGGAACTATGCCCAAAGGGCTATAAAAA
>CM053624.1:340054560-340114663 GCA_028646595.1 Phalanger gymnotis
TTTATTGCTGTTGGCACAAAGGGATTCTGAGGTCTGATGACAGAAGGAACCCTGCTCAGCTGAGCTCCAGCTGACAAGAGGGCTTTCACTGGACTCTTTTCTCTGGGATTCCTTGTGTTTCCAGACCCTGACCTGAAATGTGTGCCCAGGGCCAAAGGATCAGAGGCTAATAAGGTCAACAGGTCACTACTGAATAGCATGGAGTGAGAGAGCAAACAGAAATCCTTCTTGGGGTCCCTTCTATCCCAGGCCTTAAGGAGGCTTCCTTGGAGGGTAGTACTTTCTTCTTTTGCTTTCTGCCTACCCAGCACCAACCTGAGCCGCAGAAGTGGGAGCCCCCATCTTGGCCCACCATCCTTAACTCTCTCCTGCCTTGTGTTTTCCAGAAATTTAAAGAATATGTGAATGGCAGTAATCTTATCACTAAGCTGCAGGCTAAGCATGACCTACTCAAGCAGACCCTTGGAGAAGGTGAGTCCTGTGCTCCAGGCCCAGGGAGAAGCCTGGTTTCCTAAGCTGCTTTTAAAGCCCCACAGTGAGGAAGCAATTCCCTGCCTGGTCTTGACTTTTTATGTATGTGACCAGCCAAATGTTCCTCCCTGAGCCCTGTCAGTCTTGAAAGGATTCCTCTGGGAGTGGCTCACCAAGGATGGGCATTTCTTTTTCCCCTCCATTCCCTGAGCTATGCCCAACCGTGCCTCTGGCTTCAGGGCCAGGTTAGCGTGTAAGGGGCCCACACTAAAGTGAGGGATCAGTGAGAGGGCAGGGTTCTTCTCCACCCTTGTACTTTTATTCCTAATGTCTTCCAGGTAGTAGGAATTCTGGGGGAAGGAGGGAGGGGATGGTGGAGAAGAAAGAGGAGACTACAGGCTGAGGAGCTTGGGGTGGGGTGTGGCAATTGGTTTACATGTAGTGCTTAATAAATGCTTGTTTCCTTCCTTCATTGATTATTTATAAATCACCTACTGTGTGCTGTATAGGGATACGATGAGGACCTCAACGGACTTTCAGTCCAGTGAGAGGACTAAAACGTATCAGAATATGAAGTAGTATGTGACAACTATATAAAATATACCCAGTTCTATGAGACCAGATGGGTTGATGAAGAGACCATGATGCTTTAGGAGTGGTGTGACCACTGGCCTTTCTTAGGGCTTCAATTTCCTCATTTGTAAAAGGAAAGGAGTTGGACTAGATCTCTAAGGTCCCTTGGTGATTTGGGAGGATTAGGGATGGCTTCATGGAGGAAGTGACATTCGAACTGGGCTTTGAATAGTGAATTGGGTTTTTTTGGGTAGTTCCAGGAGCAAAGGGAATTCATGCCAGGTGATGGGAATGTGCTGAGAAGAGGTATGCAGGCCGGAAAGCCCAAGACATATTCACGGAATGATAATAGGCTGAAGCCTAGTGCACAAGATGAGGCCCAAAAGGCACAAGAGAAGGGAGAGCTCCTTTCTTGACTCATTTCTTTTCACCTTAGGTCCTTTCTTCTGCCTAACGCCTTTTGTAATTCCTCTCCTATACTTCCTACCTTTCCCAGGACAAGCAATACTGTCTTTCCTTCCGCATTTATTCATTCAACAAACATTTATTAAATGCCTACTACGTGCAAGGCACTGTCACACTGTCAGCTTTCTTATTCTAGCCCTGGTGGGAACTGGGACAGTCTTCCAGCCCACCAGCTTCTGGGGGACATGGAGATGCCTAGTGAACTATATTTGTCTCTTGGGCCTTACCTTTAAAACCAGGGCACTGGCTAGAGGCTTTCAGAACAGCTAAAGCAGAATCAAGGAAGTTTACTAGTAGCGGCTTTAGCATTGTTTTCCTAAGTGAGCTATCTCCTCTTTGGAAGACAGGATGCTTTATAGGTTTTTGGATGACTCTTACTTGGAGGACAGAGTATTTCTTTCCTGCTCTACCATTAGCCATAGCAAATGAAATCTTTTGTTGAATCTTTGCATGGATGTTCTTAATGCAATAAAAAATTAATTAGTTTTAGTTGGCTCAGATCCTGACCCATGTAGTGTTCCAAGTTTATTTAGCCTTCAGCCCCACCTTACTCCAAGATGTGATTTAACAGTCTCTTGTTGGAGCTTTGAGCTGACTAACCACTGACGATCCCAGGAAACATGGCTTTAGAAGTGTAGGGATGAACATATAGGTTCTTTCCCTTTTTCCTGGTTTATCTTTGGAAACAGATCTAGTAGTGGTATTGCTGGGTCAAAGGGCATAGGCAGTTTAATAGCTCTCTTGGCATAATTCCAGATTGCTCTCCAAAATAGTTGGATCGGTTCACAATTCCACTGGCAGTAATAGATTTGCAGTTTTATGCACAATCATAGTTTTTATTATGCTATGTTATAGAAATGCTTGTTTTTTCCCATAAATTAAAAATAAAACAAATAAATATGGGGGAAAAAAAGAAGTGTAGGAATCATGAGAGAAGAACCAAGCAGGAGAATCTCAGGGCACTGAAGTTTTAAGAAAAATGGCATTTCTGTGGGCATGGGACAATGGCCGTCCCAAGGAAATGCATGAAGGACCTTCTACTCTGCCTGCAAGCCCCAAGCTGAGCATAGCCTGTCACAGCAAGGGCCACACTCTATTTGAACCAGCACTTTCCACATTTTGCTTTTGTCCCTTTTGCACCTTTGGCTAAAGGTGACTACAAAGGGTGAGGAGATGTGTCAACACACACACCACTGGGTCTCGCCCATCATTTGGGGGTCTTTGGGCACTTGTCCCTTTTATGTTGCTGAAAGAGCCTTGGGCTGAGAGGAGGAGATCCAGATTCTAGTCCCATGTCTGCTAGTAGCTTGCTATGTGGCCCTGGGAAAATCACTTTACCTGTCAGCTTCCTCCTTTGTGAAATGGAGTAGAGTGAGATGATCGCTTAGGCTCCTTCTATCTCTAATGATCTAGGATTCAGGGTGAGATTTGTTTCTTGATTATGGAGCCAAGCATATTTCATGGGACCAAGTTTATGTGAATCAAGTTAAAATGAAGACTCGAAAGAATCTTTGAAAAATTTAAAGAAAAGCATCACTACAGGGTCTTTCAGGTTTCATCCTGATAAATTTCCAGCATTGGGCAGCTAACTAGTCGAAACTGCAGATGCCCAAAGCTTTGGAAACCCTGTGCTTACAGGGTGTTGAGGGATCAGGTAAACCTTGCAACCTAAGCCTTCTGTGTTATAGGAAGAAACTCCTCCCTTGGCTCTCAGATAACCAAATCCCTAGTATTGTGAGGCTCTATACAGGGTGTCCCTAAAGTCTGGACACATAGGCAAAAATGCATATTTTGAAATATTTGGAATATTAACAGATCTTAGCCTTCTTGACTTCTTTTTCTGGGGTCTGCTAAAAGAGAAAGTGTACTCAGTGAAAATCAGAGAAGCAACATACTTGATTGAACACATAAAGAGTAAATGTGCTAAAATTGACAGCAATGTGGAGTTATTGCGAGTTCATGTGAATCTTGCAAAGTGCATCAACCTTTGCATCACAAATGATGGAAATCATATTGAAGATGGTTTTGTTAATATTCCAATTAAATAAAATGTTGTTGAAAATTTCATTCATTTCTTTTCTTGAAAATATGCATTTTTGCCTGTGTCCAGACTTTAGGGACATCCTGTATAGTAGGGTCTTACTCTATGTTGTGGCTTACTCTAGGACTCTTAGGGCAAGTGGGAAATTGACTCAGTTTGGCTTAAGGCTTTGTGTGATGATTTAGCTATCCTCCGAGTCCCTCACTCATTTTGGGGAACAGTAAAACACCTGTTCACCAACATCCTGACAGTCCCTCAGGTTTACAACCTCAGAATCATTTTTGTTTCTTCCATCATGGAAGATGGCATGGCATAGCAGACTGGGTGCTGTTCTTGGAGTCAGGAGGATCTGAATTCAAATGCTACCTTGGGTACTTCCTAGTTGTATGACCCTGGACAAGTCTCTTAACCACTCCATGCATCAGGTTCCTCATCTGCAAAATAGGGCATTGATCTCAAAAGTCTCTAAAATTTCTTCCAGCTCCAAATCTGTGATCTCCATCACCCAAGAACATATAGCATATTGATTCTACCTCCACATCTGTCTCCTTCTCTCCATGAAAACCCTCCCCTATTCTAATTCAGTCCCTCATCACCTCTTGCTTGGACTCTTGTAATAACTGGTGTGCCTGCTTCTAGTCTCTTCCATCTCCAGCCCATCCTCCACACTCTGCCAAATTTATGTTATTAAGATGCAGATGCCTACTCTAAAATCTTCAGTGGCTCCCTATTCCCTTTAGGGTAAACTGCAAAGCTCTGAGGAGCCTGGCATTTAAAGCCCTCCCCATCTGGCTCTCAAGTCTTTTCCAGCCTTTTCCCCAATGCACGCCATGTTCCAGCCATACTGATCTTCTGGCTGTCCCCTGAACTTGATGACCACGTGAGACGTCCCCTGTGTCAGGACTTCATGCCCTCCTCACCTCTGACCCTTAGAATCTCTGGCTTTCGAAAGGCTCAGGTCAAGCTCTGCCTGCAATGAGAAGCCTTTCCCTCTTTGCTCCTGGTTTCACAGGCTTCCCTCAAGACTCCGCTCCAATACCACCTTCTGCAGGAGGCCTTTCTGCCTAGCCTTCTCCTCCACTGCCATTGCTAGTGCTTTCCCTCTGAGATGACTTTGGATTTAGCTCTTTGTTTGTATCTTTTAAATACATAATAATTTGTCTGTCATTTCCCCCATTAGAACGTGAGCTGCTTGAAGGCAAGCAATGTGTTCTTGCCTTTCTTTGTTTCACCAGGCCTCAGCACAGTGCCTGGCGCATAGTAAGTACTTAAATGCTTAGGGGGCAGCTAAATGGTACATTGGATAGAATGCTGGTCCTGGAGTCAGGAACTCATCTTCCTGAATTCAAATCTCAGATACTTTCTAGCTGTGTGACCCTGGGCAAGTCACTTAGCCCTGTTTGCCTCAATTTCCTTGTTTGTAAAATGAGCTAGAGAAGGAAATGGCAAACCACTCTAGTATCTTTGCCAAGAAAACTGCAAAGGAGTCATGAAGAGTCAGACACAACTGCAAATGACTAAATAACAACCACTACGGGGCTGGAGATAGGAGTGCCTTTTGTCTCCCCAGACTCCATTTCTTTATCTTCTTTGCTGTGCAGAAAGTTCTCCAGCCCTCCTCCCCCATCACTTTGCTATCATGCCCTATCTTGGCCACCCAGTTTTGATAGAGAAAGTAAAGAACTTACTTCTTATGTTACACTTTTTGAATTTCTATACCTGACATCTTGGACTTGGACCATACATAGGGCTTGTTTCCCTACCCAGGAAGTCCTAGGACATCACTTTCAAAGAGACTTCTTTAATAATGACCTTCCAGCCGAGATTAAAGTCTGTCACCTTCCACTTCCAACCTGTTTTTTCTCTCATTTCCCTTGATTGTTTCCCCTTGCATGAGAGTGCTCCGCAGTTCCAGGGACCCTGACATCTCCTGGCTCTTTTCTCCTCTGCCTAATCCCCACTTCCTGTTATTTCAGGGTCCTAGTTATAGTATTTGAGTGTAGGCATGGGTGAAGAGGTCCCTAGTGATTATTTCCCAAGGGCTTCATTATGCTCTGAGAGACACGCGGCTAGCTTCTAGCTCCTCCCTACATGACCCTAGACAAGTCATTTTAACTTTTAGGGGCCTCATCTACAAAGTGAGGGAGATTGATCCTGCTCCTACCTGATGCCCATGAGTAAGATGAGATAATCGATAGAGCAGATGGATTCTGAATTCTTAGGGAAAGATGCTGTGGAAAGCCAGGAAATTGGAAAAACCTCTGACTCCTCTCCTTTTTCCTCTGGTCGGGGCTCCAGTTAACTCAAATCCTCTCTTGATTATCTCTGATTTGTCTTGTGTAGATCTTGTTTGTATGAAGTTGTTTGTATGTTTTGTCCTCTGTTAGACTGAGGGCTAGGCTTCTTTTGCCTTTCCTTGAAATCTTAGAGCTTAGCACAATATGTGGCACTTTGTGGGTCCTTAGTAAATGCTTGTTGACCGACCCTCCCTGGGATATTGGTCCCCAGTGCTTGGTATTCACCCTGGTAGCCTTTTTGTTTGGCTTTTCTGCCTCTTCCAGGCACCCTTGGTGAGCTTCTGGAAGAATGCTGGGATTCTGGCTGTTTAAAAATGCTGTAGGAAGAAGAAAGAGAAGGAAGAATGAATGAATGAATGAATGAATGAATGAACAAACAAATGAATGAACGAACAAATGAATGAACGAATGAAATGAATGAATGAACGAACAAATGAATGAATGAAAAAAGCATTTATTAAGGGCTTATTAGGTGCTATGCACTGTGCTAAGCCCAGGTGATAGAAGTACAAAGCAAAGACACCTGCTGGCCTCAAGGAGCTTACATTTTAATGAGGGAGGCTACAGGGAGTGGTAGCCAGGTAGGGGCATTTTGGTCCAGGTAGTAAGATGGTACATAAAGCCATAAGGGAGTAAGTTAATTAACACACCCCATCTAGGAACAGTCCTGAATTTAAATCTGGTTTCAGACACTTACTAGCTCTGCGACACTGGGCAAGTCACTTAACCCTGTTTGCCTCAGTTTCCTCATCTATAAAATGAGCTGGAGAAGGAAATGGCAAACCACTCCAGTATCAATGCCAAGAATACCTCAAATGGGGTACAAAGAGTTGGACACTACTGAAAAACGACTGACCAATAAGTCCAGGAACACTAACAGATATTATTTGGCCATGTTTCTTAGTTCGAGGATGAGAGGGGAAAAGGGAGGGGAGGTTGAAAGCATAGAGAGCAATATCCAGATGGTTGGCTTCTTGGGCAAGGAAGCTGTGTAAAAGGTGGCCAGAGTGGGGGAGTGGAGTGAAGTAAGCCTTCAGCTTTCTGGAAACAGTGCTCTTGGTCTGAGGGTGAGGTGGGGGGGAGTGGTTAGGAGTAGAGTGGAAATTCCTCCAGAGGATGGACTCTGAAGCAGGAGGCTAGAAAAGACCATGGGGGAGGTGGCTAGAGAGAAGGGAGCCCCTTAGAGAGCCATCCAAGAGGTTGTTGCAAATGCCAGAGCAGGATTGGATGTTTATTTGTCATGGCAACCAGCACCTTCCTTCCAGGGCTCCAGGAAGGAGGAAATCCTGCTGTGGCTTTTGCAAATGGTAGTGTAAGAAGAGAGGTTGTTTTGTTTTCATTAAAGTCCTAATCCTTAGCATGGCATTCAGGGTCCTCCACAGATGGGCTTCAGGTTACCTTTTCCAGCCTTCTCTCCTTAAGCTTCAAAACAAGTTGTACCATTCACCAGACACATTCTTAACACCTTCCATTCCCATGCCTTGTTCATTAGTCAATCAATCAACAAATATCTATTAAGGACTTACTATGTGTCATGCACTATCCTAGAAACTGGGGGTATAAGTACAACCATGAGACAATCTGTACGCATTAGAAGCTTACATCTAATGGAGACGATAAATACCTGTGAAACATATAATGCGTAATTGTAGAGCCGGTGAGTACAAGTAAGTCAGTCCTTAAGCATTTATTAGGCACTTAGCACAGTGCCTAGTAGGCGTTATATAAATGTTAGCCGTTATTTTCATTATTATTGTTTCATCTGCTATGTGCTAAGCACTGTACCAAGTGCTGGAAATACAAAGAGAGGCAAAAACCCAGTTCCTGCCCTCAGGGAGCTCCCATTCCGTAACTGAGGCCTTGCCAAGGGCTTGGGGTAGTTGGGGTGCCACCGCTCTCCACTGCTACCCTGGGTGGGCCATCTGTAAAAGCTGCTGATCACTGGGCTACGGCTCGCTTCCATCTGAGTTTTCTTACTTAGCCTAAAAGGTCATTTTCTATGCCAGCATACAGTTCTTCCATTTGCCCTGGGGTTGGTGAATTACAGTTAGATCTTCAGTCAAGGACTGAGAGCTGTCCCCTCCTCCCTTCTGTTCTTGGATCCACCATTAATGTCTCCGCCATTGTTGGGCCTTCGGGACATACGAGCCAGTGTTACTTTTCATTGCAGAGCCCCAAACAAAACTTTGCAAAAACCCCTTGTGAATAGAACCCCCTCCCCAGGACCACCCCTCAGGTGGGACAGGAGAGTCCCACTGAGCTTGGCACTGTTCTCTGTGGAGTTTCTTCCCCTTTTTGGTAGGGTTCCATCCTAGATCTGCTGAGCTTTGGGCCTTTTTGATGTCACTAACTTCAACCTCCTTTGGCTTCTAGCGCAGAGGTGTCAAACATGAACCCCTTGGCCACATAAAGCCTAAAACACCCCTGAGTGTACCAGAACCAGATTAAGATGTAACTGGGAAATATTTAACCAAATACATAAAAATACGTTAAAACATAGACATTATGTTTAAAACTAAGTCAATATGTGGCCCATGGGGATCCTTGTGTATGAATTAGTGGCCCCTGTTTCTGTTTGAGTTTGACAGCACTGCTCTGGAAGACCCAGGATCTTTGTTGTTTGGCCAGCCCTATCCATTGACAGAATCTTTTCTTTCACACCCTTCCCCTATCACATCATGGCTCAAATTACATTCCTTTACCAAGTGCCCTGGAAAGGAGATAGAGGCTCTTCTGGTGGATCCTCAAGGGGCCACTTGGGAGAGATCTGAGCCTGTACTAGCGTTTGAAACACTTTGTTATGGGACCATTGGTTATTTCATGGGGAAAGCTGGGTTGGGCTATTGTAGAGCTAGATGCTCTTAGAAGGTCATCCATGAAATAGGAGGATGAGCTCTGCTTCTCTCAATCCCGAGAGCTATAGGCCGTCCCTGGGTTTCAGTAAGTTAGGGCCGACATCTTAGACCTTTTGTTTTGGGGGTCTGGTGTTGTAGTGGTGACCAGGAGGCTGGAGCTTCTTAAGACACAGGTCTACTAAAAAGACCATAGCAAAGGGAAGGATCTGAGCCTTCCTTTTTTTTTTTTTACCAACTACAACTCTTGGGCTGTCATTCTGAGAGTTCTCTTTCATTTTAAGTCACCATTATTTTACTTTGAAATTTGGAGGCAGTGTGGTACCCACAAGAGATGCCCCCCCCTCAGTTCCCAGAACTCATTTGGATAGAGTGATAGATTTGGAATCAAAGGACCTGGATTTGAGTTCTGTGACATGTGCTACCTGTATGACCTTGGGCAAGTCATTTAACTCCCCCTGTGCCTCAGTTTCCACATCTAAAATAAGGAAGTTGGACTAGATAACGCCTAAGGTCTCTTCCAGCTCAGAGTCTACGGTCTCATGATCCTTGACCTCATAAATGTGGGTATTATTCCATGGAACAGATTATAGCCCATCTACTCCTTCTTGTTCTGTTTAATTCTTATCTCTGACTCACCATAAATCCTGATTAAAGAACCTACACAATGACCTAGAGGTCTTGTGCTGGTTCTTTGACGCTTTTGTGCATTCTGCTTCAGCACTTGGCTGTCCATACGTCATCTCCCACTATAGCCTGAATCCAAATGCTGGAAGGAAGGTACCAATCAAACAATCAATATACATTTAGTAAGCACTTACTGTCTACCAGGCAGTGTGATTTGCCTTATCCAGAAACCCATTAGGGCTGGCCCTGAACTGTCAGTCTCCTAGCACTATTCTTTTTTATTGGTACCATTGGGGCCCCTTGATTCTTAAGATGCCTAGAGCTTTTAATGGCCTGTCTGTGGGCCAGGTATATTAGTAATGGGAAACAGAGCAACAAGCCTGTCCCTTGAAACAAGCAGCAGGTGCCTTCGGATGCATTCATTTTCCTGTTTGTCACGATCAGTTGACGTCTGTTGTAAAAACCTGGATTTGGGGTTTTTTGGTCTTGTTTTTAAAAGATAAATGTGCCATCTCTGGATGAGAAAACCTCCTGAAAATTCACATATAGTTTTCTTCCTAGGTGAAAGAGCAGAGTGTGGCACCACAAGGTAAGAGCCCCAGGGCTTTGTTTTTTAACCTGCTTGGTTGGGGGGAGGGAGGAAATGGCTGACTGTTTCTTTCCTGTCCCCATTGAGATCTAAGGTAAGCCATGGTCCCAGGCTTCAGTGCATGGTTCCTATTGGATGAGGATATGCTGAGTTGGGTATCAGAACAGGGAATATGATGGAGAAGAGATTAAATACACTGTGATATTCCTGATGCCCCCTTACTCAGGGGGCAATGATATGAGAAGATCCATAAGATTTGACAAACCCTTTGTTGTAGCTGCAGTATCATTTCTAGCCAACTGCTTCCTAAATACCTGGCAGCGCTGTGAACTACACGCCTGGGATGCAGATACTGAGATGCGTTATATCTGAGGGAGCTAGGTTACATTTGGGCAGCCTTTCACTACATTGTATGAGATAATGATTTATTTGTCACTGAGGTTCTAACTCTCATCTACACACCTGGATTCTAGAAGACCTTCAGGTGATTGTGTTCTACTCAAAGCTTATTGAGTTATTGTTGGTCAATCAGGACCAATTATGGCACAACCATGATTTGACTGTATCAGAACACTATGCAATGTGTCCATGCCCTGGATAGGCGCTAAGTGTTTGCTACTGATTACCGGGACTTTAGATTTTGTGCCCTTGCCTACATAAGTCTCCATGTCCACCCATTATTCCTAGCCCTCGTTTTCCAGCCTGTTATCCCAAGAGAAATAGGTGACATTAACTGAGCAAGCAGGCAATCTCAGATACTGCCATTCCCCTCTTTTTGTTCTTTGAAGAAAAAAAAAAGCCAAATGCTGACCTTTAACCTTCCCCACCCCTATAAAACTTTCTACTTCAGGCCCCTCTCTCAAGTGCCCACCTACCCTATGATTTGCTGGCCAATCATGGACCACTATTGACAGGTGGTCATCCTTTTAGAGCGGTCAGTGGTCCTGGTCTCCTGGGTTTTTTGTTGTCTTCTCTTTGGTAGAGAAGCCTTTTTGTTGCACGTGTTTATAGGCTAGAGAGGAATCCACAGGAGCTGAAGCCAATAAAAGAGCTAGTACTTTTGATGTGGGGCTAAACGGTGAACAAAGAACAGAAACAGGTGGGGTGCCTGGGAATGCAAGGGCATCATGCAGCTAAGATCATTGTCAGCCTTCAATAGTGTGCCGCCATGAGATGTCTCCAAATTAAACAGATGCTTCAAAGCTGTTAGATATTTAGGGGGATAAAGCATTTTGAGAATCCAGCAAATACAACAAATTTCTCTAGACAAGACTAGGACATCAAGGTTGATTTTCTCCAGGCCCTGTTGGCCTCTGGACTCTTCAGATCTTCTCCAGGAGCTCCTTCCATGGCAGCTATACCCATGCATCAGGAGTGTTTGCTTTCATGGCCCACCCTGGTGTGAGAAGGTAGCAAAGGTATTGGCTGCCAAGATTCCTTTCTGCCCCCACTTACTGCCTTCCATCTCTCCCCAGAGACATGAATATATCAATGGTAGATTCTGTCTCCAGAAGCTTGGCCAAGTGATCTTACATTCTGTGAATTCAGACATTGTCCCATGGAGAGAAATGGAAGCCTTCTAAACAGCTTGATGAATATTGACCTGGAAAGGGATCTGGAAGATGGGGAAGGTTGAGCTGAACAATCTTCCTTATCCTGGGGGATCCAGGCAGGAAAATCAGGAGTCCTCTTTAGGACAAACCCAGGCAGGTTCTATCTCTGGTCACAGTAGCTTGGCAACATTAGAATGACTTTTAGCTCAAGACTGTGGGCCTCTTAGCTTGTATAGGTCAGTGAGTGTGCAAACAGCTTTCTAAGAACACTTTAAAGCCCACATTAATTGTTTCTTGACAATCCCACTTTGGCAAAAGAGCATATTCCCCCTCTCCGCAGCACTAAAGACTACATTTCCCAGCAAAGTTTGTAAAGAGCGAAGAAGGTGAAAGCTTCTGTCGCCCCTTAATTCCCGGAGCTCACTGGGCATATGACTTTGTCCCACACAGCAAAGTTCAGTAAGGGGTATCTGCTGCTAGACCTGTGGATTGGTCCCAAGGGGGTTTGCCTTATAACCTTATAAATTGTTGTTTTTGCTATTGCTTTTCCACTGGAGGTCCAAAGGGCTTCACCTCCAAAATCATCTCCAGGCTAGGTCTGGTAGCCATTTTAGCCCATGTGTAGAAACTAGTCAGTTTACAAAGATACCAGACTAGTTATGGTTTGTAATCTATCCATCAATTAATAAATATTTATTAAGCTCCTATTTCGTGGGAGGCATTGTGATAAGCACTGGGGCTACAGAAAAAGGCAAAAGACAGTCCCTGCCCTCTAGGAGCTTACCATCTAATGGTAGATGGGAAGTTGCTAAAATGAAAAAGTCAAAACAAAACAAAAACCAATTTTTATCTGAGTTTTCAAAAAATTAATTTAAAATCACTTTTAGAAACCTTGTGTTTGAAACTACTAAATAATGGGAAAGAAATCCTACCTTTAGTGAGTTGATGGTAATTTAAAGTATAGAACAATGATTGAATTAATAAGTATCACTTTCTAGCTCCAAATCCAGGTTTCACTTGTTTTGACCTCTCTATTTTTTTTTCCTTTTCTGTCTTTTTTTTTTTTAAACAAAGATCCTCCTGAGGTCTTATACCAGGGACTGTGACCTTGATCTTTAAATTCTAAGGCTAATGCTTATTCTGTTACACAGTACAGCTTCCTAGTATAGATGGAGGGCCCCGTGGAGATGAGTCACTTTGTCTGGTGTACAGGGTTTGGAGAAAATAGGGAGTGGGAGATGAGACAGGAAAAGGTGGCTGTTGCCCTCACTGTTTTTCAACTCCATATATGAGTTTTAAAAATTCACTTTTTTAAAACTCCCAGAATCCAACTTTTTTCTAAGTTTGGACTTCTTTCTGCAGTGCCTAGTGTACTTATGCTAGGGGTAACAAACAAGCTTGAGTAATGGTTGCTATTGATGAGAATCTGGGAAGGTCTCCACTGCTATTTTACAGGTAGATTCGTGTCTTTGCAAAGAGATGAGCTTGTGTACAGAGACCATGACATGTACAGGATTGCCCCCAAAGTCTTGATTTCGGTTGCCCAAGGCATGAACTTCTTCCCTGGTGCTAGAGTCAGATTATACTCTCCAAACTAAAATCTGGCAACTGTTGTCCAGGCTGGTTTTCCTGGATCTTTGATTGGCAAAATCATGTGAGGATTCTTGCCCAGTTTTGAAGACTATGTCTAATGTGCTCACCTCCACGAGCTATTGTGTCTCTCCAGTGGTACTGGATCATCCTTTCCATTTTGAAAGGGGGCGGAGGGCATTTCTGTAGAGTGGAGAAACTGCAGGCCAGGCCTTATCTTATAATTTGCGTTAAGTTGGTCCAACTTGAGACTGAAAGGGGACATTACTTCCTGGTTTCTCTTTTTTCTTCTCTGTCTGTGGTACTCTCCCTCTACTCCATCTCTCTCATTCTCTCTCTCTCTCTCTCTCTCTCTCTCTCTCTCTCTCTCTCTCTCTCTCTCTCTCTCTCTCTCTCTCTCTCTCTCTCTCTCTCTCTCTCTCCCCTCCCCTCTTTTTCTCTTCCTCTATCTTTTTCTCACCTTCTTTCTCTCTTCCTTACCTTCTACTCCTCTTCTTCCCCTCCCTCCCTTTTCTCTCCTCTTCTGTTCCCTCTCTCCATTTTGTCCTCTCACCTCCTTCTCTTCTTCTTCTTTTACTTTTGCTTCTTCTTCCTCTCTGGGTGTCTCTCTCTCCCTCTTCCTCCTCCTCCTCGTATCTCTCTGTCTCTCTCTTTCTCTCTCTTTCTCCCTCTCTCTCTCTCTCTCTCTCTCTCTCTCTCTTTGTCCTTCTCTCTCTCTTTCTCTCTTTCTGCCACTGACCAGCAGAAGAGATGGAAGACTTAGGTTGCCTCACTTTCCCTGGCTGAGCCCTTCCTCTGCTCCCCACCTTGTGTCCCATCCAGCACTTCAGTAAGTCTGCACCAATTTAATGTTGTACAAAGTTGAGACCCCTACGTTTCCTTGTCAGAAATTCCACCTCAGAGGCCTCCTTCCAAAGCACCTTGACAAGAAATCAATGGGTTTGCTTTTAACTGATCCTTAGCTTTCTTTCCAGGGATGGACAGCACAAGTGGAATTGTCTCCTACCTCTTTCCTTTGCCATGTGTCTAGGCTCCAAAGGACTGAGAGGGTGGTTTTGTTTTTTGTTTTTTTGGTTTTTTTTGAGAGGAGGCCTCCAGGCAAATACCCTAGATTTTTTTTTAATCCTTATATATCCAGTCTGTGCATCAAAAGGGATCTGGTTATACTAGCCCTGAGCTTTCGTGGAAGTCTCCTCCATTCCACTGGAATAGTGCATGACAAAACCATTTTCAGAATTCTGTGTGCCCCCCACTCCCCCCACCCCAGATTCAAATTTCAGAGACCCGAATACATTACCATTTACCATTACCACTACCTAACTTATGTGAACGTGGGCACCATTTTGAGCCTCAACTACTTCCCAGTCTATAGAATGAGCATAATAGTCTCTGCCTACCTCACAGGGTTGTTGTGAGGATAAGACTAAATTATTGTTGTGTAAATCCCTTGAAAAAGTTAGAATACCTTTCCCTCCATCGCTCTCTATCCCCCACTCCCACCCGCATCAATCCATTGCTTCAAACAAGGTAAACATGCTTGATTTCTTCGAGTCTTACGCTCTTCAGGAGTTTGGAAGCCTGTGGCCTCATGCTGAATTTTGGGTATTTTCTTTTGGTCATCGTACTCAGCCATACCAAGGCTGACTGATAGCCCCCCAAAAGGCCACTTAAAAAAAATAATAGATGAACTTATCTCACCAAGATACTGCAGATTGTTGTTGGGCTTGGAAGAATCTTGCCTCTTGTGTTCTTCTTAACCGTTTTTAGTTATTTCTTTAGACTTTTCCCTTGTAAAACCGACCCTTTCAGTCCTCGTTTTCGTAATGGTTGTAGCTGGTTGTTTTGGATGTAGCTGTGTTTTCCCATGCATGTCCTGCCTGGGACCAGCAATATTTGCTCTTTGGTATCTGGGAGAGGATCAGATGGGTTTCTTAGATCTGTTGGGCATATTGGTACAGTAAGCCAACAAGTGCCCAGGCAGCAGGGAAGATACCATGCTTGTCTATGGGCCTTCCCCATGACTGACCTGGCAGAAGCTCCAGTTTGCGTGTTTGCCAGTCTCTGCCAGCTCTAACTGTGTGACTTTGGGCAAGTCACTTGAAATGGAAAAAGGGGGTGGTATCCCTTCCAGTTCTATAATTCTATACTTCACCCCCAGAGAGGAGCCCCAGTATTGCTTCCAAATTTTTATTCAAGGCCCTAGACTGGCTTTGGACTTTGAACACCTAGATTCAGATCTCATTTCTGCCACATGTGACATTTCTGCCTGTGTGATTTTGGTCAAGGCTCTGAATCTCTCTAGGCCCCAGTTTCCTCTGCTGTAAAATGAAATCCGAGATCTTGGCCAATGGCCTGGTGCAGGTAAAACTCCTTAGTGAGGCCTGAGCCAGATTAAAATGTAATTTGAGAATGTTTAATACAATACAACATAGATAATGTTAATTTATAGTTTTCTAAGTCAGTTTGTGGCTTGCAGGCTTAATTCTTTTCTATTTGAGTTTGACACTACTGGTCTAGCTTCCACATCTAAGACTGTGACCCTTCTTCTTGGCTGGTGGGAACTTTTCCTAATCTCAAATAGATTATTCCAGGAAAATAGCCGTGTTGAGTCAGGCCACCCTGGGTAATAAAAGATGAGCAAATAGAAACCCACAGGTCTATGCATGTTAAGAACTTGGAAATGTATACTGTGTCTGTGGCTGTTTCACTGTCTCTGGTGAATCGTGCTGGTGTTTTTTCTTGTTTGGCTGCTCCAGTCTGTGGTAGAGTAGAGCTCAGGAAAAGGCAATTTCAACCAAAGCAAGACACTTTCAGCCCAGCTGACAGACCCTGGGGCCAGTGGCTAATGGACTGGAGTTAGATCTGGTAGTTTCTGGTTCAACTACTAATTCACTTTTTAAAAAAATCTCATTCAAATGAGAGCCCCTCCCTAGACCTCCTCTTCTTTATCTGTAAAGTGGGGATAATAATTACCTGGTTCGTGGTGGGCCAGTGTGATCAAATTAATCCAGTGTGCCTGAAATGCCAGGAGGCATTAGGAAGATAATTTTACTGGAATTGAACATTGAATCTCAGCCAAAACAATGGAAATTACCCTTTATGGTCATCTTTGAAAGTCTCTTGCTTTCTCAGGCTCTCAGATTACATATCTCCTAATTTCTTCTCCATCTTGTTAGCTTTTCAGGATGGCAACCTCCTGATTGACATGGCCGTGGTCCTTGGGATATGATGTTTTTATTTTCTTCCTATTGAATAGTGGTGATGTAGCATGTGTTCCAGTTACATGCTCATGTTTCTTTAACAGTTTAATCCTAAAAACTGCTTAAAGTGGTGGGTAACCAAGATCCATTGAAGTATAGTCATACACTTCTGAAGGCTCACAGATGGAGTGGTGTAAACAGAAGCCCTGGGACTCAAGGACTGTGGTGGTATATTCCTGTACCCCATCTCTACCCCTCACCCCACCAGGCACCTCACTGGTCATGAGTTCTCAGAGCTTTTCCAGTTGCCTGTTTACATTGGCTGTTTTGTTGATTTCTTTTGTTCCGTTTTCCCCTAGGCCCCCATGTCTTCCCCCTAAACCACAGAAAATGAGGAGACCTAGGCCTCTCTCAGTGTATAATCATAAACTCTTTAACGGCCGTATGGAAACGTTCATTAAGGTACTTGCTGGGGAACCTGAGGAGTTTGTGAATGCTCCAGATGTAATGGCAGCCTCCCTTCTCTTTCCTGTTCCTCATTCATGCCGATGGTCAAGTTTCCTGCTACAGACTTAATTCATTGCCTGAGCCATGCCTTCTCTCTGTGGGGGCCTGGGTCTCAGTGAAGGTTTCCAATCCAAGCCATTGTGTCCTCTGAGTTCCTTCCCACAATCCTGTGCACCATTAGGGGTAGGGCAGGAATAAGATGGTAAAAGAGCCAAGGGCTCATAAAGGCAGAAAGTGAGTGACAACCTCCAATGGAACCTAAGTGGAAATGAAATGCTGGCACATGAATCTCAGTCAGCCATATCTTATCACAGCAGACAGCAGCCTTGGGTGTGGGGGATATAGTTAAAGGAACACCCTGATTGTACCTTCTCTCCTACTTCCCTACACTAAGAGGCCTGATTTACTGAGAGAAGCAGAAAGAAATCCCTGAGGATCACCTACAAAAAAACTAATAAAAAAAAAAACTTGGCATGATACCAGAGGAAGAAAGCATGTTCTATATTTATTAGTTTCACCTCTGAACAACCTCCCTCTTACAATTTATCCCTCTTGTCCTGCTCTTTTCCCCCACCAGAAGAGTTAGAGTCGGGAGTATACTCTTTGGAGTCACAGGTTATAACTATTTTTACTACTGCTAATAATAATACACTTTCTTGTATGCCACACTTAAGGGTTTGCAAAATGCTTTATATATATATATGTATATATATAAATATGTATATATATGTGTGTGTGTGTATATATATATATATATATATACATATATCATCTCATGTAACTCCCACTTAAAATAAAAAATAAATCCCATGTATCTCCATTGAATTCACTTTCTTTTTTCCTGGCTGGAGTAACAGAAAGCTGTCCTAGTTGTAACACCTTGAGGTGGATGGCAAAGCCCTTTTGGGAAGACTCGCTGATGTTTAGCAGGTGGGGGAAGAGTGAGAGAGAAGAGAGTAGTTGAGGAAGAAAATCGTTATTCTCGGCATTACTTAAGGAGAAAAAAAAAAATTCGCCCAGCTGGTTGGTTTGAGAGCCAAATCCTGTCTAGTTGACAGATACCATGTACAGAAAATGAAACACTTAGGTGTCTGGAGAAGCTGCTGTTTCCCGTAAGAGCTCTCATCCTGCCTCAGTAAAATCCTGCCTCCTCCACGGCTGCAAGCTTTTCTCTTAGCAGGGATTTTGAAGGAGGGAGGAGTGGGCATCTGCTATAATGAGCAAATGTTGCCAACTTCAGCTGCCATTCCTGGAGAGGGGGAGGGCGGCACAACATAGGGCTGTTGTGGGGTCAGTCAGTAGGGTGTGGCCTTGGCCTGAAGTTAAGACGATGGTTCAAGGTTGTGAGGAAGATCACACCAACAAAACAGAATCCCAAGAGGTCTTTAGGTGGTAACCCTTGTGTGCTTACTGTTGGGAAAGAAGTGGTAGGTGTGAGTATTTTCAGGTGAAATTGATGTTTGAAAGTGACAAGAACTGGCAGAAGATGGGAGGGACTGTTCTACCATATGGGATGAATGTGCAAGGAGGTAATATATTATTATGGGAGGTTTTCCTAGAAATTAAGTATTCATCCTTCTGGATTAAGGAGAGACTTATTTTTGGGAGAGGTCCCATGGTGAGGGAGGTATCATTCCTGGAAAAGATGGAACCCTGTTCTAGATTTAGTCCCTTTTCCTCCACCTGCTTTCTTTTATTTGCTCTCCCTCAACAAATAGTTTCTTTAAAAGCTCTCCTCCAGTATCTCCCTTCTTAGATCTTTGTATTAATCAATAAATCAGTTAATAAACATTTTTTGAGTTCCCACTATGTGTAGAAAATTCTGCTAGGTGTATAAAGGTTGAAAGGAAATATAAGATCCCTATTTTCAAGAAGTTTATAGCCTAACTGGGAGATAGACCATACACACATAAAAAGATAATAATGCAAGGCATTTTATCATTAGTATAAACAAAGAGTCTAGTGATAGTTGGAAGTAGAGAAGAGCAGGGAGGGAAGTGCAGATTGAAAAAAAATGGCATAGACAAAAGGGTGGAGATAGGATTTAGGTCTCAATGTATGTTGAGTTCTTTCTAAATGGCTCATCAGTTACCACCTATAGACAGTGAATTCTATGTTACCTGGTGATATTGAGGAATGGAATATTCTTTTTAATTGAATAATCTGGTTAACAGAGGTGTACAGCATTTGAAGAGCAGGCATTTCTTTAATTCACCTACTTATCTCCCACCTCCACCCCCACATTCTTGGGGTTGAGGGACATAGAAATTAAGCCCGCATTGCAAGGTGTGGCTTATATAAAATAAGGTGACTGATATTCAAAGAATGGAGCAGAAACTGAACATCCAAATCGATGTTGTCCTCGTGAAATTCAACTGAGGAAGCTCCAGGCTTATTCCAATGATACTGCCATTGGTCCACATATTTCTGGAATTTCTCCTTGGTAATTCTCTTTTTAGCCTATTGCATGCTTTTTTCTAATATATCAAATGATGACAAATATTTCTTCTTTGAAGGTGTATTTAATTTTTTGGAAATAATTCAGCACTATTTAGGGCCAAATCTGGTGACTAAGATGAGTAACCAAATTGTGATACCATTTGGGGTCCAAGACAAGGTGTGATGTTAACACTACAAGCTTCATGTTCTTGTTCAGCTAATAAAGTGGCTCTGAACACATTTTCCAAAAGGGAGTTCATACAATGTTTTGAGCAATGACTTCATCATTGGAATCAATATATAGACTCCCCAGGTAACAGCTTATAGAGTCTATAAAATGCTTGTTCAGTAATCAGTTTCATTACTTAATAGTTGCACCTTATGTTTATTATGTTTCAAAAGATTAAAATATAATAATAATGCACTCAACCCTAAAACTATTCTGAACATAATTTAATGACTATAATGATTCAGAAATCTCCCTGTAGGACTTTACACAAATAAAGAAGTTTCATTAATTTTGAAATGTCATATCCATGAAAAGTTATTTAGTATAGCATCAGCACAGGTAACTAATGATCCTGTTGGTATGAAGGAAAAGCAATTCCCTAGATAATAAGCATTGAGTAAACAGCAACCAAATTTGTCATGTCAAGTAATAAAACTCTACCTTGTCATTGCAAGCACAGGTGTTTTCAGAATCCTGTTTGTTATTTCAGACTGAGAAAAATGTGACTCTGCTGTAGTGTTAGTATAGAACCTAGTTTTATGACAGGAAATCTAACTTTGCAAAAAAAATTGCAATATTTTGAGATTTTAAGACACTGCTACAAAAGGTCATTTTTTTTTCTTTGCCATGCTGTGTTTTTGTAACTAAGAGCAAGCGTGGATATAATAGTGGTGCCACTTAGTGGAGAATTCTAGTGGGTGAAACACTTAATAAAAGAGTTTTCTATAGTTTGTCATATAGTTTTTCAGCACAGTAGCCCATCTTCTTGAAAAGCTTCAATGAGATAGTTTTGTTCCCACTAATCTCCAGGGCCCAAGGTAAATCCCTAAGCATGCAGGGCCCTAGCATCTATAAAACACATGTCATCAGACAGCAATAATAAAAACAAAAGCTATACTTCTTTTCCTCTTATAGTTCAAAATTCAAAGAGACCAACTGTATGAGGGAGATGGAGGTATATTTGATGAAGATTCAAATGAAAAATCTGTCCAGTTGACAATGTCAGTCAGTCAATATTTGTTAAGTGCTTATCATATGCTAGACAGTGTGATAAGCACTGAACTGGGAGGAATACGAGGAAAAACAAAAGCAGTCCCCACCCTTAAGGAGATCACATTCTAAAGGAGAAAATAAATATGAAAATAACTAGATATATACAATATGACCTACAGAGTAGGTGGAGTATAATCTCTGAAATCGAAACACAAAAACTCCTCTTAGTAAGGTGGCTTTACTTTTGCTGTCATGGAAAAAAAACTTTTCAAAATTAGAAAACTTGGGTTTGAGTCCTAGCTCTGCTCCTCTGTTACCTTGTAAAAATCATTTGGCCTCTTGGACCTCAGTTTCCTCACATGTAAAATGAGTGGGCAAGATCGGATGACACTTAAGGCCCCTTCTGTCTCTAAATCAACTATCTTGTGACTCCAAAGATGTCCAGTATACCCCTCTCCCTCAACCTCTATCAAGGAATATTTCACTCAAAGTGACATTGGAAGGGTAATTCATTTTATCAGGAGTAAGATTGATGTGTGAAGGAATCTCTTGGGAAGAACCATGTAGAGGTATGAGGATTACCTCCAGAAGGGCCCTAGTCCTGCCTTTGGATGAGACAAAGAGGTTCTGGGAATCCCCTTAGCCTGAAGCACCAGGTTGAGTGAGGGAAGGAGCCATGTTAGAATTTTGGTCTGAGGCATGTGGCGAGCAATAGGAGCCCCCTTGGTCCCCAAGGTTCAGGGTTGGGGTGGGACCCACCTGGCCAGTCTCTCCTTAGGTCTGACTTTGACCTTTCTTGGCTGCCATCGCATCTGAGCTCTCACGTTCTCTGAAGGATATGCTTACTCTAACTGATCCCATTCTGGCGTAATCTTTTCTTTTTCTCCTGCTCTGCTGCTTTTGTTTTTGGTTATCAGAGGAAGAAGAAATGCCCGAGCCAGGAACCAGGTATTTACTAGACAGGCCTTTCATTCCTCTTGGTTTCAGGGGCATGGTTGGTGTTTCCCCCTGTCCCAAATAATGTCTTCCAGAACAAAAACCACATTCCCTTTACCAGTTGGCCAATTGTCTCTTCCTCTCCACTTCCTCATTGAGAATCAATGAGGAAAGTATTACTTAGAGGGTTAGGGGGAAAAGTAAAGAACCCCAGTAAGCTGTCTCCCTGTCGAGAGGCGTGCCATGTGGTCCACACTCATTTCCTTATTTTTTAAAGTAGCTAGTGGGTGTTTCATTTTTGGTTTAACATATTTGCATGACTTGGAGCACATCACTTCCCCTCTTCTCTGTGCAATGAGAGAGTTGATCTCGATGATCTGAAAGGTCCTTTTGACTCTAATATTATATAATTCTATAACTGACAGGATTTGGGAAGCTTTTTTGTTTTTTCAAATCCTTTAATAATGTTACAACTCATGGTCAACAACTAGCTGATGTCCCTTATTAGCCTAAGGGGATGGTTAATGTTGGATGTCAACTGAACCATGAAAAAAATCCATCTTTTACCCAGATCCTGGGGAATGAAAAATTTCACATAAAAGGTCAGTCTGGAAAGAGGAAATTGAAAACAGTCGTACCTGAGATGGACATTTTGGGGCCTCGTGGTTCACCCTGAACATTTGTTGAACATTACTCAGGCAATGAACATTAGTTGTAGCATTTATTCCTTTCAGGAGAATGTCAGAGTGCTTAGATTATTTAAAAATAAGCTTCAGTGCCCCAGGCTCTCAGTGCCTGATGGGCCAGCTTTAAGTGGCCTTTGTCCCCAACCTGTGCTCTTTCTGAGCTAATGGTCCAATTGCAAGGTCCCAGAAGAGGAGTTGGGTTCCTACCCTTTTACTTCAGAGCCCCTGGAGCCTAGAGGTGGGATGGGGCAGTTTGGGAGTGAGAGACTGTGAATCATCTCTACTCCAGAACAACTTTGGTTTACAAGCCTACTACATCTCTGGAGTGTTGGGAGTCTCCCATCTCCTTTATCCTCTAGCTTTTCAGAGGAGTAGGACCCAAATCTACACCATTCTCCCATCCCCCACAAGCAGGGAGGGCTAGCCAGCAGGAGTACCCTGAGCACATCCTCTGTGAAGAGATGACTACAGCTGCAAGAACCATGGCTTCTCTCTCAGCTGGGTAATAAGGCAGAGCCTTTCTCCTGCACTAGAGTAGCCATGCCTTTTCCTGCATAATTGATCACTCCTGTCATTTCTAACCTGCTCATGAAGACGATAAGGTGGGGCAGCTCCTTGCTTAGCTTCTCACTAACTTGGGGGTGGGGCTCATCTTTCATCTGGAGCTCACGTGTGTGCTTGAGATTACATCCAAATGTTTTACAAATCAAACCAAGTTAAAAAGGTCTTCATTCTTTCTTAAGGACTCAGGGCAGGCTATACCCCTGGTGGTGGAAAGCTGCATCCGCTATATCAATTTATACGGTAAGTCTTTGGCAACACCATCAACTTCATCTGGGTGGGGTGGGTGGTGGGAAGATCTCATCTTCCCTGACTTCCTCCAAATTGTTCTAATATCTGCCCAAGTTCTCTACAAACTCTCTGTATGGGTGCTCTCTAGAGAAGGGGAGGAAAAGAGTGGAAGGGGAGAAAAACAAGGGAAAGTGAGAAGGGAAGAACAGAGGAAAGGCATGGGGTATACAGATTTCTCCCCTCTAAATGTTTTAAGCTCTAACTTTGTTTACTGTTCAAATCAGTTGACCTATCATTGGTGCTAATCACCATTTGATTGGATCTTTCTTCCATTAATTCATTCAGAAAATTATCAGACACCTCTGTATATCCAGAAAATGTCTGAAATGCAAAAGCAAGTAAGACAAGTTCTGTATTCCCCGGTGAATTCTAGTACAGTAGATAAAATAAGATGTACATCTTATAAAAACCCTAGCTTGTCAAGGGATAGCTTCCTATTTTAACTAACTTTAAAAATTGGCCTTATGTGTAGATTTTGTGTAGGCTTTTTTCTCCCAGGTGCATTTCCATAGTCTTGGATTCAAGTTCAGATGCCTGGAGGTGAGGTAGTAAGCTAACTAAGGCAGAGTGCTGGGGGCTTTGCTCTAGGGTACTAGATTTAGAAGGTGTTGACAGCACTTTCAGCCCTTCTGCAGCCTAGAAATTGTAGAGTCTAGCACCTACTTAGCAAGAATAATCAAAATGGCAAACTAAGGTAAACTCACCTGTCTCCCCCACCCCACAAGCTTCCCTAGCAAGAGGGTGTTGTGAGGATGCTGCCTCCTTCCACATTGATCAGCCAGAGCCGTGACTTCAGATTTCCTTCCCCCAGTGTTGTTTGTGACACTTGCCTGGGTATGAAGATTCCTAACTATGTTTCTGAAAAGATATGGAAACAATAGCAAAAAAAAAAAAATCCATCTTTATTCCCCATTCCTTTTCATCACAGAAGTTTAGTTTTAAAGCTTCTGGTTCATGACTGCTTTGGCTCTGGAAAGGTGTTTTCTTTGCTAGTTTCTTGCTAGTTAGGGCTGGTGTTTTTAAGTTCCTAACTGATCCTCTCTCCTTTGTTATGAACAATGCAATGCAAGGTTGGCCATGTGGACAGGGAACCAGGAAAGGGGGAAAGGAATCATTAATATGCTTAGTGTTCTGATGATCTCATATTTTCTTCTTTCTCAGGTCTCCAGCAGCAAGGTATCTTTAGAGTGCCCGGATCGCAGGTTGAAGTCAATGACATTAAAAATTCCTTTGAGAGAGGTATGAATGGCCATCGAATTCTGCTGTAGAGGTTCTGAACTCTTTGAAGGTGGCAAGTTGGAGGGGGGTGGGATGTGGGAGGTGAGGAGGGCAGGAAAGGGTGAGTATAACTTTGCAAAGGGTTTGCACTTTCCCAAGCGAGTCTTCATTCTGTGCTGCTTTGGCAAGGCTCTGAGACATTGAATTCTGTCTGAAGCAGAAATCCATTTTGGTAAACCTTGAAAGCACTTAGATGACACATCCATCCTCTTCCACAGTATTTGCATTATAATAAGCCTTTTATCTCTAATTGTGGGATCAAAAGGCTTTGTTTTTCCCTTCACCGGAATTTCTGGAATCATTCAGTCAGGAGAGGAGAGTTTGGAGCACAAAGAGGCATCCTATCATTCCTTCCTCCTTCCCCACATTCCACCCCCAATCATACTAAACCTGACCTCAGTCATGTGAGAAAACTTGCTTTAGTCATTTTGGTAGTAGGGGGATAGAGGGTATCCCTATTAGGTAGTGATAGATGGGGTAAGATCAGAAGGGACAGATTTCCATCTCTTCTCAGCTCCCTTCCTTCTCTAGAGAGCATGGGCTGAGTCTGCCCAACTTCAACTGCTGCCAGTCTCCTTCTAGTAGTTGCTGGAGGCCAAAGGGCAGTTGTGTCAGAATCATCTGGGTTTTTTTTTTTTTCTAGCCCCCATTCCAGGACCCTGGAGCCCTCTTTACCTGATCACAAGCAGGAACTCCCAAACATCCATCTCCTGGTTTCTCTCTAGATCACCTCCACCCCCCACCCCCTCCTTCTGTGCTTCAGCATAGGACAAATCTCTTCTCCTCTTTGAATCACCTGTAGAGAGTGTGCTATATTTGTTCTGCCAATGATATGGAACAGCTGCTGTATAGGAACTAAATGCGAATTGGTCTTCCTCCTAGAGGAGAAGGTGAAAAGGCTGGAAGAACATATCTCTCCCCTCTAGGCTTCTCGGAGAAGCATAGAGGTCTTAGAAAGAATAACAGATGTGCTTCAAAGAGAAAGCAAAGAAAATGGACATGACAAAGCAGAGGAGAACCCTAATGCGAGTCAGGAGTTTGAGAGATGGAAGGATGGGGTGTGGAGGAGAGGATGAAGGACCACTAAACATTCAGAGCTCTTGTGATTAGTCTGAGGCTCTTCCCCTGGAGGGGAGCACTAGAGCCTCTGAGGAGTAAAGAGTTCTCTTCTTGTACTCCACCAAAGATGATGTAGATCCCTGGGTGTTTTCAAGAGAAGTCAACTGGTAATAATTAGTGTAAGCTGGTATGTAGTGGTGATTGGTGACTACTGCCATGGAATTTAGAGATGGTTATTTGTCAATGTTATTTGAAAAATAAGAGAGATCAACTCTCTAAAATATGTATCCAGGTCCTGACAGAGAACCTCAAGTAGTATCAACCACCCAAACCACTCCCCACTACTAGTGACTCCTGTGGGGGTTAAATAATGTCAAAAGGAACCTAGAAAGCATTTCTATGGATTGGATTATATAGCCATGGGCATTAAAATGAAACTGGAGCTTTTAGGGGCACAGGCAGTATTTTTAATCACTGTTATTGATTGTAGGGTCTTCAGAAGAGGAAGGGAGATTTTTAGAAGTAAACAAGTGATTGAGAAAGTGATGTCTGAAAATAGGATTTGAATTTCAAGACCACCAAGAGTGTCAAACTCAAATAAAAACAGATCTCTGCAGGCTGTATGTTGACTTAGAAAACCACAAATTAACGTCATCTATGTTTGTCAAACATTTCCTAATTATATTTTAATCTGGTTCCTGGAAGCATTAAGGAGTTTTGCTGGCTGCTTGTGGCAATGGGCCTCCAGTATGACACTCCTGTCAATCAGCAAAAATTATTAAGTCCCTACTGGGTGTCAGAGATTCTGTTTGGTGCTGGGAATGCAAATACAAAGAATGAAGTAAACCCTGCCCTCAAGGAGCTGACGTTCTATCAGAGGAAAAAGTAAGATCATATGTAAGCATATCCACAATGAATGTAAAGGGGAAAAAAATGCAGATTACTTAGGAGGAGGGCATTAGCAGTTAGGAGGATCTGGAAAGGCTTTGTGTAGAAGCTGTGCTTTAAGGAAAGAGAGACATCATGCTTTAAGACAGAGGAAAAATAAGCCCTTGTCCGGGAGTGGAGAATGGTAAAAATATGTTAAAGTAGAGTCTTGTAGTTTGATCAGGAGTGTTTTAAACTGAAAGTGGAAGGAGAGGGAGAAAACTACCTACATGTATCTGCCAAGACGCATACGACCACAGACGATATGTAGAATGATGTAGGAAGAATATCAGTAGATAGGACTAGTCATTTACAGGAAATTATATTGAAGAAGAGAGCCAACCATCAGTCCTACTGTCTTTGATCCATACATACGAATGCCAAAGCCTAGGGAATAGACAAGATGAATTAGAGAGAAGTATCAAAAGTATCAAAATTTGGTATATTGAGACTTGATGGGATGGAACCCATGACTAGAATACACCTATTAAAGGAAATGTACTTTATTTAAAGGGAACAGAACGGACAAAGGGGATAATAGAAAAGCACTCTTTATTAAGAAGATATCACTTATCCAGAAAGCAGAAAAGGAAAGCGTGGTAGCAGGTATTATTTAGGTGGGCATCAACAAAAGAAGAAAAAGATGCAACATTGTTATGAGTGTGTGCAACAGACCACTTGGACAAAAGGAAGAACTATATGATGAGTCTTGAAAATAGGTTAGGATACTGACATGGAGATGTCATGTAGTAATGGTGGAACACTTCATTATCCAAACATCTGTGAAACTCTGTCTTGGTAAAAGGCAGACTAGCTGATGAATTCTTGATTCACCTTAGAGACGATTTTTGTTTTTCAAAATCGGGGCATGGCAATAGAAATATGGACTTGATTGTGACCAAAAAGGGAAGATCCGGTTGCTAAAGTAGAAATGAGGCAAACCTTGGGAGGAGATGACCACACCATCCTAGAATTCATGATAGAAAAAAGAGGAAAATCAAACTTCCTCCAGCTTACATCCTAGATTTGGGAAGAATGAATTTAAAAGGTCCTGAGAATGAATGTATGAGTAGTATTGCCTGGCCTAAAATTCTAGAAAGTAACTCAATCTAAGAGGGGTAGGAAACTCTCAAGAATGAAAATCTAATAACAAAATAGTACTTTATTATGATTTGGAAGAAAAGTGTGCACTATCTAAAAGAGAACAATGTGGATCTACCAGGAATTCATTGGACATCTTAGATTTTTAAAATAGAACACAAGATGGAAGATGGAGTGGTAACCGAAGATGAATGCAAGGCAACATAAAAATGTTAGCTGCTGTTATTGACATGGTTAATATTATAGCATCATTTTTATAAGAATAGAGACTGAATAAGCTGTGGATGGCTATAAATGTTCCTGTATTATTTAATAGTTTTGTTAATGATTTCATTAAAATATGGCGAGCATGCTTATCAGATTTGTAGATGTCGCAAAGCTGAGAGGGATAGCCCAGACACTGGATGACACAGTCAAGGGTTGAAAGATTTAAATAAAGTTAGATCAATGGTTCATATGTAATAGGAAGAAATATGTTAGGAACAGATGCAAACTCTATTCTTGGGTTCAAAAAGTCAGCTTCACAAGTACAAGATGGTAAAGGCATGATTGAATAAGATTTCCTCTTAGTGGTTTGCATGTCAACAGTGTGATAAGATGGCCAAAAAGCTAAGTGACCTTTGGCTACATTGAGAGGCAGACTTTCAGAACAAAAGAGGTGATGGTCCTTGTATTCTGCCTGGGCCAGATCAGATCTAAGTGCCATATTTCAAGAAGGATATGGATAATTTAGAGAGGGGTGAAAAACATGGAGAAGGGCCTTGAAGGAATACCATGTGAGAATCAAGTGAAGGAACCACAGATATTTACAAGATATTTAATCTGCAGAAGAGAGAAGACTTGTAGGGATAGCTGTCTTCGGTATTGAAGGTCCGTCACACAAACAAGAAACTAAAACTTGTCATTTAAGAGATTAAAATTTGGCTTGGCCCTAGCAGGGCAGATTTTAGATAGATGTAAATAATTTATTGACAGTTAAAAGTATCTTAAAGTCGAATAACCAGCCTTAGGAAATAGTGACATCTCCTTCATTTGTAGCTCTCCATCTGGAGGCTGAATGACCACTTTGGGGAGAGGGAGGATGTTACAGAAGTAGTTTCTTATATTTCAACTAGGTGACCTCTATTGTCCCTTCCACCTCTAAGATTTTGGGGTTATGGGATTTTGTGTTTCTTCTGTGTATTCTCTTTTTTAAAATCTTTCTCTTTAGCCTGGCCTGTATCTTCCCCATCCTTCTTCCCTACTGTGTGGTGCTCATTCAGTCACCCCTGCTTGACTGTCCACATGGCCCAGAATTGCGCCACCTCAGGTAGTTAGAATGCCTAGGGCTGGGGTGGGGAACAACTGCAGAGACTGATGAAGTACCCCTCAGGTGGTGCTGGTGGCACAGGAGAGAAGTCAGGGTAAGGAGTGGCACAGTCAGGAGAACAGAGAGTTTTAGCCTTGGACTTGGATCCCAGATCTTCCTGTCTTATTATGTGCAAGAGTAAATGTGGATATATGAGGGGGATTGAGCTGAACATGGCATTAAGGAAACTGTCATCACTTGCTGATTATAGATCATGGAGAACAGAGAATAAAAGAACTGTAAACATTTGGTTGGACCGCATAAAAGTAATGCTAATTGAAGTTATTTGTGTGAGCTGCTAATTATTGATGTCTAATTATCATGCAGTGCAATAGTAATTATGCATATCATTCAATATGCCAGATCAACTTTGTTATAAGCTTTATTTGATGAAAACACTAAAGTATTTAGGTATGTCCAGTTTTCATTGTCAATTGTATGGTAAGTTCATGACTTTGAAGCACTACAGGAAATATTTTTAAATATTTTATAGAGTTGTGAGGTTCTTACAAGGTTACAATGTCTTCTATAATCTCCTTTTTTTTTAGTCAGTTCTGTTAAATCATGGAACATACGGAGACTTTCTTAACATCCATCCTCAGATAACCTTAAGGTTCCTAAAATAACATGTCGAGACTCAGCCTACCCTCGACCAGATCTACCCTGGTTTCTTGTCTCATCTCTCCTGTTCTTGCCATATTAATTCACATGATTCCCAGGATTTAAGGCTGGAAGGGTCCTTAGGGACCATGCAGTCTAACCTCTTCATTTTATACACGAGGACACTGAGGATCAGAGAGGTTAATTTGTCCAGGGTCTCAAGTGGAACACACTACCTTTAAAGCAGAGCTTCTTAAGCTTTTTGTGTGTTATGGGCAGACCCCTTTGGAAGCCTACAGACCCCTTCTCAGAATACTGTTTTTAAATAATTGAAGGAAGTGACAAATTTTAGCCAGAAGTTAATGAAAATAAAGGTGTGATTTCTCAAGTTCATGGACCCCCTGAAATCTATCCATGGATCCCTTGTGAATTTATGGAATCCAGGTAAAGAATTCTTACCCTAGTGAGAGTGGGTTCCCTTCATTGGAGGTCTTCAAGCAAGAGCGGGCTGACTCACTACTTGTCAGCTGTGTTCTAGTGAGGCCTTTTTCTTGTATAGCTTGGACTAGATGGCTGTTGAGATCTATTCCAACTACAAAATGCTATGATTCTGTGATTTGTATTCAACAATAATAACTAACATCAGGTTCACATTTGCTTTATCTCATTCGTCCTCACAACACCCTCGGGAGGGTAGGTGCTATTTTTATCCCCATTTTTCAGGTGAGGAAACTCAGAAGTGTTAAGTGATTTGACCATGTTCATGCAACGAGTTTGTTACTTAGGCTTCAGACACAGGTCTCTCCTAACTCCCCTTCTAAAACTCTAACTATTCCTCAATACCATTGGGTATTTTTTCCATTTTACTCCTATGGAATTAATGTACTTTCCACCACTAGCTAAATGTTGTACTTTGGGCATCTTGACTTCCATGTACGCTAGCTTTCCAGTTTCCTGGCATACTCCAAGTCATGGGCATCTAGCTTGTAACTGACAGATAAGCTACAAGGAAATAAGATACCCCCCAAACCAGGGGCTTGAGACACAGGTTCTTAGAATTAAAAAGAATTTAGAGGTCATCTAACCCAGAGGTTCTTTAATTTTTTTGGTCTCAGGGCCCATTTACACTCTTAAAATTTATTCAGGATCCCCTCCAAGCTTTTGCTTATGTGATTATATCTATTAATATTGTAGTAGAAATTAAATGGGCACCTAGGTGGTGCAGAGGATAAAGAACCAGGCCTGGAGTCAGGAAGACTTATCTCCCTGAGTTCAAATCTGGCCTCAGACACTTACTAGTTGTATGACACTGGGCAAGTCACTTAACCCTGTTTGCCTCAGTTTCCTCATCTGTAAAATGAGCTGGAGAAGGAAATGACAAATCACTCTAGTATCTTTGTTATGAAAATCCCAAATAGGGTCATGGGAGAGTTGCACATGAATAAAAAACGACCGAATAACAATAAAGAAATCAATACATCTTATTTTTGTTTTGAAAATACTTTTGATCTTAAGGCCCTTCTGAAAGGGTGTTAGGGCTTCCCAGGGGTCCTCAGATCATACTTTGAGAACTACTGGCAACCTCTCCCCCCATGGAACAACCCCTAATAGAGCATCTCTGAGAGTTAGTTGGTTATCCTAGTGCTGTTTGAACACTCCAGTGGTGGTAAGCTCTCTAGACAGCCCAGTCCAAAGATCTGGTCATTTAATTTCTTATCCTGGCAGTTACCTGTTGTCCTCCTTAGCACTGAGAAGTTCTTTCCTTTGGAAGTATCATTTTCCAAGGCCAGTACCTGCCTGGCCTCCCTTTAGGAATGCTGAAGAATTTGGAATAGTTACCCTGTTTATAATAAATTGAAGCAAGCCTCAGGCACAACCCATTCTACTGGATCAGTTTCATAAGATGATGGCCATGATATTTTTTCCAGGAGTAGCCCCATCCCACGTACCAGTTCTGCCTTTTTGCCTTCCTAGTTAGGTGGCCCAGTAGATAGAGTGCTGGGCCTGGAGTCAGGAAAACCTGAGTTCAAGTCAGGTCTCAGATGCTTACTAGCTGTGTAACTCTGGACAAGTCACTTAATTTGTTTGCCTCAGTTTCCTCAACTATAAGAGGGGGACTCGATACTAGCACCTACCTCACAGAATTATAATGAGGATCAAATGAGATAATTAGCATAGTGCCTGGCACTTACTTGCTATTTAATGAGGGTTTCTTCCCTTCCCTTCCCTTCCTTTCCCCTGCTGTTCCTCTCTACCTTAAATATACCCCATCCTCTTCAAGTCTTTGCTGCCTAGCCTTGACCAGCCCCTACACTGACTGGTCCCCTTCTTGCTCATCAAGAATCACCTTCCAGAATTTCTCTTTTAGGAAAACGTGTCTGCTTTCTCTGTGGGGGATACCCCCCACCCTTGCTACTTTCTGTTCCTCAGTACTTGCCCACCATATAGTCTGGTAAGGTTTGCTCATTATCCTTTCTAAGCTTCCAAGACACCATCATTCCATCTCTTCTCCAGCTTTCGTCTTCTTTCTGATTCCAAGTTTCCTCTTTTGGGTCACCTTTCCTGTTGCCATCTCCCTGGCAACCAGATGGTCTTAACATGTCTCTGTATCTCTTTTCCCACCCACTCTTCACATCCCACACATTCTAGCTTGTGACTAAATTCTCCCCAAACTAGCATGCTGTGTGTTTCCCTGGTAATTGTTTGGTGTTTAAATCCTCCACTTGAATCTCTTAAGGATGCTAACCGTTCAGCCCTTTTTAGAAGAAATTATGATCTCACTCCTTTTTCCCTCCAATCCAGAAGTGGTTCCTTCCAACTTTGTAGATGAAGCCATTGGCAAGAAGCACCATTTTCCCTTCTTTCCAGCACTTTTCAAAGTGAACAGATTCCACATCAAGTGAGAGGCTTATTGTTTCTCCCTCTGGTTGGCTTCTCTGCAAAGGAGGTTAGAAGGTCTGTATTTTAGCCTCAGCTCTGCCACTAACTCGTTCTATAACTTTAGGCAGATTATGACCATCTCAAAGACTGTTTCCTCTTCTGTAAAAGGAGGTTGAGTGAAATGATGTCTAAGGTCTCCTTCATCTCAGCATGTCTTTTATTCTCTCTATATAAATTGATTACTTTACCTCTTCCATCAATCTTAAAAAAATTCTAGGAAACCATCACGTTCTAGTAGCATTAAGAAAAGAGTTTAGCTAAATCACAGGTAGATAAGACAGTAGAGTACTTACTGTGTCTGGACCTCAATTTCTTCATCATTAAAGGGCGTTTGAATGAGATAATCTCTAATCTCAATAAGTCTTTGATTCTCTCAATATATATATTTTAACAATGGTTAATTTTCTGCTATCATCAGTCTTAAACTTAAAAAAAATGTTTCTAGAAAATCACCATACAACCTGTAAATCTAAAGTAGGTAAATGGTTAGGAAGATGTGAATTGATGCTTGAGTGGTAATTTGCTTCCCAATCTGCCGGGGAAGAGATCATTGGTCTTGTTTTCACAATTCAACCATCTCTGTGCCCCACATGTCCAGCTACATTATTGTCCTTCATATTTACAGATAAAGCTACCTCTAAGGGTAATACAAATAAAAACTGATGTCTCAGTCTGTCTATCTAGATACGTAAATATCTATCATCACTTTTAGGTTTCTAAAGTGCTTTATTTCCATTGTCTTGTTACATAGCTCATCAGTCAGTTCAAGTATTTATTTAACTTTTAGTATGTGCCAATCTAGGGTGGTAAGCCCCAGGAACACAAATGAAAGTAAAAATAGGGTTCGTGTTCTCAAGGAGCTCCCATTCTAATGGCAGAGACAACATACAAATAACTATGTACGTAGAATTTACCATACAGGTGTGGGTGGGTGCTCTGTATTAGACTAGGTTCATTGGGGACTGGGAAAGAAGTTTGGGATCCAGCCCTCTTTCGTGAGGAGATCACAACCTGGTTGAGGAGAAAAGAGTTGCATGCTTGAAAGAACAAGGTGTGCAAGTTGTATACTCAGATGGCAAATTATGAGTACAACAGGAATAGAGAGACAGAGAGATGGATAGGCAGAAAGGGGGGGAGGAGATTCCATGGTTTGGGAGATGAAGGGATGTGGAAGTGAGACAATGGCGCATAGTAGGCATTTGGTTCATAGTAGATGCCATATAGATGCTTATTCCCTTCTCTCTTCCCATCATAGCATATTTTAAAGAAATATTCCACATTTTTAATACTTTAACAAATCAAACTATAACTTACAATATTGATGAAAAATAGGACACATAGGCCAGTGACTGGAATGTTTAGCATAGTGCTTGGCACATGGCAGGTAATTAATAAATGTTTATCGATTAGATTGCATGGCAGGATATGCTAAATGCTCAAAGAAAGATACCAACTCATCATGCTTCAGTAGGGATTCAAGAGGAAGGAAAGCCCAACCACCTGCCTGTGTCTCTCCCCAAATGCCTGGTTGATCAAGGAGGGCTTTCTCAGTTACTTGTACCCTGCTATGAATGATTTGTTACTGCAGGTTTAAATAGGGGGAATCAGCTACTCTGGGCTGGGGCAGGGGAGACCACAGCGATTGGAGGAGTCAAAAGAGGGAGGGGCAACAACCTTGAACTTGACCTCCTTCTTCTAATGGCTTAAGGAATGTTTATTGCCTAATGGGCATCTGAGCTGTTGCCAGATAGTTCCTTATCCATGTGGAAATCATCTGTGAAGCACCTACCCTGGGTCAGGGGCTAGGCTGGTCATGGGGTTACAAAGACAAATATGAAATAGTTCCTTTCCTGGAGAGTTTGCTGTTTTATTGGGGTGGAACAACATGGACACAGATAAGTGAAAATATAGGCAAAGTAGTAGTATTTTTGGGAGGGAGGGTGCTAGCGCCTGAGGGTCAGAGGATAAGGAAAAGTCTTGCATAAGAGGTGGCCTTTTGCTGACCACAAAGGGGCAGGACAGGCATAGTCTTCATGCAGTGGCATGGCCAAGGCTCTGTGGAACCAGTGATAAACAAGAATTAGTCATAAGGGCAAGCGGAACTGTATTGCTTGCTGAGGGTGGCCGCTCTCCCAGGCATCTTCCCAAACATCATCTCCATGCATGTCTTTCTCAGCAGCACCTGAGTCTGCTGCCCACATTGCCCTTCCTTAGTTCTTCTCCTCTTCCTTGGCTGGGGCTTGGCCAGGGGGGACTTTTTAACCTTGACCTTAAAAACCCGTGCTTGGGTTAGCTGGTTAGAAAACCCTGATGATGCCTGAAACCTCATCCATGGAGTGTCCCCCCTGGTAAATGCCTCCCTCTCAGGGGAATTGCGCAGCTTTGTCATCTCAAGGCTGAGGCAGCTTTGTGAACACCTGGAAGCTGAGGAATGTAGGAAAGAAAGCTGAATTTATTTCCTTTACTGCCTGTTGCCTCTCTTACACGAATGGGACACAAGTCAAAAACATAAGTGAATATTTCTAAGAGTCAATTTCCTCGTCACTCTCAGGGGTATAATGCTAAGGGATAATAGATGGGAAAGAATTCATATGCGTTGTTCTTTAAGACTGCTGCAGCTTTCGTTAGGCGGCAAGGTATAGAGGCTAGAATGCTGAACTTGAAGTCAGCTAGGTCGGGATCTGAATCCCACCTTTGACTCTTATTAACTGCACATCCCTGCGCAAATCACTTAACATCTCTGAGTCTCTGTTTTCTCATCTGTAAAATGGGGTGACAATACCTGTAGTACCTGCCTCAGAGGGCTGTTATAAGACTCATTTGCAATGATATTTATAAAGTACCTAGTAAACCTTAAAATATAATACAAATATTAGTCATTAATCTCATTAGAGGGTCATGGTTCTAAAGTTGTGAGGAGGGCTTTAAAAGAACCGCCCCTATTCCACACTCCTATCTTTGGGAATAATTGTATTCTCCTGGAATGCTGACCTAATGGAATGGGCAGTGTACCTGGATAAGTGGCCTCAGACACCTCCTAGCCATGTGATCCCAAGTCACTTAGCCTTGGTCGGCTTTGGTTTCCTCATCTGTAAAATGGGGATAATGATAGCACCTGCCTCCCAGGTTGTTGTGAGGTTAAAATGAGGTAGCATTTGTAAAATGCACTGCAAATCTCAAAGCCCTACACGTTGTTGTGTCTGTTCTTTTTGTTATAACTCTGAGAAGCCCTTCAAGAAACAGTGGGAAGCCTCACTTCCTCCCCTCCCCCTTCTCCATAATGACTTTAGGAGTGGTACATCCCAGTGTGATGATGCTTAATGGAAGAGCCTATTAAGTTAGGACATGCTGGGAAAATACAGGGAGAGTTCCCGTCCCACTTGCTGCCTTCCTGATCAGCCCTGGTCTGGGGGTCATCTCTTCGGGTTAATTGAACGATTCCTGCTGTCTAATCAGGCTGAAAAGTCATCTTCTATGTCTGTTCAGGTGAAGATCCCCTGGCGGATGACCAAAATGAAAGGGATATTAATTCAGTGGCTGGCGTCTTAAAACTGTATTTCCGAGGACTGGAAAACCCACTCTTTCCCAAGGAAAGGTTTCAAGATTTGATATCCACAATCAGTAAGTACCCATGGGAGGGGTGGGAAGGGAAGTTTCTCAGAGCAAAGGGTAACTATTTAAAAAAAAAAAAAGGAAAAGGGAAAACAGCAGGTACCTACTGTGTGGAAAGAAACTATTGATAATTACTTAAGTTTTGAATTGGCCTCAAACCAAATTTTAACTATTTTAGGAAAATATAGGCCATGGGGGCAGGTACCTTTCTTCTATGATTCTTTTAAACTGGTCTAAACAAAGAGGAGCAATGAGTTAGTCGAGAAGCATTTGTTAAGCACCTGCTATGTGCCAGGCATTATAGTAGGCCCTGGTGATAAGAAGACACAAACGAAAGAATCCCTGCCCTTAAGAAGCTTACATTCTATTGAGAGAGAGAGTGTCTAGAAATAGGTATGTTCAAAATAAAAACCAGGTAAATTTGGAGGGAGAAGGCACTGTTAGCTGGGGGCATCAGGAGAAACATCAGCTTCTTGAGCTGAGCTTTGATGGAAACTGGGTTTTCAAAGAGGAGGTGAGGAGGGATGTTCCTAGGCTCCCTTCTGACTTAGCTACCTGTTTGAATGTAAACTCTGTGGTCAAAAGACTGTTTTTCAATTTGTCTTTCTATCATAAGATGATCCTATCATTGGCCTAGAACTGAAAGGTCCTAGACCCAGAGCTAAGGTCCCCTCAGAGGTCATCTAGTCACCCTCACTCATTTTACAGAAGAAGAAACCACAGAGAGGTTAAGTGACTTGACCAGAGTCATGCCGGTGCTAAGCCACAGAGCTGGAATTCAAACTTAGGTTTAATGATTCTAAATTCAGCACTCTAAGTTCATCACTTATTCTATTATATCCCCAGCACGGTGCCTGGCGCATAGTAGGCATTTCAAAAATACTTTTGTCATCGTTAGCTCCAGCCATGTTTACGTGAACATCAGCTCTTGGACCTAATTTATTGGCATTTTCCTTCAGCGAGAAAAAGATGGCGTGCCTCATTTTATGTAGTGGAATTCCAGCATCAATGAATCAATCACAGAACTTTAATGAAGCATCTACCATTTGTGGAGGACAATGCTGGACTCTATAGGAGAATCTTAAGGCATGGCTCCTGTCCTCTTGGAGTTTACAGTCTTTCTGGGGAGACAAGATGTGCACCAGAAGTATAGCAAAAGCAGTACATCTTTCATGCCTTGATCCCATGGTAGAAACTATAAATGTTACAGTTCAGAATGAGAAAAAGTCATGAAGGCTGGAGTAAAATGAATGAAGTGAGACATTTCCTCTACTCAACAATTTGCTGTTCTCCCTTTAACAGAGCCACTCAAACATGAGCCAAAGTTGAGGGTGGGTTGGGAAGCAGAGGTCAGAATCCTGATGGGGTCCTCCCACCAGGCCAACTGAGCTGCATCTGAACTTAGTGGGGGTTCCTGGGGGGCTTGTGTTCTAGAAATGGAGAGCCCTGCAGAGAGAGTGCACCTGATCCAGCAGATTCTTGTCACCTTGCCCCGAGTGGTCATCGTGGTCATGAGATACCTCTTCGCTTTTCTCAATCAGTGAGTGAATTTTTTTTCTCCCTCTCTCTTCCCTAAAATGCCCCCTTTCCCCCTCCCCAGAAGTGGAATGACCTGCTCAGGTGCTGTTGGCCCCATCCTTGAGAAAGAGGTGCTTGCACCCTGCTATGTTTATGGTTAAAGCTGTGGGGACCCGCTCTCTGAGATTTATTTCTTGAGTTCTTAGAGAGTCACAAAATGGAAGGTGGGAGTAGGAGCTGCCCTAATGGTGAGGTGCATGAGAGGTGTGGAAAGCTGAGTGAGCCATTAATGTTTCTGAGACTCAACCCTTCTGAGAGCCAGGAGTCACCTCCTCAGACTCTCAATACTGTGGAGGAGGGAAGCGGGGGAGATCAGCATATCTGTCATGTCTCCTCCCTGGGCATGACCCCACAGAGTAGTGGAGGTCCACACTGGAGTAGGTCCGCTGAGGAAATGGGAAAGGGCAAAGATTGTCTTCTGTGCTCCCTACCTCTCTTCGGTGACCCTTTTCTTCCTCTCATCATAACCCTCTTCCTCCATGTTCATATTCTGTGTTCTGTCATCCTACTTCCCCTGCAGTTCCTGTGAGGAGAAAGGAGGAATGTGTTGTCATTAATAATTCAGTGGAAATTAGTTTACTGTGTCTGTCTCCCCACCCCCTACTCCTGCTACCTATGCCCAGATGTGTGTCTATTTGAAAAATATGTAGGGAAAAAATGGCCCAAAGGGATGAATTCCTACTGGTAGAATGTCAATGACTGTCATCACCTGGTTGGGAAAGATGTTGGCTAGGAGAAGTCTTCCCAGAACCCCTGAAAATATGTGATACATAATAGAAATCTACTTCATATAAAGCCAACCAAGGTGTTAATGTCCATGGACAGTTCTGGTGGAGATAGTAGAACCTTGTATTTTTCTTCTGCTACTTTTCCGTTCCCTATCTCTACCATATAGTTGTAAGGAAAGTATCACCTTCAACAGCTTCCAAATTCCACTGAGGGTAGGGGCTCATGGCTGTCATTCCCACAAAGCCCCAGGTGCCCCATCAAAGAAGTCACTAATCTAATCTTATCTCATGGGGGCTTCTGTTTCAGCCTATCCCAGTATAGCGATGAGAACATGATGGATCCCTACAACCTGGCCATCTGCTTTGGGCCAACCCTTATGCATATCCCAGATGGACAGGACCCAGTGTCATGCCAGGCTCATGTCAACGAAGTCATCAAAACCATCATTGTCAATCACGAGGCCATCTTCCCCAGCCACAGGGAACTGGAAGGGCCTGTGTATGAGAAGTGCATGGCTGGAGGGGAAGAATATTGGTAAGATCCTGTTTGGTGATACCGTCTACCTATGTAGAAGAGCTCAGACCTGATTGCTCTTGGCCTGTCTTCAGGGAATATAGAGAATAGCTGACCCATATCCTCTATATACTAATTACTCATGAGCTTGTAGGCTATTATTTACAGCTTCCCTTCCAACTTTCCCAGAAGCTTTCTCTTCTTAAGGTTAAATAAACACAGTTTTTGGGCCTTCTCATGAGTACTCCTTGTCCAAGACTTTCACCATCTTTGTGCCAGAAATGACTTGGGGATTCCCTCTTCGCAAAGAGATGGAAGCCAAATTAAAGCTTTAGAACCATCAATCTTAGAGTAAGAAAGGACCTCTCTAGTTTGCCTGATCTATTCTCCTTCAGGCAGGTAAAAAACTATTATCTCCATTTTACAGATGAAGCAACTAAGACCCTGAGAAGTTAAATGACTTACCTAAACTTGGGAGTTGGGCATTGGGTACTGTGGCACAAACTGATCCCCTGTTGACTTCTCTAGGCTCTGAAATACTCTCTAAGTCAATAAGTCAGTGAGCATTTGTTATGAATTTACTGTGTGCTAAGCTATAGAGATGTGAAAAGAGGCAGAAACAGTTTCTCTCCTCAAGGAGTTTCCATTGTAATAGGAGAGACAACATGGAACTACTATGTATGTACAAGATAAACATTGCTTCCAGGTATAAGATTCTATACTTCTTTTCTTAGTCTGGGTAAAGGCCCACCATCCAAATCAATCCAGTGAGCATTTAACAAGTGATGACTACGTGCAAGACAGAAACAAAATGGACAACACACATAGTCCCAATAGTCCCAATTCTACTGTGCCATTATGAGGATTGGTTGAAATAACTATGGCTGCCTAACCTGGAAAAGACTTAAAAGAGGGTCATGGTCTTTATCTTCAATTATTTGAAGAGTTTTCATGTTGAAGAGCAGTTAAACTTACTTTTTTGTGAATTCAGATGGCAGAACTAATTCCAGTGGATATAAATTAGAAGGAGGCAGGTTTTTTGTTAGTATAATGAATTTCATAACAGTGGAGCTGTCTTAAGATGAAATGTATTGTTTCATATGGTAATGAGCTTCCCAACATGAGCTTCCACCAGAAGAAGCTGGATCATCTTTTGGAGATATAGTAGAAGGGCTTAGTATATTAGACTGAATTAGATAGTTTTTGAGGTCCCTCCTGACTCTAGAATTCAGTGGGAGTAGGCAAGTTATGTCTTTGGCGGGTGGGAGAAGAGAAGGTGCTTGTCTGAAGTGGGAGGTCAGAGCTGGCATATAGTGAGGCTGCCGATGACTAGGTTGCATCCCCTACAAGTCTTCTCTCCTTGTTTCATTGCAGTGACAGCCCACATAGTGAACCGGGGACAATTGATGAGGTGGACCATGACAATGGCACAGAGCCTCACACCAGTGATGATGGTAAGTAGGAGGTACATTGAGATGGGGAGCAAGAACCTGGGTATCCAGGGCCTAATGGAGAGAACCATTCTGGGCTTGATTTTAGGTACTTATCTGTCTGATGGCCTAAGCTATTGACCCAGAAATACTGCATCTAGCTCTGAATCTATGAATCTCCCTAGGCCAGTGGTCTCCAAACTTTTTTGATTATACTTCATTTCCAAATTGGGTACATAGATCATTGCACTCGTATATTATATATTATAGGTATACATACAATATGGACATTTTAAAGGATGAGATAAAGATGGAATAGACAATATTTTAAAATATTTTATTTATCTACCTACAAAACCCACAAAATATTTATTTATTCTGCTTACAGAACAAAACCCTATGTATATTCTGTGGAATAGGGAGGATTTATAAATAATAGTTGTTAGTAATTAATTATTCAGTTTATTTGATCCATGTAGCTAGCCATGCAGTTGCATTTCTTTTTTAAGATGCTTTTTAATTGAAAGACACATAATACAACAACTAAATAATAGGTCATAATAGTGAACATAACAGCTTTTGAATAAATAAATATTTTTTTCTTATTGAATAAATATTTATATATTTAGCTACAAAATAGCTACATAACCTTTTATATCATTGGTAATATTCTAAGCCATAAATATTTTATATTACTTTATTTTTAGAATAAATTTTATTGACAACTTTGTTTTGAAATCAC
Organism: Phalanger gymnotis; assembly: GCA_028646595.1. Taxonomy (NCBI): domain Eukaryota; kingdom Metazoa; phylum Chordata; class Mammalia; order Diprotodontia; family Phalangeridae; genus Phalanger; species Phalanger gymnotis. The sequence continues at coordinate 340,095,318 of CM053624.1, forward strand.
CTAAATTTCTCCCTATGTCCCTCTTCCTCTACACTCCTAGAGAACCATCCCACGTAACAATTATTTTCAAATAAAGAGAGATGGAAGAAAAAAAACAATCAGCAAAACCAAGCAGTACATCAAATATAAATCTGAAAATGTATCTGATGTTCCATGGCTGTGGACCCCCCCATCTCTGCAATATGCAATATTCACTTTTAGGCTGCTTTCTCTTTGCCTTGTTATAGTCATTGTGTATACTCTTTTCTTGACTGCTTACTTCACCACATTAGTTCATGTAAGTTCCCCTGTGTTTCTGTGTATTCCTCATATTTGTCATTTCTTACAGCATAGTAACATTCCATTATGTTCTTGACCCATAATTCCTTTAGCTTTCTCCAGTGAATGGGCATCTCCTTTGTTTTCAACTCTTTACCACCACAAAATGTGCTGCTAAAAATGTGTTAGTATTTATGGCAACTTTTTTTTTTGTCAATGCCCTTCTTGCAGCATATGCCCAGCAATGGAACCTCTGGGGTAGTGGATGTAGCCATTTTAGTCACTTTACTTTTGCTTCATTATTAAAAGCAAACAAAAATCAAAACAAACCCCTATGTATGTCCTGGGGCATAGGGAACATTTGTAAATAGTAATTGTTTGTTAGTAATTAATTATCCAATTTATTTGATCCATGAAGCTAACCATGCAGTTGAATTTCTTTTTTAAGGATGATTTTTAATTGAAAGACATAGTACAACCATGAAATAATAAGCCATGATAGTCAGTGAACATAATAGCTTTTGACCATGGGTCTTGTTTCTTGGTATGTAAATATTCACCATAAACAATAAGCAGAAATGATTGCCTTTGATTTCACCTTAGCAGGATGTTTTTCCCAGTTTTATGGATGCAGTGCAGCTTAATAGATGGGATCATATCTTAATATCCTAATCCTCTTTGGAGATTTTAGTTGTTTCTTCATATGAATGTGAAGAACAGCAAGAAAGGTGGTTTGGCTGCACCCTAGAGTATAGGAGGGGGAGTAATGTAGAATAAGGCTGAAAGGGTAAATCGAGACCAGGTTGTGAACAGCTTTAGGGAATTTATATTCAGTAGGGAATCACTAGAGTTTATTGAGTAGGGGTTTACGTGGTTAGACCCTCTTTTTGAGAAAATCTCTATAGCAGCTAATTGGAGAATGAATTGGAGTAAGGAAAGACTTTTGAAGCAAGGAGATCAATTAGGAGTCAGTCAGTCAATAAACCTTTATTAAGCACCTACTGTGTACCAGGCACTATGCTATTGCAACGGTACCCAAGTGATGAGGGCCTGAGCTAGAATAGTAATTGAGTAAGTGATGAGAAGGAGATGGATGTGAGAGGATCTGTGGAGGTAGAAATGGTCTTCTTGGGGTCTTGTTTAAACACGGAGGGGGAGAAGATGAGGTTGTGAACTGGAGTGACTGGAACAATGGTTGGTGGTGCTCTTGATAAAAATAGAGAAGTTTGGGAAAAAAGATGAGGTCGTGGTATTTGTGATGTCAGTCACAGTCCACATTTGCCTGTTCATCCTGTGAAACTCACTCTGTCCCACCTAAAATGAAAAGGGGGAATGAGACTCTTACATCCAGGAGCAGACGCCTTTCTCCAAGGGGCACCTGCTTCAGCCACAGGATGATCTGGAGTCAGGAGGTGAGTATTCTAGGCATGAAGAGAATTTTCCTAATGGTACTTGTGTGGCTACATTGCGCATAGCAGGTGTTGAAAAAATATATGTAGTAGTATATGTGTGGATAGGTAGATAGATGAATTAAAAGATGTAATTCCTTAGATCCCTCTTAATCTAAGTTTCCTGTGTTTTGGATATCTTCCTGGGGAGCCTCCATTGCCAGGACCTTGTATTGCATGCATTCACCCAGTGATCTGAATTCCCCCACCCCATCCTGTCCCTTTCTTTTTGTTTTGACTTTTTTTAAAAAGAGGCCTTATCTGTATGAAACTGGATCTGGCTCGTCTTTTACGCAGATTATACCAGCTTCCCTCTAGAATAAGGTCCCCTGTCAGATATCTTTGCCTCTGGGTTTTTCCAGTGCCCTGCCCTCCCCACCTGAGGGGTGGGTGTTTACTGTCGACCCAGGGGCTGAGGACCTTAGTGAGCAGAACAGAAGGGAAGGACCCAGGCTTAATTAAGCAGCCTGGAGGAGAGATGGGGCTGCATTCAGTGATCAGTTGCAATGCTTCTCCCCCCCCCCCCCGCTACCCCCACTGTCACTTATCTTTGCTTCTAGCTTATTCTGTGAAGCCCCCCTGGAAGAAATTTAGCATTCCACCCCCCTGCTCTTCCAGAGACAGACTGTCACCTGCTTGGTGTTGCGTGACTCAGAGTTTTCATTGATTTCCTTTGAAGCCACAATGGAGCGATCTTTCTCCTGCCTGAATGGCCCTAATTATTGGGTCTTTAGAAAGATGGAACAAAGGAGATCTAATTCTGATTATTGACAATTTCAGGCACCAGCAAAAGGCATCTTCTTCTCTCTAAAATAGAGTTGTCCTTCCGACTTCCTTCTTCCAGCAAATGGCACCTCTCTTTTCCTGGTCACCCAAGCCTGAAACCCTGGAATCACCTTTGATTTAGTTTCCATCTCCTTTACCAGGGAGAAGTGTCACCAGGTAGAGATCCTGTGTGACCTTGGGCAGGTCACTTGGTTCTTCATCTATAAAATGGAGGTGTTGGATTAGATGGCCTTCGAGGCTCTTTCTTGCTGTAAAACTAAACCATGATTATACTATGAGCCCACAAACCAGTAAAGAGATGTCCAGCAACCACTTGGACATGAAGGTCTAGATGGAATTCAAGTGAGACATCTGGGCTGGGGATAGAGTTGGGAGTCATCCACCTAGAGGTAATACTTGAAGCCACAGCAATGTCTGAGATTATTAGGGAAGAGAATGTAGAGAGAGAAGACCAAAGCAGAATCTTGTGTAGAGAACATCAAAGGCAGAATGTTTTTTAGGGGTGGAAGAAGGAATCTAAGGATCTAATGAGGGAGCCTGAGAGGTAGGAGGAAAGCCAGGATGATGTATTAGAAGCCGACAGAGTATGAAGAAGGGCAGAGCAGAGTGGAGTAGAGAGAGACAGAGGTCAACAGCATCCCACACTGTGGAATGAGGGCCAAGAAAAGAGGTCTGTTGGGTTTGGTGATTAAACAGTTGTTAGTGACATCAGGGAGAGCAATGTCAGTGGTTGTGGTCGGAATAGAATCCAGCTTCCAGAGAAGTGAGGAGTGACCCACTGGAGGCAGCAAGGGTCAACTACTCTTTCTAAAGGCATATCTGTGAGAGAAAGACTAGAGATGGGACAGTTTTCAGGCCTGACCAGACTGGTGGACTTGCCATTCCCATGTCAGCTCTCACATATTTTCTCACCTGTGCTTTTGAGCATCATTCCTGGATGGACCGCCCATCTTTTGTTGTTGTTGTCAATATTCTTCCCAAACTTCCAGGTCCAGCTTAAATCCCCCCACCTCCATGAAACTTGCCCTGATCCTTCCTTTTGGAAGTAGTCTCTTCTTCATCTGCTCTCCTAGCACTTTGTAGATTCCCAGTATAATGGGGCGTATGTGTGTGTGTGTGTGGAGAGAGAGAGCCACTTAGTCAAGAAGCATTCATTAAGCGCTTACCATGTGCCAAGCACTGTTCTGAGCATTGAGAAACAAAGCAAAAAAACAAAACAAAACCCCAAACCCACAGTTCCTTCCCTCAAGGATCTTACATTCTAATGGGCAAGACAATATATAAATAAATAGGCACATAAAAAGTTTATCAGCTGGGAAGGGGACAGAGCTTGGTAAGGCCTTCTGCAGAATGCAGAATTTCAGATGAGCATTTTAGGGTCAATAAAAAGAAGAAGGACTAGCATTTAAGTAGTGGCTACTATGTGCCAGTCACTGTGCTAAGCAAATATTGTCTCATCGGATCCTCACAACAACCCTTCGACGTAGGTGCTGTTTTTATCCCCACATTACAGTTGAGGAAACTGAGGCAAACAAAGGTTAAATGACTTGTCCAAGGTCACACAGCTAGTATTTGAAGCTAGATTTGAACTCAGGTCTTTCTTACTCCAGGCCCAGCATTCTATCCAGCATGCTACCTAGCTGTCTGGAGAGGACAGCCATTGCAAAGGTACAGAGAGGTGATTAAGTATTGGGTTCAAGGCATCATAAGTAGGACAATGTGACTGGATCATAGTAAGGTGTAAAAAGACTTAGGTAGGAAAGGTCCACTTTATGAAGTGCTTTAAATGCAAACGCAGAATTTTATATTTGATCTTGGAGGCAATAAGGTCCCAAGGTTATTGAGACTCAGTGAACAGGAGGAGCATGACATGGTCAGACCCATGCTTAAGAAAAGGCAACTAAGTAGAGAAGAGATTAGAGTGGAGAGAGTCTATGACAGAGTCAGACCTGTGCTTAAGGAAAGTCATGTGGCAACTAAGTGGAGGAGGGATTGGAATGGAGAGAGTCTTGAGGCAGGGAGACCAGTTGGAAGGCTATTGCAGTGTCCAGGCAGAAAGTAGTAAGGGCCTGGTCTAGGAGGACAGCTGTGTGAATAGAGAGGAGACATAGACAAGAGATGTTGTGAAGGTAGAAATAACCAGATTTGGTAATGGGTTAGCTATATAGGCTAAGTGAGAATGAGCAATTGAGGATGATGTGGAAGTCATAGGCTTGGGTGACTGGGAGGATGATGGTGCCACCCTCCATCAGGACAGGGAATTTTGGAAGGGAGAAAGATAATGTTTTGTTTGGGACCTGTTGAAGTTGAGATGCCTACAGAACATGCAGTTCAAAATGCCTGAAGGATAGTTTGTGATGTAGGACTGTAGCTCAGTAGAGAGGTTAGGGCTGGATATATAGATCTGAGAATCGTAGGCATAGGGATGATAATTGAATGCATGGGAAGTGATATCACCAAATAAGAAAGTAAAGAAGAAAAAGATCTCAGGGCCTTGAGATTCATCTGTGCTTAGTGGGCATGAAATAGATGAAGAACCATCAGAAGCACAATTTGATGCACTTAATAATGCATGTTGCCTTGGTCAACCTTGGTTGACCAGGAACTGGAAGCTCTGGGTAAGGAATCATTAGATAGATAGGAGCAGATAGGTAAGAGAGCAGTGTCATGAGAACTTAGGTAATCAAAAGGCCAAGTGATGCAGACATATCAAGGAGGACTGAGGAAAGGCCATTAGATTTGGCAATGAAGAGAGCACTGGCAACGTTGGAGAGGGTGATTTCAGTTAATGATGAGATTAGAAGCAGGACAGAGGGTTTAGAGGAGAATGAGAAGAGAGGAAATTGAAGAAGTGAGTGTAAACAGCTTTCTCAAGGAGTTGAATCACAAAAAGGAAGAGAGAAATAGGAGGTAGAAGTGATAGAATCAAGTGAGTTTTGTTGTTGTCACTTTTTTAAAGATGAAGACCTGAGCACGTTTAAGACATGGGGGAAAAAGAAGAAGATAGAAAGAGACTGAAGATAAGAGACAGATTAGGGTCTAAACTTGGGATTTCAGTTGATGTAGGGAAAGCCCAGGTGTGGAAGCTCCCTCTACCAGTGCAGGTCAGCGCCTTCTCTGAGATTTACCTTTAATGACTTTCCTAGAGGTTTAAGTGCCTTTCCCAGGGTTATACAGTCAATTTATACCAGAGGAGGGCCTCAAGTCCAGGTCTTGACTCTGAGTCTGAAGCTTTCTATCCCCTGTGACTGGTATAGATAGATAACTCCCAGCAAGAAGAGAGTGCCACGGGCAGGACAGACTGGAGCCTGCTTGACAACTTATAGCCTTATTTGTAATTCTGCTTATCTGTCTTATCTGTACTAGTCAGTTATAAATTCACTGAAGTCAAGGATTGTGTCTTATTTATCTTTGTATATATCTGCTCCCAGTGCCTAATTCAGGACCTTTCTTATATGTAGTAACCACTTCACAAATGTGCTTTGAATGACAGCATTGAATAAAGAATGCATGCATGCATGCATGCATGAATGAATAAATGAATGAATAAGATAGTCCCTGACCTCAAGGACCTTACTGTTGTGTGTATGTGTGTGCGTGTGTGCGTGCGTGCGTGTGTGTGTGTGTGTATACACACATGTACTCAAACATATATTAGCATTTTGTTGTTTGGTTGTTTTTCAGTCCTGTCTGACTCTCCATGACTTCATTGGAGGTTTCCTTGGCAGAGATATTGGATTGGTTTGCCATTTCCTTCTCCAGCTTATTTTACAGGTGAGGGAAGTGAGGCAAACAGAGTTAAGTGACTTGCCCAGGGTCACACAGCTAGTGTCTGAGGCCAGATTTGACCTCAGGGAGATGAATCTTCCTGACTCCAAATCTGGCACTCGATCCAGTGTGCTACCTACTCTATCCAGTGTGCCACCCATCTGCCCATATTATTAGCATACTTACAGGCAATACGATACAGTGAATGGTGTTGGACCTGGAATCAGAAGACTAGTATTTGAATCCTGCCTTAGAGACTCACTCACTGTGACTAGGGGCACTTCACTTAACCTCTCTTTGCCTCAGTTTCTTCAGCTGTAAAATGACGCACAAGTGTTAAGAACAACACACCTACATCACAGGATTTTCATGAAGTCAGATGAGATAAACCATGCAAAGCATTTTGCCCACCTTAAAGTGCTGTCGAAATTTTTGCTATTATCATTCCATTCTATTTACACGTGTATGTGTAAATACTCTTTCTCTCTCATCTTTGTGTTCATCCCTGCATTCCAGCTCTTTCCTCCCTTCACGTATTCCCAGACCCCCCCCCACCTGCATCCAGCCTGGCATCCGAGAGCCAAAGATTGCCGGGGGCGGGGGGAGCAGAGGCCAAAGCCCCAAAGGGCAGTCTCGGTCCCCCCTGTCCCTGCATACCTCTAGGTACAGAGAGATTTACCAACACAGATCGCCTGGTCCCAAGAAAATCCTGGGAGATAAAACATTATCCCAGAGGCCTGGAGATGTGATGGCCAGGCTTGCTTGCTGTGGTTTGCAGACCCACTTATTCTTCTGGTTCTGTTGCTAGGCAGAAAGGTAGGTCACAGTCTCATTCAAGCAGGCTGCTGAGAATCAAATTCAAGGCGACAGCAGATGGAATGAAAGTTGACTCTCTATTTCAATGGAAATGTAATGGTTATTGAAAGATCTCAGTTAATTTGGCCCACTTAGCTGTGCTGTCATTCCGTTATTTTATTTTATTTTTTGCTTCGCCAATTTCAGGAGATGATAGAAAAACATCTCTCAGAGACGCAGCCGGGCGAAGCCTGCTTAACTGTTTCGTCGCTGCTCTCCATTAAAGGCGAGCTCACTAATACAGCATCAGACCCAGCTGCTATGACAGTATCCTTGCTGAACACAGGTCAGACACTCCTGTTTTGGAGAGTAAGAGTCATGAAATACGAAAGCCGGCAGGGACTTTGGAAATCACATCATCCTTCCTCCTGGTTTTATAGAAGAGACGAGGGAGGAGAGGGGACTTACCCATGATCATAGAGTGAGGTGATGGAAGAAGCTGAGTAGGATGAGGAGAGGGACAGATAATCAAAAAATCAATCAAGCATTGAATTAATATTTAAATTTACTTAATATTTGCATTTGGCTTAATACTTTATTTAGCATTAACCTAATTTTACATTTACTTAATATTTACATTTAATAATAAATTTATCAAGCATAGCTTAAGCACTTAGACTACAGGCACTGTGCTAGGCACTGGGAATACAGAGACCGAAAAGGAAAGTGTGCCTTCCCTCAAAGAGCTTATGTTCTACTAGGAAAGAAACATATAGCCATGTAAGTAAATTTGAAATATATACAAGATATATACAAGTTAATTGTGTATTGGGGGGTGGGGAGAGAAATAGTAGCACCTTGAGGGATAAGGAAAGGTCTCATATAAGATATAGCCCTTTATAGAATCTTTTATGGAAACTTGGGATTCTAGAGGTAGAGGTGAAGAGGGAATGCATTTCAGGCATGGGAGACAGCTTCTGCAAAGGCTCAGAGATGGGAGATGATAATAGGTGTATTTTCCTGCTATTTCATCCCCTGATCTCTAAATGTGGCCATTAAGAGCAGTACCAAACTGAGAATTGCTAATGGAGTCAGGAAAAGTAAGTGGATGAAGTCTTAGAAGAATCTGGTAAGAACCCAACTTCTAATTCCTGTCCTCAGGAGCTTCTAGTCTAGGGGGAGGCGCTCTCTCTCTCTCTCTCTCTTTCTTTCTCTCTCTCTCCCCCTCCCTCCCTCCCTCCCTCCCTCTCCCTCTTCCTCTCCCTCCCCCTCCCCCCTCTCTCTATCTCCCACCCCCACCCTTCTCTGTCTCTCTTTTTCTCTCTCTCTCTCTTCATATTTATACATATATATGTTGTGGCATGTGGTTAGTACCACACGACTTGCAAAAAATACTCTAGAGCAGTGGTATCAAATAGAAACAGGGGCCACTAAACCATACATAATGATCCCTGCAGGCTGAATTTTGACTTAGTTTTAAAATGAAATGTTCTCTATCTATGTTTTTATTGCATTTTTATTTCTTTTCTTAAATATTCCCCAATTACATTTTAACCTGCTTCCTGTGCGCTGAGGAGTGTTGTGGCTGGGGGACTGAATATTGGACATTTCTGCTCGAGAACATGGGTTCTTAATCTGGAATCTGTGGATTTGGGTTTTTTAAGAATATATTTTGATAAATGTATTCCAGTATAATTGGTTTCCTTTGTAATCCCATGTATGTTATTTTATGCCTTTAAAAATCATTCCTAGGAAGTCCAGCATACAAACAAGGTTAAGAGCCCCTGGTATAATGACTCCAAGATTTGACTTCAGGGAAGATACAGAACCTGAACAGGTCCCTGAAAGACAATCAGAGTTTAGACAAGTGGAAAGAAGGAGAAAGGATGTTGTAGTCTGGGGAACACCTTAAACAAAGATGGGATTGCACAAGGAATGTTGAAGGGATTGTGAGAGATCATAATGGTTCAAGCATAAGGCTGAGAATTTAGGACCACAGATCTTGAGTTGGAATGGACCATAAAGATCATTTAGTCCGCCGTCCTCATTTTTCAGATGAGGAAACTGAGGTCCCGGGAGGTTAAATGACAAAATGGGTAGGTTTTGAATACCAACCTAAGGAGTTCAAATGGTGTCCTGTGGGCAGTGGGGACCTTCCTTCCCTGTAACTGTCTCAAGAGAATGATAATGAGAAGGTATAAACTGACTGCATGAAAATCTATGAAAACAAAAAGATGTCAAAGTGTGAAAACATGGCACCTCAAGCTGAAAAGATGGAAATGGTTGCTGGTATGTTCCTTAGTCCTATGGGGACTTTGGGGAATTTGTAAAGTTCTCTCTTGAATATCAAGCTGTGATTTCCGCTATGGTGCTTCCTGCCGAGCTCTATTTAGAAGCAGAGTCCTGTAGATTGCCCATCCCTTTCCTGAAAGGCTGACATTTTGCTAATTGATATGCATACTTCATTTGCATATGAGTGCTTGTAATGGCAGGTTGTACACCAAGTAACACAAAGAGTCCTTTGCTGCTTCTTTGGTTTAATCTGTTCTTTTGAGGTTGGCTTTCCCCATCAGTCATGATCAAATAATAAAATGGTAGAGTCTTTGTTTCCTCATTTTTAAAATGGGGTAAAGGCAGCCTAACAGTGGCTAGATGGCTCACCTTGGAGAAAGGACGGCGTGAGTTAATGAAATCCAACCTCTGATTTGCCCTGGCTGCGTGACCCCAAACTAGTCCCTTAACCCCTTGGTGCCCCAGGCAACTCTCTAGGACTAGATGCTGCCCACACAGATGCCATCTGCATTGGCACAAAGAGTTTCCTCTTGAGGATGTCTTTGCGTCAATGAAATCATAGTTTACAAAAAATGCAGTTAAAATATTTGTACAATAACCTCATAAAGTTATTGTGAGAAATAATACTTGGTAAATCATGGAGTGCTATAAAATATGCATTATTATTTGAATCATGGAACGTCAGGGCTAAAATTATAGGATCATCAGTTTAGAAATGCTATAAGCAGGGCAGCTAGGTGGTGCAGTGAGTAGAGCACTGGCCCCGGAATCAGGAAGACCTGAGTTCAAATTCGCCCTCAGACACTTGACACACTTACTAGCTGTGTGACCTTGGGCAAGTCATTTAACCCCAATTGCCCTGCCCTCCCCCCTCCAAAAAAAGAAAACCAGAAGTGCTAAAAGGAACCTTATCAATTACTCAAATAGATTACAAAACTGAGGACCAGAGTTTAATGACTTAACAAGAGCTTGGATTTGAACTCAATCTCTCTGACTCCAAATGCAATGCTCGTTCCTCTACATAGGGTCCATGGTCCATGAAATATGTGTGTGTGTGTTTGCGTGTGCGTATACATGTATATGTGTATATGTATATAGATAGATATAGATACCTGTACTTCAATGTGATTGGTTTCTTTTGTAATCTCATGTAATTTATTTTACACATTTAGAAGCATTATTCTGAATAGCGGCCCATAGACTTCATCAGACTGACAAAAGTGTTCAAAACACACAGAAAGGTTAAGATCTGGCTTAGAGTATGGCCCTAGCTTCAAATCCTCCTCCTCTGACTGTATTACTTGTATAAGTAAATGAGTTGGAGAAGTCATTTAGCTTTCTGATCCTCAGTTTCCTCATCTGTAAAAAGAGGGGGTTTGCCTAGATGACTTCTAAGGTCCTTTTTAATTCAAATCAGTGACATTTGAGGTCACCTAATCCAACACCCCTCATTTTGTAGATGAAGAAACTTAAGGCCCAGACAAAGATATTTGCCCAAGGTTTCACAGGTGGTGAGCTGCAGAGTGGGGATGTGATGTCCAGTTTACAAATAGTGCTCAGTACACTTAAAAATTGAATAATCCCCTGAAAGTGGATAATCCCACGTTCACTGTCCAAAAAAAAAATGATTATAAACTTAGCTGCCAATAAAAACCAATCAAATTGAACTATAAAAGAACAGATAACATATTACCCTAAACGCCCTAGCTTTTAACAAGGCAGATGTGAATGGTATATTCCAATTTGAATTCTAGGTGGTAGAGCACTGGCAAGTTAAGTGACTTACCCAGAGTCACACAGCAATATGTCTCAGAGGTTGCACTTGAATCTTCACTTCAAGGCTGACCCTCTAGCCAGTACACCAGGGGTTTGCAAACTTTTTGGTCTTGGCACCCCTTCATATTCTTAAAAATTATTGAGGACTCTCCTTAAGAGCTTTTGTTTATATGAGTTATACCTGCTGATATTTAAATTAAGTAAATTAAATTAATTTAATTAAAGTTAAATTAAAACAGGATAAATTAGAGATAATCACAGATTCTATTCCCTCCCCCCTTCCACCTTACTAATGTTTTTAGCATAGAGCCTTAGCAGTAGAATCATTTAGTTGAAAGGTATGATCAATTTTGTGACTTGTTGAATTTTGCCATTGTTGTTTGGTTTCCAACTCTTTGTGAACCCATTTGGGAGTTTTCTTGGCAAAGATACTAGAATTGGTTTGCCATTTCTTTCTCTAGCTCATTTTACAGATGAGGAAACTGAGGCAACAAGGTAAAGTGACTTGCCCAGGGTCACACAGTGGTTAAGTGTCTGAGGCCAGATTTGAACGTGGGAAGATGAGTGTTCCTGATTCCAAGCCCAGCACTCTTATTCCCTGCACCATTTTAGCTGCCCATGAAACCTCCCTGTTGGGGAATCCAACCTTAGTCTTCTGTGTGACAGGCAGGGATACCCACCACTATGCTAACAAATACTGCCATATCGTTCTCCAAAATGTTTGCAGGATTTTTTTTTTTTACCAGTCAGAATATTTGATGAACCAGAAGTCCCCAGCCATGCTGCCTAGCAGGGGGCTTGCTGCAGTGACAACGCCCTGGTTTTATATCATGCTTTTCCTCTAACAAGCTCACATCCATTTCTAAAGCACTTATTTTCATTCTTGTCACACTGCTACTAGGAAGTAGGTCAGCTGAAATGTTGAGATCTGTTAGGCAGCGCACGTGCATGCACTTAGGGAGTATTGAAAGAGATGGTCTTAGGGTGAGGGTAAAAAGCCTTTTTATGATGAGAACCACTGATTGAGGAGGCAAAGAAACAATCTAGAACCACGTGAACTACCTTAAAAAAAGAGTTTAATTTGCAGAAAGGGCTGAAATGAAGCATTGAACATATCTTCTATTTCAGTGAAGAGGAAACATAAAAAATTATTTGAGAAGTGCAAAAAAAATTAAAGAATACGTCATTTCTACATTATAGTCAGTTAAAAGACAGAAGAGAGAGGCACACATAGATGATGATTGTGTGGGAGAGACACAGAGGTATAGACAGACACGAGGAGGAGGGAGGGAGGGAGAGAGAGAAAAGAAGAAGAAGAAGAAGAAGAAGAAGAAGAAGAAGAAGAAGAAGAAGAAGAAGAAGAAGAAGAAGAAGAAGAAGAAGAAGAAGAAGAAGAAGAAGAAGAAGAAGAAGAAGAAGGAGGAAGGAAGGAAGAGAGAGAAAGGGAGGTAGGGAAAATGAAGGGATGGGGAAGAGAGGGAGAGGGAGAGAAGAAGAGAGAAGATGGAGAGAGGGAGGGAGAAAGAGAAGGAAAACACCAGTGTTCAGAGATAGAAGAATGGAGAGAGAAAGGCTTAGGTTCTGATAATTGAACCACACTCTGCTTGAGTTGTAGGAATAGAAATCAGTCATTTCCTGTTACCTTGCATTTGCCATACCAGGTGACTTGGGCAAATGGGGCCTCACTTTCCTCCTCTCTGAAATGGGAGGATATGACTGAACGCTCTCCAAGGTTGGATCCAGCTATGAAGCCATGCATTTTAAGGCATCTAGGTCTTCCCTGGCCCCTCCAGACTCTGCTTGGAGGAAGAACCCCACAGCAACTCCCCAGGGCTAAATTATTATCTGAGTGAGAACATCTATGCAGACTCAGCCTCAGATACCACCCAGCTGTGTGACCCCGGGCAAGTCACTTAACCTCTGTCTGCCTCAGTTTCCTCCTCTGTTAAAAATGAGGAAGCTTGGATTCAATGGTTTCTTCAGCTCTAAATCTATGATCCTATAACAGGAGATTGTAGAGAATAAGGGGATAAAGTCACAGAGTTAACCCTTAAGGAGGCCAGTTGAATGACAAGCAACCATTCACTTATTAAGCACTTACTATATCCTAGGTTCAGAGCTACCAAGACAAATATGAAATTGCTTCTGCCTTCAAGGAGCTGACATTCTAAAGGGGGAGGAGAGCTACATGTACACATTTCAATTTAGGAAATGTTATGGTAATATTATGGGGAAAAGCCCTAGCATCTGGGGGCAGGGCAGGGCTGGGGAAGAATCTGGAAAAAGCTTCCTGTAGAAGGCAAGACTTGAACTATATTTTGAAGGAAAGAAGGAATTCCAAGGGATGGAAATATGGGGAGTGAATACACCCCAGGATGAAGGGATGGCCAGTACAAAGAAAGTGGAAGATGAAAGTGTTCTGTGTGAGGAAGAGCAAGAAGGCTGGCCTGACTGGACCCAGAACCAGAGATTTGGGTGAAGGAGAGTAATGAGTTACAAGGCTGGAAGCCAAGTTGTACAGGGCTAGAAAACTGAAATGGAGGTGCTGGCGTCTGATCCTTAAGGCAATAGGAGCCAATGGAGTTCATTGAGAGAGGGAGTGAACGGTCAGTCCTATGCTTTAGAAAAATCACTTTGGCACCTTCTTGGAGGATGGATTGGAGAAGAGAAAACCTTGAGATAGAATTACCTAAAAGGGTATGATGTGGTGACTTGGTATTAATCACCATTTTGTAGATTGAGGGTCTGAAACCCAAGTCTGGGTTACTTATCCAGGGTCACATAGTACTTATCAGAGCTGAGACTAGAAACCAGATGTCTTAATTCTTAATCCAGGTTTATGCTGCTCTGTCTGTCTCTTAAGAAGCTGGAAGCCTCCAATCCCACCCCTCCTTAGGCCACACATGACTTCCATTCACATATTTGCTTCTTCTTGCCCTTTTCAGAAGTGGAGCAGATCGAAGCTATTGCCAAGTTTGACTATGTGGGACGGTCCCCCCGAGAGCTGTCCTTTAAGAAGGGAGCCTCGCTCCTCCTGTACCACCGGGCCTCTGAAGACTGGTGGGAAGGCCGGCACAATGGAGTGGATGGACTCATCCCCCATCAGTACATCGTTGTGCAAGATATGTGAGTAGCCTTGGGGACTGCCTGGCCTGGTCCATGTGAGACAGGACTGAGGTCATCCTTTCCTCCTTAACCTGCATTAATCTGATTCTTGCTGCTATGTCCCGATTCTTGATCTCCAGGATTCCATTCCCTAAATTACCCCTGGTTGAATTAGTTCATTTAGAACATTTACCTCCTCCAAGGACTGGGAGATCTTCTCCTTTAACATTAAAATGCTTCACAAATACGCAAACAGCTGTCTTGTTCTGGGGGTACAGACACAATGGTTAGTGTCCTTGGCCCCATACTTCAGCCCATCCTTGACTCTTCCAAGGCCAGTCTCTACTCACCATTTCATATTGTCACTCATGTGCATGGAAAGTTCGCTCAGATTGGCTCTGTCTTCTCAGAGCTGGACAGGAAGAGAGTGTCAACTGTCCCTTTTTACCTTTTTATCCTGACCCTAGCATATGCCCTATAAATAATAGGCCCTTAAGGTTCATTGCATTTGAATGTAGACATACCAGGCATTTAATGCTTATTTGTTAGAATTTAAAGAATGACAGAAATCCTGAGAAATATGTCTTGCCTGGCCCAGCCACGTATCATTTATGCTCCCAATGCTCACTGTTAGGGAATCTTGGGGGAGGGAGACCCTGTCCAAATGTAAATGTAATCCTGGAGAGGGGCCACAATTAAGCCATTACTAGCCATTAATACCCTAAATAAAATTGATTTCCCAGTCTCCCCTCCAGTAAGGTCTGAAGGGACAAGACCTAGAACAGGTAAGTTTTGATGGAGTGATAGATGGTCTGAGGTACAGGTACTCTGCAGTGGGATCTTCTTGGGTGGCTGGCAAGCCCTAGGAAGATACCAGATACTTGGGAGATGCTGAAAAAGAGAGATTGTTGAAAGGGGATGGGAGAAACATTGAAGACATACTTTGCCTCTTGCATAGTTCAATTAATGAAATTCCGTAAGCACTTATTACTTAATAATAATGATATATGATAGTGATAACAGTAATACCTTGCATTTATATAGTGTTTTAAGACTAACAAAGTGCTTTTTAAATATTAATCTCATTTTATTCTCCCCACAAACCTGGAAAATAGGTGCTATTATTGGCCTCATTTTACAGTTGAAGAAAATGAGGCAGATAGAGATTAAATGATTTCCCCAGGGTCATAGAGCTAAGTATGTGTCTGAGTAGGTCTAAGTGAGCAGTCCAAGGCAGGTTTTGATCTCAAGTCTTCCTGACTACAGATCCTAAGCTCTATCCACTGTGCCAACATTTAAGACATGATATTAGGTATTGGAGACATAAAGATGAAAAATAGTATAGTCCTTGACTTCAGGGAATTTAGCAGTGATAAGAGATAAGATTAACATACAAATGAGTATAACATAAGGACAAGCTCTGGGTGGAAAGATAGGGAATGGGGCCTTCCAGCTTCTTCCCTTCAGTATTCTAGGCCACAAGGCATATCATATATGACTACCCAGCTCACCAGGTAGCACCCTGCCTTTAGAGGTCTTTTCAGTCCTGTCCTCTGTCTCCCCTTGCCATCATTCCTGGATCTTGCTGGATTCTGGCTCTTTGGGGTGTGAGGAAGAAAAGGCCCAAATATGGGGAAACAAAATTCTGGTGGAGTTCTTTTATTCAAAGGGAAACCACTAAAGGCATCGTCAGTGGCCAAAGCAAAGGATAAGAGGGTGGCAGATGCTGGAACTAGCTTGGCTCCAACTGTGGGCAAGAATGAGTCTGACTTGCCACCCCCCTCCCCGGTGGTGAGGAGCAAGTTCTGGATAAGCAGAATTCAGGGATCTCTGGGGGCAGCAGTGTCTACCCTTCCTCTTCATTGCCATCGGTCTGGGAGGCAGCTCCCGTCCTTGACTCATGTCCATTGGTCTTCCCAGGGATGATGCATTCTCGGACAGCCTGAGCCAGAAGGCTGACAGTGAAGCCAGCAGCGGGCCCCTGTTGGATGACAAGGCCTCTTCCAAGAACGACCTCCAGTCTCCCACAGAGCACATCACTGACTATGGATTTGGGGGAGCGATGGGCCGGTAGGGACGGGCTCTTGTTTTGCTATATCTCCTGACTTCTTTCACTTGAGGGAGGGAAGAGTTAGCAGGTGAGCACAAGTTCGGTGCTGGGCAAAGCTAGATTGTAGGGGTACGGCCTGTGTTAGCTAAAGTTGGTGCAGGAAACACCTGACATAAAACTAATGAGGTGGGAAGTGGGGAGGAGGGAGTTAAACAAATTGGCAGCCTGGGACCTGAATTCAGATCCATCATACAGCTTCTTCTTATCTGTCTCCTCCTTTCTCTCTTTCTTACTTTCCTCTTCCTCTCCCTCTCCTTCTCCTTCTCCCCTTCCCTCTCCGTTTCCCCTTCTGTCTCTCCCTTTCCCTTTCCATCTCCCTCTCTCTCTCTCTCCCTCTCCTCTCCATCTTTGTCTCTCCCCTTCCCTCCTCTCTTTTCTCTTTGTCTCTTTCTCTCTCTTCTCTTTTCCTATTTCTCTCTTCCTGCCTCTCTCTTTTTCCTTCCTACCATCAGCTCCTCTCTCCTTCCTTCTTCTTTCCTCTCCTCACCCTTTCTTCCTACTTCTCTGCCTGTGCCTCAGGCCTGCTGGGAGGCACCCACCGGCATTGCTTAGCTTTAGCTAATGACCCTGAGGACTAAAGAATTCCTGACCATATCTAACACTCTGTCCCCTATTATGCAACCTTCTTTCTCAAAACATTCAAACAGCACCCCCCTCCCCTTCCAGCCTACCCTCCCTGCCTCTTCAAAGTCTTTTTGTGACCTTCATAGAATGCAATAGGTTACATCTGCAGAGTGCTTTCCCATCCATTATCCAATCAGATACTCACAAGGCATAAGGCAGACAAGGATTGTCCTCCTCTGGTGATTTACCAAGGATCACACAACAGGTCAATAATATGGCCACTAGAACCCAAGTCTACCAATATTAAGCCTAGAGCCTTTTTTTTTTTTAACATAGCATGCTATAGTCCAATGTGCCACTGAAATGTAATGCAGAATTCCTAAAAAAAGGGGCCAAGTGATGGGCCTACCTTTCTCTTTCTCAGTCAGCTTGTTTCTGGCCTTTGAACCATCCCTCCACCAAAATCATGAATAAACAGTCCCTCTCCCCCTGTCCAGTGTCTGTGCCTCCTAGCCAGTGTTTAATGAGTCCTCCATGAGCACAGCTCAGATTTCTCACAGGGACCTTGACACAATGTCCAGTTTACACGGATATCCTGTTCTCTGACAACAGCCTGGTACAGAAATGCCCATTTGTCCAAGGTGAATGATGCCTCATTTTGTCTCTGGGTACATTCTTGGGAGACAGTGAGCTAGCAAAAATACTCTGCTGGAAAATATGTTCCTAGTCCAATCAGATCTCACTGATGCGGATTTCTTGGGAGAAGGCACGTATGTCTACGTTTATTCCCAAGTCAGAATTGCAGAGCACTTTTTATAGAAATGACGTTTTGCTTGTTTAAAGCATGTGCTCATAACTCTAGCTGCCAACAAAGCATCATCTCTTTGAGGTCCTGCTGGTACTGCTTTAATGATTAGGGAAAAAATGATTATTAGCCCATTAATTGTCTGCAGATTGTTAACTAAATTTTTGAAAACAAATTATTCTTGGAAGTAGGTTAAACATTCCCCTTTTATAAAACAAGCAATACTGTTTGTCCACTTAGCAAACTGCCCCACCCGCCTGCTTGTTTCACAAATAGTCCAAAGGAAAACTAGGCTGATGCTTACTCAAATTATGAAAAATTGAACATCAAGGAAGTTTGACTTAACGAGGTTTCATTAAGCTCATGTAAAATTCCCATGGGTTAGCTGAGATGTTTGAAAGTTGTCTCCCCATGACCCCCTGCCCCATGGCTCCTTTGCAGAGTACGGTTGAGATCAGATGGGGCTGCCATCCCCCGTCGCCGGAGTGGGGGTGATACACACAGCCCACCTCGGGGCCTGGGCCCAGGGATAGACACCCCACCTCGAGCAGCTGCCTGCCCCAGCAGTCCCCACAAAATCCCCCTCAACCGAGGCAGGATCGAGAGCCCAGAGAAGCGGAGGATGGCGACCTTCGGAAGTGCTGGCAGCATCAACTACCCGGACAAGAAGGCCCTTTCCGATGGGCACCCACTGAGGTCGACCTGCGGCTCCACACGGCACAGCAGCCTCGGAGACCACAAATCTTTGGAGGCTGAAGCCCTGGCAGAAGTAAGGAGATAGCAGCAGGGCGGTCCCCTAATAGGGCAGTAGGGGGAGGGAACAACACCCCTTTGCCCCCCTCATCTAGGACAAGAATTGGCTTCTGCTGGGCCACTGGTCACGAATGTGGCTTCCCTTATTTTTTCATTCTGTGAGCCTTCTCTCTTGAGAGAAACCCTCAATGTTTACTCTCCTGGGTTAAGGCATCGATGATGTCTTTTAAAAATATAAATGTTCTCTGGAAAGAGTAACCTATGGAGTCCTTATCAACTATTGACACTGTAGCTCTGGCTGATAATAATAATAATGAAGACAATAGCTGGAATTTGCATAATACTTTAAGATTTGTAAAGCACTTTATACATGTTATCTTATTTGATCCTCACAACAGCCCTGGCAGGTACATCTAATCATTATCCTCATTGTACAGATAAAGAAGCTGAAGCTGAGAAAGATTCAGTGTGCAGGGTCAAACACCTCAGAAATATCTAAGGCAGGATTTGAACTCTGGTCTTCCTGAGTCTAGGCTCAGAGTTGTACCCACTGTGCCACCAGCTGCCTCTAGACTAATTACTAGTTTATTATTTTCTGGTTGAAAATATTTGTGGGCTGATACATTTGAAAATGAGTATTCATAAAGATTAATGTAGATTCCTAGTGAGGGAAATTAATGATTGATCAGCAAGTATTTTAATAAGCACCTACTACGTGCCAGGCATTGTGCTAAGGTATAGGGTTACAAATACAAAAATGAAATCTTGGATGCCTTCAGAGGGCTAACATTCTGTCAGGGGAGATAGCATATATACATGTATGAGTGTATTCATAAAATACATATAGAATCATAAAAGGTAATTTTAGGGGAAAGCATTTATCAGA
>CM053624.1:340115163-340163099 GCA_028646595.1 Phalanger gymnotis
TTTTTCCCTACTGTAAAAAAATAATATACTCTACCATTGACTTGGCTTTGGAATAGGCTTTTACATTTCTGTTTGACTGTAGTAACCATACCTGGTATTCTGAGAACTTGGAACACTTCAAACTAAATCATGAAGCTCTGATGGAAAGTTCTGCTGTAGGATATGGAGAGCTGTTGGCTTAACCATCTACCGTATTCCTCTCCCCACCTCCTCCATGCACCCTCATTCTGGGAAAAGACAGCATCACCTCTCAGACCAATGCATGGCACAAGCTTCAGCCAAGCTGCTCTTTCTCTCAAGCTTTCTTTCTTTCTGGCTTACACCTTCCTTGGGGGTGAGGGAGGTAATGAAATGTTTTTTCTTTTAAAGTTTTATCTTTCAGCCACCCTACTGGCCTAGAATAAGCAAAGAAAGCAGTGGTGTCAACAGATGAATTCATTAAGCAGAATGCATAATGAGGTCAAAAAATATTCAAAGCAAGGTTATCACAGATAAACTGAAAATCAGATAGGAGCATGGCTGTCCTAAATGGTCATCTACTGAGCCAGTCAGTAAGCATTTATTAAGAGCCTACTATATTCCAGACACTCTGCTAGGCATAAGGGATACAAAGAAAGGCAAAAGACAGTCCCTGCTCTCAAGGAGCTCACAGTCTAATGGTGGAGACAACATGTAAGCAACTATATACAAACATAATATATATAGGATCATTTGGAAAAATCAACAGAAGGAACACTCTAGAATTAAGGGGAGGTTGTCTTGTAGGACATAGAATTTTAGCTGAGACTTGAAGGAAATCAAGGCAGCCAGGCGGTGGGGAATAAGGAGGGAGAGCATTCCATGCATGGGGGACAGCCAGTGAAAATGCCAGAAACCAAGAGATGGAGGATCTTGTTCATAGAATAGAAAAGAGGACAATGCCATTGGATTGAAGAGTACTTGGCGGAAAGTAATGGATATGAAGAGTGGAAAGGTAGGAAGGGGCCAGGTTATGAAGGCAGTAGGAACCACTGGAGTTTATTGAGTAGGGGGCAGGGAGTGATTAAGATCAGACTTGTACTTTAGGAAGGTCAGTTTAACAGTTGAGTAAAGGATGGAATGGAGTCAAGAGAGATGAGGCCAGCAGACCCACCAGAAGGGTACTTATAGCAGTCCAGATATGAGGCAATGAGGGTCTACACCAGGCGGGTGGCAGTGCCAGAAGAGAAAAGGGAGTATACACAGGAGATGTTATAAAGGTAGAATCAAAGGGCTGGTCAACAGATTGGATTTAAGGGGTGAGAGAGAATGAGGAATCAAGGATGATTCCAAGGTTGGGAACCTGGGTGACTGAGAGGCTAGAAGTGGGGAAGTTAGGAATTGGGGAGATTTGGGGGGAAAGAAAATGAGTTTAGTTCTGAACATGTTGAGTTTTTAACGTGTCAATGTCAACGTTAACACATTTTAACGTGCCCAGTTCAAGATGTCTACTGGGCAATTGGAGATACAAGACTAGAAGTAAGGAGAAAGACCAAGGCTAGGTAAGTAGATTTGAGAATCAGCATAGAATGATAATTGAATCCATGAGAGCTAATGAAATCACCAAGCAAAATAGTATAGAGGGTGAGGAGAAGAGGACCCAGGACAGAACTTTGAGGGATACACATGGTGTTCGTAAAGTCTGGACACATAGGCAAAAATGTACATTTTCAAGAAATGAAACAAATGAAATTTTCAACATTTTATTTAATTGGAATATTAAGAAATAATATCTTCAATATGATTTCCATCATTTGTGATTCATAGGTTGATACTCTTTGCAAGATTCATGTGAACTCGATGCAATAACTCCACATTGCTGTCAATTTCAGCACATTCACTCTTTATGCGTTCAATCAAGTATGTTGCATCTGTGATTTTCATTGAGTACACCTTCTCCTTTAGCATACCCCAGAAAAAAAAGTCAAGGAGGGCTAAGGTCTGTTAATATTCTAATTTCTTGAAAATATGCATTTTTTCCTATGTGTCCAGACTTTAGGGACACTCTGTACATGGTTAGTGGACATGACCTAGATGAAGATCCCACAAAGGAAAATGAGAAGGAGCAGTCTGATAGGTAGGAGGAGAAGAGAGACATGTCATGAACATCTAGAGAGAAAAGAATATCAAGAAGAAGAAGGTGATCTACAACGTCAGAGGCTGCAGCATGGTCAAGAAAGATAAGGTCTGGGAAAGGGCCATTAGATTTGTCAATTAAGAGATCAGTACCTTTGGAGGGATGTTTCAGTTGAATGATGAGGTCAGGACTTGGTAGATAGCAAGAGGAAAGGAGGTGGAGATATAGATTGTAGACAGCCTTCTCAAAGAGTTCAGCCAGAAAAGGGAGGAAGGCTGTAGGATGGTAATGAGTGGGAATAGATGGATCAAGTGGGAGATTTTTAAGGGTAAAAGACATAGGCTTGTTTGTAGGCAGAAGGGAAACATAGGAGAGATTGAAGATTAGTGAGAGAGCAGGGATGACAGTAGAGGCAATCAGCTAGAAAAGACAGGATGAAGTGTAATCACTTCTGTATAAAAAGGGGTTTACCCTGGCATGGACAAGGGCTACTTCTTCATGTGAGACAGGGATAAAGGAGGAGAGAGGCAGAAGGCATCTGAGTGATGTTGAAATGTGGAGAAAGGGACATGGTACCTACATTTCTTCCAAGGTTTTTCCCTTTCATTCAAATGTAGATTTTTTTTTAAAGAAGGGATAACATTGAGCCTTTGTCAACTATCAACATTTTAGTTCCAATTAATTTGTTAAATTAGCACTAGTCATCTAGCAAGGCCCTGAAAACATGAGACACAAGACAGGTAAGTTTTGTTTCAGACAGTTGGGTGAGGAAGGTTTGGAGGCTGGAGCCTTTCATGGGGAGGGGAGGCCCTGGTGTCCCACAGTGGGGATTGTGGGCAGCCAGAGAAAACAATGCCAACAGATGGCATCTGGATATTGGGTTGAGGAGGAGTGAAATTAAGAACAAAAAGGAACAGCTTATAGAAATGAGAATGGAAAGATTTTACCACTGAAAACAAAGTTTACTTACTGAAATTTTTTCCTAGCTAAGATTATTAAGAGTCAGAGAATCACATAATCTCAGATTTGAAAGGGATATCGGAGGCCATCTAGTGAATGTTAAATAAGCATTTCTTAAGCACTTACAATGTGTGCTAAGTGCTGGAAATACAAATGCAAGGAAAAAGACAGACCCTGCCCTCCAGAAGGTTACATTCTAATGGGAGAAGACAACATATAAAAGGGAATTGAAAAGGTGTGAGAAGAAGCAGAGGTAGTGGGGCAATGACATGGTAGAGAGAGTCCAGATAGTCAGGAGTGGGGTCCAGAAAGAGATGAAGACATGACTGGCCTGAGAGTTTTCCCTAGAATGGAGATTCTGAGGAAAAACATTCAAACAGAGGGTGGGGCTTCAAGGGCAGAGAGTATTTTGAGTAGGAGAAGTCCAAGCTCCAGGAAGCTAAATGTTTAGTTAAGAATATCTGAAGAGTTGTCATTTGGACACATCCTCTTGGTGCTCTGGTCAACTCTCAAGGATGCTCAAGTTTCAAGGAAGATGCAGACCTGAATTGGTAGAGGGAGTTTCTTCTCCTGAGGGTTCCCTATGCCAATGAAATTCTCAAGTCAGTCCCTCATACTATTCTGTCATGTGAAGAGTTGATATATTTTGAGTGGTTCCAGAGGGTCTGACTAGGAGGAGTTATAAAGAGGCAGATTTTAGCTCAATATACTTGAGGACAACTTAAGGTGTCCCACAATGGAAAGGTGCTGCCTTTGCTAAGGAATTAAGTTCCCTGTCCCTAGAGGTCATAGGATCATAGATGCCAAGCTGGAAGGGACCTTAGAGATGTTCAAGCCAAGGCTAAAAGACCCCTTGCCAGTTATGATGTAGAGGAGTTCCATGCTTCAAGCCAGGTTGATTCTAGACTGACTCCAAAGTTCCTGCCAGTGCTGAATCAGAGACCCTAGGAACCAAAGTTATAGACCTGGATGAGGGGGCTTGGGTCTCAGAAATTGTAGCATCACAATAGGAATCATCTCTTGGGTTTGTCTAGAGTAGACCTTTTAACTTTTCACAACACTTTGATCCCCCCAAAGTAGGCTTATTAGGAAGGTAGTGGAGGGGGGGGAGAGGAGAGGAAGATTATTCTCCTTATTTTATATATGAAAAATCTGAGACCCAAAGAGGTTAGATCACATGTCCAGGGCCACACAGCTTGGTCAGTGGCAGCACCAGGACAAGAACTGGGGACTCCTGCTACCTTTTTCATAGAGTTGGGGATGCTGATGGGTTTGCTTTCTTTCCTCCCTGTAGGACATCGAGAAGACCATGAGCACGGCCCTCCACGAGCTTCGAGAGCTTGAAAGGCAAAATACGGTCAAGCAGGCTCCAGATGTGGTCCTGGACACTCTAGAGCCCATGAAGAACCCACCCCTGGGCTCCATCAGCTCAGAACCCGCCAGCCCCCTGCACACGATCGTCATCCGAGACCCAGATGCCGCCATGCGCCGCAGCAGCAGCTCCACCACGGAGATGATGACGACGTTCAAACCCGCGCTATCTGCCCGGCTGGTGGGTGCCCAGCTCCGCCCCCCACCCATGCGGCCCATCCGCCCGGTCGTCCAGCACCGATCCAGCAGCAGCAGCAGCTCAGGGATGGGCAGCCCAGCGGTGACCCCCACTGAAAAGATGTTCCCCAACAGCTCCTCTGACAAATCAGGGACCATGTAGTGCCCAAATCTGACAGCCTCAAATGAAGGAAACCAAGTTGTCGCCATTGGTGGCCACTTCTTTCCAGGGCAAACCCTGGGGTGGGGATGTCTTTTGGTATCAAGAGAAGAGAAGTGGTCCAAAGACAATTCACCCAGGAAAGATGTGTGGAGCATTGAGTTTATGGTATTGGTTGCCATCTGTATTTATCTATTTGCAGAAACGGATAGACATAGAGTGTGTGTATATATGCATAGGGATATGTACATACACTGAAGTAATCTGAACAGAAGCTTTTCATAAGATTTCAGCAAAGTGTAAAAAGGCTTATTCTGCTTATTGTCACTGGAAATTATTCTATATATATATAGATATGTACGTATGTGTCTGTGGGTGTGTATATATATACATATTTATGCATCTATATACATATACTATATATGTAAACACACATACCAAGTGTATAAAGTATCATGTTCCTTTTTATGAAAATTAGATTTACCTCAGACCTGTGCCACTAAACATCTCCCGTAGAGTGGTTTGGTTGGATTTGTGGGGCTTCTCTGGGAGATTTTTGGGGCACAAAGCAACTGTGCATGAAGCAATAGAGCTCTGACCTTTGGAGATTTCCCTTCCGTGTAAATGGGCGTCTCAAGAGACTGTGGTGTGACTTCTGTAACTGTCTACTCAGAAGGGAGACAGCAACACCACTGGCAAACAGGCTTTCCTCAGTGACTGGGGAACCCTTCATGTCAAGCCTTGAAAAACTCCTGGTAACCTACAAGAGGGATGAGGGTCAGCGTCCGCCATTAAGGTATACTCAAAATGGACGACAAGAACCTGCCACCCCACTCCACTCCGAACCACCAAACCCTTGTATTTGTGTGTAGAAAAAGGGGATTATAAGTACCTAAGCCGAAACGTAGCACAGTGTTGTGTGTGTTTAAAAAAAAAGAAAAGGAAAAAAAAGAGAATACAGTGGTGTTGAATACTTCCAGACCCAACAGAGCAGTAGTAATAAACCGATAGATATAACTATAGTGGTTTAACTTAGACTGTTTGGGAAATCCTTAATTTGCCTTTTTCTCTTTTTTACTAATTATCACCGTGTCAAATTGGGACTAAACAGGCAAGGAGGCTTTGGTTTCCATTGGTTTATTTCAAGTTGCACAGTCATTCCCGAGAGTCTAACTTGGGTTGGGGTCCTCCCTCTTGCATGAAACGCATGAGCCATATTTGACCAGATCAGACAGGAGCCAGTCTGATGGGGTAAGAGTTTGCACTTTCTGTACTGTATAATACAGCTGGTGGAGTTTATGCAAATGAAACTGCTTTCTGTTTCCTCCCTTTGGGGAGGGGAAAACGTGCTGATGGAGCTGGGATGCATGATTTTTTAATGTATGATGATCGAGTCTTCTCCTGACTGGGGTTCAGGACCCTCTGTGTTTCACTTAGTTCATTTTACTTTCTCGTCTGGTCTCTTGGATCCATTTCCCCAGGGATGTGCCAAAAGCCACAGGGTATTGGAGCCCGGGTGAACCCAGTTAAATATGAGCCCTCCTACTCAGATCTTGAATATCCATCCAGGAAAACCCTCTGCTCACCTTGTCTAGTTCTTCCTCCACCTCCTGCTTCCCTAGGCCTCTGGCTGTGCTGATGAGCAAGGGAAGTTCTATTCTGACATCAACGAAGCAGCACCTTCGGAAACCTTCTGCTGGTATTAGAGGGGGGGATGGTGGTGGAATTTTCTTGCCAGCCTATCAAGGAGCCAGTTGTCATCATGCATCAATAGTAGCATATGTTGCTCGCAGGTCTCATTAGATGCATCAAAAGGAGCTTTTGCCTCAGTCCTTCTGGCTTCCCAGGAACATCTCCTTCAAGGATCCCTGGATTTCTCTCATTAGTGATTCATTCCTTTAGCTTAAGCATTGACCTGTGCCCTTTGGAAAATATAACAGTATCCTCTCCCCACATGAAGCATGTCATAATAAGTCCTCAGGTCTTAGTGTTAATGAATGGGATGTTTTCCTGTCTGATAGCAAGAGCCAGGGTGCATGAGGATATTGGGTACCTGGAGAGGGAAAGGGTTCTCAAGACTATAGAAAGGAGAGAAGTGGGTATGTAGGGAGGGGAACCAAAGACAAGTTTCACATCCATCACATTTTTGTCTAAGGCCAGCCCTGGTTTTGTGAATTGGAAATCTTAAGTATGAAAGGAGGTCCAAGATCATCTGGCTCAATTCTCTGCTGACCGTCATCACCATTTTTGAGACTGATAATGAGTTACAGAGAAGTGATCTTGTCCGAGGTCCCACAGCTGGTAAGCAGCAGAGCCAGGGCTAAAAACCTAGGTCACTTACCTCCTAATGCAATGCTCTGTTCACTATACCATATAATCCCTGGAATAAGTACCCTAGTGGTCACTTTTTAAAAAACTTCCTATAAGAGAGAATTGCCCATTTATAAAAAAAAAAAATGTAGGCTGGTATATTTTGGTCACTTATTTGCAAGCCTGTTGTATCCTCTTCTAGGGACTAAAGACTTCTTCCCATCTGCCCAGGAGTCACAAGTCCAAATTCAGTACTCATGCCATTTTGGCCAAGTGATCCAATACCACCGAGAGGGCCAGTTGCAAAATGAAAAATTCCACCAATCAACTGAGATGATTTTTTTTCCCTTTGCCAATGATATTCTGCCCCACCATTGAATTTTACCATCGTCTTGGGCTGTCTTGCAGATAAAACCTAAGTAATTTTCTTTTCAGCACCCCGTTTTCTCCCTATGGAGTTATTTCACACTTTCTCTCTCAGGAAAGGACTCCCACCTGGGTAGAAGTACCATAGCTACATTGCTCCCAGGGTGAATGCTTGACCCGCTGGGCCGAAGCAAATGCAAGACAAATTCCACATAATTTTTTGCTGTCACTTTCTCTCTCAACAGCCAGGGCCCATGCATGCTTCACAAGAGTATCTTCCTGACCCTTGCCTGTTCTAGTCTGATCGATATTGTTGTATTTGTTGAAATGCTAGAAAAGTAACTATTGAAATGTAAACTGTATAAAAAAAAAAGGCTAAACGTTAATGATAGCCAGTGCCACTGACCAAATCTTTGCACTTAGTAGATAGATCAATATAAAAACAAAACAACCCTCCCCCCCACCAACCTAATCTTTCACTGTACAGTGTGTGCGTGGGGGAAATGTAGTCATTAGTTAATAGTCCTCAGTATAATCAATTTTAAAAGGGGAAGTGGTGTTTACACACTTGTTCATAAGCGTTGTTGAAAACTGTGATGATCTCAATTAGCTCTCTGGCTTTCTGGAGTTTTTTGTTCTGTTCGTTTCACCTTAGTTGAACTCTTGAGGCCAAAGCCTTTTGTCTTTCTGGGGGGGCAGGTGCTCAGTCTGTTCTAAAGATGAACCAGTGAGACATTCATTTAAAACTGACCAAAGACATGATTTCTGGTCCAGTTTCCCATGTTGTCCTGGAGAGAGGACTGTCATTTGCCAATCTTTCTCGGGGACTTGAGATCAAACCCTGCTTCCCACCCTGACCCCTTCTTTTTTCCTTTTTTCTTTTCCTCTTTAGTAACTGTGGGTCTTTATGAAATTCTTGCCTTTTCTTGTTTTCAGTGCGAATGTTTTCTCACCTTTAAGCGCCTTTAGAAAATCCCAGAACACAAGATTGGCATGAATCCTGAGCATGGGAAGTGAATGCTGCCCGATTTTTTCCCTTTCATACCATTGGGCTAAGTTCCCAAGGGAGAAGGGGATCTTTTAATTAAGAAATGGAGCAGAAGGAGGTGGGGGAAAAGATGAGCCACTTTTCTGATATCATGGTTTATAAGATGATAAACTAGAAAGTGTTCAAAGGAGGTCAACCAAGATGGCAAAGGACCTTGAATCCTTGCCATAGGAGAATTGACTGAAGGAACTAGGGATTAAACATATTGGAGAAGAAAAAATTTGGAGTTGGGAGGTAGGGGGAAGGGGAAGACATATAATATTTGTTTTGAAGTATTTGAGAGCAGTGATGTGGAGTTTCTGCCTCAGAGAGCAGAACTAGGAACATTGGGTAGAAATGGCAAAAAAAAAAAAAAAAGCAAATTCGAGCCTCCTAAAAGCAAAAACTTGGAACAATGAGAGTCACCCCAAAGTTGAATGGGCTGCTTCCATAGGATGTGAACTCCCTTGGAGATCTTTCAGCAAAGATCCGTCGGAGCACCCGTAGGACAAATGACAGAGGGAATTCTTTTTCAGCTCCCGGTTGGCCTCCATGGCTCTGAGGTGTCTTCCCACTCTGAAATTTGGATTCTTTGATAGCAAGTGAAGGGACAGCTTGATAAATAGCTACAAAACATTTTTCCTCATAACACATAACCTAAAGGGGAATATGGGCTGCCAGAAGGATCCTAACTGGGACTTTTCTATTTGAGCTACTTGGACCAGCTGTTTGGCTGGTTTTGTTGGGTTGCGTTGTTGGGTTTTCTCATTCTTTTAAGCACGAATGTGGAGGCCTTCCTACTACTTGGTGGTATGTTGGCCCGCAAAATGCAGAACCTGGCCAAAGGACAGACCCCAAGGACAAATGTCACAGTCTCCCCCCTCCCCCCAGTCTTTTTATTCCTGATTTTTTTCACTTATTTACCATTTTCCCCAACAATAACTATGATAATAATAACTCATTTACTTAGCACTTTAAGGTTCATAAAGCGCTTCCCTCATAACAACCCTGTGAGGCAGATGGTACAAGTATTTTTCTCTCTCCTTTGCAGATGAGGAGGCCTCTGTTTAGAATGGGGGTGGGGTGACTTGCCTGGAGTTACACAGCTGTTAAGTGTCAGAGTTCATGCCTCCCAGGCCAAGATTCCTGCTCTCTCAGGTTGTCTCACAATTAGCCACTAAGAAGCCCAGAAGGGCCCCAGACCTTAAAAGGGTAATGTGAATAGGTGAAAGGGAAGGGAGAGACAGCAGGGAGTAGGAGGGGATTGTTGATGATTTGATTTTCTGCCGTGCAGAGCAAATTCAGACATCTTAAGCCTGGGTTCAAATTCAGACGTCTATTTCTCCTGGGTTGTTTGGAATTTTCCATCTTCAGGGCAACTGGAATTCCTACCTGTGCCAAGGCTTCACCCAGGTTGAGGGCAGGGGCCAGGGAGGAGTAGTGTTCTTGTCAAATCTAGGACTTGCTGGGCTCCCTTCATATAGGCTGCCAGAGGTCGCTCTTTTCAGAAGCAGGCAGCCCATCCTCTGGTGCTGGCTTGGCAGCTCTTGCCAGCTCCCCTCCCCATATCAGCTGCTTCCTCTTTCCCTTTGAACTCTCCCATGCCAGCCACCTCCAATGTGACTGTTCTCTGTAACCAGAACATTAGTGCCCTTTTTCCTTTCCTAGACAGAAAGTGTACCCCGGATAGAGATTTTTGTACATTTTGGACTCTATTTAATCTCCTAGCAGTGTGACAGTTTACATGGTTTGGCAGTAGAGACAATTCTGATCACTTTCCAGTGGCTGGCATTTCTTGTCTTCCCCTCTCTCCCCTTCGCCTCTTCGCACCCCAACCCCAATATCACTGTATACGAACCAATCTAAGCAACCTGGGGAAGCTGTGCGCTCCCCTCCCCACTTGGATGATCATCATTGTTCCTCTGGATATTGTTTCTGTATGGTACAACCAAATGTCCTTCACTTAGACTGTCTGTTTGGATCCTCTGTCCCTCCCACACACTGATGGTGCCCTGTAGACCAAGCCGCTGGTTTGACATGGAGCTGTCCTGTGAAATAAAACAGCGTAACTTTCTCAAACTGGCTGCTGATGCTTTCTGCAATTGCCCAAACGGGCATTTGCTTGGGGTGGTGGGCTGCCTGGAGGTGATGCTGTCCTCACCCACTGTGCTTTGCTTCCTGGGGGAGCGGGAGGGGAGGGGCTGGAAGGAGGGTGGGAGATGCTATTGCTTTCACTGGCTTTGGCCTGAGTAGCATTGCTTAATCGACCAATGAGGGGACGGCATTTATTAATGGCCTGCCACGTGTCAGATAGTGTGCTAAGGTCAGATAATCCTTTTTCTCCAGGGAGCACTCACTCTACCTGGGGATTATTAGGGAGTAAATGTGCAAAACACATGTAAAACGAGAGCATCATGGTTTTAGGGACAGTGACAATTTGGTGGGGATCAGGAAAGGCCTTTTGAGGACAGGGCTTGAACTGAGCCAAGGCAGGAGGGGAGCTAGGGGTTCCTAGAGGAAGAAGTGACAAAGGAGAGCGTTCCAAGCATGAGGGGCACCACCTGTGCAAAGTGGTTTAGAAAGACTGAAGACCCTGGGATGGGCATTTTCTAATATGAATCAAATCTCATGGTTTGGTGGGGAGGGGGAAGCATAATCAGAAATCCCTCTGTATGTGTGTGTGTGTGTGTTTATAGGCCATGTGATTACAATCATCAATTTCATGCAATTAAAACAGTTGAGAGCTTGCTACATGCAAGATACTGTACTAGGGGGTGGGGATACAAAAAAACAAATTGGTCCCTGCCCTCAAGAAGCTTTTATTCTACCAGCAAGTTACAACCTGTACATAAATCTGTAAATGAAAAATACAAAGTAATACAATAAAATAAAAAATAATTTCAGGAATGTTAAGAAATGGGAGTGAGGGGGCAGGATCAGAAAGGGCTTTGTGTATAAGGTGGTAGGATTCTAAGAGGCAGAAGTCAGGGCAGAGTACATTCTCTAACAAGAGGGATTCCTTGTATGATGGCACAGAAGTGGGAGGTATAATATCCACTTTAAGGAAGAGCTCATTGGCCAGTCTCACCGGAACAGAGAGTTCTTCACCGGAGGCAATCTGAGAAGAAGCCTGAAAAGGAAGTGGGGGTCAAATTGTGAACGTTGTAAATACCAGATTGAAGATTTTGTATCCAATCTTAGTGGCAATAGGGGACTACTGAAGATTTTTGAATGGGAAGAGGATGACATCAGATCTGTGTTTTGGGAATATAGGTTTGGCATCCACATGAGAATCATTATCAATACCAATCATGAGATGATCTGAGCCCCCAGCATGACACCTACCATCATGAAATGCTAGTGGCCAGCAAGTAGTTAGTTTTTGGGGGAATCTAGGGATGTATGTGGGGTAGCACTAAAAATTACAGTTCAGCCTCATGTTCAACTTCCAGGCCACTCAGGAGGTAACAGCATCCTAGTAAAGCCCAAACAAGGGGAATTTGGGGGAAAAAAAAAAAAAAAACAACAACACAACTTTGTTTCTGGATTTATGTATGGTCACAGACCAGGATATTTTGTGTGTATATATATATATATGTACACACACACACACATATACATATGCACACACACACATACACATATATGTATCAGTATATATATTTTGTGAGTAAAGACAGTCCCTGGTTTATGTGTAGTAATCACTGTCTTTCCTTTTCACAAATGGGTTTTAAGCTGTTGCCAGGAGGGAGGATCCAATGGGAAATCCAGAAGGAAATGGAGAGGCCATCAGATCTGGTGCTCTCATTTTATAATGATGCCCTGAGGTATTGAAGCTAAAGGCAAAGAGGAGAGACAGAGACAGAAGCAGCAAGACTAGTTGATTTGACTAAGGCCACATAGAAGAGAAACAGTAGACTCTGATCTTTTAAACCATGGTGCTTTTTCCATGACAGAAATGCAGAATGACTTCTGAGAGCTGTTCACTCTACATTCAAGGCTGACTAGACTCCATGGATTTAGCCTATGATTGGATTGACCCAGAATTCCCATAGCGTGGGGTGGATTCTAAGATCATGAACTGAGGGCTGGGAGGGACTATAGAGATTTCTTAGGCTAGTGGCTTCATTTGACAAATGAGGAAACTGGGACTCAGGGAAATTAGAAGACGTGCCCAAGGTCATTCAGGTAGTAGAGTTGGGTAGGGAGTCAATGACCTCTGACTCCAAATCCAGTGTATTTTCCCCTACAGGACCTCAACAGGGATGCTGTTTGCTCAAGGACCACCCTGGCTCCTAGTCAGGACCTTGTGCAGGTCCCGATCTGTACTAGTAGGGAGAGGCTCTCATGCCAGTGAATTCATTGGTCCTTATAATATTGAGGAAAAAAATAAGAGGCAATGTGACTAAATGGATAGACAGAGCCTATGTTGGGAGTCAGGAAGACCTAGGTTCATGGTCAAGCCAAATTAATCTCTCCATATCCCAGGCAATTTTTCCAAAACCTTAAGTTTTAGAGTCACTGCCAGGCTGCCTAGATAGACAGGGGTTCTTCCTAAGTTTTCCCTACTAGTGAAATCATAGGTTGGAAACATATTTGGACAAGGTTGGCTTGCCCAAGTTTACACGGGTAGTAAGGAGCAGAGCCAGATGTTCTGATTTAAAAGCCTCCGTGCTCTTTCCACAACTTCCCAACCCTGCCAGATGTATACTGGCAGCTGTGCCATGAGCCTGTGATCCCTGGCCAGCTCTAAATCTCAAGTATGACCCAAAGAAATGGTAGAAAGTGTTTTGAAATAAGTGCCCGGTGCCTTTAATATTGGTTATAAGAAATCAGCATTATCTCTTCCACAAAAGTCCTTCTCTGATGTTTCATCATAACATGGAGGTGACCTGGGATATTAAAGTCTGTGCCAGCAGAACAAGACACCCGGGCAGACTCTGCCAAGCTGAAAAAGTCCTTGAATGTGAGCCAGAGACGTGCAGTCAAGCATCCGGAGACCAGCTCATCTTCTTGCCTTTTAATCTAAAGTAGGGCTTCTTATCTGAGTCTGTGAACTTGGTTTTAAAAAATACTTTTGGTAACTATTTCAACATAATTGGTATCCTTTGTAATCTAGTATGTATTTTATTTTATGCATTTATTCTGAAAAAGGATTTATCATAGGCTTCACCAGACTGTTAAAGGGATTCATGGCACACAGAAAAAGGTTAAGAATCCATGATTTATGGGAAAGTTCAAGAGTATTCTTATTATCACAGTGCACTGACTCACTTGGTCAAGATTATGCCATGAATGAGCAGCAGGGTCAGGATTAAAACCTGTTACCCCACTCCTATCCCAATGCTCTTTCCTCTCAGTCAAGCTGCTTTATGCTTTTGGGGAGGAAAATAAGTCATCAAGGACTTTTTCTTAACAAGTAAAAATATCTAGAAATCTAGAAAAGAACGTAGTGTTCAAACGTTTGTAGGATTATAGAACGTGGAAGGGACCATAGGGATTATCTAAATCTAAGCACTTCATTTTACAATAAACCAGCTGACAATCATTTGTTAGATGCTTACCTCTCAGCAGGCACTGTGCTAAATGCTGGAGATACAAAGAAAGGCAAAAAATGGCCCCTGCCCTCAAGAGCCTTACCTGTGAATAGGGGAGATCACATGTAAATTACTGAGTAGAATGAAAGTATACACAGAGTAGATGGAAAAGGGGGAGTAGCAGAGCTGCATAGACTGGGAGAGGCTTCCTGCAGAAGGTGAGATTTTGCAGCCTGGCATTTAAAAACTCTCTGCTCCGGTTCTAGCCAACCTTTCCAACCTTATTTCTCATTGCTCCTTCATTCACCGGCTCATGGAGTAGCTGCTAGAACACATCTGGAGTGCAAACACTCCAACAAAACTAGGCTACTAGGGGCATTAAGGTGGTACAATGGATAGAACACCAGCCCTGAAGTCAAGAGGACCTGAATTCAAATCTATCCTCAGACACTTACTACCTATATGACCCTGGGCAAGTCACTTAACCCTAATTGCCTAAAAAAAAAAAGAAAGTTGGGCTACTGAGGTTCCTGTGTCCTGTATTCCTCTTGCTGCCTTCTAATGCCTATAATGTATTTCCTCGTCATCTGTGTCATTCAGAATTCTTATTTTCCTTCAAGACAACTCCTGTAACATTTTACTCACAAAGCCTCCGGGTAAAAGTAGTCATTCCTTCCTCAAAATTTTCTACATTTTTCCTTTGCCTTTGTCTACCCTGTATGAAATACACTTATGTACTTGTCCTCTCCTGCCTCTAGGATCATGGAATCATATAATTAGAGTTGGAAGAAACCTTGGAGGTAATCTAATCCAACTCCCTCATTTTACAGATGAGGAAACAGAGATTCAGAGGTCAAATGATTGGGTGAAGCCACACAAGTAGAAAGTGGAAGGTCCAGTACTCAAACTCATATCATAGAAATAGAGCTGGAAGGAACATTAGAGATTATCAAGGACAATCTCTTCATTTTACGGATGAGGAAACTGAGACTACAACGCTAAAGATACATGTTATCTAATCTCAGCTGGGTTGTAATCTTGTATGACAACCTTTTCATTCTTTCCTTATTGGCTCTCTCAGTCACACTTCAAAATGAGAATTTCTCTTAGGTTAAAACATACCCTTCCTGACTTATTCGCTAGGTAGATGATCTCCTCATCTTTCAATTAACTGAGAAAATTTAGAACATCCGTTGTGAGCTCCCTCATCTCCCCGACCCTCTACTTCAAAACCCTTCTACACATCCCCCCATCCTCTCCTCTTCAGCTCTAGTCTCTAAAAGAAGAGAAGAGGGTGGTCCTTCTCCTTAACAAAAGCCCCTCTAGGTCCTCAAGTGCAACCCTTTGACTGAATCCAAACTTCATGGAACAAACCCTTTTCATAAAAGGATTTGTTCTATAAAACTTGGACTCAGTCAAAAGGCCAAACCCAAGGACCTAGAAGGCCACGGTTTCTCCATCTCTGTACCAGACTGAGAAGAGGCTGTTTCCCAATTCCCCATCTTGCTGGCTGAGATGGCCAACAGTGACTCCCAAGGTTTTCATTTTTTTCCCTTCTTTCTTTTGAAGCATTGTATAGACATTCTTCTCCAGTTAATTCTAAAGCTGCCTTCCTCTAGATAAGAAACTATCTTTACTTTTAGATTAATTCATTTCCTTATTTGTGAATGGGAGGCTGCAAGGGAAAGGGGTACAGTGTTTATAATGGTATACAGAGAGGAAGATGGGTGTCTGACCTCCCTGTCTAAAGTGCTAGGATTATTTTTGTCCTAGCTGGGGGCTCTGAGTTAAAAAATAAGAGAAAATCGAATAAGATTGATTATTCATCATTTTTTAAAAAATTAACTTTCCCAAAGGCAGAACTAAGATGGCTAAAGTTTTTCTACTTTCATGACTCAAATGAGGCAGAACTCCATTTTGTTGTCAGAAACAAGGCTGGGCTGTTGGGTCATACTGCATCACCCACTTCTTTCTCCACTCTTCCCTACATGCATAAAAACAACTCTCTGCAAGTGCTGAGTTGAGGGAGGCAATTAAAGAGTAGAAAATGCCCTTTAGGAGAAGAGAAGGGGGCCATTCAAGTGACTGAGTACTTTTAAACCTTTTGGTTTGAGTCTTTATTTCCCAACTTATACTCAAGTGTGTACAAGACACCAAGCTAAGCACTGAGTATATAGATTTTTTAAATGCTATAGTCCCTGTCCTCAATTTGCTTATATTCAAAATGATGCCCTTAGGAAACCAAGTTAGTTGGGATAGTTTAATCTGCAGAAGTAAGACTGAAAATATTATAATAATAGCTCACTTTTAGATAATACTCTAAGGTTCACAATGATACTGTAAAGTAGATATTACAAGTATTCTTATTTTCATCTTACAGATATGGAAACTGAGGCACAAATAGATGAAATGATTTGCTCAGAGATCACAGAACTAAGTTTTAGAAACAAGTTTCAAACTCAGATCTCTCTTGACTCTAGGTCCTATACTCTTAACACTCTACCGCATCACCTTTAGGAGAGGAAGTACAATGACTTAATTCATACTGAGTGTGAATGATTGATAGATTGATAACAGAATCTTTTCTGAGAACAGCATCTGAAGAGGGTGGGAGTGGTGTACTATGGGAAAAGGGCACAGAAAGCAGAGGAGGAGATACAAAAGACAAACCCTGCCAGCACCACATTGTCCATCTGTCCCCATCTCACCAAGTCTCTTCCTAGACAGTGAGTCAGGAGAGGCCATGGGAAGAACAGAATGATCGCAGGATGGCTTTAAAGAAGGAAAAATGGTTAATTTAGGATAATAATCATAACTGATATTTCCACAATGCTTTTACACACTATCTGATATGATCCTCATAACAGCCTTGTGAGAAGACATCAGAGATATTAGCATTACCATTTTACAGATGAGGGACCAGTTTAAGTCAAATGACTTGCTCATATTTAAATTTAAATTCCTATTCCTGACTTTATCCGTTTGACCAAGAAGGGACATCAAGAGAGTTGGGTTGGTACAGCTCTGAATATAGCTTGACTTGACCCTGGATGGATCAGTAAATAATAATTCTTCCTTTGTTTGAAAGGCTAACAAATCCTTCCCTTCTTCACTCTACATCCCTCCCCCCATGCCCTGCAATTGAGTCAGATTTGAATACATGCATATATTGGGGTGGATAATGTGTTCTTTTGTCACTTTCCCAGTGGTGTTCATATATTTCAATACCAATCATTATCTTTACTCTTTTCTCCATTCCTACTGACCCCACCCTCATTCAGACTTTCATCAAATTACCACTAGAGTGTAGTAACAGCCTCCTAACTGCCCCTCCCCTGCTTCCAGCCCCTCCCTTCTACAATCTAGACCCTGTGGCCAAAAGAATCTTCCTAAGGCACAGGGTGGATGATGTCATTCTCCTATTCAAAAGCCTCCAGAGGCTTCCTAATGCCTCTGCAATAAAACACAAATTCCTCCCCTTGACTTTGAAGGTCCTCTGCAGTCTGACTCCAACCTACCTCAGTCTTATTTTATATTCTTTCCCTAGAATTCACACTGTGCTCCACCCAAGCAGTCTATTAGCTAGTCATCTTGCCTTACCTTTTGTCTCCTCCATGCCCAGAACAAACTCCCTCATCCTGAGGAGGTTGGAGAAAAATGATGATGGTAGGGAACCATAGCTTTTAGGGGTGCTCAAGACCCCAAAATACCGACATGCCGGGTCCTGCTGAAAGAATTCGACTCAAGCCTTCTCAGCCAAGGGAAAAGACAACGTTTATTAAGGGTTTGCCATAATGGGTTGTCTTAAGAAATCCCACCCTTTGCGACAACAAGTGGGCCAGATTCAATATGAGCTAGATTGAATCTGAGCACCTTCAAGGAGGCAAGATGAAACCTATATACACAAAGATTAGGAGGGATCTTGGGTGGTCCTGGGGTGATGGGAGGAGGGACTTAGGGAGGGTCTTGAGGAGGAGTCTAAGGAGGAGCTTGATGGGACTGGGATGAGGTCAGACTCTAGGAACCAAGAGAATGGGATTAAGGGTGGGAAGTAGCTGCAGACATGGATATTAATAGTATCAAGGGTGGGAAGTAGCTGGACAATAAGGGCAAGGCTAGGGAGAGATTTGGACCTAAAGATAATGTAAAGTTATAGCCTCAGGCCAAGGCAGGATCAAGTGGGAAGATTCAAGGAGAGTTCGAGGGGGCTTCCACAGTCTAAACCCCATCAATCCCAACTTTCAGAATCCCTATAGACCTAGATGGAATAGTTTAGAGAGGGTGGGAGTAAAGAATATCACATTTTTTTCACACTTACCATGTGCCAAGCACTATGCGGAATACTTTACAAATATTATCTCATTTTTCTCCTCACAACAACAACCCTGGGAGATAGGTGCTACTACTATCATCTACATTTTACTGATGAGGAAACTGAGGCAAGCAGTGGTTAAATGCTTGGGGTCACATTGTTAGGAAGTATCTGACGCTGGATTTGCACTTGGGTCTTCCTGATTTCAGGTCTGGCACTGTATCACCCTGTGTCACCTAAGGAAGTCCTGAGTTCAAAATTGGTCTTAGACACTCACTGGGTGACCTTGGGCAAGTCACTTAAGCTCTGTTTACCTCAGTTTCCTCACCTGTAGAATGGTGGTAATAGTAGTTTCTACTTCACAAGATTGTTGTGAGGATCAAATGAGATAATATTTGTAAAGTGCTTAGCCTGGAGCATAGCAAGCACTTAATAAATGTTTATTCCCTCCTTTCCTTTTGTCCTAGCTCAGCTCAAGTATCATCAGATTCCTTCTTCCCTGATTGATTCCCTTAGTTTTTAATTGTTCTCTCTTCTTCCTCAAAATGACATACTTCTTTCCAGTGATAAAATATAAACCCTTTGAGCCCATGGCTTATTTATTTTTTGTCTTTGCATTCTTAGCAACTAGTGCAGTGCTTGGTGTACATGGTGGGTGCTCGATAAATGTTTATGTTTTGTTGCTGGCTTGTCCTAGAGCTCATAGTTAATATGAGTGAAGTGGCCTTCCCAGTGAGTTAGTTCCAGGATCAGGATTTCAACCCAGATCTTCTGATCCCTATGTCAACGTTCTTTAATGCATGAGATTATATTCCTGGATCCTCCTGTTCCCCTCCCACTTGCTTAAAAAAAAGAAAATCTGGGCCCAAGAGCCATACTTTCCTATGGCTGACCAGCCTGCCAATGTTCTACAGAGGCCTTTCTTCCTTTGCTCCTGGATCTGCTACCATGATCATCCGGCTTCGAACCTCACCACTGAACTGAAACTGCTTTCTTCGAGATGACCGACTATCTCTTCATTGTCCAACCCAATGGCCCCTGCCTCTCAATCGCCCTCTCCTCTTAGATACTCTGAACTCCTTGGGTTTTTGTGACATTGCCATCTCCTGGCTCTCCTCCTACCCATTAAGCTGATTCTTTTCAGTCTCCTTTGCTGGGTGATTTTCTATATCCCACCACCGTTCCCCAACAAATGGGTGGGTGCACCCCAGATTTCCCTCTTTGCCCTTTTCTCTTCAGTCAAGCAAACAATTTACTAAGTACATACTATGCCTCTATACTGTGCTATTCACTGAGAACACAAACATAAAAGGGAGATGGGGCATGCTGATGAATGTTTCCAAATGGGAAAACGTACACATGACATACTTTTCTCTTTTCTCTGCCTTATCAACACTTCCTCCATCACTTTTTAAAATCAAAACAATCAACACAGTTATAATTAATGAATGCTTGCGGAATGAATGCGTTATTTGTCAGGATTGGGCAGCTGAAGTTGAGGCTGTCTCCAGAAGACCTCCTGGAAAATGCACCCATGTGATGATACCTTAGTGTGCAAAAGGAGCAGGTGGTGGGAGCTTGCCAGGCACGGGGTGGGTGTGGTACAGTGAGGAAGGGGAAGGTGGGTCAGCTTTTCAAAAAAAGGAGTATGAGAGCTGGGGGTGGGGGTGGGGGAGTGCAATGCAAAGACTTTATGGTTCTGCCTCAGATCACTCATGATGCTCAGCAGGGACAGATTATGCCAGAGGAGGGTGGGTGGTGCATTTCATCTCATATTGAGAGAAACCACCAGCAGAAGATGCAGGGCGTGCCTGCTGAAACCAGAGGCTGGCGTGATATTCTTTTGGCGGAACTCTACTGCACCCTTGTGTTCATATTTTAGAACACACACGAGTCCAGTCTGATACTCGACTTCCCCTGTGTGGTCATTCACGGAATGGCCGACTGCTGAGGTCACTAGACCCAGGAGACTCCAGGCAAACTTTTCAAAAAATGATTGGTCCCATGGTGAACTGGTGAGGAATACAGAGAAATGTAGCGCCAAGGCCTCTCTGGACCTCATTTGTCTTATCTATAAAATGAAGACTTTAAGCCCACTGACTTTCAAGGCATCTTTAGGAGCTGACATTCTATAATTAAATGAAATATTTGGGGAGGTAATGTTTTGCCTATTTCAACTAACTGTGGAAATTGATAATAAGATGATCATCTATCCTAATACACACACACACACACACACACACACACACACACACACACACACACACACCTTTCCCCTCCTGCATTTAAGCTCAGTTATCCCCATTCCTGGAGAGGTGACAGAGTGTGTGGTTGCTGCTGAATGTATAGAACAGATGGGAGTTCAGAGGAGGAAGAGATCACTTTTCTGGGGCTCAGTTTCCTTATCTGTAAAATGGGTTTGAGGAGAGGAAGATGGACTAGAGTGACCCGTAAGGTCTTTTCTAGCTTTGAATCTGACATTCTGTGATGATGTTATTATAGCAGGTTATGGCAACCCAGGGAGATGTCTTGGGGAATATACAATGTAATCTGCACCTGAAGGCAAGATAGAGAGCATCCAGACAAGTAGAGTGGCCTGCACATATGCTGAGACATAAAGGCAGGGTCGTGTAAGCTGCATTTGGGGGTATAGGATCCTTAGAGCACAAAGTGTTATGTATGGCAGTAAGTAATAGGTAAATCTGGAAATGCAGATAGGAGCCAGATGGCAGAGGGCTTTGAATGCCTAGCTGAGGAATTTATACTTTATCCTGGTATAGTGTTCTCAGTAAGAATAAGGAACATTTAAATATCACTTACTATGTGCTGGGAACTGTGCTAAGCACTGTCCCATCATTATCTCATTTGACTCTTATAACAGCCTTGGGAAGTAGGTGCTAGTCTATTGTTATCCTCATTTTACAGATGAGAAAGCTGAGGCAGACAGAGGCTAGTCAGGGTCTGAGGCTGGATTTGAATTCGGGTCTTCCAGACTCCAGGCCCTCTATTTGGGATATGATGTGAAGTTTACTTGCTTTCAATTCAATAAACAATTACTAAACACTGCATCAATCGAGGGATCAACAAACACCTATTAGTGCTTATTAATAATGCTTACTAATTACTGGATGGTCCTTGGGATACAAAGTCAAAAAAACGAGACTCCCTTCGCTCAAAGAGCTTATATTCTATCAGGGGTACCTACTGCGTATGAGTATATAAAGAAAAATGAAGATAAAGACAAGCTATTCAAGCCTGCTGTTTTTCAAATCACAGAATGGTGGAAAGCATGTAAGGTAACTCTCTAGCCTTGGGCAATCTGCTGGAAGCAGAAAGCCTGAGGTTCACTTTTCCTGTTTTCTTCAAAGCAATGTTTTGGGAGGCAGATCTGAAGCTAGATGTGCTCAAAGATAGCCACAGTCCAGATGGCTGGCTAGGCTCGCCTTTGTTTTTCTCTACCTCTTCCTAAAATGACTAAAAGGGAATGTTATGGGGTAACATCATGCTGCCAGAGAAGCAAGCGGATTGGTGGAGGGAGCTCAGAGCAGGGCAGATGGAAGCCCAGATTCAAAGCCTGCGTGCGCCATTTACATCCTGTTAGACTCTTCCTTAAGTAAGGGATTTCTCTTGTCTCCACCTCAGTTTCCTGATCCATAGGTATAAAAGCATCACGATGGCTGCAATGTTGGGCCTGGACCAAGAGGAAATTTAGCAGGGAGAAATTAGCATCCCATGTTTAATCAACCAACTAGCGTGGTTCGGTACCTACTATGTGCCAGGCATTGTGAAATAGATAAAGACAAAGACAAAAGTTCCTTCCCTCACATTCTGCCTGGGGAAGCAAGATATACAAGTAGGGCAAGTAAAAAGGGAAATTTCATACATTCCCTTTTTGCAAGAGTATAAAAAGGGGCAGCTAAGATGATCACAGTTCAAAAGAGATTTGGGGATTTTAGTTGGTTGTAAATAATAATGTAGTGCAAGGACAAATTTTGCCCTCTTTGTATCCCCAGTGTTTAGCACGGCACCTGGCACACAGTAGGTGATTTTAGAAAAGCTTGTTGGCAAACGGTTGTTTTACAAAAGGTAATACCACATTGCATTGGTCTGTATAATATACCATTCCACTGTACTTTGGGTTGGTCATACTATATCTGAAATACCATGGTTGCTATTGCTTAATATAGCTATTGCTATTGCTATTGCTATTGGACATTGAGTTTTGAACTATGTCCAGAGAAAGGCACCTGGGGTGAGAAGTCCTGAAACTATGTCACATGAGGCTCAAGGAATTGGGAATAGTTCACCTGAAGAAGAGAAGACTTAAGGTTTTCAAATATCTCAATGGCTGTCATACAGAAGAGGGAGTAGATGTGCTCTGTGTGCCATCAGGGCTCAGAACTAGAGATGGGAATTAGAGGGAGACAGGTTTTAGGTTAGTGTAAGGAATGAATGAATGATCACTTACTGATGCCTTACTATGTGCCACTGGGCTACAAATTTTTTAAAAAGGCAATCCCTGTCCTCAAGAAACTTCCCTTCTAATGGGAATGGCAACACTTAAAGAGATTAGTGGCCAAGGAAGAGAGGTTTTGTCTGAGAAGTCACCAAGATTTTGAGTGGAGCCATGGGGTAAGAATCCAGAGGCTGCCTCTCGAAGTGAGGTTAGTCTTGGTCTAATTACCATTCTCAGAACAAGGTGCGTAAATGAGGGAGGACCGTGACTGGTGGCATGGATTGAAGATAGCCATGCAGCTTACTCAGGCACCTGGGCCCACCTAGACTTGGCAATAGCCTCCAAAAGAATAGGCTACCTTTCTAGGTCATGAACTCCCTCTGCCACTGGCAGTATTCTAACAGAGGTTGCTTTCTTGTCTTTTAGGGATATCATAGAGGAAGTTTCTGTAATGGCTAAGTAGTGAGACTAAATAACCTCTAAATCCTCTTCCCTAGAAGGTTCTGGGATTTTGGGATCCTTTTCTTACCTGTCTGGGAGGAATGGTAACAGGAGAACAAACTGGAGACAGTGTGGTATCACAGAAAGTTCCCTGGAGTAGTAATCAGGAGATTTGGGTTTGGGTCTCATTTGGGACAAATTAAATACCCTCACTGGTTCTTCCTCCTTTGTCAACATGGAATTTGATAGGTAGTGAAATGGATATGGTACTGGACCTGAAGTTGGGAAAGCCTGAGTTCAAAGCCTGCTCTAGGTATTTATTAGCTGTATGACCCTAGACAAATCACTTAACCTCTGTCTCCCTCAGTTCATCATCTGTAAAATGGGGATAATAATAGTATCTACCCCACAGGGTTGTTGTAAGGATAAAATGAAATAATATTTGTGAAGTGCTTTGCAAACCCTAAAATGCTGTGTGAAAGCTAGTGATTATTATTAAATTCAGCAAACATTTATTTTGTACTAGGCACTGAAGAAAGAAAGACTTTTCTAAACAACACAGCCCCTGGCCTCAAGGAGTTTTCCAGGGACGTGTTCTCAGATCAAAAGACTCTAAGGCAGAGAGTACAATTGGGGGCAAAGCAGCCATCCAGACAAAGTGATCTAGG
Organism: Phalanger gymnotis; assembly: GCA_028646595.1. Taxonomy (NCBI): domain Eukaryota; kingdom Metazoa; phylum Chordata; class Mammalia; order Diprotodontia; family Phalangeridae; genus Phalanger; species Phalanger gymnotis. The sequence goes on from CM053624.1 coordinate 340,139,044, forward strand.
ACAATCTGAGGTCTGAGAAAACACTTTGAAGTAGGGGGAAGAGGGAAGACTTTACCAACAGTCATTGGAGCTGAAATCTGAAGGAAGAAAAAGATTCTGAAAGACAAAGGGAATGGAAAAGAAGTAAGTACATCATAGTCCCCGAGGGATGATGTTCACAAATGTGGCAGTGAGACACAGCATGCTGAGGTCAAGGACCGGCCAGGTTCTGATCTGGCTAGGCATGGAGAGCTTATGAGGGAGGAATGTGAAATAAGGCCGCCGAGGTCAATTGGAGCCAAACTAGGGAGGGCCTTAAGTGCAGGCTGAGGAGTTGGGATTTTATCCTGAGTGGGTTGGAGAATCACTAAAGACTCTTAGCAGGAGATTGACAGGCTCAGTCTTATGTCTAAGGAAGATTGCCTGGGCAGCTGGCAGTTAGTTAATAAACATTTATTAAGGGTCTGCTATGTACCTGGCTCTGTGCTAAGTGCTATAGATACAAAGAAAGGCAAAAGGCAATCCCTGTTCTCAAGGAGCTCATAGTCTTATGAGGGATATAATATACAAACAACTCAATACAAACTGTATATACAGGATAAATTGGAGATAATCAACAGAATTTGGGTCAGAAGGAGAAATATCCAGAAGCAGGGTTATACAATAGAAAGAGCAAAAGGCAGGAGACTGTTTTTACAAATGAGGAAACCTAGGCCCAGAGAAGTTAAGTGACTTGTCCAAGGTTATATATTTATACAAGGGAAAGCCAGGATCTAAATTGAGTTCCTCTTATTCTTTCCTTCCTATATCATGCTGCCACATGTCTTATTTTCTGGATATTTTCCTTATTATCTTATCTTGTAGCTGGGTTCCATGCCTGCATTTCTGAAAGAACCCTAGGGTCGTAGGAAGCAGTTCTTGTCATTAAAAATGTCCATCTAACGGGATGGGGAATTTTCCTGTCACTGATGCCTGAAATCTCACCGTCAAGACTACATGCCTATGGGGTCAACATTAGCCTCTCCCTTTGTCTTTTAAAGTAGAGACTCTGTCAGTGAAGCATACATGAATAATTTAGGGCAAATTGGTTTATTGAATGATTTATGTCTATTTGTGCCTGTCATCTCCTATGGTGACAGTGACCATGTTTCCTCTAAACCTTCCCTCTTCCCCAAGGACTAGCACCAGGTTCTACCTACAGCAAGTATTTAATAAATGTTTGCTTTCTAGCTTCTGCTGGATCTTTGATTTTTGTTATTGTTGCTGTTGTCTTTATGCCTGAGGAAAATCAGGATGTGTGGGGAAAAAAGTGTCTGAGGCACTTAACTTGAAATGCTAATGATGTATTCTGAAGGGGACATTTGAAAGAAGAACCATTGTGATTTATGGGGGAAAATGCCAGAGGAAGACTTCTGAGGAATACTTCAGAGATTAGTTGAAGGAATCCCAAGAGAACCTTTTGGTGATGAGCTTATCCTTTTGTTGACATCTAGAAGGACATAGGATCATTGAATTGTGGGATGTGGGAGAATTGGGATTTGAAACTGGTCTAGCTAGACAGCAGGAGGTGAATGTAGGGAGCCAAGACAGAGTTTGTCCTCGCTTAGCTTTGAGAAACAAAAACTTTGGCAGAGTATGAAGGGGGTGGGGTTCCCTATCACTCTTTGGGTAGATCTGAGATGTACTAGTTTAAGCAGGATGAGTAGGTATGGATGGATATTGAGATTTTAGACCTCACAAAAAACAAAGTGCATTTCTTGGGAGTTTTAAAACAGATTTTAATTTTGTTTTCATTGCTACGAGGAGTCCTTTTAATCTACATGTAAGTCATTTGAGGTCTAAAGAAATTGGGAAAAAAGATAGAAATCTCAGACACGGTGCTTGGCACATAGTACGCACTTAATAAATGCTCGTTGATTTGACTTGATATGGGAGCATGAGACAATTTAGTTATGGATTATGATGGGATAAAAAAAATCATAACCTTAGATAAGAACCCTAGAGTGCACAGGGTGAATTTGAGGCTGGCTTAATTGAGATGCCAAAGAATGTAATGGTGTAGCTCAGTGTTAAGAGTCACCCAAGAGCTCATCAGCTATAGAAAGTGTTGAATAAACCGCTTTTGAGAGGTGTGTGTCCAGTGAGTGAATTGGGGCAGCTTTAGTCTAAAGCACCACCTGATGGCTAATCTAGACATAACACTCAGAGTAACCACTTGGAGGGAAGCCTTGTAAAATGCTATACATGAAAGCCTATGTGAAAGTGAACCAGTGTTTGAGCAAAATGAACAAATTTGCCAATAAAAAATTTCCTCTCCAACAGGAAAGGACTTTTTGCCTTCAGGGCTTGGGTGCCTGGAGGTCAGGAGGGATAGGGGAAGGTCAATGGGGTTCATGATGTTCAGTTATGTCTGACTCTTCATGACCTCATTTTCTTGGCAAAGATACTCCAGTGGTCTACCATTTCCTTCTCCAGCTCATTTTACAGATGAGGAAACTGAGAAAAACAAGGTTAAATGACTTGCCCAAGGTCACACGGCTAGTCATTGTCTGAGGCCAGATTTGAATTCAGGAAGATGAATCTTCTTGACCCCAGGACTAGCTCTCTATCCTCTGTGACACTCCCCAACTGGGGAGGGTGGAAGGAATACAGAAAACAGGGGAAGGGACAGAGAAATAGGACATATTGGGGCACTGAAGAGAAATAGGACATATTGGGGCACTGAAGAGAATCTTGATCTTTATAAAACTAGGAATGGCTGGTTCTTGACTGTAACCATAAATGAAAGATTGCTGTGACCCATGCTTGGTAATAAATGCAAAAGAAGATTCTAGCCATCATTTTTATAGAACATTTTTTTCACTCTCAAATTGGAAGCTGCAATTTCTTTACCAAGGGAGAATGTCAGTGGAAGAAGAGCTAGAGTTAAAGGGGAATGGTGTCCTGCTGCTAGATAAATACCAAAGGGAAATCAAGCCATGTCTAAGGTTGAAAGAAAGAGGATTGTCAATGGATTCTGGCAACGTTGTCTTATTTCTCCAGTGACTGAAGTGGTTCCCAGGGATTTGTAACCTCTGGGCATGAGTGGTATTTACCATACTGGTCTCTGCTGAGAACGGCTGAAAGGGTAAAGTTCAAGTCTGGTAACGGATGGTTTGGGGAATGTGCTCTGAAACAGTGAAAGATTTATAGCCTATCTTGATCCTCATAATTTCACGTTCATCAATTCAGGAGGGCCAGGAACTCAGTTCTCTTTTCTGGGACTCTTTGCTTTCCCCATCCACAAGACTTTTCATCATCATCATCATTATTATTATTTATAAGTTGTCTGATTTGGTGCAATCGTCCCATAAATCAGGAGTGAGGGACTCTGGTCCCCTGGTGTCGTCATGGAAAGAGGCGCTGTGATACAGTAAGAAGGAACATGAAATGGGAGTCTGAGGACCTGGGTTCAGATGTGCACTGTGCTACTTGTGACCTGGTCAAGTTACTGAATCTCTCCAGGCCTCAGTTTCTTAATCGGAAAATGAGAAGCTTTGAGCAGGTGACTTGTAAGGTCTCTTCCAACGTTAAATAGAGGTTCCCTTTTTCTACTGAGGACAACCAATCCGCATGGGAGGAAAAAGCATACGAGACCCACACATTAAGTCAAAAGGGTTTCTGTCAGTTGTTTTTAATAAAGAAAAATGTAAAATATTTCCCCTATCTAGTTTTTCAAATAGTAATAAGGAATATACAGCTAGGTGGTGTGGTGGCTAGAATGGGGAGGTAGAGCCAGGGAAACCTAAATTCAAAACCTGCCTTAGACATAAGGAGTGTGACCGTGGGCAAGTCACTTAACCTCTGTCTGCTTCTGTTTCCTCCTTCTGTAAAATAAGGGCCATAATAGTACCTACCACGCAGGATTGTTGTAAGGATGAAAATAAGACAACATTTGTAAAGCACTGTGCAAACCACAAAGTGTTGTGTTGTTGTTCAGTCAATTCAGTCGTGTCTGACTCCTTGTGACCCCATTTGGGCTTTTCTTGGCAGAGATACTGGAGTAGTTTGCCACTTCCTTCTCCAGCTCATTTTACAGATGAGGAAACTGAGGCAGACAGGGTGAAATAACTTGCCCAGGGTCACACAGCTACCAAGTATCTGATTTGAACTCAGGAAGATGAGTCTACCTGGCTCCAGGCCTGGCACTTTATCCACTGCACCATCTAGCCACCTAAAGTGCGGTATAAATACTGGCTATAATTTAATAAGTGTAGCCTAAACAACAATATGTATATGTGTGCATATATATGTACATATATATATCATATACAAATATTTGTTAATTAATTTCTAACACCTACCCTAAATCTTTTCTAAATTAGTTTTTAACTCTAAATTTGTATATCCCTATATAGACTATGTATATAGAAATCTCTATACTATTTCTATACTACGTGTGTTTATGTATACACATACACACACATACAAATACTTCTTTTCAGTAGGCCATTTGAATCAAAGGGGCCTTTGAGGTTATCTAGCCAGTGCTTCTTAAACTGAAGGGTCATGACCCCATATGGTAAAAGGTTCCTGAATGTGCAATGACCAAAAATTAATTCAAAATCAAACATGTAATGAATCTGAGGTGTTTCTGGCAGCGCTCACCTGTGTTGCATCGTGTAACTTCATTGCAGCCTTGGTTCTGAATACAAAACATGAGCACTTCACACTGCACATGCCGTCACGCCACGCAACCCCAACAAACACTGCCAAAAAGCGAAAAGGAGTCGAGAGTGGAAAACGTTTAAGAAGCCCTGAGCTCCAGTCCGATTCTCCCGATTTCTAGAGGGGAAACCGAAGCCGAGAGAGAAAGTGACCTGTCCACGGTCACACAGGGCAGAGTCGGAGTAGAACCCAGGTGTTCGACTCCTGATCCGTGGCTTTTCCTCACCATATCACACTGCCTCAGAACAAAAGGACAGCTCGAGAGATAACTATCACCATTTCCTGCCTTTGTGAAGGAAGGGCAGTGCACAGAACACCAGCTTCTTACAAGGTGAAGGCCCTCATTTTCACCACTGATGCTGCTGTTTGTCGTCCCTCACCTGGAGAGTACCACGTTCACTGGGCTTCCATTCATTCATCTGTTAAATGGGAGATTCGGAAGGACCATCTCAAAAGTCCTTTATGATACCGATTCCCAGAGTTCTCTGCTGCTCACTGGATAGAGCTGGCCCCAAGGGGCGGGGTGGGGGGTGGGGTGGTGTCCCAGATGGTCTGGACTATCACCTCAAGAATCTCTTTGGCTTTGGGTTCATACAGTAATGAAAATAACTAGAGTTTTACTTACGTTCCAACATGCTCCTACTATGCTCCTCTTTGTACTTCCCACGGAGTGAGATACACAGAACTGGATACAGAGTAGACTCTCAGTCATTAAAAAAAAAAAAAAATGAATCAATCTTTTACCACAAAGTAACAACTGTGAAGTAACAAAGTTAACTGGTTCACCTTTTATTTACCCTGCTCACTACATAGTGGAGGGTATCACCGCCCTGTGTTGCTGTCAAGCCTCCAAGGACGAATGGGAAAAGGGAAGCAGTTAAACATTTAGTCTGCAAGCTTTTATTAAGCACTTACCATGTCTATACTGGGTGCTGCGAATACAAAGACAAAACAACAAAAGAAGCAATGATCAGGAGATACCCAATGGACATACTGAGTAGTACACTACCAGCCTCTGTGATATCAACCCTCTCTGTCAACCTCTTTCCCCCTCTCCCTTCCTCCACTCCTTCCAGCCTCCCTCACTCCTCCCCCTCCCTTTCTTCCTCTCTCTGTATGTCTCTCTCCCTCTCTCCCTCCTTTTTCTTTTCTCTCTCTCTCTCTCTCTCTCTCTCTCTCTCTCTCTCTCTCTCTCTCCCTCCCTCCCTCTCCCCTCTCTCTTTTCTTCTTCTTCTTCTTCTTCTTCTTCTTCTTCTTCTTCTTCTTCTTCTTCTTCTTCTTCTCTCACCCTTTCTCTCCCTCCCTTTCCCTTTCTCTCTCTCTTGCCCCCCTGCTCCCGTTCTGCCCCCATTCTGTGCCAGGCACTGTGCTAGGCACTGGAGAAGCAAAGCAATTAAAATCAAGAAAATCAAAGCCAGCCCGACATGGAGCTAAGTTATTTTTACAAATATTAATTCACTTGATCCTCCCAACAACCCTGCAAGGTAGATACTATTATTACACCATTTTATATACATATATATAGTTGTTAAATATCATATAATATATTATATATTGTTAATAATCATTATATATATGTGTGTGTATATATGTATGTATATATGTCTATATGTATGTATGTGTGTATATGTGTGTATATATGTATGTCTATATGTCTATATGTATGTATGTGTGTGCATGTATGTGTGTGTATACATACTACACATATACATACATATAGTTGAGGAAACCAAGGCGAATGAAGGTTAAGTGACTTGCCCTGGGATCATATGGCTAGTAAGTGTTTGAGGCTGGATTTGAACTCAGATCTTCCTAATGCTGTACACTGGGCTCCCTATGGGGCAGCTTGGTGGCACAATGGATAGAGTATTGGGTCTGGAGTCAAGAAAACCTGAGTTCAGCTCTGGCCTCAGATACTTACTAGCTATGTGATCCCAGGCAGGTCACTTAACCCTGTGTGACTCAGTTTCATCATCTGTAAAATGAACTGGAGAAGGAAATGGCAAGCCATTCCAGGATCTTTGCCAAGAAAATCCTAAACGGGGTCACAAAGAGTCAGGCATAACTGAACACCAACAACAATATATATAGGACATATGCAGAGTAGATGGAAGGTCATCTCAGAAGGGAAGGCTCCAGAGGCAGGGAAGGCCCAAAATGGCCCCCTGAAGAAAGTGTGGTTGCTGTTGAATCTTGAAGGAATCCAGGGAAGCTCAGAGTTGGAGGAGGGGAAGGAAAGCCTTCCCACCATGAGAGGAGAGGTGAGTGACTTGGGTTTCAAAGCAAGGAGCAGAGAGGGAGACGTGCACAGGAGCATGTCTTTTCCCAGGTGGCCACTCCTAATAGATGCAAAACTACTAGTTGAAATTTTGTTCACATCAGCCCTAGTTTCCAAGCAGAGTTTTAGTCTCAGGCAGGAAGCCAGCAACCACTGATTTCGAACTCTCATCTATACACATATCTAACATGAAATGTATTTTCTAAAAATAAAACAAAAAAGTATATGCAAAGATGTATCTGTATCTGGAAACAACATCAGATTAAGGATAAATGTATAATTGACTCTAGCTCTAGGCCTGTTCAAGCAAGCATCTTACATCATGTACTGCCTGGGCTGTTCGGCAATGAATTCTCAGATTCTAAGGTCGACTGATTGTGCTGAGATGGTAAGCTAGGGCTTCTCCAGGAAAATCAACTGCATGGTTTTCTAATTGTTCCTAGACATGGAAACTAAGGAACTTGTGTGTATGTGTGTGTGTGTGTGTGTGTGTGTGTGTGTGTTATTTACTCAATTACTTGGAGAACTACAGAATGTCAAGACTAGAAATGTAAGAATCAGAGAGAAAGTTGGAAGGGACCTTTGAGGTCACTCGGTGCTGGTGGCTCAGTGGGTAGAGTGTTGGGCCTGCAGTCAGGAAGACGCATCTTCTTGAGTTCAAATCTGGCCTCAGATACTTCCTAGCTGTGAGACCTTGGGCAAGTCACTAACCCTATTTGCCTCAGTTTCCTCATCTGCAAAATGAGCTGGAAAAGGAAATGACAAATCACTCCAGTATCTTTTTCAAGAAAACCTTAAAAAGGGTCATGAAGAGTTGGACATAACTAAAAAATTACACAAACCCAACTAAAATCCAACTCCTGCCTGCCTGAATATCCCTTCTATAACATTTCCAACAGGTGGTCTTCCAAGCTTCATCTGAAGGCTCTCAGGTAAGGGGGAATCCACCACCACTAAGGCGATAATTCTACTTTTTGACAGGCCTAAGTACTAAGAAGTTTTTCCAGATATAGAATTGAAATCCGCCTCACTCCTATTTTTAACCCTCTGTTCTGTGTAAGTAAAACAAGTCTACTAAACCCCATCCCACGTGACAGCCCTTCAAATGAGTGCCCCAGGGACTTGCTAGTCCCTATGCTAATTAACACTCTAATCAATGACACAGGTAAAGGCATAGAACATATGCTTATCGAATTTGTAGATGATACAAAACTGGGAAGAACAGCTAATGCATTTGATGACAGTCAGGATCCCCAAAATATTTTGACATCTAGAACATTGGGCTGAATCTAACTAGGTGACATTTTGCAGGGATAAATGTAAAGTCTTACATGGGTTCAAAAATTCAAGGTAAAAAGTAAAAGATTGGGAAGTCATGTTTAGGAGGTAGTTTGTCTGAAAAAAGATCTGGAGTTTTAGTGGACTACAAATTCAAATGAGGGGCAGCCAAAAAGTAGAGCCTTGGGTTCCATTAAGAATTGTATAGCTTACAGGAATAAGGAGGTGAGATTCCCTTTTACTCTGGTCATGTTTAGGGTAGTGAATTCATCTGTGGACACCATAGTTCAGGGAGGACATCGATTAACTTGGAAATCTTCAGCAGAAAACGATCGGAATGGCGAAAAGCCTCGAGTCCATGTTGTAGGCGATTTAGAACAGAACAAGCATTTAAGTATCTCCTATGTCTTAGGCACTTGCTAAGTTCTTTGCAAATATTATCTCAAGTGATCCTCACAACAACCCTGTGAAGATTATTATCCCTTATTTTACAGTTGAAGAAACAGTCAGAGATTAAATGACTTGCCCAGGGTCTCAAAGCTAGTAAGTGTCTGAGGTTGGATTTGAACTCAGGTCTTCCATACTCCAGACCCTGGGACTCTATCCACTGAGCTGTCCAGGAAACAAGGATCCACTAAAGGAACTGGAGACATTGAGCCTGAAGAAAAGCAGTGTTAAGGAATGTTAAGGGGTCCCTGAACTTTTCTTTTCGAGTTGTCATCTTTTCCAGAAACACTGGACCCAGAGGATACAGGAGGCCTTGAATGCGTCAAGGAGATAACAATACTCCTCCCCACCTCCTGCAATTTGCTGTACTCTCTGTGTGTCCTTGGGAGTCAAGACAGGTACCAGTCAGTCTGCACTAGGCTGAGAAACTGCATGTGCATCTGGGACCCTTGTAGATAAGCAGACCATCCCATCTTCATGGTCTAGCACTTGCCAAGGTCTTGCCCCTCCCCTTCGGGAGGGGTTTTGTTTTTTTCCTATCTTTACTCTGCCTTTCCCCCCTCCCATGCCACGCCCCTTTAGCTGGAGATTCTGGCTCTCCTCCTCCCTTTGTTGTAGTTATAAATATGCAAACTTCTATATGTTTCACTGAATTCTTTGGGTTCCACATGCATGTTCATTCCTCTTGTAATAAACCTAGTTTTCACATAAGTTTCATGAAGTTGTGACTGCCTGTGGACAGGAAGACTCAGAGGGGATATTATAATTGTCTTCCTAGAATCAGAAACACTTTTATATGGAAAGAGGGATTTGAATTCATCTCCTCTGTTCCCAAGAACACAAACAAGAACAATTATTGAAAACTGCAAAGCAGCTGGATTAGAGGAAATCGTTTTTTTACCTATTAGAGCTACACAGAAATGGAATGGAATGCTTGCGGAAGGGATGTCTTTAAACAAAGGCTGAGTGACATCTTTCTGGATATGTTGGAAAGGGGGTTTCTTTTTTCATGTAGAGTTTGGACAAGGTAGTCACTAACAACTCTGAAATTCTCTCGTTTGGGATTAACTTCTTATTGGACTCAGAGATGAAGCAAAAGTAATAAAAGCCAACATGTAATCAAGGCTAAATTCCATGGTACAGCCTGTAAGTGCCTTGAGATTTTAGGTAGGAGAGAACAGCGTGGGTTGGTCTAGGCAGGGAGTCTTCCCAGAAGGTATGAGGTCAGAGCGGGCCATGAAATATGGCATAGTTTGGATTGGATTCGTAGATTCTGTTTTCTCAAATTCCTTTACAATGACAAATGTCTTTCTGTCAAACCCACGAAAAATCTAATCAGGAAATAGAGCTGCTGGGGAGTGTTTTCAGTAGAGCAAGAGATCCAGGCCCTAATTTTATGTTTTTTGCAAGTATGTTATTTTGCAGAGTGATGGGGTATCCTCAGTAAGAATGAGCCCTGGCTGAATCTACCCATAAGGCCCCCTATAATAAATATCTTTGGGCAGCTAGGTGGCATGGATAGAGTACCTGCCTGGAATCAGGAAGACTCCTCTTTCTGAATTAAAATCTGGCCTCAGACACTTCCTAGCTGTGTGACCTTGGGCAAGTCACTTAACCCTGTTTGTTTCAGTTTCCTCATCTGTAAAATAAGCTGGAGAAGGAAACGTCAAACCACTCCAGTATCTTTGTCTAGAAAACCCAAATGGGGCCATGAAAAGTTGGACATGGCTGAAATAACTAATGAACAAAAAAAAATTAAATATTTTTAACTTATTGATATCTTTTGTCTTTTTATATCACAATCATTTCCTATTGCCTTCCATTTAATCTGAACCTTCCCTTGTGAAAAAGAAAAGCAATTATGAAAAAAAGTGTTTGACACCGTTGGAAAGTATGTACTTTTTTGGGGTCTGGAGTCAAAGGTCCAGGGTTCAGATCTTACCACTGATACTTACTACCTGTGTAACCCTGGATAAGTCATTTAACCTATTGAACTTCAGTCCCCTCATCTGGAAAGTGAGGGAATTGTCCTATATGGCACCTGATATTTCTTTATCAATTTAAAAATCAACAAACATTTATTAACAAATTGAGAAAGAATGAGACATTTATCAAGCCTTTTCTCTGGACCGGGGGACACAAGATCACATACAATCCCCACTCTCAAGGAATTTACATGCAGATGAGGGAGACTGCACACAAAGCAGAGTGGTGGCCAGAGAAATGCATTTTGGTTAGGAAAGTTATATATGGAAGGAAGGCAAGGGAATACACATTTATTAAGGGCCTATATGCCAAGCACTATGCTAAGCACTCTATAAGTATTATCTTATTTAATCCTCACAACAACCCTGGGAGACAGGAGCTATTTCCATTCCCATTTTACAGAAGAAGAAACCAAGGCAAACAGAGATTAATGACTTGCCCAGGTTCACACAGCTAGTGAGTGTCTGAGGCCAAATTTAAACTCCGGTCTTTCTGACTTCCAGTTTAGGGCTCTATCCAATGTGGCCACCTACCAGGCTCTGGGATGGTGAGCGGGGCCAGGGAGGAATAATTTGTACAACTCATTCAGGAACAATGGCAGAGTCAGTTCGAGCTTGGTTCATGGTTCCAGAACTGGAAAGAGGAGAGGAAGGAAAGGGTATAAGAAGGGAGGCATTAAAGTTGGTAACACTGAGGGGGTGATGGCTAGAGATCAGGCCATGTAAGCCCTAGGAAACCAAGGACAAGAAAGAAAGAAAGAGAGAGAGAGGAAAAGAAAGAAAGAAAGAAAGAAAGAAAGAGAAAGGAAGAAAGGAAGGAGGGAGGAAAAGAAGGAAAGAGGAAGAAAGAAGGGAAAGAGGAAGGGAGAAACAATTCTTTCTCTTAAAGAACTTAGATTCTATTGGAGGAGACATGTACTTGTATAAGTATATACAGAAAAAATTCAAAATAATTACAAGCTATTAGAAGTATAAAGTAGTTAGAAAAAAGGACATTAGAGTTGTGTGTGTGTGAGAGACAGAGAGAGACAGAGAGAGATAGAGAGACAGAGAGACAAAGAGACAGAGACAGAGAGACAGAGAGATCAGGAAAGGCTTCAAGTCAAAGGTGATGCTTGAAATGAATCCTGAAGGAAGTAAGGAAGGTGGAGGTGAGGAAGGAATTTATTCTATGTAGGGGAGATGACCCCTATATAGATGCCATATGGAGCGCCTGGAATGGGGAAGAGAGAGAAGGACAGTTTTACTGCATTATCCAGGGGACTAATGTATAATGAGTCTGGAAATATAGGTAAGAAGCAGGTTGCGAAGGGCTTTTATTAGATTAGGGAAGTAATAGATAGTATGGTGATTAGAGCTATGGACTTGGAATCAAGAAGACTGGAATAGAAATCCGCCTCAGACAGTAGTGTGAAGCTAGGCAAGTCACTTAACCTGTTTGCCTCAGTTCCCTTATCTATAAAATAGCGTAATTATAGTATCTGCCTCCCAGGGTTGCTGTGGGGATAACATGAAATAAAGTGCTTTGCATACCATAAAGCGCTACATAAATGCTAGCTATTCCTATTATTTATGGAGTGCCACAGGCGCTCATTGACTACGATAGTGACAAGCAGATTATTATTAAGGAATTAATTATCATATCATCAACTATTAAAGATTATTAAGGGAAATCTCTTCCAGTTCAACTTCTATGATCTTATGATCCTACTACATCTTTCGGCCACAAGAGAGGACGTACCTACGTGCCCTTCACCCTTTCTCTCCGTTTTGCGTAGAAAGTCTCTGAGTCTGATAAGGAAACTGGCTGGGATTTAGGCTGCACTCTCGAGGACTACAACTCCCAGCAAGCCTTGCGCCCGGCTGGGGCCGGATGAATGACGGGACCGCGGCGGTAGTGACCTAACGCGAGGGCGGGTAATTTCGATCTGGCGGGAGAAGAGCTGTTACCGTTTTCGGTGGCTCCCCCCGGTCTGGAGCCCCCGGAACCGCGATGGCTCAGCCAGAGGAGAATCGGTGGCCTTCGCGTTTGGTCGAGATGAAAGTGAGTGCGGTCGGACCTCGCCCGCGAGCGGAGGTGGCGGCACCGGGAGTCCCGGGGGTGTGGAAGCCGCCCGGCTCCTGAGGAGCCCTGGGCCGGGCCGCGACGCGGGCGCCTCTGGGAGCCGGAGGGCTGAGGGGAGGCGGGCGAGCTCTGGGCTCGGCTTGGTTCCCCCGTCCCCCTCCCCCTCCCCCCTCAGCCCATGGCTCCCCCCATCCTATGTATTTTGTAGTGATGGGGGTAGGGTGGGGTAGGGTGATGGGGCGGGGAGGGAGTCACTGTGTGCTGAGCGTTGAGCCTGGATAGGCCGGAAGATGAGAGTTCAAATCCCGCCTCTGACACTTCCTAGCTGGGGCACCAGCCTGGCCAACTCCTTTCGTCTCTGTCTGACTCAATGTTACCCTCTGCAAAATGGGGATAGTAGCATCCACCTACCTCCCAGGGGTGTGGTGAAGTCAAGTAATGTTTGTAAAGCGCCTAGCTCTGAGTGCACTCAGCACCTTCTGTCTGCAAGGCCCTGTCCTAGGTGCTGGAGAGGAGGCTCCCCTGCCCTAGAGAAGCAGTGCATTGAGAGGGGAGAGGCTGTGTGTGGGTATAGATATAGTCATACAAAGTACCTTTAAATTTTATATTTATATAAATATTAAATTTATATTGGTATACAATAAACAAACTATATATTATCGTTACAACAGCTATATGTTTATACCTAAGTGTTATATATAAACAAATGTTTGTGAGGTTCTAAGCCCAGTGGTAGCTGTTTCATAAATTCTCGCTCCTTTCTCCCCCATTTAAATTATGCACACACATATATACATACATCTAAAATTTACATATAATTTAATATAGGATATAATACATATATCTATGTGTATATGTGCATACACAACTTAAATACACTATATATGGTTTTTGGAGAAAATATAATTGTAAAGTGCTTTGCAAACTTTGAAGTCTTATATAAATATTAGTTACTATTATTAATGGGGATCCATAAGAGTTTATTGAATATAGTGGTGACATGCAAACTCTAAGTATTAGCACATATCAATTATTAAAGAAAATTCCATATATAATTATATGTGGGATATCACTTACATATCCCTTATATATAATTACATTGTAAATCCTTTATGTATAATTATACCTTTGTATATTAATTACATAATCTTAAAATTAATTATAATGTAGATGGTATGTAAATCTATAATTAATTTGTATATTAGATACACATTTACAAATTAACATATATTTTTATTTTTTATTACTTAAAGCTCTTCCTTAATAGTCAATGCTATATGATAATATATCATGTATAATAATTGATCATATATAGTATATATTTAATATTGTGTATATTATACTTGACTTTGGAACTGATTTAAAGATAACCCCCAAAGTAGAAGATATCATAATAATGGAAAGAATTCATGGGTATTATTACCATTACTGTAAACCTGACAGAAGACCTTAGGGTTTAGTGGCATCTACTTTCTCATCTCCCCAAAATTTTAATGAAAATGGCCTACATATATGTCAAGAGGAATTCTTTGAAGAAATTCTGAGAAGGAAACAGTCAGGCTTTCACTGATAGTTTTCCACAACAGACCACATATTTTTAGTTGCAGTTGGCCTAGAGATTACAAGATATCATTTTGTTAGCAAAAATCATTTGCTTTACTAGAACAAAGTGCATCTTTAAAGGCTTTCTTTCAATCAAGTGTGTTATATACATATGTCAAGATTATACAAAAGGTACAACCACAAAGGCATTTGGTTCTGTGGCCCTGTGTATCTATATCATACAGAGAGAGGATACTTTCCAAAAGATGTTGGCCAAGTGCTGAGGCTAAGTGGGCAAATAATACCCTATAGGTACTCCTGGATGATCCCCTCATGCAGATTTCTCTAGTCCTCAAATATCAGAGAGCCTGCCTCCTCATGGAGATCCACAGTTATACTAAAGATATCAGGCTTACATTCCAAGTAGGAAGCACCAAGTGGAATACACATTCATATCGGCATACCTATGGAGTTAGGTCATCAATATGTATGTAATAGGGTCACATATCATTGGTAAATATTAAACACGGACAATGATCTGGCCCCCAAATTGAACAAGAAGAGAGTAAGCTAATTTCGTTTGAGAAATTACACGTTGCTTTCAATGACTGACATTAACACCAGTGTTCTCCCAGCAGCATGGTGTAATGGATTGAGACTGGCCTTGGGAGTCAGAAAGACCTAGGTTCAAGTCCTGCTTCTGATACTTACTGGCTGATACTGATACTTACTGTGAGCCTCTGTCAATCCTGTAACACCAGTGTGCCTCAGACAGTTGTTGAAGGGGGCTGCTTTGCCTTGGTTAGGGGAGTTTTCTCACTAGGAGTTTCTGCTTCATTGAAGTCACCTTTGGCTCTCTGTGTCTGCCTATGCTAACAACACACTCTTGAAGGGTAGACATGGTGAAGCAGTTTCTGGTACCCCTCTGAAAAGTGTCTGGTGGAGATAAGCACCATTTCCCAGGATGCTCTGTGAACTGTTCCAAAAAGGAAACGGTTTAGTGCAAATTGCTCTGGACTAGATAACTGTGAGCTGATCTAGGCTCTAGCAGCAATAGTGATAGCTCACATTCTATGAGACTTTAAGTTTTATAAAGAGCGCTTCCTGATTCATAATAACCTTGAGCCATCTGAAGTATTCTCTTCATTTTGCAGATGAGGACCCCAAAGGTCAGAGAGGTAGATCAACTTGCCTGTGGCAGCACAACTCTTAACTGTCAGAGCCTGAATTCAAATTTAGGTCTTTTTCCACTCTAAGCTTGGTGTGGAGTCCCTGGGCTGCCTTCTCCACTCATTTACCACGCAGACTTAGGCAAATTAATTTCCCCCCAATAAGCATTTAGTAATTACTTCTATATGCCAGGCACTGTGCTGAGCCCTGGGAACACAAATATGTGCAAAAATAAAGGTAGTCCCTGGTCTCAAGGAGCTTATATTCTAATGGAGGTTCAGTTCAGTTGTTTTTTCCTTGTGTCCAACTCTTATGACCCCATTTGGAGTTTTCTTGGCAAAGATACTGAATAGTTTGCCATTTCCTTCTGCATTTTACAGATGAGGAAACTGAGGCAAGCAGGGTTAAGGGACTTGTCCAGGGTCACACAGCTAGTAAGTGTCTGAGGCCAGATTTGAACTCAGGAAGCTGAGTCTTCCTGACTCTAGACCTGGCACTCTCTCCACTGTGTCACCTAGCCGGAAGCAATACCTAGAAGGAAGCTAAAAAATGTATGTGTGGGGGTGTTGTTGGGAGGCTGATGAAATTTACAGAGTGAGATGGAATTTTCAGGATGAGGAGAGTGCTATGGCTTGATGTGGAAAAAATCCAGAGTCAGGAGTAGAGCCCAGAAAGTAAATGTCTCAATTTCCTCATCTGTAAAATGAGAATAATGCCTATGCTAGTTTCTTTACAGATTGTCATGAGAATTTGAGATGATATATGTAAAAGTACTTAAAAATGTGTAAAGTGCTATATCAATTTAGGGTATTATTTTGAAAGTATGAAACCATGTTTCAAAATAATAGTCAGTCAATCAATAAGCATTTAATAATCACATGGGCGAGGCATTGCTAAGCTCTGGGGATTACAGAGAAAAGCAAAAACAGGCTTTACCTAAAGAGGTTACATTTCAGTTGAGGAGGCAGCATGTAAATAACTAAATACCTACAAGATTTATACGATATAAATGGAAGGTAATTTTCACAGAGAAAACATCAGCAACTTGGATTTTAGTTTTTATTTCTACTGATTTTAACACAACATTGTGTTATTCTAGGTAGGTCACCTTTGTGTGCCTCAGTTTCCTCAACTGTAAAGTGAGCATAATAGCATCTACCTTATAGGGTTATTGTGAGGATCAAATGAGATAATATTTGTAAAAGTGCTTAGCCCAGTTCCTGGCACGCAGTGGGCGCTGTGGAGATTCTCATTCCCTTCTCTTCTCTTTTCCCCTATAATTAGATTTTGAAACCTATACTTGAACCTTGCCTTTTTGGAGTTCTTGAGCCTAGCAAGAATTATGTTTCCTGGACAACCCCTCCTTGCCTGATTGGTGCTGTAGCAGGTCTGACAGCCCTCCCTTTGGCTCTCACTGGCCCCAGTCTTTCCTAGGTATATTAGCCCTGTTTTTTAGTGTTGTGTAATAGAAATAGTACTGGTCTAGGTTCTTGTCCCATTGCTGTAAGAAGTATTAGCATATGAGGCAATTCACTTAATGAAAAATAAGGGGCATTATATAGTTTATTAAGGTTTATAAAGTGCTTCACATCTAGGGTCACATTTGGTTCTTATGACAACCTGTAACAACAATGCTACTTGCTGCTACTGTGGCTGTGTAAGGCCAATGCTGCCAGAACACAAGAGGGCTACTAGCACAGGTTCCTTGATCTGCTTTTCTAAGGAAAGCAACTTTAAGGGGTTAACAATCTTACTTTATTTAAACATACATATATCATTCACTTAGTTCAAGGGGAAAGGTCAGCACCCTGAACTTTCAGAGAAAATACAAACAGAAATTACAAGTAGAAAAAATTACAGAAACCAACAGAGAGGCTTCTATCTGTCTGACCAAATCACAATACAAGTTACCAGAGAGAGAAGCACCAAGATCTGGGTTTTCAAAGCAGGGGGGTGCTCTTAACGACTATGCAGAGTCTCGTCTGGTGATGTGACCACTCTTCCAATGAGTGAAACTCCCAAAACAAAACACCAGCCTCAGAGTATATATACACTTCTCAGGGTCAGAGGGCGTCACAACCATGCCACTCAAAGCCATGTGACCTAGGCCTTCCCATGACTTGAGCAGGTCACCAAAGACTCCTGATTCAATCCAAGACTTGATTGAAACAAAGGCAAGACTCAAAGGCACTTGATTGCCTGACTGCTGAGAAGTACTCCAGAACAAAAAACAGCAAAAAGTCCCACCCTGCTTCCTATTACACAACCCTGTGAAGTAGATGCTATGGCTGGTTTTGTCCCCATTTTCTGATGAGGAAATTGAGGCTTAGGTAGGTTCATTGACTTGCCCATGGTCATGTGGATAGTAAATATCAGAACTGGAATTCACACCCAGATCTCTCTGATTCCCAAAGTTCTTTGTTCCTTCTGCTATACTATGCAACCCTCTTATGACCTTCATTGCGTCAACCACGAAATGAGGCTCTCGACCTAGATGATCTCTTATTGTGTATTATTTTTATGATCTGCTTCTTTGATGGTTAGTACTGTTGTGTCTGGGCTGTCAGAGCAGAGGAGCAGAAGAGCCATGCCAAGGCTGATGAGTTGGATGCCTCTACCCTAAACAGTAGAGTAGAACACTGAAAAGATGAGAACACAAAAGTATTGTTACAGTCCTTCCTGGGGGATCTAGAAGGAAGGTTTAGTGTAGGGTGGAAAGGTTCATTTTATGAAGATTTGTTGGTTAATGCTAATGATCATGCTTGTTTCCTAACTCATTTTGAAACTTTGAAGTATTTTTGATGTATTTTTATATTTCAGGCAGTAGATGATTTGCTGAGATGTGGGATTTGCTTTGATTATTTCAACATTGCAATGATCATTCCTCAGTGTTCACATAACTGTAAGTATGAGAATGTTTTCTTATGAGTGTGTATGAGGTGTGCTCTTCTCAATATCAAATTGGCATTTAGCACTGACAACTCGGGGTACTGTGGTTAAACACACATTTCTGGTAAATGGCTTCTGTTTAATAGATCTTATAATGTTCTTGTTTTGTCTTTTCACTCCATCATTTCTTGACATTTTTATCACTTTTATAGCATTGGCGATAATAAAGATTTTGGTCATATCACAAGGTAATTTGTTGTCAAACACTCATAGAACAGGGCTAACATTAAGCCCAACTTTAAAAAAATGGTATATAAAATTAGAAGACAAAATTGGCCAGCCAATTTAATTAATTCTTGAGTTAGAATTACAGGGCTTGAAAATCTTTATAAAATTAAGACAAATTTGCATAATTTTTTTTTTCAGTGAGAGCATTCCAGACATTAAATAGCAATTTAAACTGCTTTTGTGCTTCATTTGATAGCTGATTCTAGGAGTCATGTATTGTAATGTATTTATCCTTTTGTTTATTCTCCTCCCAGACTGATAAAATTTGAGGATTGCTAAGTACTTAAAAATTCTTTATACAATAGCTTAAAGTAGTTAGAATGAAGATACTAGTCATTGTCCCAGTTTTCAGGTGCCAGTTATTTAGTTTTTTTTTATCATCTAGACCTAGTCTTTCTCATCTTCTTCTTGTGTTAGGTGGGGGAACTTGGAAAATTTATACCAAAATTTAGATTGCTGCTAAGTATAGCTTTGATGAAATGCTTTATGAGAGATAGTGTTTGAATCACTGCATATGTGGATTTCACTTATCATGCCATTTTTTTTCAATTATGAATAATCAAGAGTCGACTATCTATCTGTAGCGTCTTTGATCAGTAGAGAAGATAACCTTGTTACCTTATTTCTTGTTTTTTTTTGTCATCCCCTTCCTTCCCCCTAGCCAATCCATATTATCTTAATGTAATTCTTTATACAAGAGGCATAATGGAGGGGCCTTTAACTGCTGCAGTTGTTCAGATGTCCAAAAGTTAGTTTATTTTATGAACCTTTTGTTTCTACCCTCTGAGATTCTGAACCTTCAGTAGGTCATTTTTTAAATAATAAGAGAATAAAATGCTATTTATCACAATTTCCCTCAAATCTCAAAGTAGCTTTGGTCTTCAGTGTTGTTATAATGACATAAGTGTCATCAGTGACTTGGGGTCAGTTGGTTTAGTTGTTTCACATAACATTGATTGGATATTCAGCTATCATTGCCCTGGGTGAACTGAAATCAGTGACCTAAGTGCCTATCCATGTATTAACACTCTCAGAACTTTTCTGGAATGTTCTACTTTTCTATTCTATTCCCTTTTGTTTTTGTGCTCTAATTTATTTGCTTTGGATATGAATAGCAAGTACTACATTTACAATTTGTTTATTATTGTCAAACATTTGCAAAGTTTAGATAAATTGATTCAGACTCATGGAATGAGAGAGTATTTATGCTATGCTAATTTTCTACACATAAATCCTATGAAATAAAAAAACTGTCTACTTTTAATGCATTAATGATTTTAAATGATAGTTTTCTTAGGAAGCAGCAGTTTCTCTCTTTGTAATTAAAAATCCTCAAAATATCTGTTCCTAGGCTGCTACTTTAAAATAACTGCTATATTATTAAATCAAGGATAAGAGGCACCATTTTTCTCTTGAGAGCGCTTGACCCACAAGGTAAAAAAATATAAATGCAAGACTTCAGAATTTAAATGAATGAATTTTTTTTAGAATTAATATAGAAAAATGAATATATTTCCTTCAATGCCTTTTCAAATGAAAAGGAGAGCTGTGTTTAACAAATAGTAATAAATGTACTTTATCATTTAAAGGGATGGGAGGGAGAAGGAGAACACTGAGAAGGAAAACAAAGGAAGTGAGGAGAAAATCAAAGACTTGAGAAGCTCAATATATTCTGAAGTGAGTGTGCAAATTCGAGGTTGTTGTCACAACCATTTGGAAGCTTTTTATTAGTTCTCCAACATTATTAGTACTTTGCTGGGAACCATAATTTTTACTTTCATTTCAAAACTTTATGGTTAAATCCCGAAATAAAGCATTATTTTCCCATGGAACTGAGTCTAAAGGTTTTGTACTATTCGAAGAAACAACTTAGGATTTAGACAATTTACTTCAGAACTTTAGGGAATGTTCCTCCCTTTTGATGTTCATAAAATCACAGAATGTAAAAGCTGAAAGTGACTTTGATTATCTAATTATATCCTTCTCATTTTATAGATGAGGAAAATACATCTGAGAGAGATTGTGTTTGACTAGCTCATAAGTAGTTCAGTGGGACCCAAACACGGGTGTTCTGATCACAGCTCTGTTCTTAACATCCTTATTGATAGTTTAGAGTTGCCTCTCAGTAATGCTTGAAAATTACATTAAAATTAGCCTCTACTTCATAATTTTGGAGCTTTTTATTTTCTGTACACTTGATCCTTGTTGGGTCTTAGTGGGGAGAAAGCCAAAGTTGAAATTTAAAAACACTCTGGGAAAAAAGAATGAGTTAACCCACCATTCAGAGCTATTCAGTCACCTTATCAAATATTCACAGACCCTACTTTGACTGGAATAGCTGCTGATTCCACCAGGGGATGCTCCCTTCTCTGCACTGCACCTCACCAATTTATGTTTGGCAGTAGTCTGATAAAGTTGAAATTAAACCAAAAGCTTAATTTCTTCATAATTACAGCAGGAGTTC
The DNA here is from genome assembly GCA_028646595.1 of Phalanger gymnotis. Lineage (NCBI taxonomy): Eukaryota > Metazoa > Chordata > Mammalia > Diprotodontia > Phalangeridae > Phalanger > Phalanger gymnotis. Next base: position 340,160,136 of record CM053624.1, read on the forward strand.
TTAACTTTTTTTGTATGTCTTTGGGCCCTTTAGTTTGCTGGTGATGCTTATGGACTCCTCAGAATCAAGTTTTTAAATACTTAAAATATATACGATTACAAAGGAATGAAATTACAATGAAATACAGTTTTTAAAATATTGAAAAATGTTACAGACCCCAGGTTAATGACCCCTAAATTAGAGGTTTCCTCTTCCTGTTTCAAAATAGTATCACATTGGATATGCAGAAGAAAAAACATTGTGAAGCCTGAATCTCTGCAAAGCACTGACTTGTTAATTTGCCTTACATTAAATATACATAGAGTAATAAAATTGCCAGGAATATTCAAGAAATTCTGGGTTTTCTCAGTACTGAGTAAAATCTTACATTGTGTTCTCATGCATTTTAATGCTAGATGTGGGATGTGGTCATAGTGACTTAGAAGAAGAATGCCTGGAGGCCTTACAGAATTGGAATCAGGAGACCTGGGCTTGAGTCCTGATTCTGATATTTATTAGCTGTATATTCTGACAGGGCAAATCACCTCATTTCTCTGAGCTTCAATTTTCAAGTGCATGGTATTTGGATAAAAATACTTGTACTAATTTATGTCACAGAGTCATTGTGAGGAAAATATTTTGTTAAGCAGATAGTACCATCTAGATTCTAACAATCATTCTTTCAAGATTGGTGCTTAACACAGGAAGCTTCATCTTAGAGTAAAGAGAGCACTGGACTGGGAGTTCGAAGGCCTAGAGGCTAATCTCAGCTCTGCCATGACCTGGCTGTGTGGGACACTGGGTAGATCTCTTTACCTTTTTAGGCATCAGTGTCTTCATCTCTAAAATGATGGGGCTGTAATTGAATGGTTTCTAGGGTTGCTTCCAGATTTAAGATTCTGTTTTGTGATCTATGGCCTAGAGGTATTCTTAGGTTCCTATGGAAATGATAGTTTTTCCAGACTTTTTTTTTTTTTGCTTATTGCAATTTTTTGATTTTTTTTGGTGTCACCTTTATTTACAAGTATGTCTCTTCCCTGTTCCCTGACTAGTGAGCCATTCCTTACAATGAAGAATAAGAACGAGGGAAATAAAAGAAGTTCTGCAAGAATATAATGCCTAAGTCTTGTCCCATGTCCCATACCAGTAGTCCCCTACTTAGTGAAGAAGAGAGGGAAGTACATGTTTTTAGTTTTTTTTTCAGGGTGAGGTTTGGTCACTATATAACCTTTATCTATTACTCATTTCTATCATATTCATATTATTAAATAAATATTATCTTCTTTCCTTTTACATTGTTGGAGTCTAGTTGTTTATTGTTTTCCTGCTTTTGCTTATTTCCTTGTGCAGCAGTTCATTTGCATTTCTCTTGCATGCTTCCCTGAGTTCTTCATATTTAGTGTTTCTTACAGCACGGTAACATTTCAGTACTCATAGACCACAATTTGTGTAGCCATTTTTCCAGTGGAGGGATCTAGTTTGTTTCCAGCTATTTGGTACAACAAAAAGTGCTGCTATGAATATTTTGGAGTATTTGGGCCCTTTCTTTGTGCCTGTGACATCCTTGAGTTATAATTCGCCTTGTCCTGAGCTCTCTTGCTCAAAGGATTTAGTCATTTTAAAAAGCCTAATTCCAAATTGATTTCCACAATGCCTGGGCCAATTTACTGCTGCACCAACTGTCTATTAGTGTACCTGTCTTTCCAAAGTGCCTCCAACATTAACTATTTCCATCTTCTGTCGTATTTGTCAGCTTTTTGGTTGTGAAGGGAAACCTCAGAGTTACTTTGATTTGCATGTCCCTTGTACAACCCCAAACTCTATTTTTTACCTTAACCTGATAGGGCCGTTGAGCAGCTCATTTCACTTTTTTGTACTTGAGTTTCCCTACATTTTATATGTTGTTCATAGTTTGCAGTTCTTTGGAGAATCGTTTGTGTGCTCTAATGCCTAGCACATAGTAAGCACTGAACAAAGGCTCGTTGATTGACTGACTGACCATTTTTTTCTTTGGGAGTAACTCTTGGTCATATGTTTGTGTTTTAAGTCCCTGTATGTATATCTTGGATATTGGACCTATATCGGAGATAATTGTTGAAAAAGGATTACCCCCTGGCCACCAAAATTAGAATTTCCCTTCTTGTCCTAAGTGCATTGATTTTGTTCCTGCAAAATGTTATGTTTCATGTAGTTAAAATGATATGTTTTATTTTTTGTGATTACCTTTATCACTAGTCAAGGCAACAACTATTTATGAAATGCTTTCTATATGCCAGGCACTGTGCTAAATCCTGGGAATACAAACCAAGGTAAAAACAATTCCTGCTTTCAGAAAGCTCACAATCTAATGTGAGAGACAACATGCAAACAGGATATGACTAGATAATCTGGAGGTAATCTCAGAGGAAAGGCTAGCATTGGGGGTGGGGCTGGGGGAGGAGGCTTGGTAAAGACTTTTTTTTTTTTATATAGTAGCCTTTATTTAAGAAGACAGAGAAATGCATAATTCATTTCAGAAAGATTTTCTTCTAAAACAGTAAAAACAAAAACCCAACATTTTTGGAGCTAAAGTGTGACCTTAATAATAAGCTTCTTTTTTGAGCAGGTAAAGGTACAGTCCAGAAGTAAATTGTACTATCAAAAAGCCTTGAATTTATAAAGGTTGCTTTGTTCTTTTTCTTTTTCTTTTTTTAATTTATTTTTAATATGTTTAGTTTTCAGCATTGATTTTCACAGGAGTTTGAATTACAAATTTTCTCCCCATTTCCACCCCCGCCCCCCTCCAAGATGACGTACACTCTGGTTGCCCTGTTCCCCATTCTGCCCTCCCCTCCGTCACCCCATTCCCCTCCCATCCCCCTTTCCCTTCCTTTCTTGTAGGGCAAGATAAATCTCTATGCCCCCTTGCCTGTGCATCTTATTTTCTAGTTGCATGAAAAAAAAAAACCCAAAACTTTTTTACTTTTGAACATCTATTTTTTTAAA
>CM053624.1:340163599-340179396 GCA_028646595.1 Phalanger gymnotis
TTGTAGAGTAGAGAGTTCTATGTTCCACACTTGGGCGGATGCGCTGCCTCACCAGCACTCCTCCTTCCCCAAGAACCCCCAACCAGGACTGAGCTTAAATCTTCAGCAGGCTCTTCACTCCTGCTCTGATCAGCCACTTAATTCCTCCCACCAGGTGGGCCTGGGGCCAGAAGCAACTGCAGCTGTAGTTCTAAAGCTGCCACACCTCCACTGCCCCAGGGGCGGTGGCCGAACCACAAACTCAGTCCCGCAGCTTTTCCCACTAACCTTCTCTGTTGTCTTGCTGTTTGTGGGTTGTGAGGTCTGGTACATGCCACAGCTCAGTAATTCAGGATGCTAGGGCACTCTCCGCTTGGCTTGTGGTCTGGTCAGTCCATGCCGGGCAGCTCAGCTCCCCTTGTCTGGGACCTGGGAGCTCCGTGAGGGACAGACCTTACCCAGAGACAATCCAGGCTGTCCTGGGCTGGAGCCCTGCTGCCCTCTGCCACTTTGTGGGTTCTGCAGCTCTAGAATTGGTTCAGAGCCATTTTTTTTATAGGTTTTTGGAGGGACTTGGTGGGGAGCTCACGCCAGTCACTGCTTTCCAGCCGCCATCCGGTCTTCTTGTAAAAAGTGGGATTGTAAAAAAAGACTTCTTGTAAAAAGTGGGATTTAGCAGTGACTTGAAGGAAGCCAGGGAAGCCAGTAGGCAGAGATAGGAGAGAGAACATTCTAGGAATGAGGGACAGCCAGTGAAAATGTCCAGGGTCTGTAAGTAGAATGTTCTGTATAAGGAACAGGCAGGAGGCCATGTCACTGAATCTCAGAGTATGTAAAGGGGAGTAAGGTGTAAGAAGACAGGAAAAGTAGGAAGGAGCCAGGTTAAGAAGGGCTTTAAAAGACAAACAAGATTTTATATTTGATCCTGGAAGTGACAGGGAACCACTGGAGTTTCTTGAATATGTATGTAATATGGTCAGCCCTGCAGTTTAGAAAGATCAATTTGACGTCTGAATGGAGGATGGACTAGCATGGGGAAGAGACTTGGCAGGCAGACTCAGCAGCAGACTATTGCAGTAGTCTGGGCATGAGGTAATGAGAGCCTGCACCAGGGTGGTGACAGTGTTCTAGGAGAGGAAGGCACATATACTTGTTTGGTTAAGAGCACTCCCCTCTAGTTATAGCTGATCTAGTTCTCTTCTGATTTTTTTTAATGGTGTGACTTTTAGTATTCAAGAGTCAGGAATTGTTGTTCAGTTGTATCTGACTTCGTGACCCCATTTGGGGTTTTCTTGGCAGAGATACTGGTGTGATTTGCCATTTCCTTTTCCAGCTCATTTTACAGATGAGGAAACTGAGGCAAATAGGGGTAAGTGCCTTGTCTACAGTCACAGAGTTAGGAGGTATCTGAGGCTGCATTTGAACTCAGGTCTTTCTGACTCTAGACCTGGCACTCACCTCAAGTATACTTGAGTTGAAGTCTTGTTCCTGGCACACACTGACTGTGATTCTGGGCAAGTCACTTAAGTACTCTGTACTGAGACTATGCATTTCAGAGAAGGTACTCACCTGTAATAATGACTGAGTTATCTTATCTGAGAGTTCCTTAAACTAATGAATTTACAAGTCTGTTTCCTGTCATCATATCCATTTTGAGTTCATTTTGATATATGGTTTAATTTCTTTCAGATTGCGTTTTGGATTTCCCAGCATTTATTCTCTAATAGGGAGTTCTCCAAGGAATTGATAATGTTGGTTGAAGTCTGAACATTCCTGAAGTAGTTTCATTGAATACACTCAGTTGGGGGGGAAATTAATAATAATAATTGTGACAACAACAGCAATGATAGCCTTTATATGCACTTTTTAAGACTTGCAAAGTGCATTCTGAGTGTTATCTCATTTGATCCTCACCATAACAGTGGGATGTAGGGGCTATTCCTAAAAGCATGTTGAGGAAGAGAAGAGAAGCTCTCCCTAATGTCTGATGCATACACTCTCCATATTGCCAGCTACTGAAATTCTTCCTTTTCTCCAAGATCTAGCTGTGCTGCTTTTCTGAAATTTCCCCAGTGTGGTGCAATGGAAGGAACCCTGACTTTAGTTTTAGAGTGTTTAGGTTCAGTCCCTACTTTTCAGCTCACTCTGTCACTTATTTTGGGTATGTCCTAAGGCAAGTCACTCAGCCTCTGGGGCCGCAGATTCTTCTTCCGTAAAGGGAGGGGGTTGCGTTAACCTTAGGGGGTTCCTAACCTTTTTGTGTCATGGGCTCCTTTGGTAGTCTGGTGAAGCCTCTAAACCCCTTCTCAGAATAATGTTTTTTACAATTCATATTTGAGGAAAGTATAATTTCAGTTAGAGTTTAGTGAAAATAAAGATGAAATTTTTTTTCCCATTCAAGTTTACGGACCCTCTGAAATCTATCCATGGCACTGGACAAGGTGTCTATAGACCCCAAATCAAGAACCCCTGGACTACATGACCTCTAAGGCCCCTTCCATGCTAAAGTTATAAATCTATGCACTTACCTAGAAGTGATCCCTTCCTTCCTTGGTTCAGAGGTTGTCATCTTTTAATCTTTCTATCACTAGTCCAGCACAGTGCCTAGTATATATAGTAGGGGCTTAATAATTGTTAGAATTTAATTAAATTGAGAAGCCAATCTGATATTAGACAATTGATAATTCACAGTATTGTTTCCCATGTAATGTTTACTTTTTGCTCTACCTTGGGCAGTCCTTTGTCTAAGTGTAGATTCTTGGGACCTTCTCGTTGCTATTGTGGAGGCCAGAATTGTTCCTTGTTAGTGAACTTTGTAGTTATCAAAGCAAAACCAGACATAATTTCTCCATGTTGTATTTTAAGATTCTGATCTATTAAAGACAAACTTATTAATATGTCAAGAAATTGTCAGGAAGATCATTGATCACCGTGGACTTCCCATCCAGCCAAGAATCCAAACTAACAAAGTCTGAGTGCTTAGATACTCTGCCAAGGGCATTCTAAGCAATTATATATGACTCCATGTATTACATTAAAATTGCACATCAAGAACAGATACTTATCTAAAGGAAAGGTAAAACAATTCTAAGATACATTTGTAATGTTAAACTTGAACAAATAACTAACTTTGAGTATCAAAGCTCCTAAGATAAAATTAAGGTATTGCAACTCACAGAGATACAAACAAATTTAAGTTACTAAAACAGTTATTATCTTGATACATTCTAAAAATAGTGTCTTCTGGAATCTTCCAGTATTAACATGTTGACAATTAATCTTCAAATGCTGTTAAGGGCTTAAGTTGGAGGCCTAGTTATTTTAGCCATAGCATTAAGGCCATTAAATTCTACTCTACCTATAAACTTGAGACTATAATATTTGGTTTCTTCATTGCCAGAGCTATCTTTTTCACTTGTTGCTGTGACCGCATAGCAACTTCGTATTTGTTTTCTTACACTTTATTTTTATTCTGTAAATGACCATGTGTCCTTCTTGTCTACCCCATTAAAATTTAAGCTCCTTCTTAGTAGAGATTAATTTATTATATTTGTATCCCTAGCACCTGGCACATAGAAAGTAGTTCATATATGCTTGTTGATGAATTGAAGTTTGTTATAAGTCAAACTTGCCTTATAAATACATGCTAAGGGACTGATTATGTGTCATTTTTATTTTTTTCAGACTGTTCTCTATGTATAAGGAAATTTTTGTCCTACAAAACACAGTGTCCAACCTGTTGTGTGGTGAGTTTTATGTGAAAACTTTTCTTAACATTTTTGATCATAGTTATTGACCTTTCAAAACAATGAAGAGTCACATGGGGGCTGTGTGCTTGCTGATTGAAAGTACATTGAAGACATTTTAGTGGAGTGGTGTGAAAAGTGTCTCTAGAAACTTCTCGGAGTGTCTGGCTTTGTTAAATTTGGATGATACTTTTATGTTAATGTTTCTTATCAATTAAGCCTGAGTTGGGCAGTAAAAACTTTAAGGTCAGGAGAGCTATACTCCCTTTAATGTCATGTTCTTAGACTCCTTTTCTTGGATTATTGAATTCTGGTGGAAAATGTGGTGGTGCACTTGTGCATAGTCTCACTGTCTATGCAGTGGTACCAGGGGCTTATGGTACAGAAAACACAGGAGTGCATAGCATGTGTCCAGGATAATGAACCTTATTCATCTAGCACCTCTCTTTCACAGGCCATATACTTCTCAGAAAGAACTCTGGGACATAGCTTTGTTAGTTCTATGACACCGGGGGTAAGAGAAAGAATTGTAGAGAGAAGGCATGAATTAAGAAAGGGAGAAAAAAGGGATAAAAGGAAGGAAGAAAAAGACCAAGTAGTCTAGTGAAAAGAGGGCTATTTGTAAAAGTTTGGATTTCTTGTTTCTCTTCCAAAAAAAGAGCCAATCCCATTTGACTTCAAGGTGAACCCTTTAACTTCTCTGAGCCTCAATAAAATGGAATTATCATAAGGGTCATCTGGAAAGTGCTTTTCAAAACTTCAAAGTGTTATATAAACAGATATTATTTTTGTCAGGTTATGCAACTTTCTGTGCTTAGTTCTTCATCTTTGAAATAAAGGCGATAGGACTTAATTTACTTCTTAAGATTATTATAAGACTAGAATCATTTAATATATGAAAAAGTACTGCCTTTTTTTTCTTAGTGCTCTATAAATAAATTGTATTATGATCCTACTTGGGAGCCAGTGTGGTATAGTAGATGAGGCCCTGGATTTGGAATCAGAGGACCTGAATTTGAATCTCAGCTCTGCCACTTACTTTGTGAATTTGTGAAACTTATCTGTAAAAGAAGAGGATTAGACTACGTGATCTCTATGGTCCCTGTCAGCCTTAGATCTTATTATTTTTTTTTCCTTTCAAAAAAGTACCTCTCTACCACCACCCGTCTTCATAGGTGGCCTCAAAGTCTGCTTCTCACTGACTGATATGTTTGTGGATATCATATTATCATATAATGATATGCCATCCTGTTCATAGCTAACTTATTGCAAATTCCACTAAACTAGTCTTAAACAGCAATAAAAAAGACTTATAGGAGACTCTTCTTTAAACTGCTACATTAATCTTTTCATGAGCTCATTGCTCAAAAGATGGTATCTTTTAGCAGCCACTCCTCTCAGTCAACATGTTTGTTACCACTCTGTGGAAGCATAGGTAAGCCCCTTAAATTGGAGGATTTGAAGAAGTCTTGCCCATAATAGGATTCGTCTGTAGACAATAGAGATCTTTAGTGTTTCTACCAAATGCCTTGGAGGCCTTTCATCAGACCTTTAGTTAGATACTGATTCACTGTTTTGAAAGGAATATAGTGGTATAGGTTACATAAAATTTATTTTTGAACCCTTCCTGGAAGTTTTAATGGGATGAGGTAGCAATGGGATCATAGAGAAGGATGAGGGGGAGCAGAAAATGTCATGCATTTTGTAAAAACAAGATTCTGACAGGTTAATTATTGCCTATTTGAGCATTTTCCATCTGTTGTTTTTCTTTTCTAGACAGTCACAGAGTCTGACCTGAAAAATAACCGCGTATTAGATGAACTGGTAAAAAGTTTTGGTTCAGCACGGTATGACCTAATTCTGTGTTTAATTCCCATCTTCCTTTTCTTGCTCATTTTAATAATTTACATTGGAATATATCCTCCCTATATACTTTTTGTTTAAGATACCTGGGATTGCATGTATATTATATGTTTTAGAAACTTTCTTGTTTTGAAAAATAATTCTTACTAAAGTACTAATACTGAAAACATAAGACACACTGGTTTTTAGCCTAGTTTATGACTATCTTAATGATTTTATTGCCTTGCTACTTACAAGATCCTTTGGAATATGTTGATGGAATAAGCTAATAAGTACTTTATTCACTACTTGTATAGATTTTTGCATAACTTTTTTTCCATTAAAAGTTCTTACTTAGCCTCTCCTGAAGTAGCCAATTTGTCATTTTTTTCTCATATTGCAGCCATTTGGTAATCACATGGTATTTGTTCTTGGTATATTATTCCCTTCGGATATTTAATGTTTTATAGTAGATGGTTCAGAGTTTGTATGATTCTGGCACAGTGGCTAGATCTCTGGGCCTAGAGTCAGGAAGACTTGACTTCAAATCTGGCCTTAGACACTAACTAGCTATGTGACCCTGGGCAAGTCACTTAACTGCTGTTTGCCTCAGTTTCCTCAACTATAAAATAGGGATAATATTTAATAAGCAGGGATAGTGTTAGTAATAATAAGCACCTCTTTCACAGGGTTGTTATGAAGATCCAATGAGATAATATTTGTAAATACTTAGCATAGTGCCTTGTACATTGTAGGTGCTTAAATAACTATTTGGTTTTTTCTTTTCTTCTGATGATTCTTCCATTATCACTATAAAAGCAAAAGAAATTGTCACAGGACTGGGGGCCATTTTGTATATTTCATTTTTATGGATCATCATAGCCAAAGAATTCATCATTGAGTGGCTAGGTTCCTTACTGGCCATAAAACTCCATTGTTGGTGAGGCTGGCCCTCAGAGTAGACTCAGGTTGTTGCTGAGATCACTCAGCCTTTTCTAGCTAGTCATAGAGGCAAGGTCTTGGCATTGAGAAGGATTGGGAAAGTCTTCTTTTCAGAGGTGGGATTTTAGCTCTAACTTGAAGGAAGCCTGTAAAGCCAGCAGGCAGAGATGAGGAGGGAGAGAATTCTAGGCTTGGGAGACAGCCAGAGAAAGGTTCAGTCATGGAGTGTTTTGTGTGAGGACTATTGAGAGGCCATTTTCTCTTTTTTTTCTCTTTTTTTATATAATTAATTTCTTTTTAGTTTTTCAACATTCACTTCCATAAGATTTTGAGTTTTAAATTTTCTCCCTTTCCTTCTCCTTCCCCCTCCCCATGATGGTGTGCAACCTGATGTAGGCTCATACTTATACTACGTGTGCGTGTGTGTGTGTGTGTATAAAACACATTTTCACATTAGTCATTATGTAAAGAAGAATTAGCACCAATGGGAGGACCCATGACAAAGAAGAAACAAAACAAAACAACAAAAGAAAAGGAGAACAAATAGTCTGCTTCTATTTGCATTCAGACTCCAAAGTTCTTTTTCTGGATGTGGATAGCATTTTCCATTGTGAGTCCTTTGGAGTTGTCTTAGATCCTTGCATTGCTGAGGAGAGCTGAGTCTCTCAAAGTCTGTCATCATACAATGAGGCTGTTACTGTGTACAGTGTTCTTCTGGTTCCATTCATTTCACTCAGCATCAATTCATATAAGTCTTTCCAGGTTTTTCTGAAGTCTGCCTGCTTATCGTTTCTTAAAGCACAGTAGTATTTCATTACATTCATTTACCACAACTTGTTCAGCCATTCCCTAAATGACGGGCATCCCCTCGATTTCCAATTCTTTGCTACTACAAAAAGAGCTGCTATAAATATTTTTGTACATGTGGGTCTTTTCCCCATTTTTATGATTTCTTTGAGATACAGACCTAGAAGTGGTATTGCTGGGTCAAAGGGTATGCACAATTTTATAGCCTTTTGGGTATAGTTCCGAATTGCTTTCCAGAATGATTGGATCAGTTCACAACTCCACCAGCAATACATTAGCATTCCAATTTTGCCACATTTTCTCCAACGTTTATCATTTTCCTATTTTGTCATGTTAGCCAGTCCGATAGGTGTGATGTGATACTTCAGAATCATTTTGATTTGCATTTCTCTAAGCAATAGTGATTTAGAATATTTTTTCATATGGCTATAGATAGTTTTAATTTCTTCCTTTGAAAACTGCCCATTTGTCAATTGGGGAATAACTTGTATTCTTGTACACTCAACTTAGTTCTCTATATATTTTAGAAACAAGGCCTATATCGGAGACACTGGCTATAAAATTGTTTCCCTGCTTTCTACTTCCCTTTTAATCTTGGTTGCATTGGCTTTGCTTCTTCAAAAACTTTTCAATTTAATATAAAATTATTGTTTGGTCATAAATTCTTCCCTTCTCCATAGATCTGACAGGTAAACTGTTCCTTGCTCTCCTAGTTTGCTTATAGTATCAGTCTTTATATCTAAATCATGTACCCATTTTGATTTTATCTTGGGTATTGGGTATAAGATGTTGGTCTATGCCTAGTTTTTGGAATCCTTCCTATTTTCCCCCTTCTTTATACTTTTTTCTCTCCTTTCTCCCTTTCCCTCCTCATTAGAATTTTGTTTTTGACCACTACCTCCCTCAGTCTACCCTCCCTTCTATTGGCCCCTTCCCTTTTCTTCCCCTTTACGCTTACTACTTCTTCTCTCCCTTCTCTCAATCCCCTCACTTTTCTTTCTCCTTTTCCCTCTTACTTGCTATAGGGTAAGTTAGATTTCTGGAAGTAACTGGTTATGTTATCCCCTCTTTAAGTCAAATCTAATCAGAGTAAGATTCAAACAATGCTCATCTCCTTCCCTACTTTTCCTCTACTATAAGGGGTTTTTGTGCTTTTTCATGTGATGTAATTTACCCTTGTCTGCCTCTTCTTTTGCTCTTCTCCCAGTACAGTCCCTTTTTACCACTTAATTATCATCACATCAAAGTCAAGTTATACCCACGCCCTCTTTCTATGTATACCCCTTTTAAATGTTATAATAACAATACAGTTCTTAAGAGTTACAAGTGTCATCTTCCCTTGTAGGGATGTAAACAGTTTGTCCTTATTAATAACATGTTGTTTTTTTCTTTCCTGTTTACCTTTTTATGCCTCTCTTGAGTCTTCTATTTGAAGATTAAATTTTCTGTTGAACTCTGGTCTTTTCAATAGGAAGGTTTGGAAGTTTCCTGTTTTGTTGAATGTCCATCTCCTCCAATGAAAGATTATGCTCAGTTTCACTGGGTAGTTGATCCTTGGTTGTAATCTAAGCTCCTTTGCCTTATGGAATATCATATTCCCAGCCCTCTGATCTTTTAAGGTAGAAGCTACAAGGTCTTGTGTAATCCTGACTATGGTTCCATGATATTTAAATTGTTTCTTTTTGGCTGCTTGCAGTATTTTCTCTGACGTGGTGATTTTAGAATTTGGCTACAATATTCCTTGGTGTTTTCAATTTGGGATCTCTTTCAGGAGGTTGTTGGTGGATTCTTTCCGATGACTATTTTACCCTGGTTCTAGGATGTCAGGGCAGTTTTCCTTGATGGTTTCCTGAAAAATGCTATCCAGGCTTTTTTTTTTCATCTTGGTTTTCAAGTAAACCAGTAATTTTTAAAAATTTTATTTATTTTTAATTTACAACATTCAGTTCCACAAGCTTTTTAGTTCCACATTTTCTTCCCTTCTTTTCCTCCCCCCTTTCCAAAATGGCATGCAATCTGATATAGGCTCTACATATACATTCATATTAAACATATTTTCACATTAGTCATGTTGTAAAGAAGAACTATAACCAGTGGAATGAATCATGAGAAAGAAGAAACAAAACAAAAAAGAGAGAGCAAATAGTCTGCTTTGATCGGCTTTCAGACTTTGTCATTCTTTCTCTGGATATAGATAGCATTCTCCATTATGGACCTTTTGGAGTTGTCTTAGAACCTTGCATTACTGAGAAGAGCCAAGTCTATCAAAGTCAGTCATCACACAATGTGGCTGTAACTGTTAGACCAACAATTTTTAAATTGTCTTTCCTGGATCTGTATTCCAGGTCAATTGTTTTACCAATGAGATATTTTACATTTTCTTCTATTTTTTCATTCTTTTCTTTTGACTGATTATTGATATCTCATAGGGAAATGATGTGGTCAAACTTACGCTTTAGGAAGAATACTTTGATAGCTGAGTGTGAGATGGACTGGAGAGGGGCTACTCACCAGCAGGTTATTGCAGTAGTCCAGCCATGAGGTGATGAGGTCCTGTGCCAAGATGATGGCAGTGTCAGAAGAGAGAAGGGGGTGATGAGAAATGCTATGAAAGTAGAAATGACAGAATATGATGACTGATTGGATATGGCAGGTAAGAGAGTGAGAAGTTGAAGATAATACCTGGTTTGGGAGCCTGGAAGGATGGTAGTGTCCTTGACAGTAATAGGGAAGTTAGGAAAGGGAGGACTTTTGAGGAATGATAATGAGCTCAATTTTGGACATGTTGAGTTTAAGATGTCTCTAAGACATCTACTCTGAGATGTCCAGTAGGCATTTGGATATATGAGTCTGGAGGTCAGCGGAGGGGTTAGTGCTAGATAAGTAGATCTGAGAATGATCAGTATGGGTGATAGTTGAATCCGTAGGAGCTGATGAGTGCACCAAGAGAAATAGTGTAGAGGGAGAAGAGAAAGGGGCCCAAGACAGAGCCTTGGCACCCCCCATTTGCAGATATGGCTTGGATGAAGATCCAGCAAAGTAGACTGAGAAGTAGCAGTTAGGTAGAGGAGAGAGCAGTGACATGGACATGGTGCAGGGAGTGGGGGCTGGAGAATGGATTTGAAGCTGAGGGTTCAGAATCACTGGGATGGGGGTGGTATGACTTGTGGGAGTTTTTAATCATTGAGGAGTAAGTTCAAGTAGGTTATCACCATTCCTAGGGGTTTGGTTTTCAGGGTGGAGTCTTTTCAAGACCTTTGGCAGCTCAGGTGAGGGTCTCCAGTGGAAATTGCTGAAGGAGTAGTGTTTATTCTTTTTGCCAGGGCATGATAGAATGGCGTTTCTTAGTTTACTCTCATCATCTACTTCTGCTCCTCTTCACATCCTGTTGAGGGCAGTGCCAATTATTATTATTTTTTTTACCTTTCTTTGCATCCCCAGCACTTAGCACAGTGCCTGACCCATAGTAGATGCTTAATAAATGCTTGTCTGCTTGACTTTATTGAGCTCAAAGTATGTGATCATAAGCTACTACCACACTAGTGGTATCTAATAAGAGGTAGCATTTGTATAGACATAAGTTTTGCAGAGTGTTTTACAAACATTGTCCTAATTTATCCTTACAACAACTCTGGGAGGGAAGTACTGTTATTCCATTTTCCAGATGAGGCAGTTGAGACAGATTGAGGTTAAGTGACTTGCCCATGGTCACACGGTTTGTAAGTATCCAAGGCTGGATTTGACCCAGGTCCAGCACTCTATCCATTGTACCATCTTGCTGCCTAATGTGAGGCAAGAAAGACAAGGACAACTGAAAACCACAAATCAGTCAACCAGTAAACATTTATTAAGGACTTTCTCTCTGTCGGGAGATGTTCTAAGCAGTGGGGATATGAAGAAAAATGTGAAATATTTCCTGTCATCAAAGTCCTTAAATTCTAATGGAGGTGACAGCATATGCCTATATAGGTACATATAAAATACCTACAAAGCAGATATAAATACTTCAAATATTATCCAGAAGTTTAAAATCTCTTATTTATCTTTGTATCTTCCATAGTGGCCAATATAAGGCCTTAGTAGATAAGTAACAGATGTTTGTTAAATTAAACAATCCTTTATCTGCTTTACTAACTAGTAGCAAAGGCAGCTGGCTTGAATCATCTTTTATTTCCCTCACTCACTTCAAAGTGAAGAGCTATGACAGCACAGAAACAAGTAAACAAAAAAAGTTTTTTAATGATAAAAATCTTACTAATTAGCAGCAAAATGGCCAAAAGAAAGGCAGCTGGTAAGCTAATCAGCTCTTGGATAGTTAATGGTTGAGTGTAATCTTGTTGGAAATAGTGGTACACAATTCTTTGAGCTGTTTTTCACTAGATGTACTTCACATGGATGTCTTCCTTTGGTACTACAAAAAAGCATTGCTATAAATAATTTGATGTATATGGGATGCATTGGGGTATGTGCCTAACAGCAAGAGCTTTGGGTCATAGATATTTTATTCACTTTTTTTGAAAAATTGCAAATTGTTTTCCAGAATGATTAGTATACTTCATAGCTTTACCAACAGTGCATGACTATGCCTGTTTTTCTATAGCTGTTCCAACATTAGTTTTTCCTCTTTTACTTACAGAAGGTATATTTTTGTTTTGTTGTCATTATAAAACTTAAGATTTTAAAACAGGAAAGAGTGGGTAGTGGAGGGAGGGGCAGATAAATACTCTAGACCACTTAATACATTCATTGTTTGATGTCCTAATCAAGTTTGTTTCTTGTCCTCCAAGGAATCATCTGTTGCAATTCACCCTAGATTCACCACCAATATCTCCTCTGCCTTCCTGCACAAAGAATATTTCTGGCAAAATCCAAGTTTCTAAAGTGCACATGAGTTCTTTAAGGCAGGAAAACAGAATGATGGATTCTTACTTGGTAAAAGAAATTCATTCTTCTATAAAAACACCAGAAAAGCCAAAGAGAGTCAAAGCAAGCAAAATCAATCCTATAGGAAAAAAGCACTGCAGCTTTACAGAGATAAAGGGGGCATCAAGTGAAGCAAGCAAGGCTCAAAGGTCCCCCTCTGTTAATGGCCCTGAGAAACCCTCTACATCTGCTTTTAAGGAAGTTACTAAAGGTAGGAGACTGTTTTCTTGTATTTCTCCTTTGTAAAAAAACTCACTAAGTCTAAACTGTGCAAGTTCTTGCTCTAGACTTAGGTCTCAGCAATGTACCTGTGTTCTTGCTCCAGTTAGATTTCCAGTAGACTGCTGCTGGACTCAGCCACTATCAGACAGCTGGTAAGTTCTACAGCTTTGGAGTGACAGAATTGTTGACTCTCCTTTGGTCTGCCTTGGGATTCCTGCCCTGGTTATTCCACTGCAGTCTTCAGACTGGGCTTGAGTCCATAACTGAGACTGTCATCTGCTCTTGGGGTCAGAGCCACACTGCTGCTGGCTTCTGATATGCTTATAGCACATAGCCTAGGGTTTGTGACCTCTTTGTTTTAAAAATTATTTAATTAACATTTTATTTTTTCCCCAATTACATGCAAAAACAAATTTTAAGATTTTTTAAAAAAATTTTGAGTTTAAAAATGTGAGTTCCAAATTCCCCCACTTCGCTCCAATGAGAAGGCAAGCAATTTAATATAGGTTATATGTGTGTGGTCAAGTAAAACATTTTCATGTTAGTCATGTTATGGAAGAAAACACAAACAAAAAAAAAAACCTCAAGAAAAATAGAGTAAAAAAAAAATATGCTTCAATCTGCATTGGGATTCCATCTGTTTTTTGGAGATAGATAGCATTTTTATCATACGTCCTTTGGAATTGTCTTGGATCATTGCATTGCTGAGAATAGTTAAGTCATTCACAGTTGATCATTGTAAAATATTGCTATTACTATGTCTCTTAGTTCTTCTCATTTCACTTTTTATCAGTTCATAAGTCTTTCCAAGTTTTTCTGAGAGCATCCTGCTACTCCTTTCTCATGTCTCTCATAGTGCAACAGCATTATACCACCATCATATATCACAGCTTGTTCAGCCATTTGCCAGTTGATGGACATCCTCTTGATTTCAAATTGTGACCTCTCTGAAAGGTACCCCTAGGCTTGGTTTGCCCTGGATATATGACCCAGAACAGGGTAGTTAGTGATAAAGCTACCACTTGGCTGTTGTTTTTGTACCCTACACAAAGTCAAGCACTTCTCTGCTGAATAGGGTATCTTTTCTTGCCCTGGTATCCCGCTTCTCCAGCACTAGAATGCTCAGTGTTGCTAATCCCCAGACTTCTCTGTCCATCCCCCTTTTCTGACATGGGATGGAAAAATGACTGAGGAGTTGTGGGGTGGAGCTTGATTACACTTCTCCCTGATGTTCTACCATCTTAGCTCCACCTCAAATTGCCTGTAGTCTGACATATGCTTATTGCTGTGGATTAGCGATGGAAGAATTGGATAATAATAAGGTTCAATAATAGTATTGTCTAGTCTAACAGGAGTTTCTGAGAATTAGTTTGTTATTGTATAATTTACTTCTGGCATATGTGAATTTTTAATGGAGTCTTCACAAAATGGTTATGCAAACCTTAGATAAAGGCGGTCTCCCCAAAGGATTTAACTAATAGGTGAAAGCCCCCAGCTAATTCTCAGTCTTTTACTTCATGCTTGGTATTCTTAACTTATGATCCTCCAAATTTCCGGCCATCTTTTCTCATCTTGTTCTTCTTACATTCCACCGACTTTCTACTTTGTGTTTCTGAGAGTATTTAATGACATACCTTAAAGTGTGCTTTACAAATGCTACTGTTACTGCTATTGTTGTTGTTAGGACTTTTTATTTAGCTTTTATGTGCTGAAAATTGGTAAATTGATTTTTTTCTTCTCTACAAATAACATGTATGTTTTTAAATGCAGTGAAATGTCCTGTTTGCAGTGTGAGCATCCCTGAGGCCTACATAAATAAGCACTTAGATAGCTGCTTGTCACAGGAGGACAAGAAGGAAAGCCTTAGAAGGTGAGTAACTTAAACATAACTTATGGATAGATTAAACTTTTTGGCTGTCTTGTTTTATATATTGATTAAATTGAATTCAACTTTCATATTGCCCTGTCAATATTGTCTCATTTTTCTTTATTTCTCATTTTTTCTTAACTCTAAATCTGCTATTAGAACAGTTAACAGGATTTGGCCTAGCTAGAAAATCTATTGTTTTGGAAATAGATTATTTCTTACTAAATTTTTTTCTTCATTAGTTTCAAAATTGCAGTTGTCCCAACTCTCCTAGATGTTTCCTAATAGCAGTATTGTTTCTATTGTCTACTGAGAGCTTCAAAATTTTTTAATGTGCTGATTTTTAACAAGATCTTTAAATCCTTTCGTCTTGTAAGGCATTAGGTAAATGGGTGTCTTAGACAACTATTTTAATTTTAAAGAATTACTTGTTTTTTATTTCTACCTTTTAACCAAATACTAAGAAAATGCAAGCATACTTGCTTAGTTTCAGCTGATATGCCAATTTGCTAAATTTTTATCATCTCTGTGCTCACTGGATTCAGTTTTGTATTATATTTGTTTTCACTGAAAATGTTCCAGATTAAGCAGTCATTTGACTACTGTTGACATACCTGTTGATAAATGAAGTGTTAAAGTTAACATCATTTTCTTTTCCTTTTTTTTTACCCACTTGCTACCTAAATCTTTAATCTCTTGGTCACATTTTTTAGGTGCTTGGGACTTTAGGTGCCACCATTAGTAAAGATTTTTATAGACCAATAGTTTTGAGAAGATCAAATGGGATAATGTATGTGAAACATTTTATAAACCTAAATAAAGCCTTATATAAATGCCCATTATTATTTATTCTGTAAGAAACATAGGTCTATTTTTAGAGTTCCTGAAATCAGACTTAGGAATATCACACATTACATCTGAAAGTTAAGCCACGTATTTATCCTTTGATTTATTATATGTTTATTTTGAAGATGTAATTTTAGTTTCAAATGTGGTTTTTCTTTAATGCTTTGTTAGACTGTTTCTATCGGTTGGTTTAATAGTCTGTTTAATAGTCTCTGTTTCATCTAAGTAACAACCAAGTACAATGGTTAGAGAGCCAACTATGCATATTTTGTATGTGTGTAGTTATTTACTTTCTGTTCCCTGCATCAGATTGTGAGCTCTTTGAGGACAGAGATAGTATATTTGTCTTTCTTTGTATTCCCAGTGCTTGCTTAGCACAGTGCCTGGCACATAAATATTTAATAAATGCTTGTTGACTGAGTTACTGACTTTGGAGACAGGAAGACCTTGCTTTAAGACTCATCTCTAATATAAATTGGTTGTATAACTCTGGTCTAATTACTTAACCACTCAGTACCTCAGGTAATTCTGTAAGATAGGGGTTCTTAAGCTTTTTCTGTGTCACGAACCCCTATGGCAGTATGGTGAAACCTATGAGACCTTTCTCAGAATAATTTTTTTTT
>CM053624.1:340179496-340219206 GCA_028646595.1 Phalanger gymnotis
GGTCCCTTTCCCACTTTTATGATATCTTTGGGATATACCCCTAGAAGTGGTATTGCTGGGTCAAAGGAAGATAATTTTAAAATAAATTTTTGTTGAGATGTCTATGAGATAAAATTATGAGATAAAATTTATTTTATGACACCAGAATTTCTCCCAGAATTCCTGCCCTCTCCAAGAGTCATCTCATATAACAAATAATTTTCTTTAGGGAAAAAAAGAGAAAGAGGAAAAAGAATCAGCAAAAGCGATAAATGCACAGAAGAAAATCTGAAAATATATGCAATGTATCATGCCCATGGACCTCCCATCTCTGCAAAAGAGTGCGGCAGCAGTGTCTTCTCATTTTTTTGAGCTGTGCTTGTTCTTTGTAATTTTGCAACGTTCATTTTTGATTGTTTGATGATTCTTTCTGTTTACATTGTTGTCACTCTGCATATTATTTTCTTGATTCTACCTACTTCACTTTGCATCAGATCATGTAAATCTTTTCACCCTCTCTCTATTCATCATATTTGTCATTTCTTATAGCACAGTCAATGACCAAGCATTTATTAAGAGTCTTCTATGTTCCAGGCACAGTAACCGTCCACTACATTCATGCATCATAATTTACTTAGCCATTCCCCACTTGATGTGTATCTACTTTGTTTCTAAGTCTTTTGCTACCACAAGAAATGTTACTATAAATGTTATGGAATATGTGAGAACTTTCTTATCGATGACCTCCTTGGAGAGTAAAATAGGATCTCTGGATCAAAGGTGAGTCAGTAAGCATTTATTAAGCACCTGCTATGTGCCAAGCACTGTGCTAAGGGCTGGGCATACAAAGAAAGGTGAAAGACAGTCTCTGCTCTCAAGGAGTTCTGAGTCTAATGTGGGTACTATCCTTACCTTTTATATATGAGGAAACTAAGACCAGAGCCAGGTTAAGTGACTTGGTCAAAGTTACACAGGTAGAATGCAGAGTGAGAATCTTGAACTTCAACTTAGTTTTTGGTTCTATAGCTTACTAATACTAACTACGCATTTTTCACAAGTTTAGATTTAAAACAATGTTAGATGAAAAAAGCTTTCTGAAAAAAATTATATGGAGTTATGAAAAACCCTTAAGAAGGAGGTAACACTATGATCCTGGTTCACTTTTATTCCCTCTGAAGCATCAAGAGATAGTATAAGGGTTCAGAAGGAGGATGTTTTCCTGTTATCTCTCACTCCTCTAGATGCCCACAAATACTCCAAGACTAAAATGAAAAAAATCAGGTAGCCAAGAATGGAGTGGGTAAAAGAGTCTTGGTCTAGGCAAACATTTTGTTTTTTTTATTTCAAGTATATTGGTGCAGTAGTATGTAAGTTGTGTAAAAATATACCGTGGATCAGAAATTCTTAAGCTGAGAAAGTCCTGTAACTTCAGTTATCCATATTCCTGTTAAGTATGTTTGGAACATAATAGAGTTTATGCTAAAATTGATCAGAATTTCTGAGTAGATCTGACATTTAACATTAAGGAACTGCTTTGTAGCTGGGTCTTTTTTTGGAAGGACCTGGAATAAAGAATCTTTTCTGAAAACCACATTAGTAAGTACTGAACTATCTTATTTTCTGCTATTTCAAATCAGTATCATGCTTTTGGGAAGTATTGTATTAGGCTTGTATTTTGAAATTTTTGAAAGAACTTTTGAACTCTGATAATGCTTATTTTCTTTTAAGAACCACACATTTCCACTAGGATTTTACAGTCATAAACTAAGTTTTTTTCAGAAAAGAACTTGATAATTTGTCCACTACCTGTATTTTTCTAGGTTCCTGAGAAGTTATTCTGCTTGTTATATGGTATTATTTTATTTTCCCAAAATTTTGTAAACACTGTTAGAGACAGTTATATTTAAAGACAAACACACACCCTCTAAAACCTAGAAATACATTATTTTAGAAGTATAGTACAAATGTTCCCATGTTTCAGTGGTTATCTTTGGCTTTAGGGCTTCACTGCTTTAGCACTAAAGAAAATAATTTAGCCAGTTGGTGGTAGTGTAAGACAATCGAGACTTGGGTAGCTTAGTTGCTAGTTTTTAACTAATGAATACATAATGAATGATTGTTGATGTGCAAAAGTACATTGATAATGGAGACCTTTTTGGTAGCTTGGTTACTCATTTTTAACTAATGAACACATAACGAGTGATTGTTAATGTCAAAAGTACATTGTAAAATAAGGTTTTCCTGGGTATACCGGTTTGAATAATAAGAACCTGTATTTATATAGTCTTTAAGGTGTACAAAAGCTTTTTTTGTGCATTAGCTTATTTGGTCCACATAATATTCTTTGGCCCCATTTAATTTATACTTAAACCTTTAACACATTCTTTTTTGGGGAGAGGGGGTTTCCAACTATAATAGTTATGTTTAGCAAGCATTATTAATCATATAATTCTTCACTAATCTGTCAAGTGCTTATAAAGGCAGTTATGATACTATGACTAAGTTGTTTAAAATACCTTTTAGAAGTTGTTCCTAATAAAGGTCTGATTTTTATGTCATCTATATGTTGCATTTTTTTTTCCCTAAGAATTTTTCTTGTTAAGAAGCTTGGGGCTTGATCCCTTAGGATAATTTAAAAAAAAAAAAAGTTGGGAAATGCTTTTAAATGGTTTTAGGACACTTTGAAATTTGCTCAGGTGGATATTAGTAGATTGATTAATGGTTTTTTTTTTGAGTAATAGAGTAAAAGATAAGTAATAGGGTAAAAGTATCAAGGTAAAAGTTTATAGAATGATGTGAGTCATTTGAATGAGCTGGTTTTGGGCCCTAGAAGCTTCCACACACAAGGAAGTGACAATAGACCTAGAGCTTGGATTAAGTAAAAATGATGAAATGCTTGATATAATTTGTGAGGGTGTGCATAGCATAGGATCATAGGAGATCAGACTATATACCACTTATTAATCCAGTGACTTTGTGGGAATCACTTAATTTCTCTAGCCTTAATTTCCCTTATAAATGGGGATTTCTCCTTAAATTCTCTCATGTTGTGCTATGCTTGGTGATGATCCTAGCTTCTAGAAAGCTCTAGCAGTAGATTACAAGCTCTTTGGAATTTATTCCTTTGTTGATTTTTCTAATGAATTCTCTTACCCGTTGATAACTTGTAGTACTAAGAGTTGAAAGTGAAGAGTTTGGAAACAAAAAGCCTGATATCCCCTTAGTAATAACCAGCATTTATATAGTACTTTAAGGTTTGAAGAATGGTTTATTAAATATTATCTCATTTTATCTTCACAACAACCCTGGGAGGTAGATGCTGTTAAGATCTCTATTTTGGAGATGAAGAAACTGAAGCAGATTAGATGTGAGGTGACTTTCCACCCTTATTCAGAGTTGTTGGAGACCAGATTTGAATTCAGGTCTTTCTGACTTTACACCCAACACCACTTTTAATAGTAGGTGTTATTTTTGTTAGCTTTCTTCTCTGCAATTATTAATGATTAATCTTAGATTTATTGTGAAATCTGTGGCTCTACCCTCATGACGATCTCATTTTCTTGATTGCCTGACTATTCTCCACTTCTCCTAATGAGGTCAAAACCTTTAAACTTTTGTGGCCATTTATGCAACCTGGGCTTCCTGTTCTTGTTGCTTTTCAGTTAGCCCTTTCTGGAGTCTTTTGAGAGCTGGCAAAAAAGAAGACCTTATTTTAGTCCCTGAAAAGTGAAAATTCTCAAGATCTGTCTTTTTGCTATTGGGATAATCAGAAATTGGGCCACTGCTCTGGACTCTTGATCAGTTAATATCTGCTTTGTCCTTAGTTGCACTTCAAACATTTTTGTATTCTTCTTTGCCATTATTATATTTATTTTAGTGTCAAGAACATTTCTGTACAGTTCTTACTGTCTTTTAATCAATGGACTTCAAGATTAAACCAGGCAAATTCAATTATCTTTTAATTCTTTTACTCCTTTTTTCTACTTCCTCTGTATGAGTAACTCAAACTAATTTTGTTACAAGTCACAAAATTGCATTTATCTATGTCCTAATTTGGCATCATGCATTCTTGTTAATATAGTCTTTTTAATTTCTAAACCTTAATCTTCTCTGCTCTAAATCTTGTTTAATATTCTAGTTGGGTTATTTATTTGTTCATTTTTTCATTTGCTGGATCTGTCTCTTGCAAATTGTTGTTGTTGTTTGTTTCAGTTGTGTCTGACTTTTCATGACCCGATTGGGGGGTTTTCTTGGCAAAGATACTGGAGTGGTTTGACACCTCTTTCTCCAGCTCATTTTACAGATGAGGAAAATGAGGCAAATAAGTGACTTGTCCAGGGTCACACAGCTAGTAAGTGTCTGAGGCCAGATTTGGACTCAGGGAGATGAGTTTTCCTGATTCCAGGCCCTGGCACTCTATCCACTGTGCCACCTGGCTGCAAATTAGGATAGTATTTTAGGTATTATGCTTTTTTTCATATCTAACTCCATGGCCGTGTAATGTTCAAACTATACTAATTTCCATTTTGCTTCCATGTGGTTTACTTATATTTTTTTGCAGTGTTTCTTGAATTCTTCTCCTAATTTTGCTATTGGATGATTAGAGGTGAAACTTCCAGATTAAGAGGCACAGTTTCTCTTTTTCCCACATAAGCTATTTTGCAGTTTGGTTTCTTACTTAAAAACTTCTAATATTTTCTTCTTATTTGTGTAGCTCCTTTTAGGTGAATTTGCTTCTAACTTACTAGATAATTAAGTACTACAAAATCATTTCAATTAGTTTGCTGTAATCAAGTAAATCAAACTCACATTTGGCTTGCTTTTTCAGTGAGGAACCTCATTTTCTCAAGGCTTTTTAAAAATTTAATTTTTTTGATTAAACGTTTATTTTCTCTTTCTTCTTTATCCCACTCCTCCCACTGAAAAAAAAAAAAACTCTCCCAAAAAATATGCATAGTCAAGCAAAATAACTTCCCAAATGAAGGATGTTAAAAAAGTATATGTCTCATTCTGCATCTTGAGTATAAGCTCTCATTATTCTTCATTATCAGTCTCTTTAGAATCATGATTAGTTGTTGTCCTTATCAGAGTCTTTTGAAGTCTTAAGTGCTTAAGTCTTTCATAGTTCTTCGTTTTTTTACAATGTTATTGTAATTGTCTAAATTATTCTTTTGCCCTACTCATTTTACTCTTTATCAGTTCATACAAGTTTTCTGTGTTTCTTTAGAACTGTCCCATTTGCCTTTTTTATGGAACAATAAATAGTATGCCATCATATTCATATACCATATTTTGTTTAGCTCTTCCCCAATTGATTGGCATCCCCTTAGTTTCCAATTCTTTGTCACCATAAAAAGAGCTTCTCTAAATGTTTATGGGTCTGTTTCCTTTTTCTTTGCTCTCTTTGGATTGTTGACTTAGTAATGATGATATGCTGAGTCAAAGAGTATGTGCTATTTAATAACTTTTTAGATATAGTTACAAATTCCTTTCTAAAGTGACTGGACCAATTCATAGCTCCACCAAAAGTTCATTAGTGTGACTATTTCTCCATAGCCCCTCCAACAACTATCATTTTCCATTTTGGGGAGACCAATATGATGGGGTTCAGGTGGAGTGTCAGAATTGTTCTAATTTACTTTTCTATCATTATTAGTAATTTTCAACATTTTTTCATATGATTATTGATGGTTTGTACTTTTTTCCTTTGAAAAATGTCTATTCAATCCTTTGGCCTTTTTTTTTTGTTGGTGAATAAAATAAATATAAATTTGAATGAATTCCTTACATATCTTGGATATAAGATCTCTGTCAGAAAAACTTGCTCCATAGTTTTCCCCAGTTACCTGTTTCCCTTCTAACTTTAACTGCATTAATTTTGTTCAAATTTTAAAAAAAATCCATCAAAACTGTCCCTCTGCCCCATAGGAGGATCATTCATTTGGCCAATAACTCTTTCCCTATCCATAGACCCAAAAGATAATTTTATCCTTGCTCCTCTCATTTGTTTATGATTTCACCTTTTATGTCTATGTCATATTCATTTGGTGCTTATCTTGCTATGTGGTGTGAAATGTTGGTCTGTACCTAATTTCTTCCAAACTCCTAAGTGAGCTCCTGCTTTGCCTCTGAAGTCTGAGCCTTACCAGCTGCTGCTGCCGCCGCTGCTGCTCCTTTGCTGACTTCTGAGCTTCCTTCTGTATTCAGGGACTTCTTACCTGGAACACCACTGCCATGTGTAGGTCCCCTTCTTGCTCTGCCCTGGACCTGCCACCTGGGACTAGGTCATGGGCACCAAAGCTGCCAGGAGGCACCTATCCCTGTTGCAGTGTCCTAGTGTGGATTGGGGGTACCCTGGAATGAGTCAGAGACCTCTTTTTGCCCTGGTGCATAGCATGTCCATGGGCATTGAGGTGCTCTGAGCTCACCATGCTACAGGCCCAACCCTCTCTAGTATCCACAGACCTCCCTGTCAGAACTGGACAAAGGATTCACTGTGACTTTTTTCTGGGATTTCCCCATCAAGATTTGGTCTGGTGATTTTTTTAAGTCTGTGGGGAAAAGCTCAAAGCATTGCTTTCTTTTACTTTGCCATCTTTCCTCTGTCTCCTTTCATTTCTGTTTTGAAAGAATACTTTTTTCCTGGCAACTACTCACCCATCTAACCTAATCTTTTGAGTTAATATTCAGATCAAATGATCCTTCTTTTGAAATTGTTTAGCTGACTGGGATGCCCATTCAGTTAGTTGTCTTAAGAATTTGTAAGTTTCATTCCTATAGTAGATGAAATATAAAATGCTAGTCTTTCTTCAGACAGTCTTTAAAAAAAAAAAAAGCAAAAAAAAATTCTTATAGGTTCTGTATCCCATTCCAGCACCTCTTCCAACCTTTTTCTATTGTACTTTCAGTTCTGACTTCAATTGAATAGTAGAATTCCAGTCTCCAAGCTCATCGACCCATAGGAGCCTGACTTGATCCTTCCCCAGTGGGGGAATCTAGACTTTCATCTGAATTACCGAAGGAGCTGGGTTCTAGACTTCCCTGTCTTTCACCATCCTCGTCTAAACTTCGCCCTTATAACAAGGAACCAGTACATTTATTACTGTTTCACTGTAATCCTTTCTGTCCTCTTTGTCTAGAAAATTTTATGTCTACCACCATTCTATATCTAAACAGAGTTAGTCCATATACATTAAACAAACCATAAACAAACAAGGTGGAGATGAAACCAAACTTGCCACTTGTAGTCTAGTTGCGAAACCTTGGGAAGATAACCACAAGTTTCATGAGATGCACTGAGAGTAAAATGCCTTCTCTCCAGGGAAGGTCTTCATCTAGTTTTAAAGAACAGAATAAAGAGAAAGTTCCTGTCACTAAGTCATGGTGTTAATTAGGCTAATCTCCCTTGCTTTCAGGAACATATTTCGGTCCTTTCACTAACAGGATCACAGTCCAGATGGGCAGATGTTGGCTAAGTTTAAGCATGGTGAAGATTTATCCTAGTGTGGTTTAGCCTTTAACATGTGCTATGTATAAGGCAGCCATGGACATGAACCTAGAAAGGTATACAGGCATACATACCTCTCAATGTGTCTGGCAGACTTGGCCTTTTTTCTTAAGCCATCAGATTCTGAGCCTAAATGAGGAGTCGGCAAGACTTTATCCCAAAAAACCTCCTTAGGTATTTCAAAAAGTCCCTTATTTCTAGTCAGTTGACCATGAAATTTTTACAAGAGCAGCATTCCAGGGCCATTCTAGCTTCTATTAGATATTGGAATCCAAGTCTTTACAGTACTATTTAACTGGAAGAAAAACTCTGTATTCTTTTTTGTAGCCAAAGTCTATCAGAGATAATTTATACAAACATTCATGCTTAGATACTGGGCCAGCAGTTTCCCATGCCAATTGTAATTTTCTCTTAATCCTAACATTTTATAGAAAAAAGATTAGTGCCTGGCACATAGTAGGCATTATCTAAATTCTTATTCCCTTTCCCTTTCCCTTCCTCTAATTGTGAGACAAGACACAATTCCAGAGCAAGATAAAACAAAAGTGATTTTAGGTTTAGGTTTATGTGTATACATACATACACACACACACACACACACACATATATATATATATATATATAAGTACTATAGTAATGTTGATACTTGTGTACCTTTGAAAAAATTATCTTCCTGAAATAATTACTCCTCTGGTCAAAGGCAAATAAATGGATACTCCTTTTAATTTTAAGAATTAAAGTGTACTTTCACTCTTGAGTCTGGTTAGCAAGACTGAGTCTCACTAAGTCTATTAGTTTCTGATAGTCAATATCTCTTCCTGACTTTGAATGAATTTTCTATTTAAATTAAAAACAAAAACAACTGATTAGATGTTTGTTTTCAAGTAAAACTGAGGACTGTTTAGGGTAGAATATTGTCTCCTTGGCAATGATTGTCTTTATAGTTAAGAAAAACTGATACACATTTTTTTTCATTTAGATGAGATCAAGGATTTTAGACTTACAATACTGACAAAACATTTTTTCTTAATATTTCATAAAACAGAGGCCTTCATTCTATATGCTTTTATATCCTTGAACCTATACGTGCAACCATTTGCTAAATCTTGTTAGTTCAATCTCTATAACATCTTTTAAATATGTGTGTATGTGTATATGTGTGTGTACATATATATATACATACAAATACACATATCTGTATATATACGTACGCATATATTTTTAGTCCTGTCCATTATGAAGCCATCACTGTAATTTCACCTCTTGCTTAGACAATTATAATAGTCTGCTATTTGGTCTCCCTGCCTTCAATCTGTCCTCATTCCAATACATCTTCCACCTGCTTGCCAAAATGATTTTAAAGTGAAGATCTTCTTGTATCCCATACCCCTCAACACACACAAAATAAACCCTCGTGGCTTCCTAGGATCCTTAGGATAAACTCCTCCATTTGCAATTCAAATATTTTCATAACCTGACTCCTTCCTACTTCTCCAGTGTTCTTACACATGACTCCCATCCACGTACCCTTCAGTCTAGCCATACTAACCTATTTAGTGTTCCACACACAGGATGCTCACCCTCCTGTTTCATTGTTTGTCTGCCCCACTGCTTGAAATGCATGCCTCACTTTCATGTCTTGGAATCAAGACTCAGCTCAGGCATCATTTTCTCCACAGAGCCTCTCCTAATGCACTCCTTTCCAAAATCATATTGTATTCATATCATATATGTTATATACAGGCCAAGGACTGTTTCACTTTTGTCTTTGTCTCTCCAGGGAATATTTCAGTGCTTGGCTCATAGCAAATGCTCGTATTGATTGATGCCAGTCATCTGAAAAGTGTGCTCAAGAGAGCAAGCAAAAGAGTAAAAGGGCCTCAAGTTCATGTCATGTGAGGATCCAGAAAAAGATATAGGGATGTTTGAAAAGAGAAGATGTAAGGAGTTATGCTAGTGTCTTCTGGGCAAGATAAGGTGAAAGTACGCCAATCAGAACTCAGGGTGGCAGAGACAGGGTGAAATTCTGTCTGGCATTTCGACACTTTTCATCACCTGTCTTCAGCCTCATTACACATAAATAATTTTCCCTAGCTGCTAATGCTTCCCCTCCTCTATGTGTGTGTGTGTGTGTGTGTGTGTGTATTACATTGAATGTAAGCTCCTCGAGCACAATGCTTTGGTTGTGTGTTCCCTGTACCTACCAGAGTGCCTGGACCTTTAAGGAATGGTTATTGATTGATTGATAGTCCTCAGGTGCCCACCATAAGGCAAGCATTGGAGTTGGGTTTTGTGGAGCAAGTAAATTGTTTATTCTAAGAAAAAATGTATAGGTATTCTGCTACCATAAACGTTAACTTTTTCCATTATTACTTGACAGCCTCTGTTACAGTTACACTCTTCTTATTGTCATTTCCAATCTCACTCATTTTGCCCTTTTCCATGAAGCTTTCACCAATTTGTCCAACCCACACTACTTTCTCTCTTCTCTGAAATTCTATCACTTTTATATTCTATTCTTTGCAATTTAGCACTAATAGAAGGATGATTTAGTAACTAAAGTAAATTTTAGTGTCTTCATTGATTCCATTTTTTATCTCTCAAGCTTTGAAGTATGTTTTGAAATTTTTTTTTAAAGCTCTGGCAAGGAAATATTTACTTTAAAAATATGAAACAAATATACAAACAGCTTAGCTTGATTACTCCCTATAAATAAAGCATAGTCCTAGTTGCAAGATCCAAAAATGTCCTCAGGCTTCAATCCTACCCTGGCTTCTCAGGGCTCCCCTCAGGGTTAGTTGGCTGCAACATCTTGTTTGGAATCCTGGTTCCAAGCTTACTATGGATCCAACTTCCATGTTGGCCACCAAGTAAAGGGGACATGATAGGAGATTCAGGGGAGCATGGTGCTTCCATGTTAGGCCATCCGAGCATGCTCCAAAGTCCCCGTTGTACATTTCCCCTATTTCAAAATTGATGCCCCTACAAATACACATTAATGCATTTTTCAGTTAACATAGTCCTTGACTCAAATTAAGAACAGTCCCCTTGTGATCTCTGGGGAGGCATAAGCAGTCTCCATTCACTTGCTTCCCTAGTGTCATACACTGAAGTTTCAAAATGGCCAGAGTTGTATGATCATCTAATCAACCCTACATGTACAAACAGAAATCATAATTATCCTCCAATACAGAGTTTTACAGATTCAAGTAACAAGGAATATTTCACAAAGTTTGCATAGCCTTAGCTGGGCAATGCCTTTCTTAACCTACAAGTGAAAGAGCAAAAAGTGAAGAAAACTGATTTCCCATCCTGTGGGGAAGCCTGGTTCACAATGAGCTTTCCAAATTACTTGGAGCTCTACCCCTAGGGATTTGGGACCTGCAGCCAACTAAAGACTTACCTATTTCTCAGATGAGAAAGTTGTCCTAAGTGGAAACTCTTCCATGATTCAGTGTATAATGTCATTCAATTCAATTAAATTCTCTAGGGGTCCCTCTGTACCCATAGAGGTCCAAGTAATTTGTCCTTGTTCCAAAGGGTGCCCTAAATTCCTCGCTTGTCTCCCACCCCTTTCCCCCATGGATCCATACTACTACTAGGGTAAGCAAAATGGAATTGCAAAGTCATCCTTCAGGACAAGAACACAAGTAGGATCAGCTAGGGAAGTAGCAAAGGAAGTCAGCTGCTTATAGATTTTAGACACAGGTATCTCATCCTAAGAGGCTGTAGGGCATTATGCTTTCACAAAAGTCAAGTAGTCTAGGTTGGTTTAAGTGCCAAAGAACAAGATGAACATTTTTACTAGACAGTAGAAACTTGGTGATGTTCACATAAAATTTAATATTAATATTTACTTCAGGACTCTTATTACAGTATGTTTCAGTATATCAGTATTTATATAAAGAATTCAGTAATATGAAGAGTATTAATACTTAATAGCCAACATATGAAGGGTTGGCAAAATCACACCAATGCAACTCACTTGTAGTGTTCCCTCAAGTGTAACAGGGGCTTACCAGCATCCCACTTCATTTAACCACTAGCTTTTAAGGATTAAGGATTTAAAGGATTAGCTTTTTAAAAGAAATATTTACTTCCAACAAATAAAACAAGTATACAAACAGCTTAGCTTGTTTCCTATAGAGTGCAGTCCCAGTTCTAAATCCAAAACCCACCTTGGGCTTAAGTCCCAGGACACCCTGGCTCCTCAGGACTTCCCTGCTGGGCAGGCTGCTTGCGACATTCCACCTGGAATCCTGGCTGGAAGGTCACCGTAGTTGCACTTCTTTTGTAAGCTTGGGATCACCACTGGCATCTGAAATCGAGAAGGATAAAATGAAGCAGAACAATACAAACACCCAGAGCGTTGGAGTGCTAAGAGAGAAGGTGCTTTCTCTCTCCTCCCCTCCCATTAATCCCCATCCTTCTCCAGTTCATTTCATGGTTCCCGTGTGGTGGCTGGACTGAAATCTTCACTCTCTGGACACAGCAGGAAAGAGAGCTTGTGAGGTTCTTAAATTCAAGTTCCGCTAAAATGATAATGTTTTAACATCCAAGATAATCTTCACTAAACTCCCTTTTTATCTTTTTTAGTTTTGTTAATAAAAGGAAGACAATGCCCAAAGTTGTTTACAACTTACTTTCTGAACGGGACTTAAGGAAGAAGCTCAAGGAACATGGACTCTCTACTCATGGGAACAAACAGCAGCTTATTAGACGGCACCAAGAATTTGTGCACATGTACAATGCCCAGTGTGATTCTTTACATCCCAAGTCAGGTATGATTGTAAATATGTTGCTTTCACATTGAAGTTGTGCTGGCCAGAGGTGGAGAAACACAACTTAAGTTTATCAAGTTCCCAACAGGTTTTTCAAAATAGTTTGTTTTCTGCCCCTTGTTTCCTCAAGATCAGTCAGTTCATTTGACTGTATGTTAAAAAGGTTCCCGAAATGCCATGTTGGGATTGAGATGACAGTCTAAAATAGAACAACTTCATTTTCAGTGTTTCTTTACTTTTTCATACCTTTCATTCATTGCCCAAGTGAAAAGTTTGTTAAAGTGATAGTTCCCAGTAAAATACAAAAATAGATATAAAATAGTATTTAAAATAGGTTTAGGCCAAAATTGATAACTGTTAAAAATTCAAATTTGTATTTCTCTACACAGAGAATCAGTTAACTCATTAAAGCATCATTTGACAGAAAGTATCCCCCCTGTCTCTTTGAACCTACAGATGGACTAAATAAATCGGTCCATCTTTTAAGAAGTTAACTTGAGTCCTACCCCAAACAGTCCAAACATAACATTTTAGTTAGTTACCATACAGATAAATTTTTATGATAGACCAAAAGAGATATGATGTAATTACAATATGGCAGCATTATTGTTTTCTTATGTAATGTTTTTTCTTCTTATGCATATAATATGTGCATAATTATATATATACTATAACAGGTGCACTAATTGTGCCCCTTATTGTGCTTTCTTCCAGAAAACTCACTAAAACCAACCATGAGGTCCCAATTAGTGTGAATAAGCTGTCCCATGGAGTGGTGGCATTATTCAGATTTGCCCTGTATGTTTCCATTGGGCTGGAAGCAGTGCTCATAGTTTAGATAATAATAACTTCAAATAGTGCCAGTTGGAATTTATTGCCCTCTTCCTGGGATTTATTCTTCATGCTCTTCAGGAGCCAAGTACTTTTCTTTACTTAAGTAAAAAAGCAGTGAAATGGAATTTGTACTCATTTATTTCACCTTGTAATTATCCACAAATTTTTGTGGGGCTTCCTTTATATGTGGTCTAGATTGCTGAGATTATTCTTGTTTCTCATATCTGTTCACTGATATGGTTGTCAAAGGATTTGAGGACCATTGCCATCCAATTCACAAGATTCTCGATCAAGAATTAGAAACCATTTTTAATATTACTTAAAACTATCTATAGATTGTAGTTATAATATAGTTTGAAGACTATAATGTCTTTGAAAATTGTTCTGTTTGAAAACTGCTCTTACAAAACTAAAAAATATGTTGGGATATACGTTTATCTATGTGTACAAAAGAAGTACAGTTTAGAGTAAAGATTTCTTCCCTAAAAATTTTGGGCTTCTAAATTTGCTGAAGTTTAATAACAAATCACTTTTGGTTTTATTTTGAGCTTTTAAACTTGACATTGAGTAATAGTAAATCATACCTTTGATGCTTTCCAACTTAAAGTCCTAGAATTTATTTTTTCAGAGTTTCTGAAGTGAAGAAGGCAGGGAGCTGGACCACTGATAATTTTGATTTGTCTCACTTCAAAAAAAAAAAAACTTTACTGACTGTCCTTTGCCAATAAAATATAGTGCAGACTCCTTATCTAGGTGCTCATTTTTCTTTACAGTCTGTTCCCAACATACCTTCCCAGACCTTATCTTCAATTATTTCCTGTCATATATTTTCTATTCTAACCAAACTGGTCTAATTATTCTCCCAAATATTCCCTGTATATTTCTGTCCATATTTTTTCTTCATGATATTACCCTTTCCTGGAATATTTCTATCTTCACCTAAGCTCTGTCTATTCTTACAACCTCGTTTCACATCTCAAGATCTCCAGGAACCCTTCCCTGGTCAGTCTAACTCACAATTATCTCTCCATTGTCTGAGCTCTTAAAGAGCTTATTGCCTGTTACCATTCAGTTGGGACTTATTGTCTCCTATTACCTTTTTATGTATACATCCCTAGGTAGAGTGTAAGGTCCTTGAGAGTAGGAGCTCGGTCTAATACTCTTTGTTTCCCCCACACAGCCTAGAACAGTGCCTTGCTGCACATGATAAGTTCTTGATAAGTATCTGTGGATGGATTTGGCATCTTGATTCTGAGAATATCTTGACTTCCACCCCTGGAATCTGAGTGCTGAGGAGGTTGGGGTGGCAGACAAATGGGGAATGGTGAAGAATATAGTGGGTTGGCTATCAACTCAATATGGAAGATTAGCATAGGATAAAATATGATGAGGCAAGTAGCCAGTTGACCTTTCCAGAATTCTGCCTGAGACGCATCTAGCGTTGTGGGGTGTAGGTCCCAATCATTTGTCGAATTAAAATAAATCATTATGGTCATATCTTCAAGTTAACTAAAAGGATAAATTTATGATGCCATGCTTTCCTCTTGGAATAGTTGAACTCAAACTGTGGTTAAGATTAAATCTGATATTAACTATTTTGGTGATCTGAGCTTACTTCTCAGGGATTATCTGTTCATCTTCTAAGACTCCTAACAGTACAGTAGAAAGACTTTTAGGAGAGTTTAGGAATATGACTTCTCAATTTTTAGATTATATATGTCAACAAAATCACTGATGTTATATTTATTTTAACAGTTGCTGAAATAGTTAAAGAAATCGAAAATATGGAGAAGACTCGTCTACATCTTGAATCAAATAAACTGAATGAAAATGTAAGTTTATGGTGTCTGTTTCAGTAACTTTTGGGAAGAAAATGAAGTCTAAAATTGTTACTAAAACAGTAGGAAAACATAATGAGATCTTTTCAATAGGAAACATACTGGAACACATTTTAGCATAATATATTGTGTTCTTATATTGTGGATATTAACTTGGGGTGGAGTCCAAAGCAGAGGCACTTATTAACTTGTTTATAGCATATCATCAATGTCAAGGATGGTGGAAAGAGCACTTGATTGGGAGTTAGAAGCCATGGAGGTCTAGTCCTGGCATCAGGACTAATCATGTTATTTTGGTTAGATGCTCTTGGCCTCAGTTTCCCCATCTATAAGATAGAGTTGGACCAGTGAATTTTTCAGGTTTCTTTTAGCTATAAAACTCTTAAGATTTGATGACCTTTAGAAAGGCAGCGTGTTAAAGAAGAAGCATGTCTTTGAAATCAGAATCTTGTACTGAGGCCCTGACTGCCACTTTCTAGTCCTGTGATCTTGAGCAAGTCCCTTGGCTTCTCTATGTCTTAGTTTCTTCATTTGAAAAAGGAGAATAATAACACCTCTAGTGTCCAACTCACAGGATTGTTGTGAGGATCTAGTGAGATAACACATGTAAAGGACTTTGTAAACCTTAAAACACCATCTAAGTGCTATTTTTTTTATCATTAGGAGAGATGAGTTAGCATTAAAAATCAATTTGAATTTTGTGTTCCAGTGAGATTATAAGGAAAGATGAAACATCAAGCTTCTCACTGTTGTCTATATCTAGTTTACTTGGAGGGAAAGAAACATTGAAAAAAATCACTGACATATTGCCCTTTCATGTAGGTCTGCTTTTTGCTTGCAAATCATACTTCAGGGCATGTTTTCATGTCTTCCCAAATAGACTTTGTTTTCTTGACTCTTCATGATATGGAAAGCTGCTGCTGGAGGCGAGTAGTTGTCTGGAAATGAAATAGTCGCTTTCATTTTTTTTTAAACCTGTTTACTGTAGAGGTGGCTGGGAGTGCCGTAGTACATAGAGCTCTGGATGTGGATAGCATTTTCCATCATAAGTCTTTTGGAATTGTCTAAGATCATTATATTGTTGAGAAGAGCTAAATCTATCAAAGTTGATCATCAGACAGTGTTGCCCTTACTGTGTACAACGTTCTGGTTCTGTTCACTTACTCAGCATCAGTTCATGTAGGTCTTTCCAGATTTTTCTGAAATCCACCTGCTCATCATGTTTTTCACTTAATAGTATTTTATTTTTTTTCCAATTACATGTAAAGACAATTTTCAACATTTACTTTTATAAGATTTTGAGTTCCAAATTTTTTTCTCCCTCCCCAAGATAGCATGCAAGCTGATATAGGCTATACATGTACAATCCTATTAGACATATTTCCACTTTAGTCGTGTTGTGAAGGAAGAATCAGAACAAAAGG
The DNA here is from genome assembly GCA_028646595.1 of Phalanger gymnotis. Classification (NCBI taxonomy): domain Eukaryota; kingdom Metazoa; phylum Chordata; class Mammalia; order Diprotodontia; family Phalangeridae; genus Phalanger; species Phalanger gymnotis. The sequence goes on from CM053624.1 coordinate 340,195,860, forward strand.
AATGAGAGGAATGAGAGGAAATGAGAGGAAAAATAGAAAACATTATGCTTCAATTTGCATTCAGACTCCATAGATCTTTCTCTGGATGTGGATAGCATTTTCCATCATGACTCTTTTGGAGTTGTCTTAGATCATTGTATTGCTGAGAAGAGCTAAGTCTATCAAAGTTGGTCATCACATAGTGTTGCTGTTACTATGTACAGCCATTTCTTGATTCTGCTCACTTTACTCAACATCAGTTCATGTTAGTCTTTTACTATTTTAGTGTTTCACTAGTTATAGTAACTGTTTCTCTTTTGGCCAGGAACCCTAAGGTCTTTCCCTCCCAGTTTGATTTTTTTTTTTTGAGTTTTTATTAAAGGGGCCATCCCTTGATTAACTTCTTAAAGAGGCCTATTCACTGAATGGGCGTTACCTCACTCAGAGTGAGAACCTGAAAAGACCTTAGCCTGAAAGGGCCAGGGTCTCCCAGTGCATCCTGGACCATATCAAGTAGTCCTGGTGAATATCAGGCCACTGGACCCAGATGGCTCTGGAGGAGAAAGTGAGGCTGGTGACCTTGCACAGCCCTCCCTCATTACAATCAAAGTCAACTGCAATTCATGTTATCATTTCCCTGATGTCATGATTCTCTTTGAGAATGAAGGACAACACACACAAGAGCTCTGGTCCTAGAGTCAGGAAGACCTTAGTTCAAATCTGGCCTCAAACATTTATTAGCTGTGTGACCCTGGACAAGTCACTTAACCTCTACCTGCTTCAGTTTCTTCTTCCGTAAAATGATAATAGTAGCACCTCTACTTCCCAAGGTTCTTGTGAGGAGAAAAATGAGATAATATTTATAAAGATAATTTGAGATAATATTTAGAAAGAGCTTAGCATAGTGCCTGGAACATAGGTTCTACATAAATGCTTGCTATTCGTAGTAGGTCCGTTGGCTATCTTCAACCTGGTTTGGCCTGTCTGCTGAGACAGTTTTACCAGAGTATGGCTGCTACACATGCTACAGCTTTTTAGAGCCACAGGTGAGATTTCAGCGACAGGATGACACAGCAGCCCTAAAAAGGCTCATCAAGCCCCCTCACCAGATGTACTGGTCCTTCCTGAACACCCAGGAGATGCTTATCTAAAAAGGCTTCTTCTGGCAGAATGGGTGGAGGAGAACAATTTTGTTCCAATGGCCACAAAGGTGACTAAAGCAAGTGCTGTGGAATGTCAGAGCAGTGTCAAACATAGACGATGCTAAGGTCGTCCATTGCCAGTCATCTTGACTTCTGTCTTGCCACTGGACTTTAATGACTCTGGAAGAAACAATGAGGCTTGCAGCTCTGCCTCACTTAAATCCAGTTCATATGCAAATCAAGACCCCACTCATCATCCCCTGCTTCCTTCTTCCAAACTTGTATTGGACTGATCATCCACAGCCAAACATACCTTACTCTGATTCCAGTATTGTGATGTCATTGGTCTTCTTCAAAAATGAGGGACAAACAAACAACATTAGTAGTAATAGTAGTAGTAGTAGTAGTAGTAGTATAATTTCTTCCTACTTTCGTTAGTTACTTTTTAATCTTTTATAAAGGAAAGCCTACCCCGAAATCTAGTTTCTTCATTGAGGTAACCTTAGTTTTTTTCTCTTTTCCCTTTTCTCTTTTTAAAATTACATTAATACATACTTAAAGAATAAAACAAGCATTTCCATAACATAGTGCAATTAAAAAAGATAATTGTATATGAAACTGCAAATCTACTACACACAACTTGCTGTTCCTTTCAAATATATGAGAAAATTATCATGTAAATTTATTTTTTTGCTCTTTTTTATTCCTATTCTCTCTTTTTTTTCTGCCCACACTAATGAAATCATAGATACTCGAAGTAGATCAAGGAGTAGACAGTGGAAAGAAAATTTGTTTGGAGTTTGTAGCATGCTTTAAAAAGGTAGCCTGTACTATACTTTTTAAGAGGAAGAATCAATGTTGTTTTTCTATGGCTGTGATTTGGTGAAAGGGTTGGAAGTGGGGGATGAAGAGGAACAAGCTATTTTCCTTAAGAAAATAAGGTTTGTTAACTTTCTAGGTGTAAGTGTTTCTTAAGTGTCTATGGATATAGAACCAAAAAGTACTATTTCACAGAACAGAAAATTTGGTATATTTAAGAATATTCATTTGTAAAGGAATGCTGTAAGAGAGTCATATCCAAAATGAAATCCATTAGTAGTATGGTCTTTGTTTTGGTCACTAAAACTTTATTTTGATGGAATTACTTTTCCTAAGTTTGAGTATGGTAGAAAGAATTTATTGTTGTTTTAAAACATTACATTTGAGATTTTATAATGTATAGCAGTCATTTTGGTTTTCTGTCATTCTGTTTGCCTTTGCTAAGTTTTATTTAATGATTTCAGGTCATGGTATTTACAAAGAACCAGACAGAAAAAGAAATAGATGATATTCACAGTAAATATCGTAAGTAATGTAATTTTATTTGTGTATAGTATGAACTTGGGTTACTTATTTCTTTTTGGTGTAATTTTCATTATTCATTTTAGCATGATTTCAAAATCAATGTTTAATTATAGACCTTCAATTTTTAAAAATGATATTATATAGCTTTTTGTGAATTTTAGTCTTATTCTGAATCGGATTTGGTTCATTTAAAGTATTTACTTAGTTAAAGTCATCCTACTTCGCTTGTGGGTCTCTTTGACCTTCTGTTCTATTAATGATGGCATTTTCTACTTTGTGCTTATACCAAAGCACTTTGTGAATAATAGTGTTCAAAGAATTTCTGTGAGAGAGAATTGGATTGTTCTTATTTTTTTAAATAGTAAGAGATGAGATGCCAAGAAATTTATATACAACATGAACCTGAGATAGTATGTATTATAATATAATGAACATTTATTAGGGATAAGGCACTGAACTGTCTATTGGGCATACTGAGCCAAAAATGAAACTTATATTCTTGAGGGTTGGAGAAGTATGAGTGGGGGATATAAAAAGCACATAGATAAGTAAATACATGTAGGGACAAAGTAAGTGCAAAGGGATTTTGGGAGGAAGAGAGCACCAAGGGAATAGGGGTGGGGATCGGGGGAAGGAAGGGAGTATAGAGATTTCCAAGAGGTGGAGATTGGGAGAAAATGCATTCTAGGACTGTAAGGAGATAGTATCTGCCAAGACATGGAGGCAGGAAATAGAATGCTGTATATGAGATTAGTCATTATTCTTTTTGGATTGGAACAGGGAACACTTGCAACTTTGAATTTCGTCCTTAGGCCGTTCGATGACACTGTTTCTTAGACTAATTTCATTGCTACTATGTATTGCTCGAAGATGTATTTAAAAAGTATTTCTCATTTTATTTATATAATCACCAGGTTCATTTTTATTTTAATTCCTCAACTTTAGAATTCCTTTTTCCTTAACGGCTTTGTCGGTATGTAGCCATGCCAGGGCTACCTCCTCAACTGTTCTGTTAGCGACAGACTATCACACCTTATTTTGTATTTTAGCTTCACTTTAATTACAAATTTCTGTCTTCTAACTTGTAATTCATTTTAATATTGCCTGCTTACTAAAAGATGTTTTGGTCTATTTTATTTAGTTCTTAAAATTCAGTAGGGATAAGTAGTAAAAGGGTCTCTTTGAGAGAGAAAGTAAGATACCCAAGTAGTAAATACTGAGAGTGGGGTGAGGTGAGGGTAGGAGGTGTCAAGATAGTTATGTGCCTTGGCTAAAAATAGCAGAAAAGAGTTTCAGTGAATCACAGGTTGAACAAAAGTAAGCCGTGTTACACTGTTGCTAAGAAGCTGAGTATAATGTATAATCCTGGGGTCTCTAAAAGCTTATATCAACCACAAGGTAATCTAGGCATTTACTAGAATACTGTATCCTATTTTTCTTCTTTTATTACTTAGAAGAAATGTGGAGGCCTTGATCAGTGGGTTAGAAAACAACGTTTATAAGGACTTTAAAAGAACTAGGATTTTTTTTAAATCTAGGGAATAGATGATTTAGAAATGACTTAAATAACTGCAAATAATTGTTTTTAGAGAATAATACTCAGTTTCAACAAGGAAATTCACATGTTGCTGTGTTATTATGCTGTGGAGCCTAGTTAGGTTCTAAGACTGCCCTGGACTTAGGGAGTAAATCAGTTTCTGCCCCATATTTAGAGGGACTTTTGTAAAGACAGTTATGGACTCCTTGCTACAGCTTTGAGGAGGCCAAACTTAATCCCTTCTCCAAAGTTGATCAGTATGTGTTCTTTCTCAGGAGACATTAACCTTAGTCATCACTTAGAAAGTCTTTTAGTAAATGACTTCATAAGGGGGTTGACTTAAAAAAGTCTAACATGTGTACTTACATTCTCCACAGCCTATAATCCTAATCCTTATGGCTTGTGCCAGCAACGATAGAAAACACATATTTGGCTTGTGAGTTGGCCGTATCTATGTTGGAACAAAGGAAAGAAGATAGATATGACTTTTTTACCTTCTATTCTTTTGGCTACCTTTGGGGAGTTCTTGGAGAAATCTGAACTCAACCCCATTAATGTTATTTTTTTAATCCTTTCCATATCAAAGTCATTTTTAAAAAATCAAGTCATTTTTGAATTGGAAAGAATGTTTTGTCATTGATAGGGAATCAGTTTTGAGAAAGGCTCCTTCTTGTCTCTAGGATAAAATACAGATTCTTATGCTTTACTTTTAACGTCCTTCACACTCCTTAGGAATAGCCAAGGATATAAAGGATAAATTGTATATTTTATAAGCCACAGAAAACTGTAGAATCTGTGATTTAAATTGGTGGAAGGAAATTCCCTATATTGAGCTATTATGCATTAGGAGGTATGGCCTAGGAAGTTGCCTAAGGTACATAGAGGGTAAATGACGTGTCCATGTCACACAGCTAGTAAATGTCAGAGGATTCAAACCCAAGGCTTACTGACTCCAAACTCAGCACTTTGTTCACTGTTTCCTACCGTTTTGTTCAGATGATTCCTTGTCAAATCAGCATTATAAAAAATAACTAGAAATTAATTCCTTAATATATTTTATTAATGCTGTTTGTCTTTACGTCACAGTCATTTTTGGGAATAGGTGATGGTATAGAAGGACTTTCAGTGTAGAATACATAAGAGAACTCAGGAGGGACAGTTTCACTTTTCAGTAAAATGTCTTCATCCACTGAAAGAGGAGAACCAAAGGGATAGTAGTAGGGGCTTAACCTCATCTAGACCAACATCTTCATTTTACAGATGGGTATGCGGAGGTTCAGGGGCTTCCCAACGGTCACACTGTTAGTGAGCATCATGCTTAGGAAAATAGGGTGCATTGGCTTCTGATGTGTTTCTAGGAGATGAGATTGTTTATTGGAAAGAGCTGGCTTTTGAGCCAGGGGATCGAGCTTCAAATCTTGACCCTATCATTCTCCATGTGACCTTTGGCACATCACTTAACCTCTCTGGGTTTCAATTTCTTAATTTGTAGTGGGATGATCTCTGAGGTCACTTCCCAGTCTCTGAAATTCTCTTCAGCTTCACTCTTCATGCCCCACACTTCAGAGACATTCTAGTCTTTTGGAATTCTAATCTTCTTTTCACTTCTAATTCAAAGTCTATGCCTTATAGAAATAAGAAGAGAGAAAGGGGAGGAAGAAATAATGGATAATGGATAGATCCTTCAGAATGCCATTGCCCAAATGTTCTCTATCCTCTGAGAATTCGTTGGAAGTGATTCTTAAGTCTCTGACCAAATTATCTTCTTAGCCTGGTTTGAAGCAGCAAAGTATAGTAGTAGAGAAAGAACATTGCTCTTGGAGTTAGTAGGCCTGGGTTCAAATGCTGGCTTTAACACTTACCAACTTTGTGACCAAGGGGAATTCATTTTACCTCTTTACATATACTAAATAGTAACCGTTTCTCTTTTGGACAGGCACCCTGAGTATCTTCCCCTCCCGATTTGAATTTTTTTTTTTGAGTTTTTGATTAAAGGGGCCATTCCTTGATTAACTTCTTAAAGAGGCCTGTTTACTGAATGGGCATTACCTCACTCAAAATGAGAACCTGAAAAGACCTTAGCCTGAAAGGGCCAGGGTCTCCTAATTTATCCTAGGCCATCTCTAGTTGTCCTGGTGAATATCAGGCCACTGGATCCAGATGGCTCTGGAGGAGAAAGTGAGGCTGGTGACCTTGCACAGCCCTCCCTCCCTCAAATCAAAGTCAACTGCAAGTCATGTTATCATTTCCCTGACGTCATGGTCTTCTTCGAGAATGAAGGACAAACACAACCTATACCTATTTGTCAAGTGGGCAAAATAATGCTTGTACTTTCTAGCTTAGAGAGATAGTGGAACATGGTGGGGTAGAGTACTTGACTTCAATTCATGGAAACTGGGTGCCATTGTTGCTTCTAACACTTCCAAGCCAGACATTGAAACCTGGGCCAGCCCTTTCAGCTTGCTGGGCCTCAGCCAACTCAGACACTAAGATGTTTTTATTAAGTTGTGGGTGGTTGCTATTTGTGGTGGTGGAGGTAATTTCCAGTTACAATCACAGATGCTTGATTACTGACAGCCTAAATTATGGAGTTGTTGTGAGAAAAGTGCTTTGCAGACCATAATGTACCATAAAGATGTGTTGTTAATATAATAAATGTACTTTTGGATACATAGTGTGTGAATAGTAGGTAGTTGATTTTTTTTTTTTACTTTTTGCTTTAAGAAGATCTTTATCTTTCAGGTAAAGAACATCAAAATGAATTTAAACTTCTAGTGGATGAAATAAAAAACCGGTACAAGAAAACTGGCATACTGCAGACCAAAGAAATAAAGCAGGAGGTAGAGGGATCCAGGGAAGAGTTATTGCCACTAACTATGGGTAAGAAACTTTCAAAGAAAAAAAAAACAAGCAGAAATAAATAATACATTACCATTTATATGTAGCATAAAAAGCTTAATTTGTAGTACATATGATTTATTGCTAAAGGTACTAGTATAGCTTGCATTGAAAATAAATTCTTTTATTATTATAAAATAATAATGTAATTATTGTGGGGAGGGCATATACTGCTGAAAAATCCCAAACTTCTAATATTTAGTATGCTGACAAGAAACACATTCTTTCATTTTTAAAAATTTACTCATTTTATAGTTCCAGATTAATATCTTCATTCTATTACCATGGCTTTGGCTAATGAACCAGACCAGATTTTGTCTGAGAGTATTAAACTTGGAGAATACTGAGGATCTTTGTTCAAATCTTACCTCTGTCAATACCTCTATGATTGTGGGCAAGGCACTTACCCTCTCTCCACACAGATGTCTTTATTTCTAAAATGAAGGGATTAGATCAGAGCCTTTGAGATCTTTTCCAGATGTGAGACAGTCTGATCTATAATAATGGGGTTCTGTGACTTTTCTAGCATGTTGAAGACACTCGTTTTTTGTGCATGTTTGTTAAGTTTCTTTGTAGCCCAAATCTGGGCTTAGGAATAATTTGGGAGTGTGTGAAACTATGTATGACATGATTGAAGTACAGGCACAAAGCTTTAGTTCCTATTAGTCTTTGACCATTCTTTTGTCCCCAGAAGACTTCATCATCATTGAAGTACTCAAATTCTCTTATACCATAGTGTTTGAAGTTGACTTTCTGTGTTTGGCTGGAATAAGTCTGTCAGTTCATTTGCATTTACCTGTTTAATTGACTTCTGAGATTCAATCTTATTTGTAGATTTTCCAAAAACCAAAACCAAATCATCTGGATTGGCAGTCTTTTAAATGCTAGACTTAGAGTCCAGAAGACCTGAGTTCTAATATGGCCTCAGATACTCATTAGCTGTAAGACCCAGGGCAAGTAACTAAACCTCACCTTAATTTACTTATCTGTAAAATGGAGATAATAGCACCTACCTCCCAGAATTGTTATGGAGGTAAAATGAATAATATTGTAAAGTGCTTGATAAGCCTTAGAGCACTAGATAAATATTATTAGCTGTTATTTTATTTCATGAAACATCAGGCTGGATAAGACCTTAAAAATCATCTAGTCTATTACCATTGTTTTACGGGGCAAGGAACTGAGGCTGAGTCAGCTAAAATGACTTAATTCAGAACAGAGAACTAGGAACTGTTAAAACCAGAACTAACCCTTGGTGTCCTGACTCCAGGTTAATTGCTTTTGTCATTACCCCATGCTGCTTTCCACTTTGCCATCTTTTTACCAGATGCATTCTGCCTTATACTTCACTTGGTACTGGTTATACCTGATATCTTTCTCTTTTAAAATAGAAGCACTGGGAAGAGGGGCTTTATCCATTGGCATGGTCCCTTTTCCAGTATACATTAAGGGACTGAGTTAATTTTATATTAGTAGTGATGGATAGTTCAGAGCCGTTGAGGCAGTATCAGCTGGTGCTTTTCTTAGTTGAAATTGTAGGTTTTTTTGGTGTTTGATGTTCTCTCAGTATAATAAACTTTCATTATTTCTAAAGAGCTTTGAGTTTGTGGACTCTGGCTGGAGTTTTTAGGAGTGATTTTTCTTGACCAGATGTAATAGCAATTAAGTTGGGTGTCTTTGATTGAGTCTTATTAGGTGCTATTAGGTACTAAGCCTGAGGCCCAAACCCCTATTAGGTGCTAAGCCTTTGTGGGTATGAATTGGTAACTAAGGTGGGGCTCCAGGTGGGGCCAATGAAGGGAGGTCTGATTATATCTTTGCTCCCAAGTAGTCCCAAAACCCCTAACTACTAGGTGCTAAGCCAATGTGGGCGTGAAGCCCTCAAGGTCCTAGGGGGAGGTGCTAACTCCAGAGCCGATAGTAAGAGCCTAAGTTCTGTTCGCTCAGATGAAGCTTGATGATAGCTAAAGAGTGCATAAAAAGGGAAGACAGAGCTATTTGCTTAGGGCTCTCACTCTTGGTGGCTCCCCGATATGGAGACTCAGAGCAGCTGTAGAGCCCTCCAGCTTGTAAACCCAGATGTTGGGACTTTGTTAAACTCCGGTAACTATGCATTGAGATTTGAATCAGACAAGGTTTGTCTGTTGATGTTTATAATTTGTTTATATTTGCTTTGAAGCTCAGGGTGCTGGCTTTTTCCCCTGAACTAAGTGAATGATATAAAGTTTGTTAACCCCTTAATGTTGCTTTCCTTAGTAAAGCAGATCAAAAGAACTTAGGCTTGCAGCATTCTGTGAGCTGGTTGTTTTACACTGCCACAGCGGCTACTAGCCAGATTGTTGAAACACCAGATCAATAATTACTTTCTTTCATAAGCTTTCCCATCTCAACAAATACTTGAAAATCTATGTCATGGTGCTCTTTATTAAAGTTTGTGAAAACTTAATTTTTTTTGTGATGAAAATGTCCTTAAAGATGAGCTCCGTGCCACATTAGCAATATGGAAATTTCAAAAAACAGTACATAAACTTCCATGTGTAGTGTTTAAACTTTCTGTAGTTAGCTGATAAGAAATCTTGTGTTGAGATCGTACCTGAGCTACCATTTTGTTTAAGCTCAGGTTCTTTTAACTTCATTGGAGAAGCTGTAGATGTTGGAGACATAGGTTATCCTTAGATTTCTAGGCTTACCACTCTTTGTTTCTTTTTCTATTCTTTCTCTTCAGCTAATGTCTGCCTTGATTTTTGCCCAGTTTTTTTATTAAGTTTTTCTTTAGGATCATAAGGACAACTTCTTTCCTTTTGGGGAAACTTCTTCACTAAATACTTAGCAAAGGGATTTAGGGTCATTTTTTTTCTTACTCTTTTTGAGTGGAGGAGTCCTCCAAAGCTTCTATTTCTGGAGTCTTCATTCTGCCTAGTTGAGAGTATATCTCAAAACTGGTTACTTCTGAGAGTACCAGCTGAATTCTGAGTTATATTCTTAGAGAGAGAGGTGTAAAGAAGAATCTTACCAGGATACTTTTCTTTAATCATGTTTTCAGACTTTCTTCCACACTATTAGCTGTTAATTAATATGGTGGCTATATCTATGTTTATGAGATCTAGAAAACTTGGGATGTGACAAAGGTCATGGGGAGTTGGACCCAGTTATTAGGTGTGCCATACTGTTAGTCAAGTTTTCATCAATGACAGCTGTCATGGTTTTTTTAGCTAAGGGGTTTGAATCCCTGCTCATTTGATCTATTTATTAATCATATTTTTTCTTTTGCCTGTTGAATGTATTTTTTAAAAAGCAATCCTCAAAATATGTAAGAATTCCTTAGGAATGTTATTATTCCAGAAGCTTCATTTTAAGAATAAGATCTTTTTGATGGATTGTAATTAATTTTTCAGTAATTCTTCTTGTGCTAAGAGTCAGGCTTTATAAATGATAGCACTATAGTACCTTCTTTTTTTCCACATAGTAAACAAAGAGAAGATTGGAGTGGAGGTGAAAAAAATGACATCTAGTTTACAGACTAGGAGGCCCCTGAGACATGAAGAGGCAGTGTGGCGTGATGGGAAAAAGTGCCAGGAGTAGCCTGATTAAAATTCTCCCTCTTATACTTAACTATGGGGAAGTCCTATAAGCTTTCAGGGTAGATGGAGCAGATCATACCTTGTAGCACCTTCCTCCAAGGCTTCTATAAGGTTCCACTGGAGGTCTGTCTGAGGTGAGGTCTTAAAAACACTTTCCACACTTTAAGGTTTTATATAAAATGTCATCAGTTAGTATATGTGAATGTAAAGTTAGGGTTGACATCATCTCACCTTTTTAGCACAGCTACCTTTGTCATATGAGAATACATCTTAGTTGGTCAATCAAAAACTTTAGATTAGGTGCAAAATATCCTTGAAAATCATGAGAGGAATTGCCCAGGAAATCTGTTCGGATGTAGTATGTATGGGAGGGACGTAGTAGTGCCCCATGGTTGATTTTTGACTGTTCAGAAATAGTGTTAGAGACATTGGAGACCCGAGCTGAAAAGAAGAAACAGCAGAGGGACAGCTGTCAAAAGCAGAAAGAGAGTGGAATTGAGCTGTGACAGGGATGGAGAGATTGAGAAGGACCACAGGCTCTGCATTCAGTTCACAGCAGAGGAGTTGAGCTGAGGCTGCCTGTTTTATGTACCTGTTTAGGGACTGGTGGTCATTTTGGGAAAAGATATACTTATTACCAGCATCTCCTCCTGGTTCCTGGCAGTCAAGGAACACTGGAATGTATTTTACTTCTTCTTTGCCCAGATGTTTCTGATGACCTGCAATTTGCCTCAGTCATAAAGAGGCCAGTTGTTAGAGAGAAATATAAATGTAAATTAAGTCAGAGAGCCAAACCTCTGCTTAAATCTCAGTGATTTTCTTAACTGGAAGCTCGAGCAATTGCGAGCATACCCTTCACTGTTTAATATAAATTCCCTAAAGGAGTAAAGGAAAGAACCAAATGAACTCAGAGAGCCATTATATTGCCTCTAAGCTTAAAAGGAGATAATTTTAATTAAGAAAGAGTTTAATTTTTCTTTTAAAAAAATATAGCATTCATGGTTTTTAACTTTTCTTTTTAGGAGAAGAGGATAGTAAACCAATACTCACAGATCAGAGCTCACCTACAGTCCTGTTACCCCAATTAAAGGTGGAATCCCAGATAGAGATGGAACAAGTTGCAATAGATGACTCTTCTAATTCATATGAAGTTCAAGAAACTCCTCTATTCACTACATCAGATTCAGGAAGCAGGTAATTGTAATATATATTAGGATTTTCTTGTAAATTTCTATCACCATTTCTTTTCGTGGCATAACTGTTTAGGAAAGGGTTTGAGAAATAGCTTTGAGATGAAATCCAGCTCTCTGCTATTAGTAGTTCCTCAATAACTTATTTTTGATGACATTCTAGTCTCCTTTATTTCCATGTGTGACATTTATTTAAGATTAAGGCAGAAATTGGGTGGTTGCAATCAGTGATTCCAGAGGGTGACCCTGGTTTCCCACCTAACTCCTTACTGAGGACCTTTTGTACATTTCCTAAAACTAGAGGAAGGCAAAGGGAGAATGGTGTGGGGAGTGGTGATGACAACTATTTGACTCAAGGAGGGTTTGTGAGGAAGTACAAATTTACCTTATACAAGGGTTTATGTTTTATTATGATAGATCCATTATTTTATCATGTGGATTGTCTCTTCAGAGAATAGTCAACAAACATTTAGAGCATGCCTGCACGACCTGTGGCCCACTGGCTGCTTGCAGCATACCAAAAGATTTCGGGCAGCCTGCAAAAAATGTTGTTTTCTTCTACATTTTTTGTGGGCTGCCTGAAATCTTTTGGCATGTTCATGGGCCGTAAGTGACCCACGGGCCACAGGTTGTGCAGGTCTGATTTAGAGCTTCGTAGACCTTGAAAAAGGATTGTGCCTTCTCAATTTGTGTGATTTTTCTCTATGTCTTTCTTTAAATTATCCATGGAAGATCTATGCACTGTTTTGGAGGATTCATTCTGTTTCTTTTATTATCTTAGAACTACCAGAAGACCATTCAGACTGTCCGTATGTGTCTGATAGTGAACAGCTTTGATCATTTTCCATTCAGACATCTCCTTGATAATGTTTTCAGGCTATTTCTTTCTTTTAAAAATATTTATATTATATATTATATTTCATATGATATTATAATTATATTATATTTAATATATTATATTAATATATTTAATTTTTTCCCTAATTTTTCCCCAATTACATGTTAGAACAATTTTTTAACATTCTTTTAAAATTGTGAATTCCAAATTCTATCCCTCCCTCCTTCCTTTCCCTCCCCTCTCCCTGAGATAGTAAGCAAACAGATGTAGGTTATACATGTACAATCATGTAAAATATTTCCATATTAGTCATCTTGTATAAGAATTCTCAAATAACAGAAAAAGAATGAAAGAAAGAAAGTGAAAAATAGCATGCTTCTCATGCTATTTCTTTTACCCAGGTCATCACTGGTAACATACTAGTGCCTACTTATCCCTTTGTAATTTTGAGTCTTCATCAATAGTGGTATTCCATGTTTCTCAGCCATGCATCATCATTAGGGGGAAATATTAATACTATAAGGATAGGCTTTGTGAAAAGGAGCTGATGAGATCCATGACAGTTCTGCATAATTTCCGAAATGAAATCCAGTCTAATATCTTACTTCCTAATTAATTCTCTGAGTAGCTTATTGTTCATCTGCACTGCCTATGTAGGATTTATATTGATGGGAGTACTCATCTAACTGTATGTCATTTTCTTGACAATATGTATTTGGATTTGACTTGTTTTTTCACTGTGGGTGGCTAAACCAGTGTCTTTCACTTTCCTATGGGTTTCATTGAAAAGGATTTGTAATGCTCTAAGACTTTAGTTCACTGAGTACAATTGTCAGACTGTTAATAAGAACATTTAGAGTCTCACCATCAGTAGGGAATGCTTTTATTCGGACTCTGCGTAAGACATTTCTGATGCTGGCAAGCACCTTAAATGAGTGGGTGTCCCTCTTTTATACGTTGCTCATATCACTAGATTGTTGACCAGTTACCTCTGTGTGTGTGTGTGTACGTGTATGTATATGTGTGTGTGTGTATTTTTTTTTTGCATCCTTATATAATTTTTATTCTTACAGGATTCCTATCTGAGGAGAACCTTCAAGGACACATTTCATTTTACCAAATCATTAAAAAAAAAATCAGTAAATAGAGTGGGGTTTTATACTCTATGTGTTTCTTAGTTGCTTAGTTGTATGATCAAAGATGTGTCTGCTATAGAAAACCATCTGTAAAAATTCTGCTTGTTCCCTTTTTATATTTTCTCTGGAGATACTATCAATGCGTTTCATTCTCTTAGAGTCTTTTTTAAATAAAGATGAGAAAATAGGGATATGGGTTGGTAGGTGCTGGTGTATTGTTGGTCAAATTCTTTTTTTGGTAGAAAGCATGCTTCATGATCTTTTCCATTCTTTGGGAATCTTCCCCTATTTGAAATACCTTGAAAATCTTTTTGTATGTTTTGCTTTTAAAATTGTCTTGCCCTGGATGGATTTCATCTATTTGGTCAGTTCCTCATTCAGACTACACATACTACAAAGCAGAAGTCATTAAAAAGTAATCAGATGTGTAAAGCTGAAAGGAAGAGTTTTTGAAGAAAGTGAGGAAAATTGAAGATGAGGCAGAAACTGGAATATTCATGGGAACCATGTAATCTTTATTTAAAATAGATAAAATTAATTTTAATAGATGCCTTAGAGTAATAAACCATGCATCAAATTGAGAAAAAATACTTTCAGGGGTGTATGCTCATTAGCTTGCTACTTTCTCAAGGCTCCTGATGTACTCGGGATGAAAGACTCATAAAAAAATAAATTTTAGGGAGTAAAATCATGGGGAGCATTACCTAATTTCTCTAAAATTCAGCAAACAGAAAGAATATTATATCTTATATTTTCTCAGAGAATGTCACTTGGTAATGCTAGGTTTCTTGAAGAATTGGGGGCTAGCGTATAGTTGCTATAGTTTTCACTCAGACTGCAGTCTTTTCTTGTAGCCCCTTCTTTTTAAAAAATTATTATGTGAGTGTGGTTATTCTCTCCGCGGCATGGTACAGTGGAAAGACTGTCGAATCAGAGGCCTTGGGTTCGAATCCTGGCTTACCTACTCACTACCTTTTGGACCTTGGACAACTCACTTAACTTCTCTGGGCCTCAATTTCCTCATCTGTAAAGTGAGAGAGTTGGAGTAGATACCTGTCTTCGCAAACCATAAACCAAGCCGTGGAAGACTTAACACTTTCTGTTTAATGTCTGGAACATTTTATCTCTCTTTCCCAATTATCCCACTGTACCGACCTGTACTGGTGGTTTTCTCTGTCTTCCACTACACCTGGGCCCTGGGCTCCAGCTATCCTCCACTTTACTATCTGACTATTTTTTCCCTAGATACTGTGCTGCTCACTCGTAGCCTTGTTCTTGTCCCTTCCAGCTCTGGAAACTGGAAAGGGTATGTTGGTTTACTCCCTTATTACTCTATTCACGGTACTATTCAAAATCAAAATATCCCTTCTTGCTCACCTTTCCCCATGTGTGTTATCATTCCACATTAAAATTTTAATAAGTGCCCTGTGGGCAGGAGTTGTCTTGCTTTGGTGTTTGTCGAGCATTTATCAAGAGCTTACAGTGGAGATTGTGCTTTCATTCTAGATGACTCTGGTTGTCTCTTCCAGTTCTCGATCATGAATCTGTGATATCACCAACATCGTAACCCCTCAGTAGCCTAGTAGATGATCTTTGAGGATTACCATAGTTGAAAAATGCACTGCCCTGTGCTCAGTCTGTGATGAGCCTCTCTGGTCTTAGCCAGGTTGGGCCCTTTCTGTTGGAGCTCTGCCAACATAGCTATGGTTACCTTGGTTACCTCCACACCACTGTAGATCTTTCCTGGAGGATCTCTGCCTGGCTTAATGCCTGATCTTGGGCAAATTACTTTGCCTCTAAAGACTTTTAGTTTGTTCATATGTAAAATGAGGAGCCTGAACTAGATGATCTCTAAGCTTCCTTCAGCTGTAAGCACACTTGGATACAAAAGAAAATTCTCCATTTTGTTTTAGCAGCCACAGTTAGCTTTTTCAAACATAATGTAACATGCACTCAGCTTGAAGAGTGAACCTCTTATCATCGCATGACCCAATAAAGTATATCCATTCCTAATTGTCGCTCTTGTGAAGTTGTATTTCTTGTTTCCTTTCTTTTAGATAAATGCCTGTTTTAGGATTTAAATTGTTAAAGTATTTGCTATCCTTTAAAGCATAAATACTGAAATGATTAACAAACTGATAAGAATGTTATTTATTGCTGAAACAGGTGGCCACATGATAGATGATTCCCTGGAGTTGGAGGCATTTGCCTAACCTTCAATAAATGACTTTATTGTTCTATTTAAATAGGAGAACAGAACTTTTGTTTTCCAATTTTGGCAAGCAAGACACTTCTCCTTATTGATAGCTGAATAGTTGGAAAAAAAAAGTGCTTTTTATTGTGACTGTGTAGGGAAAACATTTGGGCCATCCACCTATAGACAGGAAGGTTTAAAAAGTAACCCTGTTTGTAAGGATGGAATTTTTATTATGAAAAGAGAGTGAAGCCATTGTCTGAAGAGAAGTAGTTGAATTATGAATCTGGCATATTTTAAAAGATAAGATTGATATATGCACATTGAGTTAAAGTCTCTATTGCATAAGTACAAAAGTTTGTCAAGAGAGAGATAAGATAGGGGCATTGATGGAATGAAAAATTTTAATTAAAATTGCATTGTCACTAATTACTCTTTGTGACTTGAGGTAGCACAGAACACTATGCTAATTGAGGTCAAATAAATAAGTACAATCTCCATGTAGGACAGGTATTTAACTTCATTCTGCTAAATGAATATAAATTATACTTCTAACTTCTACCAGTTATGCTACAAGTATAAAGAAATTGGTCACAGGGAAGAACTACATAACAAAGTATGGATTGCTATTCTCCCAAATTAGGAAAAAGCCATCCAAATACGCATTTTACCAATGATTCAGTAATACGCTGTTTGTATGTGAATGACATCATTTACATACATAGTTCAAGGAAACAGATTGTGACAATCACAGAAGGGTGATTTTTCATTGCTTTTAGTCATTGCTGGAGAGATTCTTGCCAGAGTCTTCTTTAATTGGGTGATCTTTCACCTGGAAGATGGTCATATATCTAAGAGCCAGCGTGGCTTCAGAAAGGGCCGAGAAATTCGACATGATGTTTGCTGCCTGACAACTGTAGGAGAAATGCCAGGAGCAGAACAGAACACATATACAATGTGCGTTGACCTGACCAAGGCTTGTGGAAGATCATGGTGAAATTTAATTGCCCAGAGAAGTGCATCAGTATTGTGTACTGGTTTCATGATGGTATATTTGCATGGGTTCTAGATAAAGGATGTTGTTCTCTCACTTTCCCAGTTACCAGTGGAGTAAAGTAAGGCTGTGTGCTTGCTCCCATATTTTGATGCTCTCATGCTTGATGTTTTCTGTAATGTCAGGTGCCTTCAATGAGGATGAAAATGGCATCAGGGTCAGCTATCACATTGACGGTAAACTATCTTGAAAAGGCTATAAGCCAGCTAAAATGGAGGGAGAGTTGGTACTTGACTTTTTGTTTGCAGATGATTGTGCATGCAGTGCAGCCTCTGAGACTGAGATGCAATAGAATATGGACTGACTTTCTGCTGCTTGTTCTAATTTTGGCCTGACAACTGGAAAAAGCAGAGATTCTCCACCAGCCAGCACCACACCATCCATATGTAGGACCATTGTTTATGTCAAATGGAAAAATTTTAAATGCTGTGGATAAGTTCAGTTACCCTTGGCAGTATACTTTCCAGGGAGATATATATATATATATATATATATACATATATATATATATATATATACACATATATATGTATATACATATACACATATACGTGTATATGTATATATGTATATATGTGTATGTATATGTGTATATATATATATATATATATATATATACACACACATATATACATATATACAGAGAGAGAGAGAGTGAGAGAGAGATAACGAGATGGATGCATGCATTGACAGAGCTAGGTCAACATTAGTGAGGTTCCAAAGGAAAGTGTGGGAGAGAAGAGTTGTCTACCAAACTGAAGGGCTACAGAGCCATTTTGCTGACTTCATTATTGTATGCCTGTGAAATCTAGAGAGTCTACCAGTACCATGTCAGAAAATTGAACCACTTCCATTTGCATTGTCTTGGGAAGATTCTGAAGATTACTGGATGCTGAGGTCTTCTCTTGAGCTAAACTGCCAAGCATTCAAACTCTATTGTAGAGAACATAACTCTGATGGGCTGGCCACATTGAATGCCAAACATACGTTTACCATAGAAGACTTTTTTTTTTTTTACAAAGAACTCATACAAGGTAAGCATTCATGTGGAGGGCAGAAGGAGTAACACAGGACATTTTTTTTTGAGCGGGGAAGGCAAGGCAACTGGGGTTAAGTGACTTGCCCAAGGTCATGCAGCTAATAAGTCTCAAGTGTGAAGAGGCTGGATTTGAACTTAGGTCCTGGGCTCCTCCTGCTCTATTCACTGCACCACCTAGCTGCCCCCATAAGGACATTTTCAAGGTCTTTGAAGAACTTTATTATAGATCGTGAGACATGGGAGATATTGGCACAGGATTGCCCAGGAGGCATGCCCATATCAAAGAAGGAACTGTGTTCTGTGAACAAAGCAGAATTGCAATAGCTCAAAAGAAATGTGAGATGAGCAGATCTAAAGACATCCTAAATGTTCAAACAGATTATCTGTGCCTGATCTATGGTGGAGCCTTCTGATTTCATATTGATCTGTTCAGCCACAGTTGAACACACCATACTTTGACCCCAACATCATGATGTCATTTTGGTCCTCTTCAAGTATGAAGAATGAATGGCAGCATTTATATGCATAGTGTTGGAGAAGGCACTTTGACAGGAAGGATAAGTCTGTCTGGTAGCTATATGGTTAAGGTGTGCATGCTTTCCTCCAAAAAAAAAAAAAGAATGTTTGAAAGAAAAATTTGTGACTACCATGAGAGAAGAGATATAGATGGAAACTAAGAATGCCACATAGAGAAGTTGGACAATTTGAGTAGCTAGTGTTGGGGGGATATTGTGATCTTTCCCTAACTTTTTGGGAAACTAAGGAAGGATAGAAAAGAAATATTAAGTAAACATATGCTATGTAGCTCTCCTAAGGAAACAATAGATGATAACTAAACGTGAGCAGACTTGCAATTTAGGAAATTCACTTTAGTGGCTGAATGGAGGATAGATTAGAGTAGGAAGAGACTTGAAGCAAGCAGACCCACAAGCAGGCTATTGTAGTAGTTCAGGTGTGAGGTGACAAGGGTCTGTACCAAGAGTGGTGGCAGTGTCAGAGAAGAGAAGGGGGCATTTTTGAGAGATGTTGCAAAGGTAAAATTAGTAGGCCTTGACAATAGATTGGTTATAAGTGAGAGATAGTGAGGAATCCAGGATGACTAGTGGGTTTAAGCCTGAGGGATTGGGAGAATGTTGTTGCCCTCTATAGTAATTGGGAAGATAGGAAAGGAACAGAGTTTAGGGGAAAAAATGATGAGTTTGGTTATGCAAATGTTGAATTTAAGATGTCTATTGGGTATCTAGGAGATGTGTGAAAGGCAGTTGGAGATGCAAATTCCAAAGATGTACGAGAGGTTAGCTGATTTGAGATTTTTCCTGAAAAGGAGAGAGATGGTTTGGAGAGGATCCTAAGAATGCTATATTGGAGCCACAAAAGCCATCAGGTGAAAGATTATCCAGGGAGAGAGGAAGATGAGAACAGAGATACTTGATTCCCTACTCAAGGTTACTGCGGCAGCTATTTATTGACCTGAAAACAATAATAGGGAAATCATTTATCATCCTGGGATATCTATCCAAGACATAATAGAACTTTCCAAGACTTAATCATACAAATAACAACTACCCGTTTCTGGTAATTCATGTGGGCACAAATGACGCTTTTAAGAGAAATCTAAAAGTATTGCCAATGTTATAAAGACTTGGGCAAGATACTGATGATCATGGGTCCGTGGCTGTATTTTCCTTACTGTTGCCCATTAAAGATAAAGGATTCAGAAGAGAAAAAAATAATTTGGGAAGTGAATAGCTGGTTAAGAAGGTGGGATTATAGATTTAGCCCAAAGCCTTAGATTTTCAAGATCTTTTTGGATCTGGGAATTATATTCAGATTTCTTGATTACATTTTATAATACAAAGTAGAGAAAGGGTGGTAAATATGTATTTGCCATATTTCTGCAAATCAAATCCAAAGGTTTTTGAGATAAAAAGGGTGGGAAAGGGGAAAAAGTGCTTGTGTATATCTTAAGTTAAAAACTACAGAGAGTAGTAAGAATTGCTGTTGATAAAATCCAGAAATTCATAAGAGGTAGAATCCTAGAAAAGATCCATTAGTAAAATCATAGGCCTCAAAGGAATACACAAAGTTTAGGCAACAAATCAGGAACAGAAGATGCTAACAAGGCAGGGCAAAGTTGATGTTGTTGGTTTCACTGAGATTTAGTGAGATAAAACTTAATGTTGCACTCTGGCTCTAAATGAGTATGTATTTTTCAAAAGAAATAGGATAGATAAAAATAGGGTGGTTGTAGTCCCATTGGATATTAAGAAGGAATACTTATGTGAAATAGAAGAACCAGAGGGTGGAAATATCATAGAGAGTATTTGGGTAAAGGTCAAAGGAGAGAGAAAACAAAATAATATTTTTCATAGAATATACTAAAGACCACATGGACGGAAAGAGTAAATATATGAGGAGTTGGAAAACAAATAACAAACCCTAGCGTAAAGGTATGACATTGTAGTGATAGGATACTTCAATTATCCAGACATCTGCTGGGTTCTTTGTGAGGATTGAGCTATTGCTAGGCCCCAGCTGACAGAAGTGACTCCATGTTTGACCATTAATTGATCCATCTATGTACTGGGAAGTTTCTATGTATATACCCAACAACTGACCTTGTCAACTACACTTAAAGTTTGGAATGCAAAGTTAGCAAACTATCAGCTTAGCAAATTCCATCTAATATAATATGTAAGGTAAACAAACTTTATTCATCAGTGTCTTTGTGATTGATAAGGGGATCTTAGTCCTGTGGGAGCCTGCTAATCAATGCCATTAAGATCCACCTCCCACTCAGTCCCTGTGAATCTGCCCAGCAATAGCAATCAGACAGAGACCCAGAAAATGTGGGCTCTGGATCGGGATACACATCCTTCTGTATGTAATCTGAGGTTACTGTATGCTTGTGAGTAATAAATTGCCTGACTAGTGATCCCCTGAATGCTTATGTTGCTTCTCAATACCACCTCTCCCATGTATGATCCCCTCACACTGTCAGAAGCAGAGCAGTGAATACCTTCTTGAAGGCCTTACTAGTAATTTGGTCCTTTAGAAGGTAGAAGAACCAAAAAGAGGAAATTCAATTCTAGATTTAATTCTTACTAGCTGGTTGCTAGAGTGGAAATGATCAGAGCCTTGGAGGAGTTATAGGGGAATAACCTAGAGTTTTTGGTAGAGAAGAAGAGGAAATCTTAGCATAAGTTTATATGCACCAGAGATTTTAGGAAAACAGATTTCATAGAGTTTAGAGGAAAAATGGGTAGGATCCTATGGTCTAAGATGCTTCAGGGGAAGTGAGCCCAGGAGAGGTTGAAGATATTTTAGAAAAATTTTGAGGACAAGAAAGGTAAATAATTCCAGTGAGGGGGGAAAATGGGAATTGTCTGAAGAAATCAATGTGAACCTACAGGGAAATCAGCAGCTAACTTAGATTTTAAAAAGAAATGTACAGAAAATAGAACTAAGGTCAGGTAATAGAAGTTAATAGCATAGCTCATTCTTTAAAAATAGTCATTTTAAAGCCTATAATGAGCTGAGGCTAGTGAGAATCTAAGGACAACCAAAGTTAATTTTTTTTTTTGGTTTTATTTTTAGCTTCATTGATAGAAAAAAGAAACTCAAAGAAGAGATAGGACCTTTGTTTGGGGCAGGTGGGGTGGGGATAACTGACAAGAGAGAGAAAGCAGAAATTCTCAAGTATTATTTTCTTTGTTTCCTCTGCAAAGGAGAATGATTAATTTCATCCTAGACATCTGTTATTTCCAGATTGTTACAAGAAGCAAAAGCTGTGTATGATAACTTAAATCAAGGTAGTAACAGACATCCTATGTATTTAACCTCAATTGTATTATTGATTAATATTTTCTTTACTTATATAGTTGTAAAAGTATTGCCTGGAAGAGTTAAAGAAAGAGATGAGAATAGTAGAGGCAAAATTGGGAAATGATAATGATGCAATAAAATTATGAAAAGTGAATTAATAGCTTGATTAAAAAAATGAAAGGGGGGGTGGAGCCAAGATGGTGGCTGGAAAGCAGGGACTTGCTTAAGCTCTCCCCTAGGTCCCTCCAAACACCTGTAAAAAATGGCTCTGAACAAATTCTAGTGCTGCAGAACCCATGAAATAGCAGAGGGAAGCAGGGCTCCAGCCCAGGAAAGCTTGGATGGTTTCTGGAAAGGGTCTATCACAAGGAGCTGGGAGCAGAGTGGAGCACAGACCAATGTGGGCTGCCGCCAGGACCAACCAGACCAGGAGCTGGGCGGAACAAGTGGTAGGGCCCTGAGTCATTGAGCTGTGGCAGTTACCAGACTTCTCAACCCACAAACACCAAAGACAATAGAGAAGGTTAGTGAAAAAACTGCTGGAGTGAAAGGAGTGTATGGTCGGCCCTAGCCCCAGGGGCACAGAAGTGGTGCAGCTCTAGGGCTGTTTCCAGAGCTCCAGCTGAAGTTGCTTCTAGCCCCAGGCCCACCCAGTGGGAGGAATTAAGCGGCAGATCAGAGCGGGAGTGCAGAGCTTGCTTGGATCTGGGTTGTGGTCCGGGTTGGTGGTTCTTGGGGGAAGAGGAGCGCTGGTGTGGAAGAGCTTGCTGTGTAGAAGTAGCTCTGAAAACAGCAGCACAGCCCCTTAAGCTTGGAACAAAGTACTCTCTACAAGCAGTCATATGCTGACAAAAAGCTCAAGGGTAAGTAGTTGGCTGGGAACATGGCCAGGCAGCGAAAATGGACTCAGATTCAGACTCAGACTTTGGAATCTTTCTTTGGTGACAAAGAAGACCAAAGCGCACAGCCAGAAGAAGTGAACAAAGTCAAAGAGCCTACATCAAAAGCCTCCAAGAAAAATATGAACTGGTCTCAGGCCATAGAAGAGCTCAAAAAGGATTTGGAAATGCAAATAAGAGAAGTAGAGAAAAAAACTGGGAAGAGAAATGAGAGTGATGCAAGAAAATCATGAAAAGTAAGTCAATGACTTGCTAAAGGATACCCCAAAAAATACTGAAGAAAATAACACGTTAAAAAAATAGACTAACTCAAATGGCGAAAGAGCTCCAAAAAGCCAATGAGGAGAAGAACACCTTGAAAGGAAGAATTAGCCAAATGGAAAAGGATGTCCAAATACTACCTTAAAAATTAGATTGGAGCAAGTGGAAGCTAGTGACTTGATGAGAAATCAAGATATCATAAAACAGAACCAAAGGAATGAAAAAAATGGAAGACGATGTGAAATATCTCATTAGAAAAACCACTGACCTGGAAAATAGATCCAGGAGAGATAATTTAAAAATTATGGGACTACCTGAAAGCCATGATCAAAAAAAGAGCCTAGATATCATTTTTCAAGAAATTGTCAAAGAAAACCGCCCTGATATTCTAGAGTCAGATGATAAAATAGAAATTGAAAGAATCCACAGA
>CM053624.1:340219306-340246877 GCA_028646595.1 Phalanger gymnotis
ACATTAAGGGATCAAAAGGCTTGGAATATGGTATTCCGGAGGTCAGAGGAGCTAGGATTAAAACCAAGAATCACCTACCCAGCAAAACTGAGTATAGTGCTCCAAGGCAAAATATAGACTTTCAATAAAATAGAAGACTTTCAATCTTTCCCAGTGAAAAGACCAAAGCTGAATAGAAAATTTGACTTTCAAACACAAGAATCAAGAGAAGCATGAAAAGGTAAACATGAAAAAGAAGTCATAAGGGACTTACTAATGTTGAACTATTTTGTTTACATTCCTACATGGAAAGATGATGTGTGTAATTCATCATGAGATGTTTTTCAATATTAGGGTAGCTGAAGGGAATATACATATACATATAGACAGAGGGCACAGGGTGAGTTGAATATGAAGGGATGATATCTAAAAAAAATTAAATTAAGGCATGAGAGTGGAATATTTTGAGAGAGGGAGAAAGAGAGATAGAATGGGGTAAATTATCTCACATAAAAGTGGCAAGAAAAAGCAGTTCTGTTGGAAGGGAAGAGGGGGCAGGTGAGGGGGAATGAGTGAATCTTACTCTCATTAGATTTTACTTGAGGAGGGAATAACATACACACTCAATTGCATATCTTACCCCACAGGAAAGTAGGGGGGAGGGGATGAAAAAGGGGAGATGATAAAAGGGAGGGCAGAGAGGGGGAGTAATCAAAAGTAAACACTTTCAAAAAGGGACAGGGTCAAGGGAGGGTGAGTGGGGAGGGAAGGGGGGAGAGAATTTGGAATTCAAAGTTTTAAAAGAAGATGCTCAAAAAAAACCCAGTTGGTTTTGCATGCAACTGGGAAATAAGATATACAGGCAATGGGACATAGAAATCTATCTTGCCCTACAAGAAAGTAAAGGGAAAAGGGATGCGGGGGAGTGAGAGTGGGGTGACAGAAGGGAGGGCTGACTGGGGGATGGGGCAGTCAGAATATCTGCCATCTTGTAGTGGGGGGGGGATAGAAATGGGGAGCAAATTTGTAACTCAAAATCTTGTGGAAATAAATGTTGAAAACTAAAACATTAAATAATAAAGTATGGAATAAAAAAAATAAAGGCACCTCCCCACCATAAAACCAAAATAGCCCAGAATAATGCCTTAAAAAGCAGAAATGGCCTATTGGTAAAAGCACAAAAATTCACTGAAGAAAAGAACTTAAAAAGCATAATTGGCCAAAAGGAAAAACTCACTGAAGAAAATAATTCTTTAAAAATTAAAATTTAAAATTAAATGCCCATGTCAATTATAAAAATAACAAAAAATCATATTGTCTAGATACAGAAAAAGCTTTTGATAAAATACAGGACTCATTCCTATTAAAAACATTAGAAAACATAGGAAGAAATGGGACTTTCCTTAAAGTGATAAGTAGTTCCTGTCTAAAATTATCACCAAGCATTATCTGTAATGGGAATAGCTAGAAGCTTTTCTGTTAAGATCAGGGGGAAACAAGGATGCCCATTATTACCACTATTATTCCATATTGTACTAGAAATGCAGATTTCAGAGTTTAGCAGTAAGAGAAGAAAAAGAAATTAAAGGAATTAGAATAGAAAATGAGGAAGCAAAACTATTACTATTTGAAGATGATGTGATGGCATACTTAAAGAATCCTAGAGAATCAACTAAAAACTACTTGAAATAATTAACAACTTTAGTGAAGTTGCAGGATATAAAATACGCCCACATAAATCATTAGCACTTAAATTAACTGCAGAAAATATAAAATAGTTGGGAGTCTTCCTGACAAGACAAATCCAGGAACTATATAACACAATTACAAAACACTTAAAAAAAATACTGGATTTAAACAATTGGAGAAATGTAATTGGTCATGGGTAAGCTGAACCATTATAATAAAAATGACAATTCTACCTAAATTAATTTACTTTACAAAGTTCATACCAATCAAACTACCAAAGATCTGTTTTATAGAGTGAGGAAAAAATAGTAACAATTCATTTAGAAGAACAAAACATCAAGAATATGAAGGGAATCAATCAAAGAAAGGAAATGTTAATCTAACTATACTAAATTTCAAATTGTATTATAAGGTGGTGCTCATCAAAACAATATGGTACTGGCTATTAAATAGGGTGATAGATCAGTGGAATAGATTATGTGCACAATACACAGTAATAAATGACAATAGCAATCTAATGTTGATAAACCCAAAGATTCAAGCTTTTGAGGCAAGAACTCAGTATTTGACAAAAAATGCTTGTAAAACTGGAAAGCACTTTGGCAGGAACTAGGGTATAAACCAACATCTCATACTGTATAACAAGATAAGGTCAAAATGAGTACATGATTTAGACATGTAGGGTAATACCATAAATAGAGAAATTAATGGAGCATGGAAAATTTTACAGGTCAGATCTATGAATAAGGGAAGTATTTACAACCCAACAAAAGTTGGAGAGCATTATAGGTTGTAAAATGGATTATTTTGATAACATCAAATTAAAAAGTTTTTGCACAAACAAAACCAATGCAGCCAAGAATAGAAGGAAAGGAGGAAACTATGGGGAAAATTTTCTAGGAAGTTTCTTGGATAAAGGCCTCATTTCTCAAATATATGGAGAACTGAGTCAAATTTATCAGAATATGAGTCATTCCCAAATTGATAAATTGTCAAAAGTTATTTTTTCAGTTTAAGATTAAGTTTTCAGATTAAGAAATCAAAGCTATCTAGAGTCATTTAAAAATGCTCTAAATCACTGTTAATTAGAGAAATGCAAATTAAAATAACTCTGAGGTACCACTCATGCCTATTAATATGACAGAAAAGGATAACAACAAATGTTGGAGGGAATGTGGAAAAATTGAGACACTAATGCACTGTTGGCAGAGTTGTAAACTGATCCAGCCATTCTGGAGAACAATTTAGAGCTATGCCCAAAGGGCTATAAAATCATACATATCCTTTGACCCCGGAATACCACTACTACCTACTAATACTTCAAGAGATCAAAGAAAAGGAAAAGGATCTATATGTACCAAAATATAGCAGCTCTTTTTGTGATGGCAAAGAATTGGAAATTGATGGGATGCCCATCAATTGGGAAATGGCCAAACAAGTTGTAGTATATGGTTATGGTGTAATATTATTGTGCTATAAGAAATGATGAGCAGGGTGATTTCAAGAAAACCTAGGAAGATGTAAATGAGCTGATACAAAGTGAAGCGAACAGAACCAGGAGAACATTGTACACAGTAACAATAATATTGTACAATAATCAACTGTGAATGACTTATTCTCAGCAATACAGTGATTCAAGACAATTCCAAAAGACTTGTGTTAAACAATGCTCTCCACCTCCAGAGAAAGAACTGATGGAATTTGAATGCAGATTAAAGCATACTTTTTAAACTTAACTTTTTTTTGGTGTTTTTTTTGCAACATGGCTAATTCAGAAATATATTTTGCATGACTGTACATGTGTAATCTATATCAAATTGCTTGCCTTCTCAAAGAGGGAGAGAAAGGAAGAGGGAGAGAAAGGAAGAGGGAGAGAAAGAATTTCACACTCAAAATTTTTTAAAACGGTTAAAAAAATTTTGTACATGTATTTGAGAGAAACAATAAGAAAGAAATTGAATAAGAAAATTGTAAAAATTTAATTGGGAAACTTTTAACAAAACAAAAATATAACATTACATTTCAAAACTGATTCAGTATGTGAACTACAGGCATTTTTATATATAGGTTAATGGTCCTTATTTTTATTTGACATTCCTGCTATAGGGATACAATTCTGAGGGCATTGAGGGACTAGTATACATGGTATCTGAAGGAGGGGAAGATATTAAAGACATGAAAAAATTTCTTATTAATGCTGAGAAAAGATAATCAAGAGAGCTTGAATAATTAAGTACCTATTCTCCCATCTCTTCAAAATCTCTATCATTGATATACAAATAGAGAGCATCCTTAATGAAAATATTAGTAGTTTACTAGAAGGCTTTTACAAACAATATTCAACAATCCACATCTTTAACATTCCACAATTAAAATAAGTAGAATGAGAGGCCAAGTAAGATGGCAGAGTCACAGGAAGAAATACAGCCAAACTTTCCACATAACTACAACATAGAAATCTAGAAAAAATGTCAGAATGAATGCTTATTAGGAGATCCAAGGAAAAAAAATCACAGTAAGTTATTTCCAGCCCAGGTTGACAGAGGGAGACAGGGAGGTTTGCTGGCACTAGGGACAGAGTCTGCCTAGGAAAGGGAGCATGAAACATTCCAGCAATGAGAGTGCTCATAGCAGTTTAAGAAGGCAAGAGGAAGTCCAAGATCTGATTCGAAGGGGCCTGGTACTCTGCAGGAAGTTGCAAATTGGCAGCCCTGTTACTCACTAGCCAGTTTGGATGGATCTTTGGACCACCTCTCTACCTAGGAGTGATGATCCAGGACAAGGAGTGGTTGTAAGCCCTAGTCTGTGAACTGAGGCAAAATCAAGTACAGAACCAAGCAGTAGCTGTGTGCTCTGACCCTAAGCCTAACACAGTCAGGAAGTAAGGCTGAAAGAATGAGCAAACAAAAAAAGAATTCTACCATAAAGAACTATTAATAGTCATAAGGATATTCAAGACACAAATTCAGAAGAGAATTATTTGAAAACATCTGCAAGTAAACCCTCAAATGAAAACATAGCTTGGCCATAAGTTCAACTAGAATCTCCGGAAGAGAAGAAGAATTTTCAAAAAGAGCTAAAAATGGTTTTATAAATGAAATGTGCCAGAGGAAACTTAGAGAAGTAGTAGGGGAAAATGTTCTAGGGGAAACAGTTTGAAAAGAAATGAGAATGCTATGAGAAAAAATTGGAAAATAGAACTATGGAAAAAAGAATAGAGAATTAACAAATTCTGCTCTATGAGATCAATTGATGAAGGTATGGATATTTATAAAGCTTGGAAAAGAAAATACTTAGGGGTAGAAGACACAGCTGCCTATTTGAGGGCTTATTATGTCAATCATAATTTTTCTTCATTTCAGAGTGCAGAACTATAGAAGTAGATAGAAGTTGTAGAGAGGTAGACTTAAGCTCTTTAAAAGAGGAAAACAAACTTCCCTTGATCTTAAGTATGATGTATTTTCTGAAGGTCTTTAAGTGCAGGCTAAACAATAACTTTTTTAGGAGATCCCTGTTCTCTAATGAATTAAGCTACGCGACCTCTGATTTCTGTTGTTGTTATTTTCTGTCAGCAAAATAGAAATCATTCATTTACCTTAACAATGGATCTCACTTATATTTATCAAAGATTTTGTTAACATGTCAATTCTTGTTCTTCATATTTGAGAAGAGCAAACTTTTAGTTTTTAGGATAGGGTCTTGTACATAATTAGCACTTTACTAATTTGACTTGATTCATGGAATGTAAGTATAACCTCTATTATATTTACAACTCAATCATATTTTCAGATAACGTTAACCATAAGGTCTCCTCGCCTTGCTTTTCTAATGAGTTGATTAAAGTGGATAACAGGTCCTTGAAGAAATGCCCTTTTACTAAGTGTTAGACCATTAATCAGTAATCAGCAGTAGACTAAAACCCTGGTTCTCTAGTTTAATTATCTTTTTTTATTGCATTCCTGATGGCTGTAGCCTGGTGAATTAAACAGAAGGGTTTAAAGTATTTCTAAATGATTTGTATATTAGTCTTTATCTTTATGCATTGATGAAGCTTTATAATATTCATTTTCAAGTCTATATTTTATTATGTAAATAATTGTTGTGGAGCAATATTTTTCTACAATTTCTGAGATCTTATTCTGAGATTTCTTATTTCTCCATCATCTCCGATACTGATCTTCCAAATTAGGACAGTGTGGTGTAAGGAAATGCACGAAGTCACAGCAATGGTAAGTAGGGATAAAATCATCAAATTACAGGCCTGGGAGACGGATCTTAAAGGTCTAGTTTAACTCTTGCATTTTGTGGATGAGGAAACTGAGGCACAAAAGTAGTTGTATGCCAGAACTAGGACTGCCAGTCTAATTTTGTTTCCATTATACCACAAGTGGCAAGGCTTCCTGAAAACTTGGCTTAGCCCAGAGCTGCGAGACTATTCTTCATTTTGTTTCTAGTGTTTTAAAGAGGTTTTGGCCACATATCAGTAAGAAGAGAATGCTAGGAGTTTTTACATGTCTTCTCTGATCTCTTTTCCCACACAAATATTTAAGGTTAAATTGTGTTCTTGGGCAAGGGTGCATAGCAGATTGCTGACTCTGCTTAGACTTATTGATTTTTCCACATCGGTGATGTTTCATGTTCACGTTATTTCAGATGAACTTGAGTGTCAAAGTAGGGTTATTTCCAAATTCAGGCATTTTCCTGTTTTTATTGTTGTAGTACTTAAGTAACTCAGCATAAGCCCATTTCAGAAGTAATTAATTTGTGGTCTTTACTGAGCAAATGTCTGTAATGGGCCTATTAGTGGGGGAAAAAGCATACCTTTTTGCATAGAAGAATATGAATTAGAGATCCAAAGATGAAGAAGACATTTTCAAAATGTAGTATCATAGATGAAAAGAAAGAGGAGGACTATAAGTACAACTGCCTCGTTTGCCACATGAGAAAACTGAAGCCCAGAACAGTTGTTAGTTGCTTCAGGTCACTCAAGCATAAGTGGCAGAACTGGGATTTGAACATAAATTTTCTGGCTCCAAATCAAGGGACTCTATACTTTACTATACTTCAGTCACAATTCTGTGCTTTCTTTTAAGAAGGAAAAATGCTTTTTTACAGACTTATAGAATGTTAGAGCTAGAAGAGACCTTGGTAATCTAGTCCTCTCATTTCACAAATGCAGAACCTGAGTCTTAGAAAAATGAAATGACATGTCCCTTGTCACATAGCTTCTTGCTACCAGAGCTAAGGTCATGATTCAGTTCTCCTGTCTCCCAGCCCAGTTTTCAAAGTATCAGTAACTTGTTTGTTTTTGTCCATGTCCTATCTAAGATCATTAAACTAGGTGCTTTGGAATTTGATTAGCTGAGCGTCATCAAAGATATTATGTTGATGAATTCCTCAATGTCTATGACTTCCAGTATGCTTTTCTTGCATTTCTTCAGTTTCATTTCCTCTTCTGCAGAACATCCAAGATTATAATGTAAGAGTACAACTTCTACTACTACTACTACTACTACTACTACTACTACTACTACTACTACTACTACTACTACTACCTTTGATGGTGAGAAGAATTTGTTATAAAAACAAAAACTCCTTACAGATCCTTTTAATTTTTCATCTTCTGTTGTCTTCTTTCCAGTTTCATCCTTAAAAACCCATGAGATGACTTTGCTTGGCTGGATATCATGACACACTTTCTTTAAAATTATTTTTAAAGTCCACTTCTTCTGGATATTTTAGGAGGCAATACTGTTCATAATATTCCACCATCCTTCTCCATAATATTTTGTGATTTTATAGTTTTTGTGGTGTTGACCTTGGCTGATCTTAGGTGTTTACTATAAGACACTTTTAGGCTCATTATGGCGGTGACTTATATTGATTTGACTTCTATGTGTTATTATAATAGATGTCTTTGAAATTATTCTTATCAGTGTAAATGTCCTTTTTTCCATCCATTTCCCAACAACTTGTATAAGTAATTTAAATTGAACTTGTTTCAATCATCTACCATTTATTTTTCCCACTTTTATTCTTCTAGTTTTATATTAATTTTGATCTTTGTTCTAACCAATTAATGAAATGACTGTGCATAGATAGTTGATTAAGGAATAACTCCCACATCAGTAATGAGACATCTACTAAAATGTTAAGATATAATCAGTTTCATTTTTCTGATGTTATATGGTGCTAGCTTTATTCAATGCCTCCTGATTCTGTTCTCAAAAATGTATTTGTGATGTTTAGATGTGAGGCTTCTGTTTTGTTTTTCAACATTTTTTTTCCCACTGTTTTCTCTTATGCTCATCTTTGCTTGAAGGCATTGAGTGTCAGAGTGTATGATGATGTAATTTGGAGAATTTGCAGAATTTTGGTACTTCCCTGTCCCTATGATAGGGGGTGGTCTAGAAGCTACAAATATATTTATGGTAGATTGTTTTTGCAAATATTTATCATGAATACTATCCTAGATGACCAAGTATCCCATGAAATAATATTACTTGGTCTCTTTGTATATGTGACAAAACTAATTCTGCCAAATCCTTTACCACTCTGAATAGCATCGGTGAGTCATCATTCATTCTATTTTATAGCAACCTCACAAAATCACTAGCATTTTTGTATATTACTAACAAAAACCAAGAAGAAAAGCTAGAATGGGAACAACCATTTAAGACAAGATCAAAATACATGAAATATATGCATGCTTAACAAGACACAGAATCTGTTAAATGGGAATAATTGTAGCAACTACCTCCTTGGGTTAGTGTGAAGATAAACTGAGATAACAAAAGTGCTTAGCAAACTTTAAAGCACTATATAAATTCTAACTCTTGCTATTACTACTAGATTTGAAGTCAGGCAACTTGGTGTTGCAACAATTTGGCTAGTCATGCAGTGTTAAGAGGTTAACAATCTTACTTTAATCCAACATATACATATAAACTCACTTAGTTCAGGAGGAAAAGCCAGCAATCTGAACTTCAGAGCAAATACAAATAAATTACAAACATACATTAGAAACAGACCAAACCGGAATTCATAGTTACCAAAAATCACCAACATCTGGGTCCATGAGCTGGGGAGCTCTTAACAACAGCTGGCCTAGAATCACACGTCACTCCTACTGTGGCTCAGAGCCCCAAGCAAACAACTCTATTCTCTCTTTTTGTACAGTCTTTAGATATCATCAGATGTCAATCTGAGCGACTAGAACTTAGGTGCTTACTATTGGCTCTGGTCTTAGCAATTCCCCTTAGGGCCCTGGGGGCTTCCCGCCTCTCTCAAACTAGCCAACTAGTTTGCTAACCAGTCTGGGGCTTTGCAGCTAGTAAGACTCAATCAAAGACAATTAATTTAGCATTCTAAAACAGTAAGGAAGTCCCACCTTAATTACCAATACACCCTACCTCTGTTCCAGGATACATGACTTTACATAATCTAAATAGCCATGGATCCTGGAACAAATAGAGGCATTATACATCATGATCCAATCGATCAGGGGACTAAAACATCATTCACAACAAAACAAAATATATCATTCAGTGTCATTCCCAAATATTTGTTTACAATACACCATCTACCCCTAGGTCACAGCAAGTTAATCTCTTCAATCAGTACAGAGTATCCAAGTAAAGTACTTCTTGAGGGTGGGTCCTTCTCCCCACACTGCTATTGCAGGCTTCCTCCCAGCACCCTTAGGCACGGGCATGCTTTAATTAGTAAACAAAACAAACAAAAAAGTCCAAATAAAGTTCTCTTAGGGATATGTCCTTCTCCTCACACTGTTGCTGCAGGCTTCCTCTTGGCACCCAAAGTCCCAACTCAAAGAAAAAGTCCAAATAAAGTTCTGTTGTGGGTCCATTCTCCCTATGCTGTTCCAGCCCCTTGCTTCCAAGTCCTGAGGGGCAACTGGGCAATAAAACCAACAGGGTGAGGTCCTTAGGGGTCCAAGGCACTTCCCCCACCACACCATAAACAAATCCACCCCTCCCTCCTGGGTCCCAAACAGCCCCAGGGGGAGGCAGCAAAAAGGCACACTTAGCTTCTTGCTGAAAAGTTTCCATCTTGCCCCAGGGCTGAACTCCAAGGTCCTGGGTTCCTGGTTCTCCAGCTCCAGCTGGTACCTCTTGGCTTCTGCTGGAATCCTGATGCAGGCAGCTTACAGCTCTCATCTTTTCAAAATTCTCACACAGACAGTTTTCCTTGCCATAGTAGTCTGCTTCTTCTCTCTCCTTACCTCTCCTTACTCCCGCCAAATCTGCACGAAGGCCGTTCTCTGATTTTTGTCTCAAGTCTGTACCAAGGCAGTTCTCTGCTCCAGTTTCAAAACTCCGCATACAATGCAATCTCAAGACATTCACTCTTCCAACACAGTCATCTGGAGCCAGGCTTATCAGCTCAAGCCCTCGCTGGCCATCCAACCCTCCCCCAAGCCTCTGCTTGTTTTCCTCCCACAGCTTCTGCTCTGGCCTGTCTCCTCCAGAGTGCTAGTATGATAGGGAGAAGGAAGGAGGGATTATCTCCCAGGGCCCCTGCTCTGGGCTCCTGGGAAACCATTCCCATCATTGCCACCAGCTTGTTTTCCTTCAGGCCTTTGTTGCTCCTGGGGCTCCATAGAACCATAGCCACCCCAAGTACAAATTGCAATCCAATAACTGGGAAACATTCAACCACCATCTCAGTACCCCAAAATGCCATACTTTTTAAAATCTGCAGATCCTGCCAACTATGCCATCTTATAACAACAATTCGGCTAGCAGCTGCTGTGGGGGTGAAAGACCAACACAAAGCCCAATAGCAAGAATGCTGCCAGCACAGATTCTTTTGATCTGCTTTACTAAGGAAAGTAATGTTAAGGGGTTAACAATCTTTAATCTAACATATATGTATAAACTCACTTAGTTCAGGAGGAAAAGCCAGCAGTCTGAACTTCAGAGCAAATACAAACAAGTTACAGGCATACACAGTATAAACAGACCAGATCACAATTCATAGTTACCAAGGAACCATCAACGTCTGGGTTGACAAGGCGGGGAGCTCTTAACAACAGCTGGCCCAGAGTCACGTTCCAGTCCTCCTGTGGCTCAGAGCCCCAAGCAAACAACTCTGTTCTCTCTTTTTATACAGTCTTTAGATGTCATCAAACATCATCTGAGTGACCAGAACTTAGGTGCCTACTATTGGCTCTGGTCTTAGCAATTCCCCTTAGGACCCTGAGGGCTTCATGCTCACATCGGCTCAATAAAAGATTGTAAGGCAGTAAGGCTCAATAAAAGATACTTAATATAACATTCAAAAACAGTAAGAAAGTCCCACCTCAATTACCAGTACACTTGGGTTCAGATCCCAGCTCTTTTGTTTCCTGCTCAGGTATCCTTGGGCAAATCCCTAAACCTTTTTAGGCCTCAGATTCCTTATCTGTAAAATGAAGGTGGTGCACTGGATGACTTTAAGGTCCCTTCTCAGTCTAGATCTGTAATTGTATGAATTACAGGTTCATTTGTTTTTTTACAGAAGTTGAAGAGTTCCCAAATAAGTGACTACACTTAGTGTTCATCATTTGATCATGCCAACATGTAAATATAAAGCTATCCACATTAATCTGCAATATTAATGTTATATCTGTCAAATTATCAAGGGGGATACTTTATGGGATTTGACAAAATAAAATCATACATAAGAACAAAAGGTGGTGGATATTTGAGGCAAGGAAAAAAAAATTGTGGATTTGACAGTAGATCTCCAATTATATAGCAAAGAGCAGTAATTATCAAACTATGTGATACTGGAAACATACCAAAGTTGATCAGTGGAATATATTAGATAAACACGACTGCCAGAGTAATGCATATAGTCTTGTCCCAGATAAAGTCAAGAAAATACAGTTCTGAGAAATGAACTCTTTATTCAAGAGCTCTTAAGAAAACAGTAATATTTTAGCAGAAAATTGGTTTAGACCAGTGTCTTACATCATATTATACTACAATAAATTCTAAATGGATAAATGAGCTCAATGTGAAAAAACCTTACCATTCAAAAATGAGAGAACTGAAGGTCAAATCTCTTATAACACTGGATAGAAGATGAATTTGTAACTGGGTCTGACTAGGTATCTCCTTTATTCAATAAACTTCATCGGTTCACTAGAGGATTAAATATAAAATCCTTTGTTTAGCTTTTAAAGTCCTTGTAATCTGACCCCTTTCTACCTTTCCAGTCTTCTTACACCTTACTTTCCTCCATATACTCTATGACATTCAATAACTCTGGCCTCCTTGCTCTTCCTGACACAAGACAAATTTGTGCATTTTCCACTGGTTTCCTCTCTGCCTGGAATTTTTTCCCTCCTGACCTCCACCTTTAGGCTTCTCTGACTTCCTTTAAGTCTCAACTAAAATCTCACCTTCTGCAAAAAAGTTTTCTCAGTCTACTTTAATTGAGTTGGTTTCTTTCTTCGGAACTTATCTCCAGTTTATCCTCAATATATCTTGTTTGAAGTGAGTTTATTGTTCTTTCCTCCTCCTCTATTAAATAGATTTTAAGCTCCTTCAGAGCAGAGGTTGTTTTTGCTTTTCTTTATATCCCTAGTACTTAGCAAACTGCTTGGCGCATAGTAGGTACTTAATAAATGCTTATTGATTTAACATGTAACTAGCCACAATATCGAACATATTATTATAGACAAATTAGGCTATTTTTGTTATGTACAAATAAAGATCCTTTGCTTTTAGAACAATAAGGAAAGATATAGACTAGTATAAACTTATATAAACTATTTGAATAAAACATTTCTGAAAAGTCTAACATTCCAAATTTATGGTGAATTAGTACAGATCTTAAAATATTATACAATAGAGAAATGCATAAATAATACAAACAATTCATAAAAAAACTATCAGTAATCATCTAGGAAAAGTGCTTAAAATCATTAATTATGCAAATTAAAACAAATCATATATCCCAGCCATAAAATTTTCAAAAATGGTAAAAGAAAAATTAAGTGTTTATGAAGATGTGAGAAAATCAGCTGAAGTAATTCTATATTGGAACTATATTTGCTCAACAACTTTGGAAAACAACTTGGAATCACACAAGAAAAATTACTCAACTTTTTATCCTTTTTGACCCAATGATCCCACTATTGGGCCTATAACTCAAGAAGCTTATTAGGAACAAGAAAAGATTTATCTGTATATAAATATTAATAGCACAATTTTAATGCTAAAATAATTAAAACCAGCCTTGCTCTCAGTGACTGGGGAATGGCAGGAAACATCATGATATGTGAATGCAATGGAATGTTGCCATGCCTTGAAGAATGACATTAAAAATTGAAAAACATATAAGAAGACTTGTATGAAGCTATTCAGGATGAACAAAAGTCAAGAGAAGAAAGAAAACCCAAATCAACAATGTCATATAATGTTGGTATTCATTATGAAGTGTATGTCCATCCTTTCTTTTAACAAATGGAATACCACAAAAAGGTACGTGTACTATCACCCCAATCATTCTTTTTACTACTTTATATAGGTATTTTTGGAAATGTTACATTGTGTGGACTTTATTATAAGTATTTTGAGGTTGTTGTATGTTGCATTGAAACAAAATTTATAACAAATTTTAAATTAAGGATTTTAGTGTTAAAAAGAGAGACTATCATTAGCATACAATTTGAAATTGTTAAAAGCATTGCTTAAGAGGATGAATTAGAAACCTTACCTATAAAATCAGGGCTAAGGCAACAATATTTGTTGTCATTACTATTTGATATAATGCTAGAAATGCTAGCTATGCTCATAAGACAAGAAAAAGAAATTCAAGGAATAAGCAAAAGCAAAGAGGAAACAAATTTGTTGCTTTTTGTAGATGATATGATGGTTTATGTAGAGAACCCAAGAATCAATTGAAAAGTAATTAAAACAATAACTTCAATAAAGTTGTAGGACATAAAACCCACATAAATTGTCAGTGTTTATGTTGCCAACAAAAGCCAGCAAGAAGAGGCATAAAGGCAAATTTTATTTAGAATAATTTCTTATTATGTGAGATATTTAGGACCTTAGCTATCAAGATGCACACAAGAACTATATAAATCTATCAAACATGCTTTAAGAAATTAAGATAGACCTTAAATTGGAGAAATAATAATTGCTCATGTTTAGGCTGGGCAAATGTAATAAGAATGATAATACTATCCAAACTATTTTCTTAGTTCCATACTAATCAAGCTGCTAAAATAAACTTTATTAAAGCAGGAAAAATAATAACTTCATCTAAAGATACAAATGTCAAAAAACTCAATGGAAAAATGAAAAGTGGGAAGGAATGGGGCCTATTAGCACCAGATTTCAAACAATACTACAAAGCAATAGTGAAAAAAATGATTTGGTACTAAGAAATAGAGGTCAAGTCTGTGTGTTCTGTGCTCATTGAGTCTTAAGCCCTGGTCAAAATGCCTGTACTGTGTTTAGATAGAGCTTATTCCAGCTCTATCCTGTTCAAATGTCCGTGCCTTTCATCAGAAGTAATCGGCCCTTCCACTAATGATGAGCAGCATCTCTCCACACTTAGCGGGTAGCCTTCCTGGTATGACATGACCACAATAAATAAATGTATATGTATATTGCTGCATTCAAAGAGGGTTGTAATGAACCTTTTCAAACTAACCTGGTCCTCAGATGAGAGGCACAGAGTCCATTGCTGTGCTCATACTAAAGGCCTTCTGTCTTGGTAACATGTGCTAGACTTTGTATACACACACACACACACACACACACACACACAGAGCATTTTACATATACAAATGTGATATTGTGTATATATAAGTAGGTGTATTACACAAATATAATGTATATTGTATATCCTTTGAAGGTCACCCACCCACAAGAGAGAGCAAGAACCAAAAAATTGAAAAGGCAGTATAGGAAAAATGCTAGGAAGGTAGAATTGGCAGGATTCGGCAACTAATTGGATGGGAGATGGGGTGTGAGAGAGAGAGGAGTTGTGGATGACACCTGATTTGGGAACCTGCATGACTAAAAGGATGGTGGCAACCTCCAAAGTTAGGATGTGTTTTTGATATATATTGAGTTTGAGATGTCTGCAAGATGTTCAGTTTGAGATGTCCAGTAGTGCTGGGAATTTGAGACTGGGAGTCAGGAGAGAGGTTAGGGCTAGATAAATAGATTGGAGAGTCTTTTTATGGGTTAGCAAAACCAGTTGCTAGTCCACCCTATTCTACCAGAGGGAAGGAGATGTGTTCCAGCTTTACTCATTGGGAAATGATTTTGGTTATTTCATTTGTTCTGGGTTATTTTAGTGTTGTCTTCTGTTAAATCATTGTACTCATTGTGTATATTGTTCATCTGTTCATACAAGTCTTCCCATGTTTCTCTAAATTCCTCATATCTGTTTCTTCTGGTACAATAATACTGTTAAATACTCAAATCACAATTTACTCAGCCATTCCCTATTTATTGGGTACTTATTTTACGTACATTATTTTGCTGCTACAAAAAGTTCTGTGAATATTTTGCTATATATAGGAATTGCCATATTATAATCGGTTTAATAGTTTTTTTCACAGTTTCAAATTGATTTCTAGAATGGTTGGACCAATTCACAGCCCTACCAGTAGTGAATTAGTGTGCCTTTATGATGATTTGGTTATTTCTTTCCCTGTGATGGTCACCCTCCAGCTTGACAAATTTCCTCTTAATATGTGCCCAGCAAAGAACACAAAACTGCAAACATGGTCTGATCAACACAAAATAGAAGTGATTATCATTGCCTTTCATCTGGGCCCTTTTAAAAATAACTTTTCTCTTTTTATTATGAACTTAGAAATTATTAACACAAGTATGTCAGTATTCAAAATGGAAAAGAGAAGATTGTATATGAATCCAAAAATTTCCATTTTGCTTTCTTGCTCTTTTTCTTTGGAATGTTTTTTGTTACTGCTCCCTGTACAATATTGTGAACCTCTGTCCATAGTCCTTCAGACACTCTCTCTACCAGATGTAATCCTTTAAATCTATTCATCACTTCCACTTCATTTCATAAGGGATATTATTTAGGTCATACCTATATGGTCTGATGGTTTTCCCTGCTTTCTTCAGTTTAAGTTTGAATTTTGTAATAAGAAGCTCATGATCTGAGTCAGAGTTAGCTCCAGGTCTAGTTTTAACTGACTGTATAGAGCTTCTCTACCTTTGGCTACAATTATATAATCAATCAGATATCAGTTTTGACCATCTGGTGGTGTCCACGTATAAAGTTGCCTTTTTGGTTGTTGTAAAAGTGTTTGTTATGACCAAGCAAATTATCTTTTTTTTTCCCTTCCTCCCCCACTTAATAGTATTTTATTTTTTGAATCACATGTAAAAATAGTTTTCAACTTTCGCTTCTATAAGATTTTGAGTTCTAATTTTTTTTCTTCCTCCTTCCTTCCCCTCCCCCCCTCCCTAAGAGGACAAGCAATCGATGTAGATTATATATATAGAATCATATTACACATTTCCCCATTAGTCATGTTGTGAAAGAAGAATCATAACAAAAGGGAAACACCATGAGAAAGAAAAAAAAACAAGAAAAAGGTGAAAATAGGATGCTTCGATCTGCATTCAGACTCCATAGTTCTTTGTCTGTGGATAGCATTTTCCATCATGAATTTTTTGGAATTGTCTTAGATCATTGTATTACTGAGAAGAGCCAGGTCTGTTAAAGTTGATGTTGCTGTTACTGTGTACAATGTTCTGCTGGTTCTGCTCACTTCACTCAGCATCAGTTCATGTAAGTCTTTCAGGTTTTTCTGAAATTTGCCTGCTCATCATTTCTTATAGCAAAATAGTATTCTATTACATTCATATAGCAGCATGTGTTCAGCCATCTCCTAATTGATGGGCATCCACTCAATTTCCAATTCTTTGCCACCACAAAAAGAGCTGCTATAAATATTTTTGTACATCTGGGTCCTTTTCTATTTTTAAAGATCTGTTTGGGATATAGACCTAGTAGCTATATTGCTGGATCAAAGAGTATGCACAGTTTTGTAGCCCTTTGGGCATAGTTTGAAATTGCTCTCCAGAATGGTTGGATCAGTTCACAACAACAGTGAATTATCTCAACAAAACTCTTTTAGCCTCTGCCATGCTTCCTTTTGTACTCCAGGACCAAATTTGTCTGTTAATCCAATTAACTTTTGATTTCCTACTGTAGCATTCCAGTCCCCTATGATGAATGTGACATCTTTATAGTAGAGGGGGTAATGGGGGTACCATGTATGGCAGGCAATGCTTGAATCTCTTATTAGAATTAGTTCAAAGAGGGAAGAGTATCTATACATACTCATTTGGGTATAGAAATCTATCTTACCCAGTAGGGAAAGGGGATAAGAGATATGGGGATAGAAGTGGGGCAGATGCTGATTAAAGAGAGATAGACAGTGGTCAGAAGGAAAACAGATTTTTGAGGAGGGACAGGATAAAAAAAGAGGGAGAAGGATAAATAAAATAGGATGGTAGGAAATATGGTAATAATCATAATGCTGAAGGTGAATGGGATGAGCTCATTCACAAAGTAGAAGTGGATAGTAGAATGGATTAGAAACTAGAGTCTAACAATATATTGTTTACAAGAGACACATTTCAAACAGAAAGGCACGCACAGGGAAAAAACAAAGGTCTAAAGAAGAATCTAATATGCTTCAGTTGAAGTAAA
Organism: Phalanger gymnotis; assembly: GCA_028646595.1. Classification (NCBI taxonomy): domain Eukaryota; kingdom Metazoa; phylum Chordata; class Mammalia; order Diprotodontia; family Phalangeridae; genus Phalanger; species Phalanger gymnotis. The sequence goes on from CM053624.1 coordinate 340,236,701, forward strand.
AAAGGCAGGGGTAGCAATCATGATCTTAGACAAAGCAAAAGCAAAAATAGACCTAATTAAAAGAGATAATCAGTGAAATTATATTTTGCTGAAAAGGTGCCATAGACAATGAAGTGATGTCAAAGTTTTTTACAGCAAATTTCTCTGATGAAGGCCTTATTTCTCCAAATATTTAGGGAACTGAATCAAATTTATAAGAAAACAGGTCATTCTCCAGTTAATAAATAGTCATAGGATATGAACAGGCAGTTTCCAGGAGAAATCAAAATTATTTATATCATATGAGTAATGTTCTAAATCACTATTCCTTTGAGAAATTCAAATTAAAACAACTCTGAGTTACTACCTCACATCTGTCAGAAATGACAAATCTTGGAGGGGATGAGGAAAAATATACAATAATGAACTGTTGGTGGAGTTATGAACTGGTCCAACCATTCTGCAGAACAATTTGGAACCATGCCCAAAGGGCTATAAGTGTATACCTTTTGAATCAGCAATATCACTTCTGGGTCCGTACCACAAAAAGATCAAAGAAAAAGGAAAAGGACCCATATGTACAAAAATATGTATAGCTACTCTTTTTATGGTGGCAAAGAATTGGAAATTGAAGGGATGCTCATCAGTTGGGGAATGACTGAACAAGTCATGGCATATGATTGTTATAGAATACTGTTATGCTATAAGAAATGCTCAAGGAGTGGTTTCAGAAAAAAATGACAAGATGTATATGAACTGATGCAAAGTGAAATGAGGATAACTGGAAGATCCTTGTGCATAGTAACAGCAATGTAATGAGGGTCAATTGCAAAAGACTTGGCTACTCTGATCAATACAGTGATCCAAGACAATTCCAAAGGAGTCATTATGAAAAAATGCTGTTCACCCCTAGAGAGAGTACTAATGAAATCTGAGTGCAAACTAAGTATAACTTCCTCTCTTCCTTTATTTCTTTTTGCTTTTTTGTTGCAGTATGCCTAAAAATAGATTTTACATGATTTCACGTGTATAATTAATTGATAGCATTTTGCTTGCCTCCTCAGTAGGTGCAGGGAGGGAGGAAGAAAGGGAGAGGGAGAGAATTTGGAACTCGAAATTTAAAAAAGAAAATAATGTTAAAAATAAACAATAAATTTTAAAAATAATCTCAGTCAAGTGGAAAGGGCAATAGATTTTTTCAGTCTTCTCATCTGTAAAATGAGGAGGTTAAACTGAGAGAGGTTGCTGAGTTCCCTGTAGTTCTGAATCTGTGATTCTAATTCAGTAGCTGAGAAAGATAGAGGTAAAATCAGGGCAATTGTAAATTTTGCATTAAAAAACCCTTTGTAACTAATCCTTAAGCTGAGTTATTTTTGTGTCATGGGCTTGCTTTTTACCTTCTCTAAAGTACTGTGTGTACCAGCAGCACTAGATAAATAACACGTCCTGATGATTTTGCACCCTGGTGATAGAGGAAAAGTTGAGTTCAGAGGTGGCAACGGCATGTGTAGTAATCAAATTCCTGCCATTAGCAAAGTGAAGCAGAGTCTAGAGACCAAGATATACAGGTAAGCCAAGATCTTGCTTTTTTCCACATTTCTGAGTTTACCTCATTTCTCTTGAATTTGACAGTAAGATCTTGGCTAGAAAAAAGAAACACTGCCAGATATGTTTCTATATGCCTTGGGATTCACCCACAAATAGGGGTCATGAGAATGACGGTGATTTAGCAAAGGATTCTGAGAAACAGATAGGAAGGAAGAAAAGCAGGAGGAGACCAATGTCTTGAAAACTCAGAGGGAAGCATATTCAGGAAGAAAGGCTGATCAACAGTGGCATGTGCTTTAAGGAGGTCAAGAACGAAGAGAATTGAGAAAAAAGCCAATAGTTTTTGACAGTTATTGTAGTTATTAGTAACATTGGAAAGAATAGTTTTAGTTGATTGATGAAATAGGAATCAAGATGACAAGTCACTGAAGCAATTTTCAGCATTTTTTACACAGTGGATAATACTTAAAAAATAAACGGAAAGAGAATAGAAGCAAGGCTAGAATAAAGTACAGACAAGCAGGACAGTTTTGAAAGACAGGTTGAATTTATTATATACTTGGAAAGGAAAGTAAGCTGTATTGGGTAGAGATCCTACAATTTTATGTACAATTTTCTGTTCTACTAGGCTTATGGAAATGCCTATTTTATTTGGTGTTAAGTTTAGAATGATAAGAGGTAAAGAAAAAAATAAAAAATATATTATTAGCAGGGAAAAATATAAAATAACAACACTGTAATAGACATTCTTTGGGAATTGATGTGGCTATAAAATTCTCATTTTATTTTCAATTTACAAGCATTCACTGTTTTTCTCTCCCACCTCCTTCCACCCCAATTGAAAAAAAGAAAGTCAAAACCTTTATAAGAGATGTGTATTGTCAAGGCCCCCCCCCAAAAAAATCCCCATATTGACCATGTCCAAAAATAGAGGTCTTATTCAACATCTTGAGTCCATTACCTCTCTCTCCGGAGGTTAATAACATTCTTTGTTATCTCTTTCCCAGAATGATGGTTGGTCATTGCATTGATTAGAGTTCTTAAGTGTTTCAAAGTTTATCTTAAGTGTTCTTGTCAAGTCAAGCATTTAAATTCTTATTGTTGACTTATTATAAAAATTGTTCTCTGCTCACTTCTCTCTGCATCAATTCATACAAGTCTCATGGTTCTCTTTCATGATTTCTTATGGCACAATAATATTCCATACTATGCCATAATTTCTTCAGCCATTTCCAAATAGATGGGCACCTGTTTAGAAAAATTCTTTACCAAGTGGTCAGCCTGGGTCAGCAGGCATGCAGTCTTGCACTAGACACCTATGCAAGCCTCTTCAGAGAGATCTACCAGAGATTGTGCTTCACTGGCACAGCCTTGTAGAACTTAGGAAATACCTGTAGAGAATATAGAAAAAAACATCTATGAGGGAAGAGAATCAGGATAATTCAGTGCCACATAATCAAGGAAGGGTAGAGAGTTTTAAGAAGGAGTGGTCAAAGATAATACCTGATTACTGGCCATTGTGGTGGATGGCTGAAGCAGTGAAAATGAGAGTCATTGGAGTTTAAGTTAAGGAACTGTTAGAGCTAAGTTAGATGACTCAACCTGGAAGTCAGTGTCATTTATGGTAAAAGGAATAGGCAACTTTCAGAGGTTTTGTGGATTATTAAAATTTCGTCTTCTACCATCTGTTTTCATTGATGTGGCATCACATCACTAAGAAACCTTTTAGGTTTGTGTCCTTAATGTACCGCAAATATTTTCCTTTAACAAACCACTAGCTTTAGCTGGTACTCTGAAAGCTCCAGTGTAAATTGATCGTACAACATACTGAGTTAGTTGACAGGGTTGACTATTCTGCTTACTTATCTGGAATGGGTTGAATGCTTTGTAACCATTGTGTTAAAAAAGAAAGGAAACCTGCTCTCTCAATTTCCATATTCCATCTTTTGACAGTGGAGAGATGCTGGGTCCTGGGCCATGTGGCCCCAGCTTCTCTCAACTTGTTATTGCTACTTGGCTCAGATCCAACTGGATCAAAGTTGGACAGGTAAATGTGATAAGTAGTACAAAGTATTACCTCCGCACTCCATTTTCACAACTTGCATTTGGTGTTTAATTTATCTTAAGTACCATGTAAAATTTCCATCTAGGTGTCTTAGGAAGATTGGAGAGGGGACTATTCTATATAATTACTTATGATCTACAGTCTCACCCAAGAAGAGTCTCTAATTTTTGCAGGATTGTAGTCAAGGATATTATCTGTATTATTATTATTATTGTTGTTGTTATAATCTGTATCTGTCTAACCAGAGCTGATCTTCAGCAAAATTGTGTAGTAGGGGGGAGTTTATTCTTGGTGCTCTCCCATCTCCCTATTTATTACCCTCTGCCTCTTCCCATTAGAATACCCAATACTATGCTCTATTTCTCTTCTCTATCAAAATCTTCCCATGAGTAGCTGCCCTGTTGTGAAGGATGTGAACTAGTTTACACAAGTGTAAGTGACTGATAAGGACTTACTATGTTTGCCCCTCAGACTTATTTTAGTTTAACTGAAGACAATCATTTAACTCATAGGAACAAACTTTTAGTGAACTTTGTTTATGTGTCTGTGGCAGACCGAGGACTGTCCATGAATTACTTCATATAAAGATGTAAAGCCTCCCCTGCACTCAACTACTATTAATGATAATAGCTGGTGTTCATATAGTACTTTGAGGTTTACAAAACATTTTTGATACATAATCTCATTTCAACCTCACAACAAGTTGTGAAGTAGGTACTGCAGGTATTGTAATTTCAGTTTTACAGATGAGAAAACTTTCACCTGTAAAGAATAAGTGACTTGCCCATAGTCACATAGTAAGTGGAATGTCAAACTCCTAAAAGTCATGATTTTTTTTTTCATCTTTGTCTTTTTATCCACAATGCCTAGCACAGTATCATGGAAATTATAGAGGCTTAATAAATGTTTCTTGAATTGCATTGAATTGCTCCTTAGGTCTTCCTGACTTCTAGGTCTACTACTCTTTCCACTCTTCCATCCTGCATTTCCTACTTAGGAAACTCATTTTCTGTCATTGATTCATATTGCAGACAAATCCATCCAGCACCTCCAATTCTTGCCTACTTTGTCTGTTCTGATCATATTAGGAAAAGCTTCAGTTAGGTGAAGGTGAGTAGGGTTGAGGATAGCTTAGGTCCCTGTCGCTAAAAGTTAGAATCATAGATTTATGGAACTGGAAGAGATCATAGGAACATAGATTTAGAGTTGGAAAGGACCCAGAAGTCACCTCATTTAACCCCTTCATATAATAGATGAGAAACTGAGGGCCAGAGAGGTTAACTAAATGTCTTAGCCAAAGTCTTCCAGGCAGTGAATGGCAGAATTGGAATTGAATATGACCTCTGGCTCTAAATCCAACTTTTGCTGCTCCATTACTCTGGTTCTCCTTATAGGTCATCTAGTCTGATCTTCTAATTTAATCTCATTTTAGAGATAAGGAAAATGAAGCCAGCTTAAGTAAACTGATTTATGTTTAAACAGATGCTAGTTAATCCAACTGTTAAAGATGTTGCAGAGAGGATTCCTGTATGCGGTGGAAGGTTGCACACTTCTATCACCTTGATCCTAGGCTATAGCACCCAAATTCAAAGCCTGGTCCTGCTACTTACTACCTGTGTGACCTTGAGCAAATCATTTTCTGTAAAAGGAGAGTGTTCAGTTAGTTCATCTATGAGGTATTTTCACATCTGCCCTACACTTAAGCAACTATTGGCTATATCAAGCAATAGGTTTTCAGTGTCTAAATTTATAATTAAAAGTCACCAGGGCTTCCTATATTGAGCACTATCTTTTTCTTTTTCAACATGTCATCGATTGAGCATCACTGAGTTTAGAGTTGGAAGGGACCTTTCAGAGACCATTTATTCCAACCCTTGCCTGGAAAAGTACCTCCTGTACTATCTAACAAGTGGTCACCTAGCCTTTTCTTGAAAAGCTGAGGTGAAAGGGAGCTCATGACTTCCCCAGGCAGACTAAACTCCCCTGCCTTTTTTTTGTTTTTGTTTTTCCTCTCTCTACCTCTCTCTCTTTCCCTCTCTTCTCTCTCTCCTCTTCTTTTTCTTCTTTTTCTCTCTCTCCTTGTCCCTTTCCCCCCTTCTCTCTCTCTCTCTCTCTCTCTCTCTCTCTCTCTCTCTCTCTCTCTCTCTCTCTCTCTCTCTCTCTTTCTCTCTCTCTCTCTCTCTCCCTCCCTGTAAAATCAAATATGACTCTTTGTAGCTTCCAGCTATTGCTTCAGGTTCTGCCTTCTGGAGCCAAGCAGAACAAATTTGTTCCTTCTTTCATGTGGTAGTCCCTCAGGTACTTGAAAACAGCCACTATACCTTCCCCCTCTCTGTTCAGGCCTCCTCCTCCCCAGTCTTCTCTTCTCAGTGCTAAACATTCATAATTCCTCCAGTCAATCCTTATGCACTCAAGGCCCTTTAATGGATTTGTGATCCTATCAGTGTGTATAATCTTCCATTAGTACAGAACACAAACCACCCACCCATTTCCTTTCTTTGTTCTTTATACACTCCACAAATGTTTAACTCAACTGGCTGAAGGACTGCCTTAAGAGTGCCAGTGACGCCCTCTTAGGCTATACTGCTCCTGACTCAAACATCAGGCCAGGCCTATCTCCTTATCTAGTTTCACCAAATGAATTTGCTCCTTTCTTGGGCCTATGTCATCACTGGAGACACCTGCAGTTTCCTTGTGCCCATCACCATTTGGGCTGCCTGTGACTTTTAATTCCTCACAGGTGGTGATATCTGAAGATAGACAACTGCAGAGCACCATGTTGAAAAGATAGGCTTTTGGACTGGGAAGCAGCCTGGGATTATCAAAAGCAGTGTGTAATTGTATATTGTCATCGTATTAAAATGCTTTTTTAAGTGGGTAAGGCTAATATCTACAAAGGTTTTCTCCATTATATTGAGAGGGATAGATTCTTTGTCACTGTGTGCACTATGACCAGTCTGTGGAACTGTGAAGTACTTTATAGGGGCAGTGACTCAGTCATTGTACATAGCTTTGTGCCTTGCCAATCAAAGTGCAGCTTGCAAATAGGTTAAGAAATGCCCTATGATAATGTTCTCATGTCCTTTTAGCTCCAGCTCAGACATCATAAGAGACCTCATAGAGGAAAACGAGTTTTTGGAAGCAAGGTAAGGATGCATAGTCATTTATCTGGATAGTTCAATGGCTCCATGATCTCATTGGTATGAGTATTCTTTTTATCAATGCATATCACACCCTCTCTTGCTGTCTCATCCTGTGCATCTTTTGTTCACTTTCTACTTTTAATCTACTGTATGTACTGAGCGCCTTCCTCTACCTCTCTTGACTTCTAATAGGTACAAGAGAGTATGCAGCTATTGTTTATTCTTCACTTTCATTATGTGACTGGCTCACCTTTTCTAGTCATTTATGTTTCTGATGACATTTTACAAAGGAATTGATTAGGGCTCTAGCAGCAGACTGTCTTGTTTCCCAAAAGAAACTTAGCTTAATACATAGAAGCTCATCGCCAGTAGGCCAGCCACATGGTGATAAATTCTTTGACCATGGCAACCGATGTAACATAATCACAGCTTTCAAAATTAATGTATACCATGAACTAATAAATTATTATAAATATTCAACCAATTTGTTAGATCAAGTAATGTTTATGCATGATCTTATTTAAACAAATCATACCCATAAGAGCTAGGATCGTTTTTGTCTTTTTAATCTCTGATACTCAGCACAGGGCTCTATATAGTTAGACACTTCAAATTAAATATAATGTTACCAATTTACATTCATTTTGTGTGTTTTGGCCCAGAAATGGGATCACAGAGCTAGGATAGCCTGATTAATGAAAGAGTGCAGGTTCTAGCTCAGGCTCCAGTCAAGATGATCAAGTGTACACTACCATGAGCTATTCAGAGACATAGAATTCAATACACTTTTCTTATATTTTCATAAAAGCTCTTTCTCTGTCTTAATCCTGTCTTTTTACTTAAGTCAGGAGATAGCAGAGGAGCTGAGGACTGTCTTTGGAGAGTAAAGAGACAATTCAAGTGATATATATTGTACATCTACTGTGTACTAGGCGCTGGGAGGGTTCAAAGTTTAAGAGTCAGCAAGGCACTTACAGCCTAGTGGAGACTGGATGGCACATGTTTTGTAATTGGCTTATGAAAGAGCCACCAAAATTCTGACCATTCTGTAGAACTGATCATGTGGTGTGATTATTCATGCTAGTTATAAGACTAGTCACATCGATAGATTTACCATTCCTCAGACAGTCCTTATATTTTGCCTTTGCTTATGTCACTTTCTCTGCTGATAATGACTCCTCTGGCCTCTTTTCCATGTGTTCAAATCGTGCCCTCCTCCAAAGGTCAGACATCCTTCCTATTCTCCATAAAAATCTTTCCAGCTTTGTACAACCTACAGTGATTGCTCTCTTCTCTAAACTCATATCATTCATTGTCTGGCTCACTTATTTGGCAACTAACCATGTACTGCCTTGTATTCCTACTTCAATTATTTTCTTTTTTGTCGTTTTTCCAGTGTTAACTTTTTTGTTTTTATATATTGTCCCTGTTAGACAGTAGTTTTCTTAACTGCAGGGACCATGTCTTTCACTGCTTTGTATTTGGTTGGTACTATTCCTTGCTCTGGTCAGCCATACAGCCCTACTCTTTAGTAAACACTTGTTTGTTTATTTTGCTTTTATAATAACATAGGCTTTTGAGAGTCATAATTATTCAAAAGTACTTCACATATCCTGGAGTATTGTCTAGGCAGCTACAACCCTGGTCTCCGAAGGGCTCACACTCTCATATAGCTTAAATGGAAACAGGAAAAATCTGAATGGCTCAGATTCATCTGAAAAAAAAAAGCAGCTCACAAATGTCCATCTCAAATTTATAGGCACTTTTGAATGGAACCTAAATCACATATTTTAAATATTACACCTAGAGCATGCTAAAGTATCTCCATTCTACCACATTCTCCTAATTCCTTAGCTGTCTAGCTTTCACAGCCACACATTGTCCCAAATAAGGTAACATTTCCACAAGCAGAAAAGAACTTTGGCTCCCACAGTACAAATGTTTATTCTCAGGGCAGTATTTTTTGGTTTGGCTCAGGATTTCTTGGGTATGAAGTAGGTTTACTTGCATTTTGAAAAGAATAAGAAGTAAAATGAAAAAATTATCAAAGTCAAATAAGAAGATGAAAAGATCTCCATTTTACTATACTGTCAACTGCAATGCTTTCCTGTCCCACTGGGGAGCATAGGTCAGGGTGTCTGGAAATTGTACTTTATACTATGGACAACTTCAGGAACTATATAAGGAATGAAAATCACTATTTGTCTTTTAAAATGTTACCTTTGCAGTTGGTTGCCATTTTGTCTTGGAAGTCCACTGGGCATCAAATTAGAAAAGATATTTCATTGGTCTCCCTACAAAATCTGAAAATGCAGGCCTATCTTCTTTTTTTATAAGCTAATTTTCGTTTCATTTGTCAAATAATTTGTCTATTACCTATGAGCTTTTTGTATGTTTAAAGAAGGCATGTTTATAATTTTGCTATCTTGGAAAGCAGGTACTTGCATGAGCTCTCCACCAAGTCCCTCCAAAAACCTATAAAAAGTGGCTCTGAACAAATTCTAGAACTACAGAACCCACAAAATAGCAGAGGGAAGTAGGGCTCCAGCCCAGGACAGCCGGGATGGTTGCTGGGTGAGGTATATCACACATGGAGCTGGGAGTGGAGGGGAGGGAAGCTGACCAACCAGACCAGGAGGCTGGCAGAAAAGGCCCTAGCACCCTGAATCGGTGAGCCATGGCAGTTACCAGACTTCTCAACCCACAAACACCAAAGACAACAGAGAAGAACTGCAGAACCCATGAAATAGCAGAGGGAAGCAGGGCTCCAGCCCAGGACAGTCTAGATGGTCTCTGGGTAAGGTCTATCATGCACGGAGCTGGGAGTGCAGTGGAGCAGAGTGCAACGTGGGCGGTGGCAGGACCAACCAGACCAGGAGCCGGGCGGAGTGTGCCTTAGCACCTTGAATCAATGAGCTATGGCAGTTACCAGACTTCTCAACCCACAAACACCAAAGACATCAGAGGAGGTTAGTGGGAAAAGCTGCAGGGGACAGAGTGATAGGAGTTCACAGTTCGGCCACTGCCCTCGGGCAGCGGGGGTGGTGCAACTGCAGAACTACAGCTGCAGTTGCTTCTGGCCCCAGGCCCACCTGGTGGGAGGAATTAAGTGGCAGATCAGAGCAAGAGTGCAGAGTTTGCTTAAGATCTGAGTCAGGTCCAGGTTGGTGGCTCTTGGGGAAGGAGGAGTGCTGGTGTGGCAGAGCTGGCTGTATAGAAATAGCTCTGAAAATGACAGCGCATTGCCTCAAACTTGGAACAAAGTACTTTTTACAAGCAGTCATACCCCAACAAAAAACTCAAGTCAAGTAAGTTGGCTGGGAACATGGCCAGGTAGCGAAAAAGGACTCAGATTCAGGCTCTGACTTTGCAATCTTTCTTTGGTGACAAAGAAGACCAAAACATACAAGCAGAAGAAGTCAACAAAGTCAAAGAGCCTACA
>CM053624.1:340247377-340281509 GCA_028646595.1 Phalanger gymnotis
CTCCCTGGAGTTAGCCCTACCTTGGGCCCCACCTTAGTTGCCAGTCCACACCCACATAGGATTTACACCTAATAGGGATTTGAGCCTGGGGCTTAGCACCTAGTAAGGCTCAATGAAATACACTGAATTACTCAAACAAAACAAAGGCCATTTTGCTTACCAACACATAGGTGAAGGTAGAGAGGGTGGGCATTCTAGGCATGGGGGATGATCAATGCAAAAAAACAGAGAAAGGAGATGAATCAATGTCAAGTTTGCTGTAGGTAGTTTGAAGAATCTAGTTTCTTCCCTTTTCTGAAAATGGGGACATCTATCCATTCTTCAGTCCTATGACAATTATCCTATTCTCTAAGACATGTAAAAAAATCATAGTTCTTTCACTGCTTTGGGTTGTAGTTTGTCCTGGCATTTTGAACTGATTGAGGGCAATTATTTTCTCTTTTACTAACTCCTTAATTTTCTTGGGAATCAACTCTGTTGGATATTTCATATTATTGTAGGCCAAAGATAAGTATTTTTGGCAGAGAAAATAGTCCACATAGAGTCAAGTGGCGATTCATAGGTTCATAGATCTAGAACTGGTTATATATAGTTCAACTTCATCATTTTACAGAAGAGTTTCAGGACTTACCTAAGGTCACATAAGGAGTTCTGCCTTCATTCCATTATCCGCTATTAACAGTCCTAGTCAGCCTTAGTGAAGGTATTCCTTCATTAATCTCTCTTTTGCTTCCAAAATAGCTTTTTTAAAAGTTGTTTTTGTTGTGCTTAACATACATCTTAAGCCTCAGTTTACCCTTAATGTTAACATTTCTCAAACTATGAGATATTGATTGATGAATTTTCTTTGCAGTCACTTTGGTCTTTTTAGATAGCTTTTTATTCTCTTCAAGACAATTTGCCATTGGAATTTAAGAAAATGCTTTGCAAGTTGTAGATATTTAATAAACATATTAGAATTTAGATTTATTAAATTCTTGAAAGTCCATATCTTTTGGACTTCCCCAACTTCCCTCTTGAATTTTAGGCCAGGTGATCTCACCCATCCTTTTTTCTGAACTCTTTGAGTTCTATTTTCCCCAAATCTAGGTGAACTTAAATGCATTCCTGTCTTCTCCTTCCTTATCAATCATGAGCTCTTAAGATAGACTGCTCATTTAGTGTCAAAATTATTAATATTTCAACTTTTTCCAAGAAGTTCTTCCTTATTTGTTAATACTCAGCTGCAGGATAGCAAATCCTTTCCTTTTTCTCTGCTTTTTTGTGTTAGAATGTGGAACTGAAAGGGACTTTAGAAATTATCTATTCCATTTCATTTCATTTTATAGAAGAAACTGAAAGTTGTAAAAGGGAGATAATAAACTGCTTCCCAGAGTACTGAAAGCTCTAGAGAATGTGATTACTATCAGTTGTCATTATCCTTCATTTTCTAAGGGGACTAATCACACCACAAGGTGATGTCTTAACTCATACATGACTTGGATTTAAGTGAGGCAGAGTTGCATAAAGTCATCAGCCTCACTCTCTTTTCCAGAGTCTTGGAAGTCCAGTGGCAAGACAAAAGTCAGGACTACTAGAGGCAGCCCAGGATGAATGGATGACCTTGGCATCTTTGATGTCTGACCAAAGTGCTCCACAGCTCCTGTTTCAACCACCTTCATGGCCATTGGAAAAAATTGTTCTCATCTTCCCATTACACCAGAGGAAGTCTTCATATGTTGGGGTAGACACCCTCCAAACTCACTGATGGGTTTGTGGCCCATCAGTTACCCTCAACCTGGATTAGCCATCTGCTGAATCGGTTTATTGGGGGTGTGGCTGCTGTGCAAGTTACAGTTTCTTGGAGTCACAAGTGAGAGTCGAGTGCCAAGGGGACACCAAAAGTGGACAAGCAGTCTTGAAAATGGCACTGCTAGTCCTCTTTGAATGCCCATATACCCATTCACAGTAGCGGATGAAGCAATAATCACAAAGATCTACTAACTCATCCTCAAGAACAGGTCCTACCAGACCAACCTCACTTCCGTTTTTGGCAAGTTTGCTAGATTGGTAAATCAGGAGATGTCACAGATATATTTTAACTAGATTTTAGCAAAGCATTTGACAAAGTCTCTCAATTCTATCATTATGGAACAGATGGAGAATACAATAATGCAAACAGATCAATTTGGAGCCTAGTTCCCTTGTCAACTTGGAAGGAGATTTTTAGTATCGCAATCTTCATAATGGGGGTTGCCACTTTTGGGGGATCATGACCTTACTCCAAGGTGTATGTGATAAACCAATGGAAGAGTAGAAGAGTGATTACATATCACCCTCCCTATGATAGGTAATCATAGATATCTCCAACCCAACTACATCGCTACCTATTGTCACACAATACTCCCCTCAACCCTGTCTCTGCTGGTTTGCTATGTCTGTGCTTGGGATGGTGGCATCTTGAGGCAATTATAGCTTAAGCAAAATTTCTTCTTTAGGCCTCTAGTGTTCCCGTGTCCTGCCTCCTAGATGAATCTGTATCAATGGCAGGAGCCAGTTTCAGTGCTCTGGGATAGTAATCATTGAATATGATCCCCTTCTACCTCTTTTCTTCATTTTCTATGGAACAGATGTGTGGCATAGGTTGAACAGTCATTGATGTATTATGATTTGTATCACTGATTTTATTACATCACCCCCCTCCTGCAAATTCCAAAATTTCCTATTACTATTGAGGGCACCATAATTCTTCTAGTCAAGCATGTTCACAAACCTTGGGACTCTTCACTCTCACCACCTGTATCCAAAAGGTTGCCAAATCTTGTCATATCTGCCTTCACAACATCTCTAACATATGTCTACTTCTCTCTATTCATATAGTCACCGCCTTAGTTGGGGCCCTCAGTCAACTATAGTTGATAGTTGCAATAGTCCAGTAATTCATCTTCCTATTTCAACTCTGTCCCCTCTAATCCATCCTCCTCACTGTTGCCAAACTGATTTTCCTAAAGCACAGGTATGACTGTGTCTCTTTCCTACTCAGTAAATTCCAGTGGTTCTTTATTGACTTTGAGATCAAATATCATTTCATCTTCATTTCATCTTTTAAAAATTTTTTATTTTCTGCAAAAGTTTTGTGGGAGATAAGATTAGAGGCTGGCCATATGATTTAATTTATGTAGGGAACTGCCAGATGAGAGACCTTCCTCTACCAATGTCTACTGGTACCATCTTTGCAACTTACAGTGACCTAGGGCACTGAAAAGTTAATGAGTTGCTTAAGGTCACAAAGCCAGTTTGTATCAGAGATGGGAATTGAACTCAAGTCTGCCTCCTCTTACAAGTTTTGTAATGTACATAATTATTAAAACATTGGCACTGTATGTAATTTTTACTTTTTTGGTTTTTCTTAAAGTTTTATTTGTTAATTAATAAGAATCTATTTTCTCTTCCACATTCCACCCCACTGGAAATTAAAAAGAAAAACAAATTCCTTTTAACAAATTTGGATAGTAAAGCAAAACAAATTCTTTCATTGGTTATGTTAAAAATAAAAACCTGCACCCTGAAGCCATCGCCTCTCTGTCAGGAGGTGGGTAGTATATTTTATCATTTATCCTCTGGAATTATGGATGACCATTGCATTGATAGAAGTTCTTACACCTTTCAAAGTCATTTGTCTTTACACTGTTGCTGTTATTGTGTAAACTTTTTCTGGTTCTTTTTTCATTCTTCATCAGTTTATAAAAGCCTTCAAAATCGTTCATTTTTATAATCTTGATTTTATAGTCAAAATCGTTCTTTTGGTTCTGCTCACTTCCCTCTGCATCAGTTTCTACAAGTCTTTCCTTGTTTCTTTAATAATAATAATAATAATTAATAGTAATAACATTTATGTAACACTATGTGCCAGGCACTGTAATAAGCACTTTTGAAATATCTCATTTGATCCTCACAACAACGCTGAGAGGTAAGTGCTTTTATTATTGCCATTTTACATGTGAGGAAACTGAGGTTAGTGACTTGCTCAAAATCACACAGCTAGTGAGTATTTGAGGCTGGTTTTGAAGTCAGGTCTTTCTGACTCCAGGTCACCTGTTTGAGGTAATGTATTTCTTAGTTTCGTAAAGCACAACAGTATTTCATCACACCAGAATTTGTGGTCATTCCCCAATTGATGGGCATCCCATAAATTTCCAGTTTTTTTGTCACTACAAAAACAGGTGCTATAAATATTTTTGTACACATAAGACCTTTTCCTCTTTTTTTGATCTCTTTTGGGTAGAAGCCTAGAAGTAAAGTAAATATACACACATTGGGAGTTGCTCCATGCTTAAAGCTGTTTAGAGACCACAGCTGTAGTAGACTGCCCCACTCTTCTCTCCGCGGCCCTTTGTTGTTCAACATTTTTATCAATTACTTGCATGAAGACATAGATAATATGCTTACTAAAACAATAGATGAAACGAGTTTGGGAGGGACAGCTGACAGCCCCAATGACAGTCAGGATCCAGAAAGATCTTGCTGGGTTAGAATATTGGACTGAAGATAAAATTGAATAGGGTTGATATGTTGACTTAAAAATGGAGTAGCCTACCTTCAAGAAGGGGCAGGGATGGTAAGAATAGTTCCTCTGAGAAAGACCTGGGGAATTTAGTAAACTGCAAGTTCAATCGAAGTGATCTTGGGTTGCTGTTAGAGAGGCATAAAGTCCAAACAGACAAGGTGATAACTCTGCTGCATGCACCCTGCCTTGGTAGGTCCCCACCAGTAGCACCATGTTAGGTTCTAGGCAGCACATTTTAGGAAGGACATGATAAGCTGAGGAACATCCAGAAAAGCTCAATCAGATATTGTGAAGAGCCTTCAGTTCATGCAATAAACACACTGCTTAAAAGAACTGGGGATGTTTAAAAACCTGGACAAGAGAAGAGGACTTTGGAGGACATGGTAACTTGCTTCATATATTGGAAGGCTTGTCATGTGGAAGAGAAATTTGTTCTTCTTAACTTCAGAGGATGGAGCTAAGAACAACAGATAGAAAGTGAAGAGAGGCATATTTTGGCTCAATGTCAAGAAGAACTTCCTTTGAAATCAACTCTCTTGAGGGAATATGGGTCACCCCTCACTAGAAGTCAAAAGCTAGATGACCAGTTGTTGGGGATATTGTAGAAGGGATGGGCTCATGGACAAGCTAGACAGCCTCTAAAGCCTTTCCAGCTCTAAGATTGTTACTTGCCCATGGTTGATACAATTTGATGAACAATTATTAAGCACCGACTACGTATGAACGATGAGGCATGTAAACTTGATTGTTCCTGATCTTGGGGAGAGGAAAAAGGATATTAACAAAGATAAATGTACAACAGGAGCATGTACCAAGATAGTGAAAGAGCTCAAACTAGAATCTAGTCTCCTGATTATGTTTAATTTCTGGTTTGCAATGAAGTAAAGAGCTACTTTGAGCATCTGGAGGTTTGAGCATCTGGAGTCTCAGCTATTGAGCAACCTGGAATTTCTTCTTAAGGAACTATTAAAATTGCTATTAGTAGTTAACTGTGTGACCTCGGGGTAAGCCTCTTAACCTCTCTGTGTGCTTCAGCTCTTCATATGTAAAATGTTTACACTCATTCCTACCCCCACATAGGTGTTGAGAAAAAGCTATTATTACCATCCCAAAATTGTTTATTAAATACCCAGCGGTTCATGACACTGTGCAAGACACTTTACAGAGAAAGTATCGATGTAATAAATAGCACTGCCTTGAATTTTAAAATTGTTTTTGCCCTTTTTTTGGCAAGCATTTTAGATCTTCCTAGGCTGAGGCCTCTTGGCACACAAAACTTAAAATCTAGGAAAATAACATTGACCTAGAGACATGAGGGGAAAAACACATTAGTTCATGAATGGGCAGAATTGCATCTGTATCATGGAGTTGAAGTGAAATACAGTGTGGTGTGGTGGTTAGAGAGCCAAGCTTTAAACCAAGAAGACTTGGGTTCAAATTCTACCTCTACCATGGAAATGTCTTCCATGGATGAAGGTATTGGCTTTGCAACCTTGGGGAAATCACTTAAGCTCTCAGACTTCTAGGCAGTTTTTTTAAGACTATAAATTTCAGGGAAAGAGCCAACTGCTGCATTGATAGTTGACATTTCCTGATCCAAGAATTCCCTGTATCAGTTAAGTCATAGTTCCAGCCCCTAACCCTAATGAGTTAGAATGTACTTTAGGGGTAAAGATGTTGTGGCAGGAATACAGTTGAAATGATGATTGGAAGAGCTAATCCAGGAAATGTACAGTATTGTCCTCATAAAGGCAGAGGATTGAGGCAGAATAACGTCAGGAGTTGAGATTTTGTGGGCCAAGTCCTATGTTAGCTTTGTATTTCTCACAGCAATTAGCACAATGCCTTACACACTGTAACCACTTGATAAATCGATGATCAAATGAATGCCTTTTGGGAGCCTATTATCAGAACTGCTAAGTTCCCTTTATCTGTCTACCTCCTTATCTGTCCATCTTTATTTGTCTATCTGTATTTAGTCTGGACCCGTAGTTTCATCATTGTGAATAACCGAGAATTTGAGAACTAGAATGGACCTCAGTGGCCATCTAGTCCCAACTGATACCTTTCCTTCACCCCATATCCCCACTGTAACAAACCTGACATGGAGTCCCCACAGTGGTTGGGGGGAATCCACTACCTCCTAAAGCAACACCTTGAGCTTTTAGACAGCTACTAAATCTAAATGGCTATGGAGTACGTTTTAACGTCAAGCCCACATTGGCTTCTTTGCAACTTCCACCCACTGTTTGTGGTTCTGTCCTGTGGGGCCAAAGAGAACAAGTCTAATCCTTCTTCCACAGGATAGCCCTTCAGATACTTGAGAACAGCTATCAGTGTGGAAATGTCCTCCAGGGATGCAGGTCAGCAGCTCCCCAACAACTAATAGTTTTTGAGTGTTGCCTGGGAACCTGAGAGGTTGTGACAACCCAGAGTTACAGAGTATGTGTCAGATGTAGTGACTGAACCCAAGTTAGAGGCAGTTGCTGGCATGGTGGATAGAGAGTTGGGCCTAGAGTCAGGAAGATTTGAATTCAAATGTGGCCTCAGACACTATCTGTATGATCTTGGGCAAGTCTTTCAGCCTCTGTCTCAGTTTCAGTTGGGATTTTTGTTTTTTGTTTTTTTTGGCAGGGCAATTGGGGTTAAGTGACTTGCCCAAGGTCACACAGCTAGTACATGTATCAAGTGTCTGAGGCCGGATTTGAACTTGGGTCCTCTTGACTCCAGGGCTGGTGCTCTACTCAGTGCGCATTTCTTTATCTGTAAAATGGGGATAATAATAGCACCTACCTTGCAGGGTTGTTGTGAAGGTCAAATGAGATAAGTGTAAAGTGCTTAGCACAGTGCCTGACAGATAGGAGGCACTATATAAATGCTTATTCCCTTCCCTTCCCAAGTCTTCCTGACTAGTTATTAGACCATCCTGGCTGCCTAGTAAGCAGCTGAAACAATCCATATTGATCTTTGACTTCTCTGTAGATAGTCTTACTCTGGTCTGTCCAGCTCTGTATTTTGTCATCAGCAGATAAAATAATTAGACAGCAGGTGTATGTTCTTTCTTTGTCAGGAGACATGTAGAAGTGCGATGGGATGTACCTGAATAACTTCCTTTAGAGATGGTTCCTAGGGAGGGTCCAGGCTTGTCAGCAGCCTCCCTGGGGCCCTGGGTGTCCACATTGCTATTCCCAGAGCTCTGTTGCTGCTTAATTGAAGGCTTCTTCAGTATGGACCTACTTCTCTTCCCTCCCTCCTCTCCACCTGGATCATCTGATGCCAGCGCAGAATGCCCTAGGGTTCTTCTTAGTTAACCTGGAAAATATGGGAGCTGGATCCTGGGCAGGAAGAAAACTTCATGGGGATATGCCATCAAATAGCCTGAAACTGTCTACAGTCATTAAGTGAAAGGGATGTAGAATTGTTCTAGGAGTTTCATCTGAATAATTCAAAGCCTGTAACAGCTAGCCACACCAAGCTTTTCCCCTCAGGTCTCAAGCCCGGATTGTCCACTTAATCACCTCCACAGTCTGTCGTTTCTCTGTTGCTT
This sequence comes from Phalanger gymnotis, assembly GCA_028646595.1. NCBI lineage: Eukaryota > Metazoa > Chordata > Mammalia > Diprotodontia > Phalangeridae > Phalanger > Phalanger gymnotis. The sequence continues at coordinate 340,255,471 of CM053624.1, forward strand.
CACATTTGAAGGAGATGTGGTTTTCCCAGGTGTTAGTTATTGCTGTCATGGAAATGGACTTTGTGTAACCAATTTATTTTTCCTGCTTGGGGTTTATAAAGAGAGAGGCAGGTGGTAGTGTACTCTCAAGATAGCTTTGGCTTCTGCAGAAAATCCATTTAGGGATATGGGTCCTGTCTTCCCCTGACAGAATGGTGCCTAGAAGTATCCCAGAATGACTCTTTGGGGTTCATGAGAATGGTGCACAGCTGTGCGTTCCAATCAAGGGCTTCTCTGTAGTCCTCTGTTCTGGGTGTTTTTTAAGTGGCTACCTGAGTATAGAGATGCATTAACAATGAAATAAAAACAATCAGCAAACATTTCCTACATATTTCTGATATGTTAAGGCAAATGTGTACTTATAATAAAACTTCTCTCTGTACATATACACTTTCTCTCTTTTGCTCTGATCTCAAAAGAGCTGGTTAAGATGGCTATATGATAGGTCACACTGGAGCCCTCTCCTACATTTACTTAAATACACACCTCTCCTACTTTTACTTAAATAATGATCTACAAAGACTGCCAGATGGAACAATTGTGAAAAAATTCAAAGAGAAACTTTATTAAACTCCTTCATCCTGAAGCAGGATTAAAAGGAAGGAAATAAATGGGAAAATCTTGTGACAATGGACTGGGCAAGGTGAAGAGAAAAGGAGTCTTAGAATGAAATAAAATTGCATAAAATATATATCACTAATGTTGAGCACACTCCTCTCTCAACACCTTTTTCTTTATTTTAAAGAGGGGGACAGGGGCAGAGGGAAAAGTACAAAAAGATAGAATGAAGGAAAATAATGCGGTTAATAATCACATCTGAATGTGAATGGGATGAATTTACTCATAAAAAGGAAGAAGTTAGCAGAATGGATTAGAAAGCTGAATCCAATAATCTGTTGTTTACAAGAATCAACCTTGAAATCTCAAGATTCAAACAGAGTTAAAGAGCTGGAGAAAAATCTTTTATGTTTCAGGTGAACTCAGAAAAGCAGGGCTAGCAATCATGATTTCAGACAAAGCAATGGTAAAAGACTAGATTTAAAAAGATAAATTGGAAAACTATATTGTGATTAAAGGCAATACAAACAAATAAATACAAATATATATGTGTGTACTGAATGACACAGCATCTAAATAATTAAAGGAAAATTAGTTAATATATAGGAAGAAACAGTAAAACTTCAATAGTTTAGGATCTCAGTGCACCTCTCTCATTCCTAGATAATCAAAAGACAACAAAATAGTAAAGAAACAAATAGAATTTTAGAAAAGTTAGATGTAATAGAGCACTGATGATTATTGAATTGGATCAGAAAGCAGTATATATTTTTCAGTTGTGCTGAGAAATACATATTCTCTCCCCCCTTTTTTTTTATTAAAACCACACAAACAAGTGATAATGTGATGTGATATGTGATAATAGAAATATTAAGCACATTATTTTCAAACCACAATGAGTTAAGGGCCTTTGAAGAAAGGATTAAAACTTAATTTCAAAGCAAATAACCAGACCCTAAAACAAATAAACTATGGCTCAAAGAACAAACCATAGAAATAGCAGAAATGTTCATAAAAGAAAATGACCAGACAACAAAACTTTTGGAATATGACCTAAGCAATTATGAGATGAAATCTGATCCTTAACAACAAAAAGAATATTTTAAAAGGCAGATTAATTAATTGGCCATACAACTAAGAAACAAACAAGAAACTACAAAGTCCATAAATGTAAAGACCTCAACTAAATACAATAGAAATTCTGAAAATCAAAGAATATATTAACAAAACAAAGCAAAAAAACCCCCCACATGTTGAATTGTCCAAAAAAAAAGCTTATTATGTTTTAAAAATTAATCAAATAGCCAATTAGCTAGTCTGGTTAAAAAAGAGAAGAAAGCTAAATTACCGATATTAAAGATGAAAAAGAAGACATCACAACACAATAAAGAGAAAATAAAGCAAATTATTAGAGACTGTTTTGCTCTCAGGAGCAGAAGGCTACCCCAGGTATGGAAGGAGGGGCAAACCAGCCAAGGTCAGAAAAAAATAAAATTGGAACAGTTTAAAGCTTCTTTGTGAATTAATATTGGGGCTCGAGCCCATGAGTGGCCACTGAACTTCTAGCTTGGGCAAGATAGAGAGACAAGAAAGAGAAAGGAAGGAAGAAAGAGAAAAGAAAAGAAGAGGAAGGAAGAAGGGAGAGAAAAAAGAAAGGAAAGAATTAAAACAGTGCTAGAAATGTCTATAGCAATAAAACAAGAAAACTTAATTGGGGGAATAAACATAGTCAAAGAGAAAATTAAATTCTCTTAGCAGGTGATATGATAGCTAAAAATTCATTGAAATAATAATTTCAGCAATGTAGAGGGATATAAAACAACCCCCAACAAATAATCAGTCTTTCTATATATTACCAACAAATCCTAATAGGAAGAGACAGAGAAGTTCAAAATAGTTAACAGAATGCAAACATTTAATAGTTTATCTACCAAGACACACCCTGAACTTTATGAATACATTTACAAAACACTCTTTAGAGATAAAGACAAACTAAATTGTGATCATGGTTGGGCTATGCTAATGTAATAGAAATGACAATTGTACATTAATTAATTTATTCCGTATCATACCAATTAAAGACCAAAAGATTAGAAGGCTAGAAAAAAGATAGAATTCATATGAGGAGAAGTTCTCAAAAGAAATCATAAAAATGTGAGAAGGAAAGGTACCTCATAGTACTAGATTTCAAACTATACTGCAAAGCAGTAATCATCAAAACTATTTGGTACTGGCTAAAAGATAGGAAAGTAAATCAGTGGAACGGATTAGATATACGTCATACAGAAGCAACCAAACATAGTAATCTAGTGTTCAATAAATCCCAAGGCTGAAATTATTGGGGTAAGAATTCATTATTTGACAAAAAAAATACTTTCTGGGGAAACTGGAAAATAGTCCAGCAGAAATTAGGTTTAGACCCAAGATTTCATACTATATGCCACAAAAAGCTCCAAATGGATATATAACCTTAACATAAAAAGTCAAAAGATAAAGAAGTTAGAGAAACAAGGCTTTTGCAACCATGGATAGGGGAAGAGTTCATGACCAGGCAAGGGATAGAGAGAATCAAGATAAAATGGACAATTTAAAATACATAAAATTAAAATGGTTTTGCAAAAACTAGGATGGTTAAAATTAGAAGGGAAACAAGTAGGGAAAAAAAAATCTTTGCAGTGAATTCTGATCCAGGTGTGATATCCAAAATGTATAAGGTACTGATTATAATATATAAAAATAACAGCTATTCTCCTATATCTAAAAGGCCAAAGGATGTACCTGTTGGCAGTTCTCAAATCCAAGTGATCAACAGCCAAATGAAAAAAAAATGCTCTAAATTACTATTAAAGAAATTAAAATTAAAACCATTCTGAAATTCCATTTTACACAGATCAGTCTAACAAAGATGACAAAAAAAAGGAAAATGTCAACTAAAACAGAGTGAAAGTGTCATAGTCTATAATTTAATTACATGTCTTAATTACATTACACAGCTCTCTGGAACTAGTCTCCAAACTGTAAAATATGCCATCAGGTAAGGTAACCAGTAGAATTCATAAGGGGCTTTTACGCAATACTTCATATCTTGGAGAGTCAGGCGTATGTGATATGGGCCTAAGTAAACATGTAACAGAGAGCCAGACAGAGCACCCACTAGAGTCAGAAAATATTGAAAACCTTTCCTTGGGAAAAGTAGAACTTTTCTGCAAAATTAGGGATTCATCCATCTCAAGATTGCTTAGGTAAGCTCTCACACCAAAAGACCTGGTCTTCCGAGCTTGTTGAAACTGGAAGGTTTGATGATAACAGAGCAATGGGTGCACCATTGTTTATCACCAAGTATGTTACCTGTCCTAAAAGGGCTAAACTTAGAAATCGACTTGACTTATAAATGGGGGTAGAGACAGCTGTGTCTACATCTTAACCTGAAACCTAGATTGCCAAGATGACTCTAAAAATAGCATTCACAGAGACCAAAGAACTTCTAACCCATTGTGAGTGGGAAGCATCCCTCCTCCAAATTACTGGTTAAAGTTGGCCTGTTTCCCCAAAAGGTGTTACTGTCTGAGAATGTATAGAATTGTAGCAGTGGTGGGAAAGACAATGAACTAGGTCATCTAGTCCTAGTTTTAAGAAGGAAAGGGGAACATTCATGGATGATAACACCATAGCAAGGTATGAAGGGAAGCTAGGGCCCTTTGGATTATTTCATTTTTAAGCTAACGCAAGGAAGCCTAACTCTGCCTTAAAATAAATTGTCTCTTGGTGCCACATTGTCAAGATAAAAAGCCAGATTCATTAGCCCTATGTCACTCTGTCCATCAAGTACCTGCTTTGTATTATCATTATTTTATACTCTTTACTTTTGGACTCTTAAGAAAATAAAAGCTTTTTGAGGGAAGGGAACACATCTTATTGGTCTTTATATCCACTAAATTCCTAGTCTAGTGTCTTGCACAGTGTAGTCATTTATCAATAATTTGCCTAATTAAATTGTTAACCCCAAGTATAATTACCAGTGGTAGAAATGGACATTCCTGGTGGGTCAAAAAGAAGGAAAGAGGCGATCGATAATCAGCCACTACTCAGTCATAGTGAAGGTCATATTCTAGGGCTCTTAGTCTTGTTCTTTAAAAAAAAAAAGTTTTATTGGTGCCCATAGTTTTTGTTTTTGGTACCATAATGGTTTTCTGCTATTTACCCTGGCCCCATTGAGCTGTGTGTTATAACAAAGAAAAACAGTTCACCAAAACAAGCCAGCCTAGCAACCACATCTGCTGCCATACCTGTAGTCCTTCATGTTGTGACAGAGAAAAGGGAGAGGTGTTTCATCATTAACCTGTGTAGTATGTCTCAGAGGCAGGACTTGAACCCAAGGCTTTCTGGCTCGGGGGCCATCTCTTTATCTACTACACCAAGCTGTCCTTCAATTGATATAATACAAGGTAGGACATGAGGGCAAAGGCAAGATCCAGACAAAGTCTTCTCTGCCACACAAAGTTCACTTTCAACTGGAGGGATAGCTAAGGCTTCATAACGTTGATGCCACTCAGTGTTAAGCAGGTGGTGGAAGAAGATTTTAGCAGGTGGGGATGAGCAGGGAGGACATTTGAGGCATGGGACAAAGCCTGTATAAATATGCAGTTGTCAGAGATTTGTCATGAAGTCATAGAATAATTATATTCAATTTGACTGAGATATAGACTTGGTGAATAGGGAGAAATAAAGTTTGAGGTGGAAGTGGGAGCGAATGGCAGAGGGCCTTAAATGCCAGTCTAAGGAGTTTGTATCTTATCCCAAAGGCAATGCATAGCCACCAGAAAATTTTTGGGGGGTAGGGTGGTGGGGTAAGGGACTGGGTTAGAGCTTTCACTAGGACCATTCTCTGAAAGTTGTGGGAAGGGTGGTGAGGGAGGAGCCAGAGCTGGAACATCCTGGAGGCTATTACAAGACTCCAAGTGGGAAGTGAAAGTTTTCTCTTTCTAGTTCCTCCCCCAGTTATGACCTCCATAGCAAGCATTTATTAGGCACTGGCTATGTGCTAGTCCCAGGGGATACAAAAACAAAATTGAAACAATTGCTGACCTTGAGGGGCTTACATTCTTTTGGGAGAAACAGCACAAATACAGAAACATAATTGAAAAAATATATTTGTAGCTCCTGACTACATGAAGAGAGACTTCATATTCAACAAAGACCCAGTTAAATTCGGGGGGAGGGGCAGGACACTAGCAGTAGGGGTGGGGTGTCAATAAAAGCCTCGTGGGGAACGTAGGTTGGAGCTGAGCCTGAGAGGAAGTCAGGGGTTCAAGGTGAGGAGGAAGCAATGAATTCTAGACATAGAGGGTGTAAGGGCAGCCTTTGGAAAGGCAATGAGATGGGAGATGGAAGGAAGACAGTTGGTCTGGAACACAGAGTGCATAAAAGGAGTAAAATGCAATAAACTCGCAGGGGTCAGCCGGAGCCAGATGGGGAAGGTTTTAAAAGCCAACACAAGTTTGTATTTTAGCCTAGAAGCAGAAGGGAACCAGTGGAGTTTTTTGAGCAAGGGAATGACATGGTCAGTGAGATTTATGTATTCAGAATGTTTTCCCAGTTCTTGCTCAGGGGCGTGAGTGAGCATGATGTCCCAGAGGGACCATTCCCAAAGAAGCAGGGCATGTAGTTCCTCTTTAGGCCTTAGTTATCACATCTAATAATAATAGTCCCTGACATTGATAATTGTGCTTGGAAGTTTGCACAGTACTTTGCAGACATTAGCTCATTTCAGCCCCAATGAGAGAGTAGGTACAATTAGCTCTATTTGAAAGGAAACTGAAACTCACAGAGAAGTTGAGTGACTTGGACAGGGTCACACAGCAAGCAGATGTTAGATAAGAGATTTGATCCCTGGTCATAATAATAATGATGATAACTAGCACTTATCTGTACTTAAAGGTTTGCAAAGCCCTTTACACATGTCATTTCATTTACATTTATTATCTTATAATTCTCCAGTATTCTTCCTCCCACTCTACACTGCCTTGGTAAAATAGGTAATAATTCCTTATCTGCCTGAAAGCAGAAGGCTATACCAAATGTTCTCTTAAACTTGTTTTTGTCTCTAGGATCTAGATGTTGTAAATTCTTAACTGTTCTTAAAATCCATCATTAAAAGGCTTCATGGCTCTTGTCTTGACCACCTACTGGCATCCTACCTATTCTGATCTCTGGAACCAACACTGTTTTAACCCTTAGCTTCCCTCTTGCCATAGCCCTGATCCCCTGAAGCCACCACACACCACCATGTCACCGAGGGTTTTTTTTGGGGGGGGGGAGAAGGACATGGGAAGAGAGTAATCTTCATTGTGATATAGTTGATAAAGCACTGGGCTTAGAGTCAGGAAGAAGTGCATTTGAATTCTGCCTGTGACACAGGCTGTGTGACTATGGGCAAATTCCTTAATCTCTCTGGGACTCAGTTTCCTCATGTATAAAATGGGACTAATGATACCTGTAGGTCCCCTACCCCCATCACACACAGGGTTATGAAGTGAGATAATGCAGGAAAGGGGCTTTTCAAAGCTTAAATTGTACTGCACCTACAATACTGGTGTTGATGGTTTTAAACACACACACACACACACACACACACACACACACACAGATTGGAACTGTTTTGTCTCACAGCGTCAGTCCAGCTGGAGTATTTTTTTAAAACTTCTTTTTTATTCTAAGCTTAAGAAATAAAACAAGCATTTCCATGACAAAGTGGACTAGAAAAACAGAGGATTGTACGTGAAACTGCACATCCAGTATGTACAATTTCCTATTCCTTTCAAATATACAGCAAAGTTAGCATGTGACTTTCTTTTTTTTTTTCTCCCTCCTGACTGGAGTATTTTTCATCTGTTCTGTGACCCTGCTATTTCCCTAAATTGGTCTGTGGGTTTTTTTTTTTTTGATGCAGATCTCTAAAGCAGAATATTCCTTAGATGGGCCTGGCATCAGCTAGTAATTTACAGGCATGTGTGGGGGTGGGTGGGAGTGGGCAGTGTGCTTGGACACTGTCTAGGCTTGTGGATGCTCTGCTTGTTCTATCTCCCTCCCTCCCTTGATTTATTCTAAAGGAATGTATAAGACGCCCGAACCATAAATGGATGAAGGCAGGAGTGTAGGAGGGCTCTTCTTTCCCTAGCTATGGCCATAGGAGGTGCAAATCCCAAGCGCTGGGCTTCCCCAACTCTTGTTGGCATCAGTTCAACAGCTTGAGGTCTGGAGGGTTGGGAGAGGAGACCCTTGGACGGAGGGGGTATCGGCAGACGGGCTCTCTTGGATGCTAACGATTGGCCAAGGTCTGGAAAGCTGAGGAGATGGTGTCAGAGGCATGCCCCACATTTAGGGGGACAGGAGGGTGTCCACAAAATCTAGCTTTGATTGAGACAGTAGAAATTCTTCTGAGTATTGTTGACCTGAAAGTTTGGTTAAAGGAGGCAAACAAGCTAGGTGATATGTAAATGAATATTGTTTATTCCCTTAAAGCTAGCGGGGCTAGCTTACTTGTACATACAAGGAGGCAGAGCACAAGTTCTGACTGTCTGAACAATAGAGTGAGAAGGCTTAAATGCATTTCAGGACAGCCTCAACTCAGCATGTCTGTGTCACTCAAAATTTATGATCCCCATGTATGTTTACCACAGTATAAGAAAGGAATTCCTTAATTGGATAGGTTGTAAATACAACAAGAGAGTTGACAAAATGTCCATTGAAATTATGATCCAGGACATCTGTATTTTCTTTACCATTAACATACCATAACAGAATATATGTCCATAAAATACTGAGATAAGGAAAAGTCCCATCATTCAAAATAGTGTTTCAGGTTAAGGGTCTCATACTTAAGTGCCGTAGACAGAGCAAAGAATGCTCTTGTCAGCCCCATCTGGGCTTGCTGACATAAGAAGAGGACAAAGAAACTGTTAGGGTCCAGGCTTTGCTTCTGGTTGATTAGTTCAGGCTCTGGCCCTTATTGCAGTTACTACATTGATATTAAATGATTATCAGTATGCACTCCAAATACTCTTGATAAGCCAAATATAGCTTAGGAGCCCTGCCTGGTTTCTGCTTTTTTCAGGATCCAAGCTATGCTATTCTCCAATTTGAAACAAGGGCCACTGAGATTGGCACCTGGAAAGGGTAGTAGCACACTGATTGGCTTGTTGCTTCTAAACAAGCAGTAGGTGACTCCAGCCTTCTCTTGATGTTGAGGTGCATTTCCCCTTGACCTAAGGCTTCTCTCCTTCCAGGAAGACAGGGCAGAGAAAATAAAAAAAATAAAAATCACTGACATTTATATAGTTCTCTAATGTTTTCCAAGTGTTACATTCATTAGCATTGCGTTTTGAGTCAACCTTAAGGACAGGTACTGTCAGTATTAGTATCCTTCCCATTTTATAGATGAGGAAAGTTGAGCTTAGAAAGGATGGAATGCCTTGCTTATGGTCACACAGCTAGCAAGTGTCTGAGGTGGGATTTGAAGCTGGATCTTTTGGGCTCCAGCACTCTTTCTTTTGAAGATAATTTCATGAATATGTCATGATGCAAAGGGAGCTTGGATGGGGCCTTTCCTTCAACACTGGGAACCTATAATTCCCAAAGCAGTAATTTCTTACAGTATAGGGCTTATACAGGATAAGAAGTATAGAACTGAATGAGATTCTGGTCATCTCCTCTCATTTTCTTCATTTTACCCAGGCCCTAAGGGGTAAATAACCCTCTTAAGAGGTACAGTAGGTATTTGCATAGCTGTTAAATCTTAAAACCAGGATTTGAACCTTGGTCCTCTGGCTCCAAATCCAGTGCTCTTTCCTCTCTGTACACTGCTTCTGCATGATAAAGAATTCCCTTTTCACCCATGTTGTTGATTTTGTACCTTTTGTTTGGGGATGAATGGAGTAACTGCTTTAGATGCTTAGGAAACCAGAGCTAAGCAACCTCAAGACCTATTTGACCTTGGAGAAGTTCTTTTTCTTCTTTTGGTTTCAGTTTCCTTAATTGAAAAATCAGGGATATCTTCAAGATGATTTCTAGATGCCTAGATGTAGTGACTTGAGGCCAGAAGCAGCTTCAAGGAGCATGACCCCTGGCAGCAGAGAAGAGAGCTGGCCTTAGCAATCATTTCTGGAAAAGAGTAAGGGCTTAATAAATTATCTATCTATCTATCTATCTATCTATCTATCTATCTATCTATCTATCTATCTATCTGTCTGTCTGTCTGTCTGTCTGTCTGTCTGTCTGTCTGTCTGTCTGTCTGTCTGTCTATCTATCTATCTATCTTTGTCTGTCTGTCTGTCTCTGTCTGTCTATCTATCAATCTATCTTTCTATGTCTATCTTTCTATCTACTTGATTGGGACTACCCTGGGAGCCCAGCTGAGTAACCTATGGAGACTTAGGATTTGAATCTAACCACTATCTTTGAACTTTAAATCTTTTGATCTTTCATTTGCATTTTCTCCCACTTATCTTCCAGAAGGATTTGGTAAAATCCCTCACATAATGAAATTTATTTAAAACTCAGTCATGTTCTCCAGTTTTCTATTTGTCTCAAATGGATAATCCTCTGAGTGGAATGTGTAATGAGAAAGACAAATATCTGAAGTATGGACTTCACAAAAAAGTCAGTCACTACATTCTGGTCCCTGGGAATGGCCCCTTTCCCAGAAATTATCACTTCTCCTGTTTACCTACCTTCTTGGTATTTAAGCCCCCTGGGCAAGCATTGTCCTTCCCTTGAGCTCTCTCTTCTCTCTCACTAGATTCCTGCCCAAGCCTGACTATAAGTAAGTGATGTGTTAACTGGTGTTACTCTCTAACTGGTGTCCTCTCTATTTGACATAAAGGACACCTTCCTAACTCCTAGGGTAGTCATATTCAAAGGTTGGAATGACTTGTCTGTGGTCACACAGCTAGTGAGTGTCATAGGTGGGATTTGAAGCTGTGTCTTTTGGACTCCAACACTGTCTCAGTCTGCCTCAGGAGGTAGTGAGTACTTAATGAAGGGCTTCAAGCAGTGGTTGAGACCACTTCTTGTATGAAGTGTTGTGTGGGTGCTTTTCTGGGGATGGGTTGGACTAGTGGTCAGTAATGTCTCTTCCAGCTCTGAAATTCTGTGATTCTGAGGAAGTTGGTCTAGATGGCCAACTGAAGGGCCTTCCAGCTCTAAATCTATGATCCAATGAATGAATGAATGAAAAACATTTATTATATGCAAAACTCTGTGCCAAGCTCTGGGGATAGACATAGAAAATACAGTGCCTGCCTTCAAGGGCATATATAGCTTACAGCTGCAAGTTTGATAGAAAGCTCCCATCATCCTCAGAGTACACTGTGTTTTTTATGTTGAACCATATGACAATAGCAACAACTTTCATCGTTGATGTAGGGGGTAGTGAGGAAACTGAATTGCTCTCTTCCATGATAGCTGGAAACAAGGTCTAGCCAGAAATAGGACCCATGGTCTGGAGGGCATGCTATTCCCTGGGGCCTGGGGTTTAGGGCCCTAATCTAGTCTCCATCCAGGTATGAGTGGAAGTAGGGGTTGGCATTAATTTGACTTATCTGGCACATGCCCTTCTCTCGTCTGTTCCCCAGGGTGCCTTGCTGTTTTGGCTGGGCTTGGCTTGCCTGCTCTTATGAAGCCCCTCAGGGTTCACTGTCTCAGCCACCTTCTTCTGGATCCTCAAATTTAGGCCAGATGTTGAGCTTGGATGATGTGAAAAATGCATGTCAGTTTGATATGATTTTAAATTCTAAACATCCTTTGCTTGAGACACTGGCTTTCCCCCAGATTGTTCCCCTAGCCTTTCTGCTTCCCATTTCCCATCAAAGTAAAACAATTCTGGTGTAACAGAATTCATGAGGGTCAGTCAAGGGTCTCAAGACTGTACTGAAAGAAATCAAGGAGGCAGGAGCTGGGACAGTTTGCTGATGCACCAGAACAAGGAGATGCAGCAAAGCTGGGGGAGAGCTGACCTTGGTTCAGACAAGGCACAGGGTAGGCTGCTGTAATAGCCATGGTAAATGCAGTCTCAGGGGACATGAAGAATGGCAGTGGAGTGCCCCTCAGACTCCTGGAGAAATCCAATGGGAAAAGGGTTAGGGAAGAACAGTTACTGTCAGAATCGTACATGGTGGGAGAGGGCAGGCCTGTGGGGGAGAGAAGGCACTGCCCACATTGGTCTCATGTTTGGTTATGTTTGGCATCAGTTCTTCTCTGGTCTATTTCCAAATGCCCCAGAGTACCCATTGCTGAAAAGTTAGCTTCCTTCACATCCAAAGCCCTTCAGGCCTGGCTTATTTCCAGCATTTATCCTTACCCTTCAAGTTGAGTGACACTGGGATCTAGGGAACAAGAGAAGGCTTTCCAAGTACAGATCAACTTGTTATGCTTGGCTCCTTTCCTACATGTAAATACAACATGGTTGTCTGTCATTGAGGCAACTCAAGGAACTTGAAGAATAACAAAAGTGTTCAAAGGAGCTTCTGGTTAGGATAGCCTTTCCTGCCGACCATCATGATGGATTGAGCTTTGGCCATGTCACTTTCTGTCCCTGGGACTCAGTTTCCTCATCTGTCAGAGGAGGGAGTTGGACTAAGTAGAAGGACTAGTCTGGAAGGTCTCTTCTGAAATTCTGAATGTCTGCCCATATAACCACCACTCTAGTTCAGATAGATTATAGATAGAAGGACAGACAGATAGACAATCAAGTAGATAGAAAGATAGACATAGAAAGATAGATTGATAGATAGACAGACAGACAGACAAAGATAGATAGATAGATAGATAGATAGATAGATAGATAGATAGATAGATAGATAGATAGATAATTTATTAAGCCCTTACTCTTTTCCAGGAACTATGCTATCTGCTGGGGATACATTTATAAGCAAAAAAGAAAAAAAGACATTCTCCATCCTCAAAGAATTTGGAATCTTTAGAGAGGGAAGACAGTATCTAAAAGAGAGTTTAAATGCTGTAGTTGGAAGAGGGAAAGAGAAATGATAGGGGGTGGGGAGGAGGCTGCTTGAAAGGAGATAGGAATGTCCAGAGAAGAAGGCCTGGCGTCAGGTGGGAGGTGAGCACTCTTTGGGCACCTTAGGAAATAGCAGTGTGGTACAGAGTATCACCAGTCAAGAGAAGGTCAAGGCGCAGATGCATCTCCAGGGTAAAAAGACTTCTGGTGAGGAGGTAGACATATCCTGAGAGTGATGAGTTGATCCATGAGTGAAATAAGCAAGGCCTGGGTCCCTCTAGAAATAGTGGTCTGGGACAGGGACTTACCAATCAGAAGAGAGGGCCAGAGGATGGAGGCATCACCAGGGTGAGAAGGCTATTATAAAGGATAGCCAAGGGGATTGGCCCCCCCCCCCCCCAGGGCCAGAGCTTGGCATGGTTAAGGACTAGGGTCCTAAGGGAGGGAATTGAGACAAATTTCTATTTCTCAAATTATCATCCTGACTTGGCTGTCTCCTGCCAGGTTAGAGTGACTCATTGGTATCCCTGTTGGCTGGGCAGTGAGGTATCCATGTTGCTGATGCTGCTTTTCTTTCCTTCTGTTCCCTTTGCTTAGGTCCACTTTTGCTACTTTGATTATTCCCATTTCTTGCCAGATGGTGTTTCCTGAAATCACTGTTCTCCTTGATCTCACACCCTCAGGGTGAGCTCTTAGGTGGGCATAAGGATGGATTTGCAATGCAGAGTTGAGCAAATAGGCCAGTTTGGGCAGAAGGTGGATTGCATGAAAGGAAGTCAAGGGAAGTCTAGAAAGTGAGACAGTTTGCTTAGGGATTTAAGTGCCCAGGGGGGAGTTTGCATTTTATCCTACAGGCAAAAATGTGTGCTTTTTTCCCAGTTGATTCTTAGTTTTGTCTTCTTGGTTAGGTCATAAGCTCTTTCTTGTGAGGCTGGTGTTCTTAACATACATGATGAATCCTTTTGTCAGTCTGGTGAAAGGAAATTAATTATGTTGAAAATATAGTTATCAAAATATATTTTTTAAAAAATAGGTTCTCAGACTATAGGAGAACCCCTGTTCCGTGAGTAGGTACCTCATCGCCACTCCTTCCCTCTGAAACCTCCCACCTCCAGAACCTAATGCAGGCTCTGAGACTTCTCCAATTAAGTTGTCCAGTAGGGAAAACACAAAATAGACCACAGGTGAAGGCCATTCATGAAGCCAAGCGTTAAATTGGATGATTCCGCCTGCTTGGGTGGGTGAGCATAGAGCAGCACAGGTCTGTGTCTTTGACTTCTAGCCCCACTGATGCTGTACAGCTGTGACCTAGAGCAAGCTTCTTGACTTCTTTGGGCCTCGGTTTCCTCCTCAGTAAAATGACAGGATTGGACTGGAATCACCTCTCCTTGGCCACTAACAAGGTCTTCCTTCACCTAGTAAGAATGTCATGGGGACACAATGAGATAATGGGGGTGAAAAAGCACTTTGTAAAATTAAAAGTGCTCCCCAGAGAGGTGAGGTGTTATTTCTACTAATAGCTTGCCATCGTGATGAACATGCCTAAACCCTGCCCCAGGAGGATAGCAAAATAAATAATTTATTTTCCTTTCTGCAAAGAATTATTCAGGTGTTTCTGAAGACCAGGAAAGCATTTTTGATCTTTGAGAACTATTAAGATGACTAACACTTCAAAAATGCCAATTACCTATAGCCACATGGAAGGGATAAGAGAGTTTTATTTTTGTAACCTTGGCTTCTCGGTAATTACACCCTACAATGGCTGCAGCCCAGCCTGCCCTGTAGAGGGTCTCTCCTCATTTGGGAGGGGGTGGGGCTCAGCTCTGCATGGTGGTGGTTGCGGGGTGGGGGGTGGGGGGGTGGGTGTGTGTGTCAATGCAGGGTGTCAGTGGTGAATGATTAAGATGTAGGAGCAGAAAACTGAGTTGTGGCTATTAAAGGAGAGTGACCTTTACTCATCTGAGTATTTGTCCTGTTGGAGCTGGCTTCAAATGAAGAGAGAAGGTGTCTAAAAGGCTGGCAAATAATTGACAATTGACTCCAAAAACCAGAAAAAAATGTAGGCACAACACCATTTTAAATTTAATCTGCACCATTAATATTTTGTCCAACCCTTTCTTAAGTCTTAATAATCTACCAATCAATACATAAAGCCCTGCTTTAATTGGGCTATTTCTGAGGTGTAAATGCTCACCTGAAAATTTAACAATTGGCTCAGCTGCAGCCCTTAACCCTGCAAAAGATATTATTTCAGAGATACCTCTCAGGCTGTCCCACATTATCTTCCTATGTCCCTAATTCTACCATTAGATCTTCATTGCTTTTGCTTGATGCTTGTTAAAAGGGAAGAGAGCTCAAAGATCATCTAGTCCAATGCCTTTATTTGACAGAAGAGGAGACTGAAGCTCAAAAGAAGTAAATTGTTCAAGGTCATGTAGGTAGCAGAGGCTGGGCTTTGAACCCAGGTTCTGTCTCTAAAGCCTTCACTGCATCTTTCTGAATTTTGAGCCCTTCAAAACTGTCGTCACCTGCGCAGGAGGCTCAACTGCTTCTGCCTCAGTATGACAAAAGAGGGAGGGCAAGTGTTGACATGGGGCAGAGGGGGAGTGGGCCTGGGAAAAGACCAATGGGTAGAGTTTGATAGGCAGGTCAGGGAAACAAAGTGGCCATTCCAAAGACAAGCTCACCCCTGCACAGCACAGCACATGGAGAGGTCAGGAAACCCTGGGTGCAAAGCCTGCCATCATCGATCTGATGCACTGTTTTGACCAAGTTGCTTCACCTGTCTGAGACTCAGTTTCCTCATCTGTAAAATAAGATTGATAATAACATTGGTGGTAGTGACCTCACTGGGCTTCTGTGAGCTCCAAGTGATAGAGCAGTAGGTAGAGTACTTTTAAAACCTTAAAGCCTCATAAAAGTGCCATGGAATCATTGACTTAGAACTGGAGTGGACCCAGTGTCATCTAGTCTGTCTGCAATTTTACATATCAGGGAACTGAGGCCCAGAGAGGTTAGATGACTGGCCCAATGTTACATGGTAAGGGGCAGAGTCACTTTCCACAGGTATAGTCACAATGGTAGTAACTGGCAAAGCCTGTATTTGAAGCCAGGTCATCTGACTCTTAAATCCAGTGTTCTTTTCAGCATACACACACACACACACACACATGCACATGCACATGCACACACGCGCACACACATATGCATATTTAGGGTTTATATAATAAAAATAACAATACTACCTAAATTAATTTGCAAAACACTCCTCACACAGATAAAGATAAATTCAAATAATTAGAGAAATGCTAATTGTTCATGGGTAGGCTGAGCCAATGTAGTAAAAATGACAATGTTAACTAATATCATCTAATTAGCAAAACATTCTTTACACACGTATACAGGGTGTCCAAAAGTCTTAGTGCCATTTTAAGCTTTAATAGTTCCAAGATTAAGCTTAATTCTAAGCTTTAATAGCTTAAAATGTCACTAAATCTTTTGGGACACACTATATTCATATATTAAACATATATATGCATATATCTCTATGTATACATACCCCAGAAAAACTATAAAGAGTTAGATAAGAACTTTAAAGGAAAACAATCTAAGGCCACTAAACTTGTCAATCATCCTAATGTGGGACCTCAGTTAACCCTAAAAATGGTAATAATTGTTCTTAATAATGACTTTAAATTACCAAAATAAAGTTAAATTGTGTTAAGTAGTAAAGTGGCAGGGATATGTTATACATACATACATATACATACACATATATTTAATAGTTTTTTAAACTTAAATACAAAATGAGAAAAGAAAAAAAGTGCCATGTACACAGCAGACCATAAGAGAGACAATTCAATGTAAAACAATAAATTTCCATTTCAAGAAAACCTATATAATAAATACTATACATTGTTTTCAAAACTGCCTAGCTTTTCTTTGTTTTCTTGTTGGTTTGCTGTACACTTTTTGCTTTATTTTTCCCCTCCCCTTCCCCAGAAGGCTACAATTAAGTGTGGATATATATATATATATATATATATATATATATATATATATATATATATACATATACATATATATGCATATATATGTATATGTATAAAGAGAGAGATATGCATATATAGACACATATATACATATACATATTATCTATAAACATACACGTATACACTCATACACCAGAGCTAGCTCAGTGTTTGGGAGGCTCCAAAGGAAAGTGTGAGAGAGAAGAGGTATTAGACTAATTACCAAACTGAAGGTGTACGAGCCCTTATGCTAACCTCATTGTTTTATACCCATGAAACCAGGACAGTATACCCAGCACCATGCCAGGAAACTGCATTGCTTCCATTTCAATTGTCTTAGGAAGATTCTGAAGATCACCTGTCAGGATAAGGTACCAGACACCAAGGTCTTTTCTTGAACTAAACTGCCAAGCCTTCAAACTCTGCTTCAGAGAGTGCAATTCTGATGGGCTGGCTACATTGTTTGAATGCCAAAAAGACTATTTTATGAAAAAACACAAGGCAAGTGCTAACATGGTGCTCAGAAGAAGTGATACAAGGCACTCTCAAGGTCTCTCTTAAGAACTTTGGAATTGATTGTGTGGCATGGCAGACAGTGGAACAGGATCACTCAGCATGGTGTGCTCACATCAGAGAAGGTGCTATGCTCTGTGAGCAAAGTAGAATTGAGACAGCTCAAAGGAAATACAGGATGCGCAAATTTAGAGTATTCACCCCAAATGTTCACACAGATCATTTGTGCCCAACCTGTGGTAGAGTATTCCGAGCTCATATTGGTCTGATCAACTACAGTTGGACACTTTGAAACTTGACTCTAGGATAGGGATGTCATTTTGGTCCTCTTTGAGAACGAAGGACAACAACCATCCGTAAACATACACATATACCCTCATACGCATGTATGTAATAGAGTACTATGCTTATTCCTACCTTTCATCTGTTTGTTTCTCTGAAGGTGGATGGCATCTTTCTTCATAGGTTCAAGTCTTTCCATGTTTTTCTAAACACAGCCAGCTCATCATTTCCTACACCACAGCAGTATTCCAACTCAATCACATCCTGAGAGATTGTCTATGAAAGTTTCCCCCAAATTTTCTGCATTCCTTCTATCCTTAGCTACATAATTGTTATTTAGACAAGAAAATTTTAATTTAAAACAATTGAAATCATCCTTTTTACACTTCAACAATACTCACCTTATAATATAGTTTAAGGTCTGATACTGCAGACTCTACTTCATTTACGTCTTATTTCCTGGTTTCTTTGAAGTTCCTGACCTTTCGCTCTTTCAAATGAACTTTGTTATTATTTTTTCTAAGTCAATAATTTAGTAATTTATTTTTTCTAACTCAGTAATTTAGTAATTTAAGTGGAATGACATTGAATAAATAGATTAGGTAAAAATTGTCATTTTAAAAATTATATTGGCTTTACCTCCTCATGAACAACAAATATTACTTTATTTAGATCTGAATTTATTTGCATAAAAGTGTTTTATGTTTATGTTCCTATGTCTGTTTTGGCAGGTATATGGTCTGGTATTTTATACTGTCTAGGTATAAGACCTAAGTCAGGGTTGTCCAACCTTAGGTTTTTATTGAAACAATAGACGATAAATTTTGATTTGGCATTTTAGTGAAAGCTCTGCTGTAGCTCAGCTTCCTTTACTAAAACATTTATGTAAATTTCTATGCTTGTAGGTGGGCTGTATAAATCACACTGCAGAGCACGTTTTGGACAGCCCTAGTCTAAGACAATATTGAATAATATAGCTGACACATAATGTAGTTTCTCTATTTTTCACTTCTGATTAAATCTATTTTAACTTTAGCATTGTCTGAGATCATGATCACTATCCCTTTTTTTACATAATAAATTCTACTCCTGCCATTTATTTTATCTTTGTGTGTATCTCTCATTTTTATAATGTTTCCTGAAAGTAACATATTGTTAAATTAAAAATTTTTATCTGCTGTTTCTGTTTTATGGGTAAATTTGTCCCATTCACATTCTAAGCTACAATTACTTTTTATGTATTTTCCTTCTTCCTTCTCACCCTATTTACTTCATCTCTCTCCACTCTTCTGCTTTACTTCTACCGACTACCTTGCCCTCCTATTCTTTAACCTGCCCATCCCTCTAAAAGTTCCTCCCTTATGCTGTTCTCCACTCTATCCCCTTGCCCTCTTATTTCTTTCTCAATTTAGAAGATGTTTATCCTCTTCTAGATATCTCTATCTGTCTATCTATCTATCTATCTATCTATCTATCTATCTATCTATCTATCTATCTATCTATCTATCTATCTATTTCCCTCCTTAACCCATTTCCAATGAGAGTAAGGTTCCAACACTACCTGCCCTCTCTCCTACTAGCTTATTCTGTATCAATTTTTCCTTTTATGCCTCATTTGTATGAGATAATTATTTTTTTATTTCTCCCTACACAGTTTTATTTTTTTAGAATCACCCTATCATATGCAGCTCAGCTCAAACCTTTCTTGCAGACTACCCAAATAATGATGACAATCATAAGAGTACTGCTAATATTTTCACATATATGAAGTAAACAGTTTGATCTTATGGAGTCCCTTATAATTGGTCTTCAATGTTTACCTTACATTTCTCATGAATGTTATATGTTAAATGAATGTTATATGTTAAATTTCCCCTTAGGTTCTGGGGGTTTTGTTACAAAAACTTAAAGTCTTTCAGTTCACTAAATGTCTGGTTTTTTTTTTTCATTCAGGATTATACTTAACTTTGTTGGGTAAGTTACCCTTAGTCATAACCAGCTCTTTTTGCTCTATGGAGTATGGTATCCTGAGACCTACAATCCTTCAATGTAGTAGCTACTAGGTCTTGTGTAATCCTTATTGTAGCTCTATGATATTTAAATTGTTTTTTTCTTGTTGCTTCCAATATTTTCTCCTTAACCTGGGAACTTTGAAACTTGGCTACAATTTTCCTGTAAGTTTTCCTCTTGAGATCTCTTTCAAGTGGTTATTGGTGGGGTTCTTTTTTTCTATTTCTGCTTTGTCTACTTGTTCTAGAACTTCAGGGCAATTTAACTTGATAATTTCTTGTAATATTGTATCAAGATTCTTTTTTTTTAGTAATTTTCAGGTAGTTTGACTATTCTCATATTATTTCTCCTCGATCTGTTGTCCAGATCGGTTGTTTTTCTGATGAGATATTTCACTTTCACTTCTATTTTTTCATTATTTTGATTTCTTTTTATGATTTCCTGGTGTTTTAGACTGTCATTCGCTTCCCCTTGCCCAATTCTAGTTTCAAGGAATTATTTTCTTCCTTAAGTTTTTCATTCTCTATTTCAAGTTGGTTGACCTTCTTTTCATAATTTTCTTGATTTTTTGGATTGCTCTTATTTTTTTTTCTATATTTTCCTCAATCATTCTTATTTTATTTTTAAAGTCCTTTTAAGTTTTTCCAAGAACTCTTTTTGTGTTTGGACCATTTGATGTTTCTCATTGAAAAAGGAGTGGCTTTTTTTTTTAGCTCCATTATCTTCCTCTGAATATGAACCCAGATCTTCTCTATCCCCACAGTAATTATCTATGGTTGGGTTCTTTCTCCTTTGCTTACTCATTTTTATTTACTTATTTTTGTTTTATTTTGTTTTTAGCAGCTATTAGTATAATCAAGTTGTAGTCCCTAGGTATGCAGAATGATGCCCCAGGCCTCAAGTCCTTCTTACTGTTATTTTCTGAAGTCTGCCTCCAGGCCCAACCTTGGGTTCTCCTGTTCACTCCTAAGCCACTGCTAGGGGCCCCAGCCACACTGTCCTGAAAATGATGTTGCCCCCTGTGGTTCCTCTGCTCTTCTCTGCCCTGGAACTGAAACCTGGGACTCTACTCTCCTGCAAGTGCCCAGAGCCAAAAGGGTCCCCACTCCTCAGCTACTACACTCACCAGATGTGTGCTAGCTCCTCCCTGCAGCCAGAGACTAGGATGTATCTGGTCAGCACAGTTGTGTTTGGCATCCCGCTACAGTGGAAGGTCCTTTAATATTCTCTTACTCAGTGGTCAGACCCCCATACTGTCTGCAAAATGAAAAGTTTCTAAGGCTGAGGCTGCCTCTCTACCCAGTTGCCCCTAGAGCTTGTTGTTTGTTGATTCCACAGAGTTGGCATACTTCACTCAGGCCAAACCTCTACCCTGGAGTTCAAGTCTTTCTTGGGGTCTTCTCAAATTGTCTTAGGAGGACAACTGCTTTACCTTGTGTTTATTTCTGCTGCTCTGAGGCTATGTTCTGTCTTTTTTTTTTTGTGGAGGAAACTTGGAGAGGCAAAAGTTTTCCGATCTACTCCACCATCTTCCCAGAATCCTGTTATAATATATTTTAGAAAGATATTTGTACAAAATAGTTGATTTTTTGTTTGGGAATTTAACAAGGATTAACTCAGTTTTCTGAAAGATGCAGCTATCTAAAACAACTCTCTGATGAAATGATTGTAAGAGAGGAGAAAGGAAGAAGTACAGCATTGAAATCTCTTTTGCAGCAAAAACCCACCTCCAACAGCAATTATCACTCATGTTTTTCTTCAGGCTCTCTGGAGCTAACAGTGATTGGGAACCTGGTCTGGGAAATGCCATTACTTGTGTCTCCCACAAAAGATCAGCTCAGGTGCCCCCAAGAATCTGACAGAGAAGCTGGGAAAATGATGAGCCACTTCCCAGGTGCCAGTGTCCAAGGAGGCCTAGGGGCTGCCCAGAGCCTTCTCTAGTTTCCTCTGACTTCTGGCTGCTCTCTGTGTAGGCAGGGGCCTGAGTACAGTGATTGGAATGTTAATAGGGTTTATAAATAGGCACTGGACTGTGGAGTGGCTGCCGGGACTGAATCTGGAGAAGACTGGGGCATACAGTTATTATTCTGGTCAGCTCTAGGTTCAGAAAAGTTCTCCACTGAGTGAGAAGGTACCAGTTTAAAAAGAGAAAAAGGGGACTGGATTGGTTCGATGAATGGAAGGACTTCTGTCCAGAGGATCGTGCCCCCAAAATGCAGATGCTGTTCTATTCCCTCATAATGAAGTAGCATTTATTGGGGGATTGTTGAATTGAATGATCTCCACTTCGATTGACTGGAATGCCCTCTAATTCTAATCCAATCCAATTCAATAAACCATTATTAGGTTTCTACTATGTGCAAGGCACCTTGCTAGGCTTGGTATGAAGACAAAAGTGAAAGAAAGAGCCTGCCCTCAAGCAGCTTGTAGTCTAGGGTAGATGCAACATGTCAAGAGATAATTAAATACAAGATGATTTGAAAAGGTGGGGAGAACAAGAACAACAAGGGGTTCAGCAAAGGCTTCTTTCTCATAGGGAAATGGTATTTGAGTTGTGATTTGAAGAAAGCAAAGAAGTCTTTTTATTGACACATTTGTCTTTAAATTACAATCATTTCGATTCTACCTTCTCTAGAATGAAGCCTCCCTTGCGATAAGAACAATTCTGTACAAACTGATTGTGTGACCTCTTCTGGCAGTGGAGACACTGTGCGGTCCTAGGAACCCCCACCTCTCTGTCATAAAGTAGGAAGCCAATATTATCTGTTCTTTAGGACAGTCTGGTTTTCCCATTACTCTGAGTTTGCCTTCCTTTTCATGATCCTTTCATTTACGTGGTTGATCATTGTAGAACAGGAGAACAATTCTTATTGAAATCTAAAAGAGTTGGATCACTTCACAGGTCCACCAACAACATCTCATCCATGTCAGATGTGGTAAAGGCAGCTTGGTAGTACAATGGATAGAGCATTTAGCATAGTGCCTGGCACATAGTAGGTGCTTTATAAATGCTTGTTTGCTCCCCCCTTCCTCTAACTTGTTAAAGCTCATTTTTCCAAACATGCATGGGAGACACAGAGAGCTGGGATAAAGAACCTGGAGCACTGTATTGAGTAGACTTGTTTGGCTGGGCGGCAGAATTCACGAAAGAGGAATAGTGTGGAATGTCTGGAGAGATAGGCTAGAGTCAGACTGTGAAGAGCTTCCAATGTCAAGGAGAGAAGCTTGTGTTTGTCCTAGAGGAAAAAGGGAACCTCTGGATAATTTTGAGCAAGGGAGTGACATGGTCACACCCGTTTTAAGAGGATTAATTTGGCAGCTGTGTAGAGGATAGATTGGAGGGGAGGTGGGGCCTGTGAAGTGCAGGGGAGCCTGGAATCTATAATGAGAGGCAGTGAGGGGCAGTGGAAATAATTAGGAGATTTTTGCCATAGCACACTCAAGAGGCAATGAGGTCCCAAATTGGGGTGAAGGTTGTGTGAATGTGAGAGATAATGAAGAGGCAGAATTGTCAGGACCTGGACACTGATTAGGTACAGATAGTGCAGAGGCGGAAAGCAAAAGATGACTCTAAGACTGAGAACTTGGGTGACCAGGAGGTGGGTAGAACCTTCCCTGACCGCCCAAGATAAAAATGAATCTTCTCCTTTCCATGGACACCTGAGAAGTGGAAAGAGTCTAAGCACCTGCAGCTGATGTCAGCTCTGCTGTCCGGGGAAGACCACTCGAATTATTTGGGCTTCATTTTTCTGGAGTTGATTGGACTTGTGCCTCAGATCCTTATTAGCTGGGTGACCCTGGCCTGATCACTTAACCTCTGTCTGCCTTAGTTTCCTCATCTGTAAAATGTAGATAATAGTGGCACTTATGTCCCAGGGTTGTTGTAAGATTCAAATGAATTGATGTTTATAAAGTGCTTGGCAAACTTTAGAGCACTATATAAATTCTAGATATTATTATTGTCATTATTATATTTCATTCTTTAAGACTAGGGATAGGACCTGTGATTTCATTGACATCAGGTATGCCCAGATAAGGAAACTGTCTCTACCAATGCAGGTCAAGAAGTTTTTGGCAACTTAGAGATTTGGGGATTTTGCATAGTTCACAGCGTGACTAAGGGACTTGTCCAGGGTCACATGGACATGACAGTTAGAAGCAGACCTTGATTCCAGGTCTTCCTGCCTTTAAGGCAAGGAGCTTTAACCTGGTGGGTGAGTGGGGGGGTCCATGACCTTTAGAAAAAATTTTTTTCATAATTATTTATACATTATAATACATTTTTGTAATTTCATTACAATTGGTATTGCTACTCCTACTAACTGCAACTACTAAAATAATAGTAATAGCAATAGCTAGTATTTATATAATGTTTTAAAGTCTAAAAATTACTTCTACAAATTTTATCTCATTTTGATCCTTGGTGATAACAATATATTTTATTTTATGCATTTATGAACATTCTGAGAAGAGGGACTGTAGGCTTTATCAGACTGGTAAAGGGGTCCTTGACTTACAAAAAAGGGGTCAGGAACCCCTGCTTTAGAATTCATAGAGACTGGCCTCGGAAGTATTGACTTAAATAAGAAGTTCAGTCCACACAGAAACCAGGCATAGACCAATGCCTTATGCCATCTGCCAAGATAAGGTCAAAATGGGTATATGACTTACACGTAAAGAGTGATATCATAAGCAAATTAATGATCAAGGAAAACTTCACCTGTCAGATCCACAGATTAGGGAAGGATTTGTGACCAAACAAGGGACAGAGAGGATTATGAGATGTAAAATGGATGATTTTGATTACATTATATTTTAATTACATTGTGCAAAGTTTTTGTCCAAACAAAGCTAATTCAGCCAAGATTCTAAGGAAAACAAGAAACTGGGAAAAAACACATTTTTACAGCAAGTTTCCCCTTTAAAGGCTTCATTTCTCAAATATATTGAGAACTAAGTCAAATTTATAAGAATGAGCCATTCTCCAATTGATAAATAGTCAAAGGATATGAACAAGCAGTTTTCAGAAGCAGAAATCAAAGCTATCTATAGTTATATGAAAAAATACTCTAAATCACTCTTAGAGAAATACAAATTAAAAGAAACCTGAGGTACCACTGCATACCTATCAGATTGGATAATATGACAGAAAAGGAAATTGAGAAATGTTGAAGAGGATGTGGAAAAATTGGGATACTACTGTATTGTTGTTGGAGTTGTAAACTCATCCAACCATTCTGGAGAAGAATTTGGAAGTATGCCTAAAGAGCTATAAAATTGTGCATACCCTTTGACCCAGCAATACCATCAGGTTTATATCCCAAAGAGGTCAAAGAAAAAGTAAAAGGATAAAAGGATATATGTATAAAAACATTTATAGTAGCTCTTTTGTGGTGGCAAAAAAGACTTGGACATTGAGGGAGTGCTCATCAAAGACTTGGAAATTGAGGGAGTGGCTGAACAAGTTGTGGCATATGATTATGATGGAGTACTATTGTATTATAAGAAAATGATGGGCAAGATGCTCTTAAGAAAAACCTGGAAAGACTTACATGAACTGATGCAAAATGAAGTAAGCAGAACCAAGACAACACTGTACACAGTAACAGTAATATTGTGCAATGATCAGCTTTAAATGACTTTGCCATTCTGAGCAGCACAGTGATCCAATACTATTCTGAAGGATTTATGGTGAAAAATGCTATCCACCTCCAGAGAAAGAACTGATGGAGTCTCAATGCAGATTAAAGCATACTTTTTAAACTATTTTTGTCTGTGTTTTCTTTTGTAACCTAATATGGAAATGTGTTTTGCATGGCTTCACATAAATCTATATCAAATTGCTTGCCTTCTCAAGGAGGCAGGGAGAGGAGAGGGAGTAAGGGAGAGAATTTGGAACTCAAATTTTTTTTTTAAAAAAAGAACATTAAAAATTTTTACATGTAATTAAGAAAAAAATAACAGAGATTAAAAGAGAAAAAGAAAAAAAGCAATTCAGTTCACAGATATACTGTGGCCCCTTTGTTCTCAATAGGAGTTCATTGTACAGGGGAGGTTTCTCAGAAGCCCAGCAAGACCATGAAGAACAGGTACCCCATCTCTAGGGGAACAGGCCCAAAGTCAGTCATGGACTGAGTGAAATTCTCTTCTCACTTCCCTCTCTCTTTTTGCCCTGTCAAGTAACCATTATGTGAAAAAGTACAAAAGCTCCTTGCTTCCCCACTAATCACCATCCTAGAGTCCTTGAAACAACAAAGGGAACTAACTCTCTTTACCCCTGCATTTGAATAGCGGATGGTGTCTGCACTTCAGCATTGGGATTTGAATTCCAACAATTCAGGCCTGATGTTCATATTCATGCAGCTAAGTGAACCCCCTACCAAACCTGACCACTTACTGACCCCGAATCTTCTCGGGGCTTTTCCTTTCCCTTCATCTAGAATGTCCTTATTCCTCGCCATCTGTCAAAATTTTACTTATCCTTTAAGGATGAATTTTCAAATGTCACCTCTTCTGGGAAGCCCTCCCCGATTCTCCTCATTCTGCTTCCCCTCTCCCTGGAAGAGATCTCTCTCTGTGTTCCCATAGCATTG
>CM053624.1:340287560-340301101 GCA_028646595.1 Phalanger gymnotis
TTGTGTGCCTCTTTTATGTGAAATAATTTCCTCCATTCTTCCTCTCCCTTCTTTCAAGGCATCCCTCTTTCTCCTCCGTCCATTTTTTTAGATCATTCCAACATAATGCTCTCTTGTGCCCTCTATGTAGAATCCTTTTTAACTGCCCAAGTAATGATAAAGTTCTTAAGAGTTACATGCATCTTCTTTCCATATATGATTACTCTTTATGTTTACATCTTTATGCTTCTCTTGAAAGTCAAAATTTCTATTCAGCTCTGGTCTTTTCATCAGGAATGCTTAAAGGTCCCCTATTTCATTAAATATTCATTTTTCCCTTTGAAGAATTATGTTCAGTTTTGTTGGGTAGGTTATTCTTGGTTGTAATCTCAGCTATTCTGCCTTTCAGAATATCGTATTCCAAGCCCTCTGTTCCTTTAACATGGTAGCTGCTAAATCTCGTGTGATCTTCACTGTGGCTCTATGGTATTTGATTGATTTCTTTCTGGCTGCTTGAAGTATTTTCTCCTTGACCCGGGAGCTCTGGAATTTGGCTATAATATTCCTGAGTGTTTTCATTTTGGGGATTGTTTAGATGGTGACTGGCAGATTCTTTCAATTTCTATTTTACTCTCTGGTTCTAGGATATTGAGGCAATTTTCCTTGATAATTTCTTGAAAAATGGTGTCTGGGCCCTTTCTTGATCATGGCTCCCAAGGAGTGCAATAATTGTTAAATTATCTCTCTTTGATCTATTTTCCAGGTCAATTGTCTAATGAGAGATTTCCCATTTTTCCCTATTTTTTCAGTCTTTTGACTTTGTTTTATTATTTCTCGATGTCTCATAAAGTCATTAGCTTCCACTTGCCCAATTCTAATTTTTAAGGAATTATTTTCTTCAGTGATATTTTGTACCTTTTACCATTTGACTAATTCTGAGATTTTTAGGTGTTATTTTCTTCAGTATTTTTTGTACCTCTTTTACCAAACTGTGTCTTTTCAAAATTTTCTTCCCTTGCTCTCATTTCTTTATCTAATTTTACTTTACCATTATTATTTTATTTGAAAAAAAATTTTTTAGCTTTTGCAGAAATTCTTGTTGGGCTGGTGTCCAATTCATATTTTTTCACCGTTGGAGCTTTTCTTATAGCTCTTTTGACATCATTGTCTTCTTTTGCATTTGTATCTTGATCTTCCCTGTCACCATAGGAGTTGTATATTGTCAGGCTCTTTTTTTTTGCTCACTTGTTTATTTTCCCAGCCAATTTTTTTTGACTTTTAACTTTATGTTAAAGTTGAGCATGGGGGGGAGAGAGGTACAGTCTCAAGTTTCAGGCTTTTTTTTTTTGCACAGCTGTTTTCACAGTAAATGAAAAGCCAAGGTTTAGAATGACTGCTATGGGAAGATTATGATGAGATAGGAGAATCTAACCACTAAGAACTAATGAACCAGCCTTCAATAAAAAGCCAGTTGACACAATTAGCTCAAAGCAATTTACTGAGATGGAATAGTAACAACAGTAGTGATAAAACTGTTGCTTCTTAAACCTGAGGCTCACTCTTTCATAAATATACACAGTGTCAGTGGAACCATAGGTATCTAGAGAATACATTATAAAGTGTAGGTCTGACCATGTTACCCACCCCTAGTTTAATATATACCAGTGGTTCCCTAATACTTTGAGGATCAAATATAAAGTACTTTTGGCTTTTTAAGCTCTTCCATAACCCTGGCCACTTCCTACCTTTCCATTGCTCTTACACTTCAAGCACTCTACAATCCAGCTCTGTGGTCCATTTGCAGGTCCTTAAATATGACTGGGTGGCAGATGGAGATCTGCCATCTCTGCATCTTCGCACCTGGCTGCCCCATATCCCACATAACATAATTGTTAGTTTGGTGGGACCATGGATTGGGGACAGGAGAGGAGGCCTGGATGAGTTGATCATTTCCATTCTTGTTTCTCAGTTTCTTCTTTTTTTTGAAGCACTTGTCTTATTGTCTTTTAAAGATAAGGCTGTTTCTCAGAATTCAATTTCCTGCTGAGTCACTGTGTCTTCTATATGACTTCATGTTTACAGCAGTAATCCATTCAATACTCCCCTAACTGGCAACTAGGCAGCCTTAACTTGAGCACCTATCTTATTGTCCAAATGTGACTCATTGGTAGAGACTGATTCAGGCCCTGATGGAGATCCTAATCACTTCCATTGATTCTCTAAAATCATTAAGCTCCACACTGTTCTGGTGTAGTGATTCAGGTCTTGTAAAAATGGATTTAGGACATTCCAGGCTTGTCCTAATCTGATAACTTCCCAGCAATGACAGAGGTTAAAAGTCACCCCTTCCACCTCTTTTGCTATTGTTGGGTATTGACAAGAGGTAGTGGCTATTGTACTATTAGCCTACCCTTCAGTCCTCCTTTACGCCTCTGCTGCCAAGTAAAAGGTGTCATTTGTTTTGCTCTCTCATCTTAGAGTTCACTGTAGTTTACCCTCCTCCTTAGAATTTAGTCATTTTCCCCTGTTGGTGATTTAGGGCCTTTGCATGACTACCCTTCTGAGACCAGGTGGTAGCAGATGTCACTGCTAGTGGAGCTTGGACTAAGAGAACCAAAGGGTGGGTGGAAACTAGAATACCAGGAATCAGACAAGTGATCAGTCAGATTTTGGAGATCTAAGCAGGTGCCATCTAGAATCAAATGAGTGGTCAGAACTGCAGGATGAGACCAGTAACAGGGACACTCTGAAAGTGCGATAACTTCCACCTTAGCCAGGAAGTTGCTTGGGAGCAGGGACCAGTGCCAGGGCCTAAAAGTGGGAGCATAGGGTTGTAGGATTCATGGGTTCAGAGGACCTGGAAAGGGCCTTAGACACCCTGCATTTTACCAAAGGTCAAGATCCACTAGTAGCAAATAACAGCAGAAATTTAAATCAAGTCTTTTGACTTTGATTCCAGCATTCCTACCCCTGAAACACATTAGATGATCCACGTAAGGGAGATGTACCACTTTCCTGGGTCCCAGGGGCAGCTTTGCCTGCTAACATTCTTCAAATCATGCTCCGATAGCCTATCCTTCTTCTTCCTTTATCTCTCTCCTGCCAAGCAAATGATAACATTTGTTTTGGTCTCTCATCTTAGAGTTCACAGTATCCTTGTGAAAAAGGTGCTTGGAGCTTTGGAACACAGTAGAATCAGAAGTAGGAAGTGAGAGCTCTGTGGCAACCGCAGAGAAAAGAGCAGGATCCTTAGAAAAAGAGCAAGGGGGAATGGTAGTGCATAGGTTTATCTTCCTGGAGTGGGGAGAAGGGGACCAGAGTTCAGGGAAAATTCTAATATTAAGAGTTGGTCCTGCTGATTAGGCCTCCTGTTACTTCCCCTCACTTTGTTGTGAAATGATTTTACTTATAAGATAAGCATTAGAGGAAAAACTAGCATCATTGGTATGGGCATATGGCCATACCAGGGTTATATATCAGGATATGTCAAAGCAGGACTCAAACCTGAGTTTTCCCAATTCTTTTTTTCCTGTGCCATGATGCCTCTTGCTATAACATCTGTAAGTATTATTATCTGTACTTCACACACAAGGGAACTGAGATTCAAACTGTTTAAATGACTTCCCTATGATTTTGGTGGAAGGGAGGGAGGGGAAGAAAATTTGGAACTCAAAAACCTGTGGAACTGAGTGTTGTAAACTAAAAATAAAAAATTAATATTAAAAAAAAGAAAACAAAAAAGTAAGGGTGGGAGGTGGGATTTGAACTCAGGCCATCTGACTATAAGTCTTTCTCCTTCATAGTTAAGAGATTTCCTACTGGGTTTCAGAGAATCTCTTTCTAAGCTCTGAATCTTCTGCCTATGTGCAACATGGCAAGGGATTCCTCATCAACTCCTATTCTAGGTGACCTGGGATCCCACACTCTCACTATTCAGTGAGTGGCAAAATACCTCCATTTTTGAGAGATTGGGGATTTGTCTTGGCCTGACCTTTCATCCCATCTGTGGGAGACCTGTTCTTTTTTTCAGGGGTTGTCATAGAACTCTCAGTTCCTACTTCTGATTCTCCTGAGTTTCAAAGATGCTGCTGCTGCTGTTTCTCCTCCTCCTCCTCCCCCTCCTCCTCCTCCTCCTCCTCCTCCTCCCCCTCCTCCTCCTCCCCCTCCTCCCCCTCTTTCTCCTCCTCCTCCTCATCCTCCTTCTCCTCCTCCTTTTTCTATTTTCTTTTCTTGCAAGGATACTCGTGTAGTATGATATCAAGACTCTTAGCAGGCAGAGCTGCTTCTGGGGCTCAGGAAACTCATACACATTCCTCGGATTCCGTAATTGGAAGAGGTCTCATTTTGGTGTTGGGAAGTGGTTCAGAGCATCACCCAGTAGGAAACATAAAGAAACTTGTGTGGATACAATTAATAGTAACCTCTTAAATCCCCTTTCAATAACATGAAATGATTAGTACAGTATCTTCTCTCTTCCCCACATATCTCTTAGGCTACCCCTTTATGACTTCTACCTTTTCAAGGCTACCTCATGTTCATTACAAGAGATTTCACCCACAGATTGAGTGGGGCACAGGTAGAATGAGAAAGTGAGGTACTGATGAACACAGAGCAAGATTTCCCTTGGGCTGCAAACATCCAGGAACAAGCCTGGATCTTGAAGCTCCCTGGATTTCACTCTGCTAGCTGAGATTGGCACCTCCCCTCTGTCAAGGATCTCTCATCATTTGGCACCATGTTTGAAATTCTACCCTTAAAGATTCATTCCTTCGGGTCTTGAGTTCTTTTTATTCTTCCTACAATGAAAGTTTACAGTTTTGTTAACTTACTTTACGGGAAGAAGGAAAGGCAATATGGTGCAGTGAAAAGACGGCTGGATTTAGAATCAGAAGAAGAGTTCCAGCCCCCACTGTGGTTCTTGTTATTTGAGTATCCCTGAGCAAGTTACTTCCACTCACTGGGCCTCAGTTTCTCCCTTTGTAAAATGAGAGTAAAAATGTAAGGTTGAAGCACTTATAATAAATAATGTTTATTATAAAATAAAAGCACATAGCTATTATTCTGGATAGAAGAACTTTGGTCTAGAGTCATGAACCATAACTTTTTTTTTGATATTTGATTTTGGAAATCATCCAGCCTAAGGTCCTCATTTTTCAGAGGAAGGAATTTCCATTCACACTATCTTTTAGCCTTTTGCCATCCCTGTTGCCTGTTCCTTTTGAGTGGTCGCTCCTCCAAAGTCTAAAGATAACCATGTATTTTGTCATTTGTCCCCTGGTCTTCTTCACCCTATCTGCCCATGTACTCGGCCCAAAAATCACATGAAAGAGGTGATGACTGGTTTGTTTCAATGAAAAGAATGATGGATTCGGAGACTTCCTAGCTGGTTGATCTTGGACAAGAAAGTTAACCTCTTGGTGTCTTTCTTCATCTATAAAGTGGGGATAAAGCTATTTAAGTGATCTACTCCACAGGGTTGTTGGGAGAAAGACATTTTGTAAATATCTACGTTTTATGCAAATGTGTTTTATGGTTATAAGATATAGTAAGTAGCATTGTAGTCCCACTGTCATTCTGTTTGTTGTAGAAAGTTGTGGCTGCTGTTGATGGTGTAATCAAAAGAGTTCCTCCAACTTGTGAGTGGTATGCATTATATTTGTGATGCTACACTATCTCCCCTGGGAAGATAGCCACTCCTTTGTCTTCAATTATTCTCCCCATGGAGATGATGCCCAAATCTTATTCATCCATGCCCAGTCTTTCTTCATGCCTTGGAAGGAGTGCTGCGCATTTGAAGCCCATGTCAATACCTTACCACCTATATACCCTGGCCCAGGGGTGGGGAACCTGCAGCCTCAAGGCTACATGTGCCCTTTTTGATCCTTGGGTGCAACCTTTTGACTGAATCTAAGTTTTACAGAACAATTTCTTTTATTAAGGTGATTTGTTCTGTGAAGTTTGGATTCAGTCAAAGGGCCTCACTTGAGGACCTAGAGGGCTACACGTGGCCTTGAGGCTGAAGGTTCCCTACCCTTTCAGTCCTGGGCAATTCACTTAACAATTCTTGTATCTCACATTTTTCATTTGTAAAATGGAGGATTTCGGTTTGATGATCTCTAACATGCTAAATCTATGCTCCTATCATCCTACGATTCCTTCTAAACTCTAGGACTGTATTATCTTCTACAGCTGGATAGCTCTACTTGGATGTCCTATCAACTCAACATATCCCACTCAAATTCAACATATTCCAAAATATAACAACTTTCCTCTTTCTTTTGAACTCACCACTGTTCTTCTGATCACTCAGATTCGAAACTTTAAAATCATGTTTGACAACTTCTTTTCCCTTACTCCCCATATCCAAGCACTTGCCAGGAAATAGCCATCATATCTCTACATCTATACACATATGTCTTGCATCCATTCTCTTTTTTCCCCACAGTTGCCATCCTGGTTAAGGCCGCCATTAATTCTCAATTGCAATAGCATTTTAACTGATGTCCTTATAAACACTCTTTCTCTCAGCTCTAATTCATTCTTCACACATTTGCTAAAATATCTTCCTACTGGATAGATCTTGCTGGGCCATTCTCAAGTCCTCAAGGTACAGTCCATTGGTGTTCCCCAGAGACCCTTTTCCGGGGAGGGTGTCTTAAGTACAGGCAGAGTAAATGACTGATTCTATCTCTCTATTTATTTATCTGTCAGTCTATCTGTCTTTCTGTCCATCTCTCTCTCTCTCTCTGAATGTCTGTCTTTCTATCTACCCATCTAATCTATCATTGGGATCTATAATTTGATTAGTTTGAGTAAAGTGCCTTCCACCAATGCAGATTGCCACCAGCTTTACAACTTGTTGTCTTAGAAAGTTGTTTGCTCAGGATCACATATACCATATGTGTCATACTATGTGCCTATAAATTGAGGAGGGTCAGAAACACCCTTCCTGTGGGGTAATAATTCAAGCATCAAAGGAACCACAATAAAAGCTGCTCCTCTACTCCTAGAGCTAGATACATGTGGCTATTAAATCCTGTTTCCCATGACAGAATGTCATCTCCCCGAGGGCAGGGACTTTTAAAATTTTGTATCAATACTATCTAGCACAGTCCTTGGCACCTAGTAGGTGCTTATTAGATGCTTTTCAGTTGATGCTGGTCAACAGCCCCAGTCTATGATCCCATTTATTGAACAAACATTTATCGAACCCCTCCTACATGTGAAGGAAGGATTGTGTCAGTTGCTGAGCGCAATTACAATTTCTGCCCACAAGCCCTTCATAGCCTAACAGAAGTTAATGAGATGCCTTCGAAATGTAATTTTGACATGAATCTATGAGTACTCTTTATTATCTCTGTTGGTATGCTGTCTTAGTGCTTTAGTGGGTAACAAAAAAGATGACTGAGAAGAATCTGATTGTCAAAAAAGGTCTTTTGTGGGTAGGAGGCAGATTCAGGAAAAGCTAGGCCTTTTCAAGACGCAATTAGATTTTTATAACCAGAGGACTTGGTCCTCTTTCATCATCTATTGCTCTAACCCAGAGAAGAAATTAACTCTACTGAACATAGAGAGAAATCTTTCACGAAATCATATTGGCTTGACTTTGCTAAGCAAGCAAAATGCATTTATGTGACTGTGACCAGTCTCTTCTTTTCCATGGTTCTGAACTCCTCAGAAGCCGGAAAAGGTAACCATGTCTCACGGCACACTTATTGCCACTGGGAGATACAGTAGTTCAGCCATCCATGTAGCACTATCTGAATGGCATTTCTTCTAATTTCTCCAAAATTCTTCTAATGACAACAGGATTAGGATAAGTCATCGGTGTCAGAGCTGGATGGAGATTCAGTCCAGCTGCCAAAGCAATATTTCCAATTTACCCACTCCTCTGGCTTCAATTATTCTCTGCATGGAGATGATGACCAAATCTTGTAACTTTAACCATGTCACTCCTTAGCTCAGTGAACTTTAGTGGCTCCCTATTACCTGTAGGCTCAAATGTAAACTTTGTTTTTTGGCATTTAAAACTCTTTTAATTTTAGTTCCAATCTCCACATTACTCTCTTTATTATAAATTACTCTCTTTTTACCCATTTTTCCTCTTCAGGCATTCTCCCATCTAGCCTAACTGGCCTTCTTTTCAGTTTCCCACAAATGGTGCTCTATTGTTGCTTTGCATTGGTTGTCTTCATGTCTGGAATGTGCTTCCTCTTCACTTCCATCTTTTAAGACCCCTCATTTCCTTCAAAGCTCAAGTGCAGCTTCCTTCCTGATCCCCCTAGTTCCTGGAACCTCCTCCAAATGACTTGCATTTATGGGGTATGTGTTTATATATACCTATGTGTGCATATATATGTGTATATGTATGTGTGTGTGTGTCTTTACATATGATTCCCCCTGGTAAAATATAAACTCCTTGATGTGTTGGTAAGCAAAATGGGCTCTTAGCACTTAGTTCAACCAGTGCCCTTGAAAAGTTTGGCTTTTGTTTCCTTTGAGTAGTTTAGTGTATTTCATTGAGTCTTACTAGGTGCTAAGCCCCAGGCCCAAAGCCCTATTAGGTGTAAAACCTATGTGGGTGTGGATTGGTAACTAAGGTGGGGCCCAAGATGGGGCTAACTGAGGGGAAGTGCTAACTCCAGAGTCAATCACAGGAGCCTAAGTTCTGGTCATTCAGATGATGTTTGATGACATCTGACATGCTTTAAGAAGAGAAGACAGAGCCATTTTCGCAGGGCTCTCATTCTTGGTGGCATGCGGAGACTCTGGGCTGTAGCTAAGAAGCCCTCCAGCTTGTAAACCCAGATGTTGGGACCTTGTTAAACTCTGGTAACTATGTATTGGGATTTGAATCAGACAAGGTCTGTCTGCTGATGTTTGTACTTTGTTTGTATTTTGTTCCAAAGTTCAGGGTGCTGGCTTTTTCCCCTGAACTAAGTGAATGGTATTTGTATGCAGAATTAAAACAAGCTTGTCAACCGCTTAACGTTGCTTTCCTTACTAAAGTAGATCAAAAGAACCTGTGCTTTTGCAGTGTGCTGGTAGCATTCTTGTTGTTGGGCTTGTGTTGGTCTTTTACCCCCACAACAGCTGCTAGCCAGATTGTTGAAACATTTCAGGGCAGGGACTGACTAATTTTTGTCTTTGTATTTTTACCACACATAGAAATGCCTGATATAGAGTAGGTGTTGACCAAATGTTCATCGATAAGTAAAACAGATTTCGATTTATCACATGGAGTCGCCAGTGGGATAAACCAGAGGGTGGTCTCCTCACCTCTAAAATGAGGGGACTGGAGTAGATAATCTTTGCAGTTCTTTCCAGCTGTAAATCCTCTGGTTCTAGACAGCAGAGAATTGAAAAAAAAACTTCCTTTTGGACCTACCCAAAAAAGGGCAGTGAAGAAGCAGTGAAAAGGGGAATAGAAGCTGTAGGTATAGACAAAGGCCAGTGGCTGGCCCTCTCTCAGCATTTAAGGCTAGAAGTGTGGGGAAAACCAAGAATACTGACAATCAGAATAGGCTATGAAGGAGCCACAGAGCCTCCCTCCATTTTTAAGCTCTGCCCATTGGTTCTTCTGACCTAGTATAATGGGGGCTTTTGCCCAGCCTCAAAGCATTATGTCTGGGGAAGGATTAATCATGTCAAAAATACCTTAAGCCATTTTATAAAAGAAAATCATGCTGAAGCAAAAGGATTAGTCTTCAAGATGGCTTATTAAGGTCAAAGACAGCAATTTAAAATGACAAATCATTGGTAGGTAGAAAATAACTTGCTGACCCACAGAGAAAGAGCCCTTAGATGTTGGAGCAATGATTCTTTTTAAATGCTCAACATTGAAGAAATTGTCTAAAATGGGTGCTGCCTCTGATAAGAACCTCACTTGCTCTGACACTAGAGCTGGCCAGCTGTTTTCAATTACCTTAATTTACAAAAATCTTTCTGAGCTGAGAAGGGTTCCATTCAGGGTAGAGGAGGCTAAAAGCAGGAAGACTAAAGGCTGCACAGTCTAGCACCCCCAGTTCTATTTGAGCCCAGTGCTGGGTCTATAGCCTTGCCTTTCCGATCTTGCTGACTTCTTAATTCCTGACTCTGCCAGATTTCTAGATTCCAGTTTTAGTTAGATCCTTGGATATTATCTTCACTTGCCCCTTTGTTTGTCCTCCAAACTTGGAGTCACACCTCAACCTAACCTTAATGTACCTGTGCATCCTAGCTTTGAATAGAGTCACCTGGGACTAGTCATCAGCCTAGTTAAGGGTGGGGAACCTGTGGCCTAGAGGCCAGATGTGTAGCCTTTTAGGTCCTCAAGTGTTGCCCTTTGACTGAATCCAAACTTGACAGAATTAAAAGAATTTAGGGCCACATGTGGCCTTGAGGCTTCAGGTTCCTCACCCTGGGCCCTAGTATAAAGGAAAGGTGTCCTTGTTTAATCAAAATGACAGAATGTTAGAGTTGAAAGGGACCTTAGTCATTATCTGGTCTAGTTTCCTTAGTTTAAAGATGATGAAACAGTTGCCCAAGACCACACACAGGGAAATAAGTAGCCAAGGCTGGAATTTGAATCTAGGTCCTCTGATTCCAGAGTTAGTGGGGTTTTTAAAAAACAGGTAGGGGGGGAAATGATTGGTTTATCTTGGTTTTTCTGTATGCTTAGATTTCTTTGCATGGAAAAAGCTAAAAAGCTAAAAAGTTTTGCAGGGGAGGGTTGGGTATCTGGGGTAGTGAGAACATAGGCATGTAAGTTTCTTTGACAGTACCCCCCCCCTCCAAATGGGTATGGAGACGCAGGATTCCCATAAGGGAGTTATAGGACTTTCTCATCTTACGTCTGACAGTGGTTTGGGGCAAATATATGGATCTTCCTGACAAGAAGAAATAAATTCAAAAGTCATACTTAGCATCAGTCTAAGAATGATCTGCCTTAGCTGGACATGGAATGGGGAGGGGGTGGCTCATAGCCTTGGCTTCACTAGAGAACTGTTAACTCTGTCAACAGGGAGAGGCTTTCCTGTTATTACACCTTGGCAAATGGGAGCTGAGATGGCCAGCAGATACCCTGAAAGCATGGAGGGCTGAAACTGGAGCGTATCCAAGATCCTCAACCATGGGCTTAGTAGTGAAATGCCCAGTAGTGATTGCAACACCATTCAAGCACTATGCGGCAGAAACAGCATACTATGTAAGCCTATTAAGAAACATGTTGGTCCAGTGGGGCCAGCATGATGGCATTACCAGAAAATGATACTATTGGTGGCTCTATAGCAGCAGAGAGGTGAGCTGCTTCTCCATGCCCATGTCCTTCACACTTATATCGTAGTCATATGTATTGCTTCCAAGTGTATATCTCATGCATGTATGCTAGGTACATCCATTCTTCCCTAATGGTGTATTTATTTGTATTGTTAAGAGAAAAAACAAAAAGTTTCAGAGATTAAAATTTACATTTGCTTTAGGCAGAGCACCCACAGATAAGGATGTGATACCCCATGTGGAAAAAGGGAAAGAAAGAAAGAAAGAGATAAAGGAAGGAAGAAAGGAAAGAAGGAAGGAAGGAAGGAAAGAAGGAAGGAAGGAAGAAAGAAAGGAAAGAAGGAAGGAAGGAAGGAAGGGAGGGAGGAAAGAAGGAAGGAAAAGAAAGAAAGCCATGGCTCCAGAGGAGAAAGTGAGGCTGGTGACTTTGCATGGTCCTCTTCCAGAATGAAGGACAAACAAACAGCAGCAATTTATTTGTATAAAAAAGCACCTCAGGTTTATAAATAAAGTTCTCTATTGTCACTTTTTCTTATACTGTTATATCATTAAATGCCTTGTCTTGGAACCTATTTGTCCTCTAGTTGACTAGAAAAAGTAAATATATCATTGGGGTCTGGGAGCTTTGGTTTTGAAGTAGGAGTGGATCCACAGAGTATCTTCACAGTTAGGATTACTAACTGGGCATTTCCCTCCATGCCATTTTCTTCCGTTTATTCTCTCTCTCTCTCTTTCTCTTTTTATCTTGTCTCTAATCTAGAGTTTATTTTGCTTCTGACCACTGCCTTCCTTTATCTGCTCTCCCTTTCATCACCCTCCTTTTCCCTTCTACTTCCCTGCTGGGTGAGATAGATTTCTATACCAACTGAGTGTGTATATATATTTCCCCTCTTTAAATCAATTTATATGTGAATGAGGTTCAAGAGTTGCCTGGCCCCCTCACCATTTCCCTCTCCACTAAGCTTTTCCTTGTACACTTCTTTCATGTCATATAATTTTCCCCATTATTTCTCTCTCTTCTCCTTTCTCCCAGGGTATCTATCTTTCTCTCCCAAACATTTTCGTACACCATCTTAACATTATGGATTCACTCCCATGTCTTCTGTCAATGTAGAATCCTTATAATCACCCTAATAATGATAAAGTTCTTAGAAGATATATGTATCTTCTTCCCATATAGAAGGTAAGCATTTTAACCTTATTGAGTCCCTTATGTTTTCTCTTTCTTGTTTACCATTTTCTGCTTCTCTTGAGTCTCGTATTTGAAAGTCATATTTGCTATTCACCTCTGGCCTTTTCATCAGGAATGCTTGAAGTTTCTTTATTTCATTAAATAATTATTTTTCCCTTGAAGGATTATATTCAGTTTTGCTGGGTAGGTTATTCTTCATTGTAATCGCAACTCTTTTGCCTTCTGGAATATTATATTACAAGCCCTCCACTCCTTTAATGGGGTAGCTGCTAAATCTTGTATGATCCTGACTGTGGCTCCATAGTATTTGAATGGTTTCTTTCTGGCTTCTTAAAGTATTTTCTCTTTGACCTGGGAGCTCTTGAATTTGGCTGTAATATTACTGGGAGTTTTCATTTTGGGTTCTCCTTCAGGTGGTGATTGGTAGATTCTTTCAATTTCTATTTTACCCTCTGGTTCTAGGGTGTCAGGGCAGTTTTATTTGATAATTTCTTGAAATGTGATGTCTTTGATCATGATTTTCAGATAATCCAATAATTATTAAATTATCTCTCCCTGGGAGCGGAGCCAAGATGGCAGCTGGAAAGCAGGGACTGGCGTGAGCTCCCTGCCAAGTCCCTCCAAAAACCTATAAAAAAAGGCTCTGAACCAATTCTAGAGCTGCAGGACACACAAAATAGCAGAGGAAAGCAGGGCTCCAGCCTAGAACAGCCTGGATGGTCTCTGGGTAAGGTCTATCTCACATGGAGCTGGGAGTGGAGTGGAGCCCAGCGTGGGCGGCGCGGACCAACCAGACCAGGAGCCAGGTGGAGCATGCCCTAACGCACTGAATCAGTGAGCTGTGGTAGTTACCAGACTTCTCAACCCACAAACACCAAAGACAACAGAGAAGGTTAGTGGGAAAAGCTGCTGGGGACAAGGAGTTTGCCTTTTGACCACTGCCCCAGAGGCAGCAGAGGTGGGGCAGCTACAGAACTACAGCTGCAATTGCTTCTGGCCCCAGGCCCACCTGGTGGGAGGAATTAAGTGGCAGATCAGAGCAAGAGTGAAGAGCCTGCTGAAGATCTAAGTCCAGTCCTGGTTGGGGGTTCTTGGGGAAGGAGGAGTGCTGGTG
>CM053624.1:340301601-340344482 GCA_028646595.1 Phalanger gymnotis
GGGTACTAATTAATTGAAGGGTGACATTAAGCAAGTCATTTTCCTTCTCTGGGCTCTAATTTCCTTTATTATCAAATTCAGAAGGTAGATTCTCATCCTCCCATCCACTCCCACCCCAGCCTAGAACGCAGTCCTTCTTCATCTCCACATTGTAGGATCTTTTGCTTCCTCCAAAGCTTAGCTGATGTGTCACCTTCTACTCGAGATCTTTCCTGATCTCCCCAATTGAATGCTCCCCTCCTTTAAAAGAGGAATCACTCTTCTCAAAGGCAACTATTACCTTCTAGCATGGGCAGTTGTTCCTTTTTTTAGAAACCAGAAAAGGGGAAAAGTGGATCAACATCTTTTCTTTTTCATATTAAAATAAGCCAGGGAAGATAGGAAAGATTGTGAAAAGAATTAAATGCTTGGCTGAGGTGGTGATTCTTTCCTCCCTCCCTCTTCCTTCCTTCCTTCCTTCCTTCCTTCCTTCCTTCCTTCCTTCCTTCCTTCCTTCCTTCCTTCCTTCCTTCCTTCCTTCCTTTTTTCTTTCCTTTTTTAATTTTAGAGGCAATAAGGAGCCATTAAGTATTCCTCAATGTGAGAGTGACAGGTTTATGCTTAATTATACTTAATTTAAGCTTAATTTATGATTGGCTTGACAGTGTTAGAGCCTTGCTTGGGTGCTGATGGGAGGTTGCCTTGGGTGAATGGGAAAGGAGGGTGTCAAGAACAGGTCGAGGAGCACAGAAGGGGAAACAGGAAAGTGCTAGAGCTGGTGGGCTCCCCATGTGCTTTTGCTTCCCTCAGACTGGCCCGGTCAGCTCTCACGTTGATTCGATGCCCTCTTAATGCTTTGATCTTACTCTCACCCTTCCTGCAGCCTCTCTGTTCATCATTGCCATGCTCCTGGCAAGCCTTAACAGCTGTTGCAACCCCTGGATCTACATGCTGTTCACAGGCCACCTCTTTCATGATCTGGTGCACCGTTTCCTCTGCTGTTCCACAAGCTACCTGAAGACCAACCCAGGGGGTGAGACCAGCGCCAGCAAAAAAAGCAACTCTTCCACCTTTGTCCTGAGTCGTAAGAGCTCCAGCCTGAAGAGCTTCACTCAGCCAGCTGGGGAGTGAAGCAGGACCCAGGCCTAGGCTTCTGAGGTCATTGGGCTTAACTTTGTGTTGGCAGGAAATTTCTGATCCATCATGGGTGTCTATGTATGAATGTATGTATATATGTATATGTGTAAGTGAGCATAGCTTCTGTATGTAGATATAACTCTGGCTCATGCATTGTGGGTATATGGCACCAGAAGGATGGACTTAATGTTCAAAATGGTCATCCCCTATGGGTATTCTGTGCCACTTCTTACCTACTGAGCACTCACTCCTGTAGGCCTTCTGGCAAGATCTCCTGCCCTCCCCATAAAGTACTCATGGCTACCTTACCCTTACTGCTGATCAGAGGATAGCTTTTATGCACCTGCTTTTATTCTCCTCTGTTGAGATAGAAGGCAGCCTGGGATAGTGGAGAGAGAGCTGGTCTTAGAGGGGCCATGCCAGGCTGTAGTCCTGCCTCTGACACATACTATCTGTGTGACCCTGGGCAAGTACCCTGTACCAAGGAAAGCACAGATCTTGTTAAAAAGGAAACTCTACCAAAAGTTAACGTATGTAGGCATGGTGCATTTAGGGTAAATGGAGGACAGATATAGGGCAATAGTGTCTTTTATTGTGGGGCTACTTGCCAGCATTGTAATGAGGACTTCATTGTTGGTAGGGCATATGGGTAGAAGGAGAAGGGAAGATGGGAGGCAGAAAACCTAGGGTTTTAAGAACTATGTTAGCAGGGTTGGGAAAAAATCCTGACCAGATGCTGTTGTGCTGGAGAGGCAAACAGTTGCCCCTGGAGTATTGATTAACCAGGGGGTATTCATTATTGGGCTAATGTTGCAATGATCACCATATTGGACAATCTGGCACAGGCAAACAGGCCAGAAGCTTGGTAAAAAATGACCAGCTTTGTAGAGTTGATTAAACACAAGGGAATTACCAGGGAAGCTGGGGCTGCAAATGAATTGCTGAAAGATATTAACATTCCAAACTTTTATTTGCCTAGACATTTGCATAGTATCCCCATTGGTGAAAATAATGATAATTCTATACTCCACCCCTGCATGGGGGATAGACTTGATGAAGCCTTGGGAAAGGAGAATTCTTTCTTTTTCTAGCTTCCAGATTCTGGAGGAGGACACACATGGGTCTAGACTTCCTTCAGGGAGAGGTACCTGGAGGGAATGTGCAGTTCCTGTTTTGAATTTTATCATTAATCTTATCACAAAAACTGAAATGTTAAATATAGTTAGATTTTAAAATTATGGAGCTCAACTTTAATTCTCTGAACAATGGAAAATTCCACCGAAATGAAATGGAAAACCATTTATTAAGCATTAAACAATGTGCCAAGCACTCTGCTAAGATATAAATAGTAAAGGGAGACAGTCTCTGCACTAAAGAATCCCATATTCTAAAAATGGGCAACAACATGTATAGCAGGGCAGATGGAAGGCCAGGGGTTCTTGGGGTGCAGCAGCAAAGTAGATGATAAGGGTCAAGAGTCTTTAGAAGGCAATGCCAGGTCATATGGCAAAGGCCAAGGGTCCAGAATGCATAGTGGCAGGGCAGATGGTATGGGAAATCTAGGTGGACCTTATGGAGCAATAAAAGGTTCAGTGGCCCATCCCAGTAGGCTACTATCTTGTCAGAAGAATTAAGTTGGTGTCATCTTGCTCATCCAAGGCATCTGAATAGCCAAGTTCCTGATAAATGATTGTTCAGAATAGGGTAGTAGTAGGTCTGAATGTTAGAATGAAATGGGGCTCACTTCCACTGGGCATGGAGATGTGAGGAATTAGCATCGAGCATCTGGTGAAATGGGGTAATAGATCTCCACTGACTATTCTTATAGAGCTCTTGGGCAGTCCATTGGCTTGGGGCTAGGATAGGAAGGCTGGGTTGAGGAAAGGTTCTTACCTTCCTTCAGGATCTGCTTTTGCTAGGGCCTAGATTATAGTATATTTAGGGCTAAAAACTATTTGTGTTAGAAATTTCAGGAAATGAACATGGGAAATGAAGACTTATTTGGCAGTTCAGATTTTTGAAAATGCTTAGAAATTTCTGTTGACTTGTGATGAAACTTTACTTGATGGTAAGTGAGAAGCCAAATCCTCCCAAATGCATACCATGGTATTCCTGTGTATTCCTAAGGGATGATATTTGTCTGATGATGTCAATTAATGTTCTTTTGTAATTCGCTTTACAGATGAGATGCTTAATAAAGGCTTTTCTCATGTGTGTTCTCTCGCTTTCTCTTTTTAATTCCCTCCCTACAAGAGAGATTATTTGTGGTGGCTTTGGTGGTGGTGGGGGTGTTGAATTTTCTAAATTGCTGTCTCAGTTATCCAGTTGGCTTTGGCTTTAGTGTCCGTGGGCGGGAGCTGGTTGCATTCCTATCTCTCTTCTTCAGCATGTCAGGGTCATAACATTCCTTAGAAGCTCTCTATTACTTCATAGTCCTGGCATCCCTATCTTATATTGAGGGACTACACCTGCTGATCACATTCTGATCCTGGGTGTGCAGAATCATCAAATGTTATTTGTGGAAGGGGCGTTAGAGAACATCTAGGCTGAGCCCCTCATTTTGAAGAGGTGGAAAGTGAGACCCAGCGAGGCAGCATTTAATTCAAAGCAACACAGTTAGTCCAGAACAGGTGTCATGACTTTTGTTTAGTGTGCTTTCTACTGTAGACACACAGTATCTATCTATCCCCACAGAGTTGTATGACATCACGGAACATAGTAAGGGACCTTTGAGATCTCCTGGCTCAACCTTCTTATTTTTGAAAGGGTTAAATGCAACATATGGAGCCTTAGGACATAGTTGCTTAACGTTCCAAGGTCCCTGATAAAGCCTGATGTGTGTACTTAAATTCACAATGGATTTGTCTTCCAAACTTCAGATTGCCCTATTAGAACTAATGACACAAACTAATAAAACACACTAATCTCAACACAACAAAGTGTTGTATCATTAAGGAAATATCTGGATGATTGTTTGATGCTACTATGTTGCCAGTATCAGCAACTTATTGAAGGTTACTTACATGATGTGAGCATCCTTTGTAGTCTCTTGCAGGTTACCTATGTCCACATGCTCTGGAAATCTGTCTCTTCTTATATTAAACCTTGTTAAGGCTCAACAAATTCATTAAGCATCTCCTCTGTGGATGCTGGGGTTTTCCTCTAACATTTTATACATAAGAAAAGTGAGGTTGGTAAAAGAGAAGTTACTTGTCTAAGATCTCACTGCTGTGTGGTATCAAGATTTGGAATATGTTAACTTCCGTCAGACTGGAAGGCCTCTCTGGTCCCTTCTGCGTCTGTTATTCACTGCTACTTATTACCTGTGTATCCTTGGGCAAACAGCTTTTCTTCTCTGTGTCTGAGCTTTCTTCTCATAAAACAGGTGATCACTAAGGTCCCTTCTATCTCTAAATCCTGACCTAGAGCTCAGTGAGTTAGAATCCAGATTACTTGACATCTAGCCTCATTTGTGATCTAGTTGTCAGTCCTTCAATGTGGATCAATGTGGATCAATGACATCCGAAGGTGATATCTTGACTTTGGTGTGAATTGGATTTAAGTAAGATAGAATTGTACAAAGAGCCTCTCTTTCTCTACCTGAATCTTCAAAGTCCAGTGGCAAGACAAAAATCAAGACGACTGCTCCTGTGATTCTGTAGGTGGGGAGAGCACCTTGTGTGGGAATTCTCAGTGCCAGCATCGTCTATAGCTTCATAGATAGGGCCCTTGAAATTAATGCCCCGATGTACACAGAGGTTGTGAGTGTCTTAGGGTTCCTTAACTAGTCAGTGTCAGAGGCAGCATTAAACCCAGGTTTTCCTGACTCCAACTTTGTCACTCTGTCCACTACATCATGTTGCTTTTAAAATGGCAACTTATGATCAATATAAATGT
This sequence comes from Phalanger gymnotis, assembly GCA_028646595.1. Lineage (NCBI taxonomy): Eukaryota > Metazoa > Chordata > Mammalia > Diprotodontia > Phalangeridae > Phalanger > Phalanger gymnotis. Next base: position 340,306,615 of record CM053624.1, read on the forward strand.
AAGAAGCTGCCAGATTGTGAGTCATTCACATACCCTCATCATAGGATTTATAGCTGAAGGGGCCATCACAGATCTTCTAATCCAATTTCCTCATTTTACATATGATAAAACTGAGGCTCAGAGAGAAGTAGTAACTTAAAGGTTACATGGTAAAACATAAGATTACTCTTCTAGGATTCTCTCCACTTAGCCATGCTTGCTGGTTCTTCCCATTCCCTTTTGCTGAAAGGGAAGAGTTTGTGAGTAGGATGAGGCATGTTGTATTGGGCTGGGTCATAGAGAGAGCTAATCTAAGGGACCTTAAACTTAGGACCTTCCTGCTATGGGTGCCACATGAAAGCCTACTGAATAAGCCATATTCAACCTACCTGAAAGGGCCAGTGGCATCTTGGGCATGGCACAGCTTCCAGGAACAAGGAGGTGAGAGGACCCTTGGTACTCTGTTCTAAGAAAACCACATCTAGATCTTTGTGTTTAGTGTTGGAAACACATTTGGGAAAAGACAATAATAAACTAGAGCTCGTTGGGGAGACAGTAGCCAGAATGGTAAAGGACCTTAAGCCCAAACCATTGGAGGATGGGTGAAGTAACTGAAGATGTTTAGCCTGGAGAAGAGAAAGCTCAGAGAGAACAATGGAGGCAATCTGATTCAGTGGAGAGAGTGCTAGATTTGGAATCAAGGATCTGGGTCCAAATCTCACTTCTGTCACTTGCTGCCTGTATGACTAGAGATGGTCATTTCTCTTTGTCTTCATTTCTTTGGGTTTAAAATAGAGTGGTTGGGCCAGATGTTCTCCTCTGTCTCTAGATCTATGATTCTATGAAAACTCTAAGGTTCATTCCAGCTCTAAATCTTAGATCTTATTATTACTAAGTACTTGAAAGGCTATGCCATGGAAGAAGGGTTAGGCTTGCTCTGTCAAACCCCAAAAGAATGGAACTCAGAGAAGTGGGTGGAGATTACCAAGAAACAAAGTTAGGCTCAATGCCAGGGAAACCCTTCTTTTTCACTAAAGGCATTCAAGCAAAGGCTTGGTGACCACTTGCTCATAAAGAGGATTCCTTTTTCCTTACAAGTTGGACTGGATGGTCCCATGAGTTGGTCCCTTCCAACCTGAGAGTCTGTCTTTCTGTGACTCTATGAATGTTCCTTCCCTCACTCACTCTGTATCCATTCAGGATGGGCAGTATGCTCAAGGGAGCGAAACAAAAGAGGGAAAAGTCTTCCAAGGAACTTAATAGATGTCACACTGCTGGAGTAAGTGACTACTGGGAAAAAAGAAGACACAGCATATAGTTTCAAGGAAAGAAGTGTACAGTGATCTGCTGGAGGGGTCTCAGTTGAGATTCAATCAACTCTCTTTCTCTGATTCCTTCGATAATTAGATACTCTTTAGAAGTGATCCCAAAGCACCATAAGACATTATTTACAGATTTTCAGAGTTGGAAAGGACTTAGTTGGGCATTCAGGCTTTACTTAAAGACCCCAATAAGGAAAACCTCACTCCCAAGGCACTCTGCTCTCATTTTGGATAGCTCTGAGAACGTGAAAGTTTTTCCTTACCTTAAGCTTAAATTTGTGTTTTTGGTACTTACATCCATTGCTAATGGTTTGTCTTATGGGACCAAATAGAACAAACTGATTGCTTTTTTCTTTGCCAAGACACTTTCAGATATTGGAAGATGGTCATTACATCTCTGTGGAATCTTCTCTTTTTTAGGCTAAGCAACCTGAGTTCCTCTAAGAATATTCTTGGGAATAATGAATATCCTTGGGGAAACAAAATAAACATTTTAAGAGGACGCTGTGCTCTAATCTTTTGGACAGAAACAAAATGAACAACTACCCCCCTGCAGCCAAAACCCTTTATTGGATTCCAATCTGCCAGTCATAATTGCATGTTGCCACTAAAATGCAGGGGTTTGCAGGGTTTTAGGAAACAGTGTTCCCAGGTGGGAAGAGGCTGGTTTCATGCCATTTCAGTGAAGACCTAAGATTACAGTACAAATGAGTGCCGAGACTCATACAGTAGCTGCCCTCTGAGCAAATGGACATCATCTTGGCTTTGGATCCCACGGTGGGGGACAGGGACAGAATGAGGACCAGTGTGCTCAAATGTCATTATGTCATTTCCCCTTTCTCTACACATTCTTGTCTCAGAAAGAGCAACAAGTCTCTAAAAAATAAAATATGTAGAAATCCCCATGGAGCGTTATTGTGGAACTAGATGTGACTTTAACATCCCCTCTACCCCTCTTGCCTCCCTCCCACCGTCACCCTGCCAGACTCACAGGTTTCATCTTTCCCCTCCTCCCCCAAGCCAATCTAGGCTTCCTTTCTCAAGGCCACTTTGATGCTGCTGAAGACTTGGCCAAGGGCAGCAAACAAGGGGTTGCAGAAGGTGTGGACACAGAGGGAGTAGATGCGGCTGATGCATTGCATCTCGATCAGGCAGCTCTTGATGCAGGGTACCACTGCCCAGATGTGGCAGAAGGAGATGCAGGCAAAGATGAAGCCCCAGATGAGGGCCAGTGGGACGCCCAGCAGGGTGGAGATCAGGCGGTAGCACCAGTACTTGCTGACCGTGAAGGTAGTGTAGCTGACCTTCCAGACGCCGTCAAAGCTGTAGGTGCCTTCCGGCTCTGCGATCACGTCTTCAAAGTCCACCTGAGACCCAGTCCAGAGTGAGGGAAGAAAAGAGTACTTGTCAAAACACAAGGTTTGGGACCAGATAAACAGCCACGCTCAGTGGCAAACTGATGTGAAGGGGCGTAACCGGAGCCAGGATAACAACGTAAGCGGAGAAAAGGAAAGCAAAATGATGACAACTGAACGCTGTGAAATTATAACGACCAAGCTTGGCTCCGGGGAAGAGATGGGGGAAAGCATCTCCTCTTTTCCTTTGTAGGCAGGAGACTATTATGGGTATGTATGAGGCAGTACATATAATGCCAGAGTTTTAAGATACAGTAGTCTCACTGAATTTTTCCCCTCCTTTTTATTTTTTTATTATGTGAGATGACTCTCAGAGAGGAGGAAACATTGGAAAATGTAGAAGATGTAAAAAAGTATATCAAATTTATTTTTTAAAAATCGAACAAAATTTACGGGATAACTAGAGGTTAAAAAACAACAATAGAAGAGACTTCAGCAATCATTTAGTATGAAATTTTCAATTTGACTTATCAGAGAGCTGATATATATGTGTGTATGTGTGTATATATACATACATATACATATACACACATACATACGTATGTACACATATACATACACATATACATATACATATATATATATGTATGTGTATATATATAGTAACATACAGGGTTATGCTGGTAGATGTTTAACAACTGGATTTTGGTGGTGGTGGGGGAAGATGGAACAAGTACCCACAACACATTTTTAAGTTTAATCTGCAATATTAACATTTTTCTATCACTTTCTTAAGTCTAGACAATCAATAGAACAATAAATCAAACCCTGATTTGAATTGTTCACTGATTTCCAAGCTGTAAATATTCATGATGAAAATATAACCATCAGCTGGAGACCATATGAGCTGTTTCCAGCACACTTCTGATTACGATGGGGACTAGAATTCACCTTTAAAATTCAATGATTCTGGCAAGCCCTAGATTCTACCTTGGAAAAGAGATGAGAAAAGTCTTTCCTCTCCATTCCATGCAGAGGATGGGGAGGGGCACTATAGGTGTGGAACATCCTAGGCACTGTCAGATTTCTTGGATGTGCAGGATACTTTATTAGGACTGTATTTCTTCTCTTTCTTTTTTATTCTTAGTTACAAGGAAGGATGGCTCATCAAATAGGAGAGGGGTGCGGGAATATATCCAGAAATGAAGATGATGTAACTACAAGAGAGAACAATATTTTTAAACTACATGATTCTACGCACGGAGTGTTCTTACTTTCAGCCTGGTTTTTCTACCTGTCTTCCTCTCTCTTCTCCCAATTATTTAATGTTTGCTCAAGGAAAGAAAACTTGTCAATATTCCACAGGATCCAAACTCTCTGATGTTATGTGCAGTCAAAAATTCACTGAGTTTGGGGCACATTTTTTCCAGTGAACACATTTACAGAGTATTAACAAGGGATCTCAAACCAGCAGTACCCAAAGCCATGGACTTCCTCCTGGGTGCCTTGCAGACCGATGAGTAGTTGGATAAACAGGTCCTTGTGAAAAGAAACAAGGTCTCTGGAGAGACAGAATATTGAAGAGGGACCTGTGGGTCTTCAGGTCCCTGAGTTCTCTTCTCATTTTCCTTCTCCTACTCCCCGCTAAGATGCCCAATGTTGGCTCCTTTATCTGCTAAGAATCTATTCGTAGAACCCTCAGTTACACTAGAGAGTAAATAGCTGCTGACAATTAGGCCTGAGATGTTTCTCAGTGCTTCTACACTTTAACAGTGATTAAAATATTAAGCTAATGAGGTGATTTCGAGGAAGAGACACAGCCACTCATCTCTATTAACTACAGATCTCTCTCTCTCTCTCTCTCTCTCTCTCTCTCTCTCTCTCTCTCTCTCTCTCTCTCTCTCTCTCTCCCCCTCCCCGTCTCACTTCCCCCCCTCTGTCATTGTCTTCCTCTCTCTCTGTCTCTCCCTGTCTGTCTCTGTCTTTCTCTTTCTGTCTCTGTCTCTTTGTCTCTGTCTCTCTCAAAATCCATAACTCAGAGAGTTCATTAACTATTTGACCCTGGATAAGTCATTTAACCTTACTCAGTCTTTGTTTCTTCATCTGTAAAATGGAGATAATAATAGCACCTATCTCACAGGATAATGTGATTCAAAGGAGATAACATATATAAAGTTCTTTGCAAACCTTAAATCTATATAAATACTTGTTATAATTATTAACAATTATTGATACACATAGCCTCTGGTAGGATACTCAATTCAGCTCAATTCAATAAACATTTAGTAACTCTATCGAAGGTGATGGATTGAGACAAAAGTGAAACTGTTTCTGCCCTCAGGGAGCTTACATTTTCTTGGGGTAATACATGCAAGCAGATAACTAAATGCCAAGTGTATACAAAGTAAGATAAAGTGGTTTCCATATGGAGAAAACACAAATAAATCAGGGGATCAGACGAGCCACACAGAAACAATTTGAGGAAATGTGTTTTTCCTCCTGCCTGTTTCTCTCAGGTCCCAATCACTATCTGACTCAGATGTAACTGCAACCTGGGAAATTGGCTCTATCCAGAAATGGACCTTTTTGGAGGGGCCTGAGGTTGTGTGATTTTTGTACTGAGGTAGAAAAAGGCAAACCAAAGTCTGGGGGTGAGAAACTCCTTCTCAGGCATAATGTGCTAGGTCTCAGTTTCCCCATTTGTAAAATAAGGTGTTTGGTCCACATGGCCCCTAAAGCCTCTTCTAGCTCTAAATGTATGATCCCCATGGTTTGTCCTTCACACATTTACGCAGCATCTCCTCTCTGCCTGGCATTTGATACTGTCTCAGCTTTACCTTTCAGAATGCTTACCTTCTTTCACAGTTCCCTCATGAAGCCTTCTTTGAACCTGCTTTCTGATCACACCAGGTGAAAGTTTTCTTTCTCTTCCCAAATATTCCTAAGGTACTTTGTCTGGATCTCCCCCCCCCCCCGCCCATCATTCCCTACCTTATATCATGCTCATCTATAAATATGAATTCATTCTCTTCTCCAGTAAAATGTAACCCCTTCTGGTCAGGGACTATTTTCTTTTTGTCTTTGTATAGCCAGTGCCTAACACATAGTGTACCTCTTAATGGGTATTTGTGGAATTATCACATTTTTGTTTTGTAAGATAACCAGGTTGGTGAAAGCAACTGCCGGAGTGTTACGGAGAACTCTCCGTAACACGTCAGTATCTCCATCCTAGAATCCAACCCAGGTGGGACTTGTGTGAGTTCTTGTCACTCCATGAGTTTGAAGGTACAGGTGAGTAGAGTCCCTCTCTCAGCTGAGAGCTGCTAGTTGGCATGTGCAAGCTTTAGGGTGGGGTATTTCTCACCACTGGGAACTTTATGGCAGAGAACAGTAGCACACAAACATCCTTAGTCTGTAAAGCTCCTGTTTGGCCTGGCACCAAGAGGCTACTTTGGGACGGGAGTAGGATTTCCCTTCATGGACTCTTCTGAGTGTATTTTGGTACCTCCTCCTCCTAGAGCATTCCAAGCCATTCATGCCTCTCTGTAAGGGAGGGGAGTGCTGGTCAGTGCATTCTCAGGCAAGCAGATGTTGCCAAGAACTCTTTGGTCTACACACCGCATGCATCTCCTAGGTCACTGTCAGAAATTCTTGTGGTTCTGTGACACTGTGGGAGGTGGGTTGTATGAAAAGCCACAGTCCTTGACTTCAAGAGGGACTCAAGAAGGCTACCCTAGCTCAGGTCTACATTTTATCTCTGCCAGGGGTGTGACAAAGAATGCATGGTGGAAGAGGTTGCCTTCTGCACTAACAACCTCAGCAAGATCCCCCTCTCCTTAATAAAATGCTGTTAATTAATTCAACAAATTTTTCTTGAGTGCCTCTTTGTGTGCAAGACCACACTGGAGGGGTATGCAAAGAGATGGTCTTTGATCTCAAAGGACAAACTGTAAAAAAGTAAAACAAAAATATAGGGTAATAGATAATTAGCTGCCAAATCAGAGATATTGGCTCTAAATGCGACAGGAGTTCAGGGCATCCATTGCCCATGAATATTTTAAACTACATCTGAATTTCTGTATATTTTAAGTTTGTGCCACTGCTTCGAAGAATAAGGTCCATAACTTCTCTAGCTGTTGTGTTAAGAAGAACTTATTTTTAAAAGCATCTCCTTCTATTTCTAGAGGACCTTCCCTACCTAGTTCAGTAGTCTGGGATTCAGTGGGCAAGCCTGCATTCTCCTGCATGTAACCTTTGTGATTTTGTACACTTTCAATCCATCTAGCCTTGGTCTATCTTTCCAGAATGAAGCATTTTAATATTTTTGACTCTGTCCTCCTTTGTAGACTTCCTATTCCCATGACCATTTTAATTGTTGCCTCTTTCCCATATACACGAATACATCTATGAATGAAAATTAAATCCAATTTCTCGTTTTGGTCAGGGTCCCATGACCCATTTTGACTTAAGCACAGTTAAAAGATTAGAAGCTATTGGCAAGGATGTATCCATTGCTGACCCAGTAACCCAGTCAAGATGTTGCCCAACTTAGAGGTGTTTTCTGTGCCTAAGACCTCAGGTAGTTTGCAGCACAGTCTAGATCATAAGACTTCCTCAAGATCACACACAGCACAGGGGTGCTCACATACATGTTGAAGCTGAGAATTCCTGGGGAAGAGATACAACTATGCAAGGAAATAGAGCATTTACACAACTACTTGTTAATTATCCTCTTCAATTCTGTGGTTATAAGAAAACATTCCTTAGGTGTTGGTGACCAAGCATGGTTTAGCATGGTGTCAAAACCTAGCTCATCAATGTATTTGTGATGGAGAGAGGGGGAGAGAGGGAGAAGGGGAAAAGAGAAGAGGAGAGAGGGAGGGAGGGAAGGAGGACAGGAAAGAGAGGGGGGGTGGAGAGAGAGAGAGAGAGAGAGAGAGAGAGAGAGAGAGAGAGAGAGAGAGAGAGGGAGAGAGAGAGAGAGAGAGAGAGAGAGAGACAGAGAGAGACAGAGACAGAGAATTGAATGTGAAATGGTTAGTTGTTGTTCTGTGTTCTTGAAGAGGACCAAGATGACATCACTATGTTAGAGTCAAGTTATACTGTGTTTGATTGTAGCTGCTCAGATCAATATGAACTCAGAATGCTCTGCCACAGGTTGGGCACAAATAGTCCATGCGAACATTTGGGGTGGATTCTCTAAATTTGCACATCTCTCGTTTTTTTTGAGCTGCTTCAATTCTGCTCTGATCATAGAGCACAGCACCTGCTTTGATAAAAGCATGCTATGCTGGGCAGTCCTGTGCCAGTTTCTCCCAGGTCATGCAATCAGTTCCAAAGTTCCAAAAGAATCCAAATTCCAAAGAATGTGAAATAGTTGTTGAATGTAAATGGTGTGGCTGTTGAATATTGGCGAATGTAAGGAATGGGATATGAGTGCCAATCCTTGGAGCTAATTACATGTTGGGTGTGTGGGGCATGTGGTCTGGGATCAGACAAAGGCAGGTAACCTTAGTTTATGCAGCTTGACTGGAGAGGATATAGGTCTTTGCTCCAGTGATAGGAGAATTTTGGTATCAAAATGACCCTGTCCTAGCAGTTGTAGAAAGCTGTTTGGCACAGTTCTGAACCCCCCAATAGCCTAAGCACAGCAAAAAAGAGCCCTTGGGGAGAAGCTGAAGGATCCAGACTCTAGATCCAAGCATAATTATCAACAAATATGAGGTGTGTGTATGTGTACATGTGCAATGTGTGTATGTTTGTGCACGTATATGTGTGGATGAATGCAAACTCTCAAGGATGTCTCCCAGGAATGCTAGAACCTCAATGATCTGCCCCAAAGAAGTATCCCCTGGCTCTTTTTCTTTCTCCAATGGTGGAACTGCAACTGCTTAGCCTAGATACCAGCCTAGGGGTTCAAGCTCTGAAGAGAGAGTGAGAAAGATACTGGTGCCCATTGTGGGGTTATTGGTAGAAGCTACTGCCTTTCTGCCAAAATGGGACCAGAGGCTGAGGGAATATTATTCTGGTGACAATAGGCTTACTACAGATTAACTGGCCCACCTCCCCTGACTGTGGTAGTAACTTCATTGTCACATTGTCAGAGGTAATCAAGACTATGAATTAATTTAAGAGGTAAAGACTCAGAATCTGGGTGCTTTTTTCTATCAAGCCTCAGCTGGCTTCTCTCCTCTGAGTCAGGTAGGAGGTAGTTCCTTGTCCCTTTTAGGGGGCAGAGGGGCCCTCTCTATATCATCTCAATTTAGAGACGTGGAGGCTATGGTAGTATGAGGTAATTAGTCCCCACAGGCTGAAAGAATTCATTTTCCTTTCAGCCAGGCCCACCCTCAAGTGGTCAGCATCGCCCTCATTTCCTCATTCTCCTCAGTCACCATTGCCACCAGCCCAGAGGCAAAGCTCTAACTAGGGTGGGGTGATAAAAGTTTTTACCCCAGCCTCCAGATTTAGACGATGAAATCAAGGAGCATATATTAAGTGCCTACTATGTCCCAGGCACTGATCTTAGCACCAAGTTAACAAGAAGCGATAGTTCAAAGAGACCACTGACAGATGACTCCTTGCTTCCTCTGGAAGCTACAGCCCAGGGCTGCCTCGTCTCCACCTCAGCACCTCCCGCCTCATCCCTCTTTCTCCGTGGCTTCAAAAATTCATTTCAAGGCCTGTTTTGTGCTCCTGACTGGAGGAGTAGGGCTGAGTGGTGCCGGCCCCAGGTGCAAAAGCTACTAGACACAGCCCTGTTTGAACTAGACATCCTGGGAAATGCCCAAATCTGTTCCATGCATAGGCTGACTTTGTCAAAAGGAGCTTTGTTCCCAGAGGGTTTCTAATTGACAGTTCTACTGTAACCACCATTGGCAGACAAATTCACAAATTGGCTGATTTCTCCAATATTGAAATTGTGGGCGGCAGTGGGGGTAGGGGTTGGCTGCCTGAGATGAGAAGATAATAGAAGGGAACTTTCTCTCCCTTCCTTCTTACAGTAACACATAGAGTCTTGGGAGTTTGAGGGTGCATCATTTAATTATTCATTTTCTTGGAAATCATTGGTCCTGATGTTTCAATTACACAGTTCCCAGCAACGCTTTTCACCAAGGGATCTGGCTCCAAGTCTCCCTATACTTCCTTGTCTTCCAGAGGAAGCCAGTATAGAGTTCTGCAGCTGTCCCCCCAACTTGGATCTGAGAGAAGGGCCTGCTTTGGTCACAGTTTACTAAGCCTCTCTCCGGGAAGGAGGAGGTGGCATTTATGTAGCTGGAGTCAGGGAGCTCTGTGGTGCATGCCAATTTCCCCAAACAATACAGTGGCTTCATTCCTTAATTAGTTACTAGAATTGCAGGGGAAATGACTTATTTTGGTGGGGGACTGTTAATCTTTCCTTCGCTCCTTTCTAAGGCAGAATGTTCTGTCTGTGTGTGAAAGGAGGGAGGGGGAGAGAGAGAGAGAGAGAGAGAGAGAGAGAGAGAGAGAGAGAGAGAGAGAGAGAGAGAGAGAGAGAAAGAGAAGGGAAATGAATCTGCCTAACTAAGTTAGGCAGCCTCTCCTACATTTATTTTTGGAGCAGGAAGGTGGTGGTTTGATTAGTGTGAGCCAGCTGGAGCAGCAGTGGGACAGGGTAGATAGTGTGGAGGGCACGAAGCATTTGCAGGAGGCAGGGGAGGCTCTGCGTGGCCCTGCTGGCTTATGTGGTGTCTTAAGTGAGTTAATGAAAGCTCTGTTGCTGTGAAATTCTGCCTGACATTCCCAAAGACTCACCCAGTTTGGCTAAAGTACTTGAGAACCCCAGTAGAAATGGATATATAGTATGGTTGTTCAGCAGTTTTCAGTCATGTCTGATTCTTTATGACCATTTTGGAGTTTTTTGGGCAAAGATACTGGGGAGGTTTGCCATTTCCTTCTCCAGCTCATTTTACAGATAAGGAAACTGAGGCAAACAGAGCTAAGTGATTTGCCCAGGGTCACACAGCCAATAAGTATCCGAGGCTAGATTTGAGCTAAGGAAGATGAGTCTTCCCGACCAGTCCTGGTACTCTGTGCCACCTAGATGTTCCTTCTATTATTATTATTATGATACATTAATTATTAATAATATCATACACTATTAATTATATATAGTGTGATGATGATGATGATTAGAGAGACAGCGTGGCACAATAAATCAAGACCTCACCTCGGAGTCAGGAAGCTCAAGTCCTAGGTTCAAGTCCTTCCTCTTACAAATATTGGCTATGTAATCCTGGACAAATCACTTAACCTCTCTGTGCCCATAGGCAATGTTCTAAGTCTGCAAGTTGCAAAGCAGATACCAAATAGCTTTGGTAGAGGGCATTCCTCATGTAGAGTTTCCTACACCAATGAAATCAGGAGATCTGAAAAATTTACTAATACTAGCTCATAGAGGCAGTAGGGGGTAGTAGATAGAGGATTGTGCTTAGAATTACAAAGAGCTATTTCTAAATTTGAACTCTGATATCTACTGGCTGTGGGATCTACTTATCAAGTCAAGGATGGGTTGTCATCTGTATCTGTGGAGGGAATTCCCCATGATGGCATCATGCACGTTCAGTGGTCTAGTGCTGGTAGCTCAGATATGACACTTGGAATTTACAGAGCACTTCACCCGTTAGACTGTAAGCCTCCTGAGGTCAGGGACTATCTTTTGCTTTTCTTTGTATCCCCAGTCTTTAGCACAGTGTCTAGTTCAGAGTAGGGACTTAATAAATGCTCATTGATTGACTGACCTGATCGTGTTCATTCTTCAAAGCAGCTTTGTGAAGTAGATAGCATTGCTATGAATCCTATTTGTCAGACAACACCAACCCAAGGTCTCACAGCTAGTAAGCACCAGAGTCAAGATCTGAACGGACTCCAACGCCTTTTTTCTTCACACTATAAATGTGATCTCCTGAAAAGTCAGGAGAACTGGCTTCTAGTCCTGACTCTTCCACTGATTTGTTTTGTGACCATGGGATAATCACCCCACCTTTCTGGGTCTTAATCTCCTTATTAGTAAAATCAAGCCAGTGAACTCGGGGGGGGGGGTGTCCAGGTCCTTCCTGACTCTAAAATATAATGTATGTCACATTCAACCATTTTTAGCTGGGAATTTCTTGAACAGGAATTAGTTATTTAGAGGCATTCACTGAGCAGGGTCCTGGGAGGGACCCAAGTTTTGACTGTGTACTAGTGAAGACCCAGATTGAGAAGAGCTGTGTGGAGGGTAAACTTGCGTTGAATACCAGTGTGTGGGTGTCTGGGCTGCACAGTTGGCAGGTGCAGAGGATTATGGGAGGATTATATTACACATAGGAATAGCTTGTAGATGACAAACCAATACAGGGCATGTAAATTAGGCCACTAGCATGGCCAGAACCCTTATTCTGGACCCTCCTTGTGAGGGATTCCTTTTGTCTGGATTTCTTACTTGTGTGTAAGACACAGCCTATTTCTGGACTCATAGGATCATGGATATAGAATTAAAAGGAGCCAGAGACATTGTTTGTCTGGGTTAACCAACCCCTCATTTTAAAGAGGGAGAAACTGAGACCTGGAGAGGGGAGTGACCTGTCCAAGGTCACAAAGCAACATGGAGCAAAGCTGGGATTGGAACCCAGATGTTCTTGGATTTCAATCCAGTGCCCTTTTCACGCTATGCCTCCTTAGCTCTGGTTTCCCAAAATCACTCATCAATCCTCTAACATTTACTAAATGCCTACTATGTGCCAAGCACAAGAGATATAAATATAAGGGTGAGAATACCCCCTACAAGCAGGAAAACTTACATTCTACTGCAAGCATTGAGTCATGGTATCACAGAAGTTCATAGTTGGAAGGGGCCTCAGCGGCCATCTCCTTGAACCCATATCTGAAAAAGAAAAACCTCTACGAGCTCATCCAGCCTTTGCTCAAACACTTCTAAGGTGTGTGAATGACTCTGTGCCTCAGTTTCCCTATTTGTAAAGACAGGGGCAGTTGGGACTAGATGGCCTGCTGAGGTGCTTTACAAATCTAGGATTCCATGAATCCACTCGCATAAAATTCTGATTGCTGGGAAGTTTTTCTGTACATCGAGTTTGAATTTACTTCTTTTCACTCAATGCTTTTTGGATCTTACGGGGTGTGCAGTTTTGGTCCGCTCACTTTAGACAGGAGGATCCCGAGATCTGGATGAATGCTCCAGGATAGCAGTCCTCAAACAAAGGTTTCAAGCTCTCACTGTTGAAAGGGATGTTTCACAGGTCTGTACTCCTTAGAGAATGGGTGGAGAAAGAAGACAGAACCCAGAATAGTGTAATTCAATAGCCAGGGATTGGGAATCTGTTGGAGAAGGCAGGAAGACATACATAGGGAGACTCAGATGGGGCAACACAGAGTGTGTTAGACGTGTGGTCAGTTCCGATTCTGTCTTGGACGTGCAGGGAGGAGGTTGGGGGGATCCCTCCAAGTTCTCTCCCAGCTCCTGCCTTCTGTGTCTTTGTTGGCTTCTTCTTTCCTGTTCTTCATCCACATCACTTTGTAGAACCAAAGCATAGAATTAAAGGGCCCTTAGAGATAACAGGATCATAGCTAAGGCACCTGAGAGGGTCTGGTCCAAGCATGGGGAACCTGCAGGAGAGGAGGTCACATGTGGCCTTCTAGGTCCTTGGGTGTGGCCTTTTGACAGAGTCCAAGTTTTACAGAACAAATCATTTTATGAAGGGGATTTGTTCTGTGAGGTTTGGATTCAAAGGCCTGCACTTGAGAACTTAGAGGGCCACATGTGGCCTCAAGGCCACAGGTCTAGTCCAACACTATCATTTTATGGAGTAGGAAGTTGAACTGCAGGGGGTTGAGTGATTTGCTGGACGCCACACAGCTAATACATGGTGGAGCTGGGATTCTTCTCTGGGCTGTGTTCTGGGCCTCCTCCATCATGCCTCAGTTCTTCATCCTGAAACCTTGCTCCAGTCCTGGAATTCGAACATTTGGAATAGCCTCTGCCCCTGCAGGCCTCTTCTTCTGATTGGACAGCTCCTCCCAGAACCTCCATTTGGGAAGGCCCCCAAGCCAGCGGTATCTCCTCCTTCTCCAGACTGCATTCCCACTTAGCGCAATGCCTGGCACATTGGAAGCACTCAATCAATGCTAATTAACTGACTCACTGGAGCCCACATACAGAGAAGAGTGTAGGTTGGTGATACAGAGTTGGAAAGGTTATTCAGTTAAACTCCCTCATTTTTCAAATGATGGAAGTGAGGCCCTGAGAAGGTTAAGTGATTTCCTCAAATCCATTAGCAAATAGCAGAGCTAAGATTCAAAATAAGGTCCTCAGACACCTTGTCATTCTAGAGGCAGCTGGTGGCACATCACATAAGAGCCCGGAGATACCCTGAGTTCAAATCCTGCCTCAGATACTTTATTAGCTGTGTGACCCAAGCAAGTCACTTAACCTTTGTTTGCCTTGGTTTCCTCATCTGTAAAAGGGGATAATAATAGCATTGTACTCAGAGGGTTGTTGTGAGAATCAAATGAGATAATAAAAGCACTTAGGTAATACATGTAAAGGAACCCACTATGTACACAGTAGGTATTGTATATGGTACACATGGCACATAGTATTGTATATGGTACACATGGCACAATATATAAATGGTCATCCTTTCCTTTTCCTTTACCATTTCCATGAGATCTATTTCCTAGGCCTCTAGTTGTCTTATGTTCCTCATAGTCATAGGTTTAGAGCTGGAAGGGAACCCCCTCACCTTCTAGATAAGGAAATCAAGACCCAGGGGGACAAAGTGAACCTGCCCAAGGTCACTAATTGTCCGAGTTGGGAATGGAAATTGAGTCTCTAACATCAGATGCAATGCTCTTCCCACTATACCAGTGACTTCCTTCTAGGTTCTTCTCAGCAGCAGGAAAGCAGCTCCAGTTAGTCACTGGAACCTCTGAGTAGGAGTTAGCTTAATGGGTTTGCCCTGCAGGGAGGAAAAGTCTACATTGTCAAAGGGGATCTGAGGTGGAGGGCCATGCTTCACCCAAAGGAATGAAAGGCTCGTGGTGACTTCTCTGTCTCTGTGGCATGTGTGTGTGTGTGTGCGTGTGCGTGTGTGTGTGTGTGTGTGTGTGCAACATTTGTGGGTAACTCAGACTTTTCCTGGCCCTTGACCCACTAATGGGCTACATTTAAAGCTCAGTTTGATGCTTTTAAATGGGAACATATTAAATCATTATCATTTATCATGGCTCAGCTCTGCTTGGAAAACACCACTTATTTAAATGTAAGTCACCAGGCTCTTACCTTAGAGCATCTCAGATTGAGAGTGGAGAAGCCTTTTTCCCAGGCAGTTCTAAGGTAATTGGACCCTTCCCCCTGCATGAGACTGTGGATAGGCTGAAAATCAACAGGGTGGGCTGAACATTAGAAATCAGGGACTGTTTTCTATCTTCCATCCGTCCATCCATCCATCTATCTATCTATCTATCTATCTATCTATCTATCTATCTATCTGTCTGTCTATTCATTCACTCATCTATCAATCTATCTATTTCTTTATGCATCCCCAGCACTTAGACCATAGTAGGCTTTTAATAAATGCTAGTTGATTTATTATTCTGGTTTTAACTCTATTATTAGGTGTGTAGGAGAGTGGGAAATGGGGACCCCATCCGTACACAGATATGGTCTCTTTTAAAGGTAACAATCCTCACCTCTGCCTCTTAGAATACCCAATCTTTATTCAAAATTCAGTTTAAGTGCAGCTTCCTACATAAGGCCTTTCTTGATCCCCCAGTTGCTATCATTCCCCTAAATTCTTGTATATTTACTTTTCATATACTTTGTATTTACTCATATGTGTACATGGACTAATTTCCTGTCTTATCTCTCTATCCTGTAGTGCCCAGCACAGAACCTGACACGTCATGGGCACTTCATGAATGATTCTTGAATTGAAAACTCTTATTTACAGGTTGTAACAATGGGCTGTGTCCAACAAGTACTGAAAAAGGAGAGAAGGAGCCCCAAAATACCAAGTGGGAGACCCTGGAAACCTTGTGGAGTCCCACTTTGCTGTGTGATTTTGGGCAAGTGGAAATTTACAGTCAGAAGATTTATTAATCCTGGTCCTTTAACTTATCAGCTATGTCATCTCAATCAAGCCACTCCATCTCTCTGGGATTCAATTTTCTTATCTCCAAAGTAAGGGGATTGGACTATATGATCACAAAGTTATCTTCTGGCCCTAAATAGATGATCTTGTATCGTGCCTCTTCCCCCCCCCCAACCCCCACTGGCACTGACAGCTTTGGTCCTGTAAGGTCAATGGGGAATAAGATCTTCCCCACTCATCAATAGGCCTCATGTGGAGCCCATTGAAGGAAGCTTGCTTGCTTGTAGGAAGGCTTACACACTTTCTGTTAATTTCTAATTAGGCACTGAGTCAGGAGGGTTCTGGCTCTGAGCCTAATAACTGAAAGTATATATTCTTAGAGGTGAGCTTTTTGGTTTGGGGGCTTGAAGGATCTTGTGATTCCCTGGCTGAGACTCTGAGTGGCTGTATGTTCAGAGCTCCTCAGAGGTAAAGGCTCTCTCAATTCAGTGGTGGATGTAGAACTTTGATTCAGGCAGTAAAGCCTGGCTGTTGGTCTTTATTTCTCTTCTCCGTATTTTTTCTTTTTAATTAAAGAAGATTGTTGACCCCTGAAATAACTGTCTTTCCTTAGTAAAGCAGATAAAAGAGCCTGCACTAGCAGCCATCCTGGGTATCCCGGTGTGGTTGTCATTACAGGCCCCCAGAGAGTGGCTGGGCAACTTACTCCTCTCTTCTGGTTGGTACTATTGGATAACCCTCAGAGACTTGGGCATTTCTGGTTCATGAACCCCCATCTTGTATACCCTTCCATATTGATTAACCACTCACAGTTAATTAGATTTTAGAAAATGATACTAACTAATGTAGTGTTCTAAGAACAATTGGTACAAAAACATACTCCCAAGCATTAGGGACACACTATTTCTTGCAAGTAGGTACAGAGTTCAGAGAGAAGTTGGCTCAAGTTTAGAGAATGTGATGTGACCAGAGGGTAACTCACGGCTTAAATTACCTCTTCGAGCCTCAAGTTCCTCTTTTCTCAAATGAAGAGCTTGGGCAAGATGATTTTTAAGTTCTCTATCAGCTCAAGCATTCTATGATCCCTAAATCTGTTCCCAAGGCATCTTTTCCCCATTGCCCCTGGGTCTACCACTTTTTTTCCTCCTTGAAAATAGGAAATTTTCCTGTCTTGAACTGACAACTATTTCTTTTCCCAGACACAGTCAGGGAGATTCCGGAACAAAAAATAGGTCTGAGAAAATAGTATCGACATCCATTCAAGCATCAAGAAGCTTAGACTCAGGAGGGTTCAGTCTCTCTTTGTGTTAACTGATGGTCCTTTGGCTGTAGACAAAACAACGCTGAGCATGTCAGCAGAGCCCCAAGCCTAGAAGGATCCCCCAGCAGTGGGGAAATGGGGCTTATGAGGTCAGATTCTATGGAAGATCACTGGCTTCTTCCAGCTAAATGAACAGATGAGCTTCGTGGACAACTGAACAGGAAGCAAGCCCCTCAATTCTGACCAAATACATCTTTTTTTTTTTTAAAAAACCTATCTTGGAATGTTTACAGTCACTTCCACCAGTAATAATAGCCACTCACATTTCTCTGGCCCTTCAAAGTTTTAAAGCAATCTTATCCTACTGACCACCACACAACTGTTATCACCCCCATTTTAGAGATAAGGAACTTGAGACTTATGTTACATAGTTACTAAGCTTTGGAGGCCAAGCCACATCTTCTTTCTTCAAGGACAGTATTCTATCTGGTATCTTTTAAAAGGCATGATTCATTCCCCTGGTTCTGACAATCATTCACATTTGTATAGTGCTTTGAAGTTCGTAAATTCATTCAACAAATGTTTATAATTAAGCACTATGGGTCAGATATAGTGTTAAGCACCAAGGAAACAAAACCCAAACAAAATCCCCCCTGCCTTCAAAGAGTTTCCAGGCTAATGGGGTGATACAACATCCAGATAAATACAGATGATTTCATCTGTGGGTGGAGGACTAACACCTGACTAGGGGTATCTTTCCTGGGAGAGAGGTAGCATGAGCATTATTAAGTCTATTTTACTGAATAAGAACCCCAAATTTACGGAAACTGTAAATGTAAACATCAGCTTTGTCATTGGCCTCGCTGTTCTCGGTGTTTGTGTTCTTTGAACTCCACTCAACAGCAACAAAGAAAGATGTGTGGTAAACCCCCAGGGCCATTTAATATTGTACTCATAATATTCTGCAGTTATTTATTGCTTAAGGCAGCTTAAAGAATTTTAGCACAAATTCTTTAGACTAACATCCAATGATTCAATGGGAATCATGACTCTAAGAACAGTTTTGTTGAGGGAAGTTGTGGAAAGCATTGGCCAAAGCGTCAGGAGCTGGGTTCTAGTCTTTACTCTGACCCTTTACCAGATGACACTGGGCAGGTCACTTGGCTCCTCTCACACCCCCCTCCCAGTGTGGTTTCTTCTTCTTCCTTAAGGTCAAAGGTGAAATGACTTGCCCATAGTCACATAGCTAATTTGAACTTGGGCTCAAGTCCCCACTCCAATACCTCTGAGACCTTGGGCTGGCCACTTAACCTCTGGTCCCGGATTTCCTAATTTGTAGAATATAGCCTTTTAATTTCATAACTTCTAAGGTCCTTTCCAGCTCATAATCTGTGATCTAAGTATTAGAGCTAAAATTCAAACCCAGATCTCTCAATTCTAAGTCCTGTGCTGTAGAATGTCAGCAGGGGGATGGAGACGAGATTGTTGAGCTTCCTCTTGTCACTAACTGTTGAGAAAACTGACCCACGTAGGCAGGCGGTGGGAGAGCCATGGATAACAGGATCCCAGGTCTGACTTCTATTTTAACATTCTTTCCACTAAACCCTTCTACTTTCTCTCTTTTAAACTTGGGAAAGTGTGTGTGTGTGTGTGTTATTATTCTGGTGTGGAGGAGAAGGATGAATGACGGTCATTGTTCATCATGGGATTTAGGGACCTTAGAGACCCCATAATGCAATTCTTTCAAGGCAGGGACTGTGTGCTATCTATACTTTGTCATCTTGCCCAGCTCAGAGCACATACACAACAGGTACTTAATAAACTCTGGTTGGAGCAGCTAGGTGGTGTAATGGATAGAGTGGGGGGCCTGGAGTCAAAAAGACTCATCTTCTTGAGTTAAAATCTGGCCTCAGACACTTATTAGCTGTGTGACCTTGGGCAAGTCATTTAACTCTACTTGCCTCAGTTTCCTCATCTGTAAAATGAGCTGCAGAAGAAAATGGCAAACTACTCCAGTATCTGGGGTAACGACGAGTTAGACGTGACCGAAAATGACTGAACAACAGCAAAATACTGGTTGTTGTGTGACTTGCTCGGTGTCATAGAGGTGATCCGGGATTCAAACTTAGGTGTTCTGACCTCAGATCCTTTGTCTTTCTCCACAATTCCATCTGGAAAGTATGGAAAAATTGGAAAAACGTTTGGTTCCCCCTTCTTCCCCTGGAAGCTTTGATGTCTTTGATAATACTAGGATCCTGACTCCTATGGGATATAATATAGTGTCACTCAACTGCTGTTTGCATTAGTCTCCTCAGCTGTGAATTGGGGATAATGATGGTGCATACCTTCCCGGGTTGTTGTGACATTCAAATCAGATATGTGTAACATACTAAGCACAGTGCATGGCACGTCATAGGCATTATATGATACTATTTATTTATACTATTATTAAGTCACTATTATATTTAATAATATATGATAATTAATATGTAGATTAATTACTGTTATATAAATACTATCTATTTATACTATTGTTAATTGCTATTTTATCATTAACATTATGATGATTATTATATCATTTGGAGTAACTGGGACTCTTCAGCTTGGAGAAGAGAAGACTCAAAGGGGAGAGTCATCTTTGGGCAGCTGAAGACCTCTCAAGGGGAAGAGGGATTGGTCTTGTCCTTTTTGGCCCCAGAATCCAGAACCTGGAGCAATTGGTGGAAGTTATAGAGAGACACATTTAGACTTGGTATAAGGGAAAACCTCCTGAATAATTCGCACTATCCCAATGTAGAACGGACTGGCACGGGTGACAGTGGCTTCCTCCTGTGTGGGAGGTCATCAGGCAAAGATCGCGTGATCACTTGTGGGCTCTGTTAGAGAGGGGATTATTACTCAGGTATTGGCTTGAATGAATGACTGCTGAGGTCCCTTCCAACTCTGACATTCCGTGATAATAATGGGTGAAGTTATTGCTGCTCTTCAGTTGTGTCTGACTCGGCATGACCTTATTTGGGGTTTTCTTGGCAGAGATACTGGAGGGGTTTGCCATTTTGTTCTCCAGCTCATTTTACAGATGAGGAAACTGAGGCAGACAGAGTTAAGTGTCTTGCCCGGCGTCATACAGCTAACAAGTGTTTTGAGCCTGGTTTTGAACTCAGGTCTTCCTGACTCCAGGCCTAGTGCTGTGTGCACTATGGCACCACCTCACTGCCCCGTTTATCATACTATTTTATTTTAATTGTATTGTATTGTATTATGGTACGTTGTGTTATGTTGTACTATACTATTAGGTTATTATACCATTCTCTGCAGCTCAGAACCACTTACCATGCCAAACATGTGAAATGCCATTCCCAGACTCTTAGGCCTCCAACTTTGATCCCATCATATAGTTAGCATTTAAATGGCATCTAAAGGTTTGCAAAGTGCTTTACATGCATTAACTTGTTTGATCTTCATAACAACTCTATGAAATAGGCACTTTATGATCCACATTTTGCGTGTGAGGAAGCTTAACTTGAGACGGGTTGAGGCTTGTCTAAGGTCACACAGTAAGTATCTGAGGCAGGACTGGGACCTAAGTCTTCCTGGCTCCAAGTCCAGGGCTCTCTCTGCTGGGCCACCTGGCAACTGCACATTGTATGTGATTGATAAGTGTGAAGAGGAATACACACACACACACACACACACACACACACACACACACACACACACACACACACACACACACTGATCCTCATGGAGCCTTAAAGCTGGGAGGCACTCTGGAGATCGCCTGTTCCGGGGCCCTGATGATAAGGTAGATGATGAGGATGAAGCCCATGGTGGGGGCAGGGACTGAGACAACCGACCTATGGAGGCGAGGCTAGAGATGGGTCTTCTACCTCATAGATCTAGATATTAAAGGGACCCCAGAGACCTTCTAATTTAACCACCTGTGGTTCTAGTTTAACCCCTGGGGTTAAACAAAGGGGCTGAGTCCGCATCAAACCCAGGCCCTCTGACTTGTCAGTGCCCTGTCTGCTATATTATCCTGCCTCCCATTGATTCCCCGTCACATTTTCTTTTCACTTGGTAGGACCATTGGCTTTAGTGCCGTAAGGGACCTTAAATAGCAGACGATATTAAAAATTATTGATGCTTTTGGATTTTTAACTAAACCCAATCCCATATAACACCCTCCCTGGTATTGTCTAATCTTGACATTGACTCTGAGTGGAAAAGTCTTGGAAAAGAACCCATCTTCCATACAACAATGCTAACTGCTGACCAACCTCACGCAAACCCAAAAGCCCCCTGAGTGGCAGCATCCCCTCCAAAAAAGCCCACCTTTCCTGCATCCAGCCCAGCCCTCAGAGACATCTAGGAAGCAATCTCAGTGGTGAAGAGACCAGGCAGCTACTGAAGATCCAGAAGAGAACATTCTCGCCTCCAAAGCCCTTGCCGCTGCCCAATGATTGGACACCAGAAAGTAATATGATATTGTCAGTGGAAATGACATTAGAGAAAAGGCATTAGTGTCTGCTTGGCTGCTGCCTCCTAAGGACCATGAATTTTTCCATCTGCCTCTCAGCTTCTTTGGAATGTGAGCTCCTGGAGGAGGAGGACTGTCTTTTCTGTTTCTAGCTCCATAATATCATGAGGTGCTTTCCACATCATAAACAATAAATTTTTTTCTTTCATTTATTCACTCGCTCATCCATTTAATATATTTTATAAATGAAGAGAATGAGGTGTAAAAGAGACAAGAGACTTGATTAAAAGTAGCAGAGTCAGGCTTTGAACCAAGTTCAGCAATTGTTACAGGACACCAAGTGCTTTCTCTTCATTGGTTGCTCTGCTCTCATGTCAAAAAGGAAGCCACTGTAGGGGATACCTTCACCTTGGATGTTAGTGGATTTAATACATCCTCCTCCCAGGGGAATGGCTTTTATAAAAGGGATTCTCAGGGCGAAGGCAATGCTGAACCCAAAGGGATGTCTTCAGGTGGTGCTGTTTCAGAACTGGTGAGTGAGGGAGGAGAATACTTCTGGGTGCCCCAACACCACATGGTGGAAGGAGCCTCTACCCTGTGTGCATGGATGGCAGCCCTGCCCCTGATGGCAGGTGGTGTTTCTGGGGCACTGGTGGGATCCTCTGAAGAGGAGCATTATGGGAGACAAAAATTCAGAGCTACCCTACTAATCCTTTCAGATAATCATAGTTCTTTATATGTATGCATTTGTTGAGTTCCTTTTCAGTCATGTCTGACTCTTTTTGACCCCATTTGGGGTTTTCTTGGCAGAGTTACTGGAGTGGTTTGCCATTCCTTCACCAGTTCATTTTACAGATGAGGAAATTGAGGCAAACAGGGCAAACTGACTTGACCAGAGTCACATAGCTAGTAAATCTGAGGCCAGATTTGAATTCAGGAATATGAGACTTCCTGATTTCAGGCCTGGCACTCTATCCACTGTGCCACCTAGCTGCCCATATGTATATGCACATACATATACATGTATATATGTGTATATATGAATACACATGTATATATATATACGTGTATATATACACACGTGTGTATATATGTGTATGTATATACATAATTGTTTTGTTGATTTCTAGACTTAAGAAAGTGACAGAAAATGTTAATGCAGATTAAATTTAGAAGTGTGTCCCGCATATATGTACTGCCTCCTGCCCCCACCCAGCTGATTGTTAAACATTACCAGTACACCCATGGTTCAAATCCTGGTGATTGGGTAAGTTACTTCCTAGAAGGGGCAGTGTGATACTGAAAAAGAAATCTGGATTTGGAGTCAGAGGACCTGCCACTTATATCTCACCATGGGGAAGCCTCTTTAGGCCTCATTTCTTCCACATAAAATAAGGAGGGGGTGGGCCTGAACTAGATAGCTTCCAGCTCTGATATCCATGATTCCTTTGGGGGCTTTGGTTCACTGAGACTACATGTCCTATGATATTTGAGTCCAGAGCATGGATGCTTATTGGAAGAAACAGGATTTTCATTAGCATGAGGTATGTGCAGCCATAGCACAGCATAGTTGTATCAGTGAATTGAGGAAGGACAGCTAGGACATACAGGAATCATGGAGGTTTTTGTGGGGATGGGGCCACATGAGTTGGGGAGACATCCTGGGAACTCATGGAAAATGGGAGGCACTCAGTGATTACTCAAATTGCCAATGGCAGATGCTGCAAAGAGATTATTGCCCAGGAGAGACTCTAACCCTGCCTGCCCTGAAGACGCCAATCATTCATTCTGGTTGCTGAGAGAAACCTTCCCCATGCCTTCCTTTTTGGAACTGTGTCTTGGAGGAGCCTGTTATTTTTAGATTACCATGGGGAGATGGGGAGATGCAATTGTGCCCATTCAGTAAATGTATGCTGAGATTGTTTTCTCTTGTTTTACTATTCATTCCTGTCCCAATTAAATGCTTTTCAGTTTCTATCATGTTCTTTGCCTGGGTCTGTTACCATGCCTGAGCGAAATTCCATAGGCTCACAGATCCGGTCCTAGAAGGGCCTTCAAAGGCTATCCACTCCACTCTACTCCTTTTACAGATGAAGACTCTGAGTGCCCAGATTCATAGAGGTGGGGAGCACCAGGGGCAGATCCTCAGAGGTGAGAGGGTTCTTTTCACTGAACGACTCCCAGTTTTCTAAGGGGGTGAGGTCCAAGTAAGTGAGGCAGACGGTTATTATTAAAAATTCCCCACAAATTGAGCAAAAATCTAAGATATTGTATAGCAAGCTGGACCAAGGCTAGTTGCATCTATAAAAGTAGGAGGCTGAATGAGACAGTTTCTAAGGCCTCTTCTAGATCTCATCCTATGATCATTTAATAATAACTCTTCTCTCAAATGCCCTTTACAAAAAGCTTTCTTCCAAACACCATTGCAAAGTAGGCAGCTACTATCATCATTTTATACATGCAGAAACTAGGGCAGTGAAACGCTTGACCCAGTTACTTAGCTAGGAAATGGCAAAGCCAAGGTTCAAACTCAGTTCTTCTGACTCCATGTCCACTGGCCTTTCCATTATACAACAGTGCCTCTCAACAATGAAGTTTGCCTGCCTCCTCTTCTCCTTCTAACAACTTCACCTTTTGTCCTATGATGCCCAATGAGAAAAAAAAAGTTGCTTTGACTCTCTTCCTGTGATTTGGGGCCGGTGGCTTTCTTTCTCTGGGTCTCAAAGTTCTGATCTATAATATGAAAGAGTTGGACTAGGATGATCTCAAAGGTCCTTTCTATCTCTAAATTCTATGATTTTATGAATGTTTTCTCTGGGTTTCTTATAGGCTTCCACTCTTGCCTCACTTGAACATCCTGAGATGTGTGAATTTCCCTTCAGGGACCCTGGGCTGTACTTCCAAGATTCCAGCTACTCTGAGTGTAGCAGGGCGAGCAGTCACCCCCATGACCTGGCACATAGAAAGTGTCTTTGAGGTGCAACGGCCAGGTAGGCTGGAGGAGCGAGTGCTGTCGGGTCAGGGGCTATCGTCCTTTGGCTGAGGCTTCCCCAGGACATACATGAAGTTCCCCCTCACTGTCTTCCACCACCCTTATGCAGAAGACATTCTCAAATTGGGGTAAGTCACTTTTCTACTCTGGCTCTCAGTTTCCTTCTCGGTAAAATGATAGGCAGGAGCTAAATGAATTCTGACATTCTATGCTTTTATTCTAATTCTGCCAAGACCTCCAAATACTTGCGTCCAAGTGAGGCCAGTGTATTTCCTTGATTCACTCTTAATATTCTGAAACATCTTCAATGACTTTTCTCATAATTATTTCATGCCACGCATTTGGGAGTTGGTTAAGGGGAAGTTCAGGACACAGGTACACCGTTATAACGAGGCTTTCTAAGAGCTTGTCTCTGCCTGAAATGAAATGTTCCCTGTCCCAGGTTGCTAATGGCTAAACAGATATACTCTGGGGCACCCCGGGCTAGGGCTGGGGCCATCCCAGGGACAAAGCAAAAGGATCCCGATCCTACCTTGACCACATCTTCATTAATATGCTTCGGGTCCCGGTTCACCAAGTCAATCTCTTTACTGTGTATGTCCTGGATGATTCTGGCCTCCAGGTCCGTCTGTCCTTCTGCCATGGTAACACTCCCGTTTTGCCTGAGAAAAGCCCCAAATCCTTTTGGATGGGGGGGGGGGAAATACCCTTGAGGGAAGTGGTAAATTCAGTGTTCCCAGATTTGTACTCTCTGACTGTGAAATAAGCTCCACCCCGCATGCCGGGGGGACAGCTGTCTCACATACCTTCATCCACTCCTTTTGGTAAAGCAGACCATGGCAGGTCTCCAAGCTAAAATTAAGATTGTAACTCACATGGGCCAACCACTCCTTAAAGGGGCTTGTTGGGAGTCTAGCCCTCATGTAAGGCAGCAGTATTTTTCGTGTCTAGCATTCTTCTTGGTGCCACCAAGATAGGGGTGCAGTGTGGGAGCAGGGGCACATGGGTGCCCTCAGGGAACCCCCCTAGAACTGTTAGCTGATGGAAGAAGAAACGACTTTGGGGCTTTTGGGTTATTGCTTTTCTCCTTTTGTGGAACTAAGCCCTCAGGGATGAACTGAGCCTGGTGTGGGGAGCTGTGTGTTTCACTGGGTCAGGTCTCACTACACAGCCCTTGGGTTGAGAGTGGGAGTCAGGCAGCTTAGTTACCTGATGAGTCATGAGGTTGCCTGCAGAAATTGGGTATGTGTATGTACACATACATATGTTCATGTACTTATGTAGATTTTGAGACACACATGGTGTGGCAGACTGAGTGGGAATTGTGAACACCTGGGTTTGTGTCCTGTCTTGGAAACGGGGTGGCTATGTGACCTTGGGCAAGTCACTTAACTGCTCAACGTCCCAGACAGCTTTCTAAGACTATGAGTTTCAGAGAAGGGGCAGATCTGCATTACTAGATGGAGTTTCCTCATTGTGAGGTTCATATATATATACATATATATATATATGTATGTATATATATATATAGTTCGTATGTATATATATATGTATATATATGAATGGATTTCTTTGGTGTGTGTATGTGTCTATGTATGTATATATAAAATACGCATATGCACATGTGCACATATATGTGTGTATATATGTATACACACATATTTATTTGAACAATACTGTTATGAGTCATTCATGTCTGTTCCGTGGCTGTAACACAATGTGAAATGAAAAAATTAAGTATTGACTGACTGAATCATAAGTATAGGCCAAAAAGAAGTATATGTGAGTAAATGTATATGCATCAATGCATATGTGTATGTATATCTATATGACATCACTTCACTTATATATTATGCATATGTATCTATTTCTATCCTTTTGAGAGTATTATAATAATAGCTTATATCTATGTAGTATTTTAAGGTTTATGAATTAGTTGACATATTATCTCCTTTGGTCTTCATAAAAAATCCTGTGGGGTAGGTGCTATTTTTATCCTCGCTTTGAATACAGATGATGAAACTGAGGCTGAGTTTAATGAACATGCCCCAGGTTACATGGCTAGTAACTGATGGAGGATTCCAACTCAGGTGTCACTAACTCTGAGTGCCAACATTATTCACTACTCCATCTAGCTGCCCCCAATATATTTGAGTCATCTGCAATCTAGGGGTGGGGAGGGCCTTCTCAGAAGAGGAGATCTCACCCCAGATTCAGACAAAGTTCAGTCCTGGGGGAACCTGACATCTAAAATAGGAGATTAGGATTTTCTTGCTTTCTCTGAGTCGCAGGAAAAATCTAAACAGAGCTTAGGTATGGCTCATGTCTAGCGTTCTTCCTAAAATGGGTTAACAGAGTCCCTTCTAGCAAGACATTTAATGCACAAACCGGGGTCAAGTGTGAATCATGCCTAGATCTCTCACTGTCCCTGGTCACAGATCACTGTCCTAATCCTGCTGGCTCTTGCTTGGCCAGTAATGCAAGTCCAGCCCATCCATAACTTATCATCACCATTCTATGCAATGCTCAAATGGCCACCTTTCAGCTCTGAAGGCTGTTGCCCCATCAGACGTCCGTAGCCATCAGATGTCCGTTTCTCCTCCTGCTTCCCTCTCCCAGAAGTCTGTTCTAGTTCAAGGTCAGGAACAGACCACCAGTACTTGGGAAATGCTGGTAAAACTCCTGTCCAGTGTTTTAACAATCTGGCTAGCAGCTGTTGTGGGTGTGAAAGACCAACACAAGCCCAACAACAAGCACACTACCAGCACACTGCAAAAGCCCAGGTTCTTTTGATCTGCTTTACTAAGGAAAGCAATGTTAAGGGGTTGACAAGTTTACTTTAATCCAGCATATAGATATCATTCACTTAGTTCAGGGGAAGAAGCCAGCACCCTGAACTTCAAAGCAAAATACAAACAAATTACAAACATTGAACAGACAGACCAAATACAATTCATAGTTAACAACATCTAAGTTCAGCCTGGGAGCTCATAACAAGGGCTGGCCCAGAGTCACGTGTGCCACCACTGCTGTGGGTAAGAGCTCCAAAAAGGAGAAAGTCACACATGCAACTCACCCACGTGACCTAGAATTGTCACAAAGAGGCTACTTAAACCCACATGGTCTAAAAGCCTCTGATGTCCCAAACATGTCACTCAAACTCATGTGTAAACTAGGCCCTCCCCTGAGGCAAGGAGGTCATCGAGGACTCCCAAATCTAATCAAAGAAACAAAGGCCAAACTCTTCAAGGGCACTTGGTTGAACTGAGTGCTAAGAGCCCATTTTGTTTACCAACACAGCCAGCAGGTAGGCTCTTCTTCCCTCCAAGTTTTGGTTGAATATGCCTATTTGGGTGCGGTAGAAGGCAGGTTACATTCATATAAATGTGTTTATAAACAAATTGTGGAATAGCTCCTGGCCTGCAAAGATAAAGAGGATCTCCTTGATGGGAGTTCTCTAGACTTATGATATCACAGGCCCAGTCAAAAACAAACCCCTAAAATACATGCATATACATGTGTGTAGGTATGTATAAATATTTGATATACCTATACAATATGCACACATGATATAAATGTGTGGAATGTATGCGTGTGTGTATAGGATGAGCATACATGCACTCACACATCTCACCTAACACTGGAAATTGTACAGAGTAGTAGGAGGAGAATGATGCCAGTTGATGCCAACTGATGCCAGCTGGGAGACCTTCCTGGTGGTGACTGTAAAGGAGACTGTAGGTCTTTGGGAAAAGTGGCTCGCTGAAGGGGAGATATCTTGATTTTCTAAGAGTTGTGTGGTGACTCCTAGTTTGTTTCTTTTAGTTTTGTGAATTCCATGCTCTCCTTTCTTCATCCTTTCCCTTTTCTGGTTTTTCCTTTCCTTTCTTTTTTCTTGACTGAATGGACACATGTGTTCAGCTACATGTAGTTTCCTATTTGTAAATTGAGCTAGAGAAGGAAATAGCAAACCACCCAAATGGGGTCACAGAGAGTTGGGCACGGCCAAAACGACTCAAGGACAACAACAATAGTCTACAAAAAGTATGGAATTCACAATCAGAGCACCTGTGTCCACATCCTGACTCTGCCAATGTGATTCTGGGAAAGTGACAACCTTGCTGGGTTCAGTTTCCTCACCTGTAAAATTAGTAAGCTATATATATATATGTATATATACACATATACATATATATATATATACATATACATATATATGTATGTATGTATATAAAACCTTACATTAGATAGGTATTAAAGGCAGCTAGCTGACACAAGAGATAAAGTGCTGGACTTGGAGTCAGGAAGACCTGACTTCCATTCTGACCAAGCAGGTGCGTGACCTTGGACAAGCCATTTAACTTATTGCTGCCTCAGTTTCCTTATCTGTAAAATGGGAATAAAAATGGCACCCATCTCCCAGGGTATTTGTGAGGGTCCAATGAGATAATGTGTGTAAAATGTTTTACAAACCTTAAAGTGTCATAGAGATATCAGTTCTGATTATTATCCCCATCTTACAAGTGGGGAACAGAGTCTCAGAGGGGTTAATGGATTTGCTTTGGTCACATAGCTAGTCAATGTTAAAGGTGAGTTTTAAACCCAGCTGTTTCCTGATTCCAAGTCCAGGGCTCTCCCTAAAGCTGCTCCCCACTGACCTCTAAAGTGACCTTCTAGTGCTTATGTGTGTGTTTTCTAAGACAAGACCCCAGTAAATACCTGATGGCTGAGCACCCAGCACACCCCAGCTTACAGCTGGCTAGGACTGCTCTGTTCTCAAAATCAATAGTTTGTTTATGGAACAAATAAACTCCCAAGGACTCCAAGCCCTCCATAATGGATGTTTGGGTACTGCTTTGTTCTTCAGGTCTCTCCAGAACTGTTGTGTTTACATCTGAATGTTTAGGGTGCAAACCCCATTGGCATTAATGACTGTGTGTGTGCAAGGGCTGATGAGAAGATTCCACAGGCTTCACAACATTATCACTCTTCAGGGGAGGTAGTGGAGCAGAGTAAAGGGGGCTGCACAGCCCCTTGAAGAGTACATATGATTGAGAAGTCAGGGGATCTGAGTTCTGCCAATGTGATGCTGGGCAAACTACTTCCTCCTTTTTGAATCTGACAAATTAGGGAGCTGGATTGGTCAGCTTTCTAAGTCCTTTCCATTTATAAAATTCACAGAACCATAAAATCATTGAATTTCAGAGTTGGAAGGGAAATCAGTGGCCATCAACTCTAATCTGACCAAGAATTCCTGTTCATCACTTCATCACTGGCAACATCCAGTCTCTGCTTGAAGACCTTTAGTGTGTGGGGAATTCCATTACCTCCCAAGCCTCTTTTGGAGATTCTTATGGGGCAGCTAGGTCATGCAGTAGATGGAGTGCTGGGCCTGGAATCAGGAAGACTCTTCTTCCTAAGTTCAAATCTAGGATAGACATTTACTAGCTATGTGACCCTGGGCAAGTCACTTAACCCTGTTTGCCTCAGTTTCCTCATGTGCAAAATGAACTGGAGAAGGAAATGGCAAACCATTCTAGTTTCTTGGCTGAGAAAACCCCAAATGGGGTCACCAGGAGTTGGACACTACTGAATAACAATAATTGTTAGGAAAATTTTTCCATGAGTTTAAATTCATCTCTCTGAAACTTGTATCTATTCCCCTAGTTTTGCCTTCTGGGGCCAAAATGGAACAAATCTAATCTTTCTTCCATGTGACAACTCTTCAAACATTTGACGATCTCTCTCATGGCAATGGAAGCCATAAAGAAGTATTGTACACCAGCTGAAAAAAGTGGTATTTGAGGAAATATTCTAAATAATGTTCCATGAATAAAATATTCAACGGGCCTTATTCAATGTTAAACTTCTATAGCAGAATGAGAGGTGCTACGGCATCATGGGTAGACTATTGGACTTGGAGATGGGAATGGCTTGGGTTCTGATTCCATGTGTGACACTTGTTAACTGTGTGAACACAGAAATCATTCATCCTCTCTCAGCATCAGTTCCCTGTGCTGTCAAGTGGGAATGATAACACCTGTAGGATCTCTCTCAAAGGCTGGTTGTGAGGATCAAAGGCAATAATGTATATACAGTATTTGTTATTCATTTTGTTATTGGTGACCCCTGATCTTGTTGACTCTGACTCTCTGTCTCTGTCTCTGTCTCTCTCCCTGTCTCTGTCTCTGTCTCTCTCTCTCTCTCTCTCTCTCTCTCTCTCTCTCTCTCTCTCTCCCAATCTCTGTCTTTCTCTATCACCATCTCTCTGTTCCTGTGTCTCTGCCTCTGCCTCTCCTAGAGCTGAGCAGTCATTCAAAAGCCACAGGCAGTCCAAGGATGAAGATTTTCTACCTTTAGGGTCCTCTCAATATATGACCCCAGGCTAGTCCCATCCAGGTCTCCAGAATCTTCACCTCCTACAAAGAAGGACCAACTTAGTTACTCCCAAGGCACCTAAATATACCTGGGCACTGCAGAAACAAAGCATGCAGTGGAGTGAGAGGAGGATGCTAGTGTGACACAAATGCAGCAAAACTGTTGAGAGAACAAGCAGGAGATTCTTTATCTCTCCCACGCATGATCCATCCTCCATCCCCCAACAATGGTCATTTGGAGGCAGCGCAGTGTACTGGGAAGAGTGTGGATAAAGTGCTAGATGTGGAAACATGATGACCTGGGGTCAAAGACTTCCTCTGATGCTATGTGACCCTAGGCAAGTCACAGATCCTCTTTGGGGCTCAGATTTTGTAAAATAGGGATAAAGAAGTACTTCCTCATGGGTCATCTTGAGGAGCAAATGAGATAATGTACATAAATTTGGTTACAAACCTCAAATCCCTTTATAAATGGGATTTGTTATTATCATTGTTAGATGTACTGAAAATCCCTGCTGAGGGGTCACTATGTTTGGTTCTTTAAACAAATCACTAGGAAAGGTCCAAAGCTTCTATACAGCTTGTGTAGCTATAACCTAGATGTAAGGGAGGAGGAATGGGTCCCCACCCAACTTGGCTGGTACTGTTACAGAAAGGCCCAAGTCATCACAAGACAATAATGAGGTATCTTCTTAGAGCATGTATCCAAGGTTGCTATACCTCTATTAATTAATCTAATTATTAACTAATCTAATACCTCTATTAATTAATCTAAAAATATCACCATTGACTGCAATAGTCAAGGAAGGTTTCCAGAGAAGGTTAGTATCCAGGTAAACACTTGGAGTCAACAAACATGGATTTTAGCCAACTAGTTGTGTGAATCCGGGTAAGTTCTTCAGCTATGTTGAGCCTCAGGGAAATGGAGATTATTCTCTACTCTACTCTTTCCAAAAGGCTGTTGTGAGCAACACATTAGATAATGGATATGGAAGTGCCTCACAGTATAGAGAGTGCTGTATGACCTTGAAGGACTTTGAAAAATGATAATTATTGGAAGATGAAGGTTGGAACACACATGGGAGAGAACGTTGTGAAGCCTGAAGACCATTCTCTGATGCCAGTGGTGTCATGTAAACATGAGAGAAGTAGAACAAACTTTCCGAAATCTGTTTTATGCCGATGTTTTACTGGAAGTCTGTGTGCTTATTTTAAAATCTTTTTTTGTATGTTGTTATGTTTCAGTTTTCCAGCAGGAGATGTTCTCCTGATAATGTGTCATGGAGAAGGACGTCCTTTAGAACTTGAGATGAGCAGAGATAATACAATGGACATGATTGGAAAGGGAAAGAATTCATGGAAAGATCTGCAGAGACAGGTGCAACAGTGGTCTGAGGACCCAATCAACTGCCAAAGCCAGGCTACCAGGAGCCCGATTTGTTACCTATCCAGGTGCCCTCTGAGCCAGGCCAGCCTGGATTTATGAAGATAATGGAAGACTTGTTACACGATTTTATATCCAAAGACAAGGGTCTGTTGAATCCTGGTATAATGGAGACCAGATGAGGAGGCAAGAGAACTGGATTCCAGTCCTGGACTAGACACTGACCTACTGAATGACCTTAGGCAAGTCATTTCAGCTTTCTGGATCTCTGTTTCTTCATCTGTGTCATGAGGATGCTGCTTAATGATGAGAACACCAGACTTGGATTCAAGAAGACCTAGGCTCCAATTTTCTACCTCAGACACTTACTATGACCCCAGAGGAGCTGTTTAACCTTTCTGAGTCTCAGTGTTTTTAATCTGTAAAATGAAAAATGTTAGTATCTATCTCATCAGTCTAGGGATCACTGAGATAATATAAACATACAGAGGGTGATTTTTAAGACTTAAAGTACCATACATATACTATATTATATATACATATTATATATACATATATAAATATATATACATATATTATATATGCAAAGTATTAACAGCCATCATCAACAGCACCACTACCATTACCACCATCCTTCTCCTCTTATTATTACTGAGTTCTTTTTTTTTTTTTGAGAGGGAAGGCAGGGCAATTGGGAGGGTTAAGTGACTTGCCCAAGGTCACACAACTACTAAGTATGTCAAGTGTCTGAGGATGAGTTTGAACTCAGGTTTTCCTGACTCCAGGGCCGGTGCTCTACTAACTGTGCCACCTAGCTGCCCCTATTAAGTTCTTTTTAATGTTCTTTCTGCCTCTGATAGCCTATGAGCCTATAAGTCTATTCTATCCACGCCCAAATGAACACAAATCAGTTAACAAGCATTTATTAAGTTCCTACTATATGCCAAGCACTACATAAAGTGGTGAGTGTACAAAGAAAGGCAAAAAACAATGTCTGTGCTCAAGGAGCTCATAGTCTAATAGGGAAACCACATGTAAATAGCTACGTACAAACAAGCTGCATATAGGAAAAACTGGAGATGATAGAGGGAAGGCGCTGGCAATAAGGGTGATTGAGAAAAGTTTCCTGCAGTAGGGGAGATTTTAGTTGGGACTTGAAGGAATCCGGGAAGCCAGGAGGTGGAGAGGAGGAGGGAGAGAATTCCAGGCATGGGAGATAGCCAGGAACGATGCTCAGAGTAAGGAGTTTACGTGTCTTGTGTGACGATCAGCAAGGAAGCCAGTGTCACTAAAAGGAAGAGTACGTGGGAAGGAGCAGGAAGGTGTAAGAAGACTGGGAAGGTAGGAAAGGGCCAGATTATAAAGGATTTTGATTTCCAACAAATAAAAATCCTTTATTAGTCCATCTGTATTAATAAGGTTTCGTTGTACTTGCTGCGTTGTTGTTACTAGTATTCAGTTGTGTCTGACTTTTTGTCGTCCCATTTGGGATTTTCTTGGAAAAGATACCGGTGTGGTTTGCCATTTCTTTCTCCCTCTCATTTTATAGATGATGAAACTGAGGCAAACAGGGTTAAGTGGCTTTGTCTAGGGTCACACAGCTAGTAAGTGTCTGGTCGTATTCAAATGCAGGTATTCCTGACTCTAGGCCTGGGGCTCTTATCTATGGAACTACCCCGATGCCCCCTATATCCCAGCCTTCAAATACTGGCAAGTTTCTTCTGGCAAACCCAGATAAAATCAAACTTTTGTAAAGGCAAGGTAATAATGATAATTGCTGACTTTTGCATAGCAATTTACTGTTTTCAAAGCATTCTATATGTGTGATCTCATTTGAGCCTTAAAATAAGGCTGTGACATTGGGCTATGTATATTATTATCCCCATTTTACAGAATAGGAAACTGAAATTCTGAGAGTTTAAATGATTTGCTGTGGGAAAACAACAATTGAGTGCCTGGGGTGAGATCTGAACCTAAGATTTTCCAAAATCCAAGTCCTACATCCTATCCTCCATGCCAAAATACTTCTGCACCTACAGAGAAATGAAAAGCTGATAGCATTTCTTATTGGTATCAGTTATGGGCTTAGGGAATAGCAGCAGTGAAGTCCTGTGAAGAAACTGGTTCTAGGCATTGGAGAGGTATGATCAACTTGGTCTGTAGGTGATAAGGACAATTATTCTTGCTTTTAGATAAATTAAAATTCAGTGAACATTATTAAATACCCAGTATTTACAAAAAGCATTTTGCTAAACATTGGGAATTTCAAGATAAAAAAATCCCTGCCATCAAGGAGTTTATAAACCTGTAGTAGTCTTTCAGAATGGATAAAATTTGGCACCAAAAAAGGTCCATAATTCATGGAACCATGGCCTTCTAGATTTGGGACCTTAGAAGTCATCAAGTCCCAATGATGTCCAATTCAGGAATCTCTTCATACCATCTCTGACAGGGTACTGTGCCTCTGATTTAATATTTCCAGTGATAGAGCTCACAATCTTGTAAAGCAGATTGCTTCATTGTTGGACAGCTCTAATTATTAGAAAACTCTTTATTTTTGCTAAAACTTGCTTCCCTGTGTCTCCCCACCATCGATACTAGTCCTATTACTTCCATTTTATAGATGTGAAAATTGCCCTCTAAAGCCACCATAATCAGAGTTTGAGAATTGGTTGGCATTCTGGGATTTCTTCAGCAGGACAAACATTTCCTTGGAGCCATTAGAGTTGAACTTGAATCATGTTTGGGAGTTTTAAAATACACACACACACACACACACACACACACACACAAACACATACACACACTTTGAATAAGAAAACTGAGAATGACAGGTGGGCAGGGGGTTAGTATCTCTAACCCTGTCTGGGACTTAATGATCCAAACTGGAAAGTATTAGGATCAGTGGCACGAGAGCACTGACAGAAGAAACCAAAAGGAAAAACAAAAGAGGGCAAAACAAAAGCAGAGAAGAGAAAGACTTCCTTGGGCTAATTGAACTTTGCAGGAACCTTCGAACAAAGGACTCAGAGAGAAGCTACAGTGTGTACCCCCTACTTTAAGGACTGAGAGAAGTTCCAAAAAAGATTTGCTCTTTCCCCAGTTTTCCTTCCTCATATCTGTCCAGTAAGATGTTCTAATATAATGTGCTTGAATCTTTTCTGTCTTGATTTTTTTTCTTGAATCTCTGCTCTCTAAACCTAAAGGTTTCCTATATTCTGATCTTCCCTCAAATACAGGCAATATAAGGATTAGTTGAAGTGTGATGTATAAAAAAAGTTTAAGAGACATCTTTCTGGGTAATTAATCATTTTATTAATCATGCTAACAGATAATTAATAAAAGAGGTCAGTGGCACTTTCAAATGCCAAAGACCCCTCATGTAAAGCATTCAGTCATATGCCCTTAGAAGAGTGGGTGTTCTTAAGAGTGGCAATCAATTCTGATTGGTTAATAAGTAATGAGAGAATTAATATTATAATGAGAGGTGGGGTTATTTTAATGAGGGTCTGTGAGACATGACTCTAATCACCCAGTCTTGGTCAAAAAGACTTATCTATATTTACATCACCCTGT
The DNA here is from genome assembly GCA_028646595.1 of Phalanger gymnotis. Taxonomy (NCBI): domain Eukaryota; kingdom Metazoa; phylum Chordata; class Mammalia; order Diprotodontia; family Phalangeridae; genus Phalanger; species Phalanger gymnotis. Next base: position 340,342,450 of record CM053624.1, read on the forward strand.
CTAGGGTAATCTAGACAAAAGGGGAATCTACTTCTATCCAAACCTGTTTGAGTAAGACACAATGGGCCAGAATCTGTCAATTCACTGAAAATAAAATTTCATTACCTTTGGAACAGGTCTGAGTTTTCCCAGTGGGGTGTGTCTGCCCAAGAGTTCATCTCTTTATCAGCCCTGACCTTCAAAGGCTCACTAAATAGCCTCCAGGGAATGAGGAAATAGGAGGGGGAAGGGGGAGCCTTATTCGTAATTCAGTAATTTGTTGTTAACATGAAAGAAATAATCATTTCTCTCAGAAGGTACATAAAATTTATATTAGAAAATAGTGCAAAACCGTTGTCGGAATGTGAGGAATTGTTCCAACTGGGGGCTTTGAGCTATTATGATTGTGCAACTAGTTTTTTTTTTTGTCTGAGGCAAAGTCCATCAAATAGCAGAGGAGAAGACCACAAGGACATGAGGACAATCACATTGTCCCTAGACTACAATGTTATAGCAGAGGTGGTTAGTCAAATCTTCAGGAAGAGAGGACGTAGGGAGAAGAGAGCTGTGGCTTAAGAGAAAATAATACCATAAACCACCTCCCAGGAAGGAGATAGGCAAGGCCTGGGAAAGATTAAACTCTGCACTACCCAGAAGTGAGGAGGAAGCAAGAAAGCTTACAGACCTTACACTCTACAGTGACCCCCAGTGGTTTTACACTACACAGAATAATTTTAGATCCTCAACCTCATAGTCTCTTGTTAGACTCAACCCCTTCTTGTGGCATGTCAGGATCTTTTGTTCTAACAAACAATTATTAAGCACCTATTATGAGAGGTGGTGTAGTGTAGTGAGTGATACTATACTGTTGTGAATGGATTGCTGGCCTTAGAACTAGGAAGACTTGGTTTCAAATCTTATTTCTGACACATACAGACTGGATGACCCTGGCTAAGCCACCTAAACTTTCAGTGGTCCAGGTCAGTGGTGACAAACTCAAATAGAAAAGATCTCTGCAGGCTGAATGTTGACTTAGAAAAACACAAATTAACATTGTCTATATTGCATAGCATTCTTATTTATTTTGTTAAATTTTTCCCAGTTACATTTTCATCTAATTTCTTCCTGAACATCTTTTGTAGGTGGCTAGGGGAAGCTGTGAGTTTAATGCCTATGCTCTAGGCAATTTTCCAAGACTCTAAGTTGTAGAGAAAGCATCAACCTGAATTTGTAGAAGTCTGCCCATCTGGGTATTCCTTATATCAGGGAAATCATAGTTCCAATCCCTATTCTTATCTACGTGTTGAGCATGGTACAATTCACTGTACATCGCAGATGAAAAAAAAAAACCAAACCAAACCAAATCCTATCTGAGATGGGGTTGAATCCAAGTCCCTTGACATAATGTTCAGTGTCCCATCCTTCCATCATACTGCTTATTCATTACTAAAAAAATGTCTTCTAAAAGCAACACTGGATTTTCTGGGGCTCTGCCATATTCACTTGAAAAGACACAATGTCTAAACTATACAAAAATCTTTCAAATCACTAATAAAGATTGACTTTTGGGATTCTCTATTTGTGAAGTTTTCTTAATGTACTGCACACTCCTTTTTTTTAAAAAATATATTTAGTTTTCAGCGTTGATTTTCACAGGAGTTTGAATTACAAATTTTCTCCCCATTTCTACCCTCCCCCCACTCCAAGATGGCATATGTTCTGGTTGTCCTGTTCCCCAGTCAGCCCTCCCTTCTGTCACCCCACTTCCCTACCATCCCCTTTTCCCTTTCTTTCTTGTAGGGCAAGATAAATTTCTATGCCCCATTGCCTGTGTATCTTACTTTTTAGTTGCATGCAAAAACTTTTTTGCTTTTGAACAACTATTTTTTAAAACTTTGAGTTCCAAAATCTCTCCCCTCTTCCCTTCCCACCCACCCTCCCTAAGAATTCAAGCAATTCAACATGGGCCACATGCGTATCATTATGTATAACTCTTCTACAACACTCATGTTGTGAAAGACTAACTATATTTTGCTTCTTCCTAACCTATCCCC
>CM053624.1:340344982-340391932 GCA_028646595.1 Phalanger gymnotis
GAACTTGGTGGGGAGCTCACGCCAGTCACTGCTTCCCAGCCGCCATCTTGGCTCCGCCCCCCTGGGTTCAAATTTTGATCAACCATTCACAAACTGTGTGACCTTGGATAAGTGACTTTACCTCCTTGGGCCTCAGTTTCCCTTATCTGCACTAAAACTCTGGTCCTATGGCTGAAGTGGGGATGTATTCATTTTACTCTACCCCATTTCTCCTGGAAGAGAGGAAATAATACCCAAAGGAAAGGTTTACTGCACACAATGATTGTGTAAGTGAAGGTAAGGAGGTGGTATCAGTGTTTTGTAACATGATCCTGACTCTAACATAGACTTTTTCTTTCTTAAAGATGACTTTCCTCTCTCCATCACCAGCACACTGAACCCTTTAAAGAACAATTGGACAGACAGAACATAATGTTTTTACAGTGTTTTTTTAAAAAGTACATTTTGTAGTATTACCCTCACATTACCCTACAACCAAGGCTTGTAGGTATGTTAGTAACTAAACAATTTGGACATGATGGATTCACACCTTAGGCTGAATTCTCTCTCTCTTTTTTTTTGGCTAATAGCATTATATGGAATTCCCAGAATCCCCTTGGCCCCCTCTGGCTATGAGACAGGGATCTTGGGACTATTTGAAAATAGCATTGAAAAAGCTTACTGTGCTTTTATTTTCTCTAACTCTGTGTGTGTGTGTGTGTGTGTGTGTGTGTGTTAGTGATACTGACAGAGGATCTTTATGTTTCTGGAAAGATCTTGGGCTCTGTGCTCTAGGCTGAAGCTCCTCATGGCAACTGAGCTGAGCTTGACCTCCTACCTGGCCCTGTACAATCTCTCGTCTCCGTTGTCCATAGATACCACCCCTAGGAAGGTTGTTCTGGGTTTCCAAGTACTTGGAGTCATGGCCTATGTCAAGCTCCTCCACCCAATCTGACGAATGTCTTCCATTAGCAATCATGGCGTCAGGTCAATAACAAACCAAAGGGAAAATGTCAGCTCACAAGGCTATTAATCCCCAGAGTAGTGCCTTTACCCCATGTACCATTTTTAATTAAGCCAGGATGGGCTTTCTTGCCCATTCCTCATGTCTCTTTTGCTGTTACAAGAGGACAAACGCTGCCCTGATGTTGTGCTGTTTCCAAGTTTAATTTCATTTGGGGTGGTGGAAAATTTTGAAATCTGTCTTTGGCTTCTTCTACATCCATTTTCAATGCATTTCTCCTATTTCCTGCCTCCCTCCAAGGGCCCAGCTTAGACTTTGGGTGATTTTCCAAGAGGGCCTTGCTCTCAATGAACTGTCCATCACTACTAAGTAAAGCATTAGCTAATAATAGCTCAAGGTTTTGTGCCTCTTATGGGACTCTTCTTCTAAGACCTTAAAGGAGGGGCTTTTAAACAGGGATCTATAAACTTAATTTTTTATAACTGTATTTTAATATTTTTTCTTTGCAATCCTATGCATTTTATATTATGCTTTAAATGCACTATTTTGAGAAGGGAGTCCACAGGTTTCACCAGATTGCCAAAGGGATCCAGGATATTTAAAATTAAAAATGTCCTTAATGAATGAATGAAAATGACACTTTCAGAATTTTCTATGTGTCAGGTACTGTGCTCAAAACTGGGCTTACAAACATAAAAGTGCAGAGTCTCTGCCCTCAAAAAACTTATATTCTAACAGAGGAGACAAAAACACAGAGGAGTTGTAGACAGGGAAGAGAGGTTTAGTCTGAGGAGTAACAGTAATATTCATTTGATCCATAGGGCCATCAGTCAAAAGGCCCTTTCCAAAAGCAATGGTGCCATTGTCTTGATTTCTGTGACCAGAGCAAGAGGAGGAAACCAAAGGTGGGGGAAGGAAGACAGATGGTAAAATAGCCTGGATGGTCAGCTGGCTAGGATATGATGCACAGTCTGGTATGGATTGTGGCCAGTTCAATGCACTGGGCTTGACAAATTTGCAACCACTTAGTAACCAGTCAAGGTGATAAAGCCATATGACAGGAGTTCCATAGTTGAGTAAATTGATGAATCTTAAAAGGAGGAATACCTGGCACTGTGGAAGGCAGAGAGAGTACTAGACCAGGAGTCAACAGAACTGGGTTCTAGTTCCACCTTGGTCCTAAATTGTTATGTGACTTGTCACCTCTTGGGGCATGGGTTTCTCATCTCTACACAGAATCATATATTGTGAGCTTGAGAGGACCTCAGAGGCCAGCTGGTCTAATGTCCTCATTGGGCAAAGAAAGTGAGCCTGAGAGAGATTAAGTGACTTGCCAAAGGAGGCAGTGTGCTACTGTAGAAAAGACCTGGGTTTAAACTTTTTCTTTTCTACTTACCCCCTCATGATTGTAGGCAAACCCTTAAACTTACACAGCCTCAGTTTTACCATCTGCAAAATGAGTATGTTAAACTAGGTGGCCTCTCAGGTCCTTTCTAGCTCTGGATCTATGCTTTTATGACCCAGTTCTGTTCCCATTAGCAAATACAAAGTGCTTTGAGATCCCCCATGATGGTTCTTCTTGGGTCGGTGTATAATCCAGGAAAGGATAAAAAAATAAGTAGCACCTTAGTTGGGATATAGAAATGTAGGCTAATACCTCTACCTATTGAGTTTTTCCAAGGCCTCTGAAGGTGTGGAGTCTTATGGATGGCTAGGGTGAGAGAGAGAACGTTTAGAAATTGACCATTTGTCACCAGATATGTTTAATGCCTTGCAAGTATGTATAAAACTTGGTTTCTGCAATGGTCAGGCTCTTGGTAACATAAACCAAGTGCTGGATTTGGGATCAGGAGAACCTGGTTCAAATATTAGCTTTGCTGTCTATTACCTTGGGCTTGTCACTTAACCTGATAACCTCAGTTTCCTCGTCTATAAAATAAAGGGGCTAAACTCAATCATCTTTGAGCTCCTTTCTTACTCTAAATTTGTCATCCTAAATGTTACTCAGGAAAGTCAATTCCACACCATTAGGGTTGAAAGGGTGTCTTGGGAGTGCTTATTTAAGCCCTTTGAGCCTTTGCTTATCACAGAAGAATACCTCAGTACCATGGAGAGCGGCCTTTCTGGCTGGAAAAAAGATATGTTTATAAAAAGGTCTTATTACAAAGCAATCCTTGTGTTGCCCCTTCTTTCCCAAATATTGCATTCTAGTACCTTCTTGCAACTTCTCATCTTGTCCACCCCCTAGTTTCATTTTTGTCCCGAGAAAAAATGCAGCTGATTTCCCAGGGTTGCCGAGGCTTGGATAGCTGAATGCTTCCCTCTTCTCCCTGGGCCCTTGAGAGTGGGGGCCGGAAAACAGACAAATTTGTGGCTTTTGAGCTCCTGGTCTGTGTCCAAAAGAAGTTCATGGGGTCAATACAAGAGAAGACCTCAGAGATGTAGTTTAATCATTGACTCTTAGGCTTCCAATACTCAGAGGGACCTTAGGATTCCCCCAGGTCCAGGAAACATCCCAGAAATCTTTTTTGTTGTGGTTGTTGCTAGTTTGCTCCTCACTGTTTGTCCACTACCAAGAAGGAACAAGCTGCCGTCTGAGTTCCAGCCTGCTCCACAGGGTATTATAAGGATTTAGCAGAGGCCTCTAGCTCACATGTTGTCAGGATCAGCAGAGAAAAGGAAAGAAGCATAAGTAGCTTTTCCGTTTGTTTGTTTTTTAAACTGAGAACAGAAGCAGACATGCAGTTTGCTTGGCCAGTGCTCCAGGCTTGTGAAGTTTTGTCTTTTCACATGACCTGAGTCAGATCTGGTTTCAAAACAGGACAGTGGCTTATTTGCTATTCCTCTAACATATCTTATGTTTTTCAGCCTCCTTGTCTTTGCTTGTGCTGTGACTCCTGCCCAAGATGCACTCCTTATCATAGCCCTTTAATGTATTTCATTTGCTCCTCTCAATAAGTCTATGAAGTAGATATTCTCATCATCCCATTTTACAGATGTGGAAATTGAGGTTCAGAACTCAGAGCAGTTTAGAAACTTGCCCAGGGTTACCCAGGCAAGTTTCTGAGGCAGGATTGGGACTTAGGTCCTCCTGATTCTATGTCCAACATTCTCTGCCCCTCTGACTATTTCAAAAGACAGAGGGTGCAAAGATATAACATGCAGTGAACTAGGAAGGAGTCAAGAGGTGAGTCCTAGCATTCCACTAATGCTCTGGGACACCTTGGCCAAGATGCTATATAATGAAGCTAATAGAACGAAGATAACATATGCCTCTGTTATGTAACAAAAATAATATGTGCCTGGCCTACCTTCACCAGATTCATGGGACTGAAGGTTTACATCTGGAAAGGACCTTGGAGGCCCTTTAGTCTAGCCCTCTGCTTCTACAGATGAGGAAACTGAGGCCTTTTGGTGACTTGCCTAAGGTCACACAGGTTTGGGATGTTGAACCAGAGTCCTTTTTGAAGGCAGAGTACCATGCTTCCTCAAGGGACAAATGAGATAATGGATACTAAAGTCTTTGGAAACTGTCAAGTACTGTTTAAGTGCAGCCTTATCCACCATTAAAAGGTCACTTCCTCATTGGTCTTCCTGATCCCTCCCAAGAGATTCTTGTCTTTTCAACTTGACCAAATGCTCCTTGAAGACAGGGGCTGGGTGTCATGTCATTGCATCCCCTACAAGAACTCTGAACATAGTTTCTTGGTAAATGGATCACAGCTTTAGAATTTTAAAGGACATCCAATCCACATTCCTTCCCCTCCCTCCAGTTTTACAGATGAAGAAACTGAAGCCTTTAAAGGGAAAATGAATTGTTCAAGGTCACATGGTAGTAAGTGAAAAAGCTGGGATTTGAATCCAAGCCCTCAGAATAGTTTAATTGGAAAATAATCTAATAGATGGAGTCAATGAATGATGGAGGACAGCTACAGAGTGGATGGCAAGACCTCCTTGCCAAGAAGTAAGTAGTTGCTGGTGTGGAAATGGGTGAATAGAAAAGAAAAAAGACTATTTATAATAGTTATTATGGAGCTACAGGCCTATGAGTTAGTGGGTAAATCCTAGGGAGAGCCTGAGCCACACAGGGTTAAGTAACTCACCCCCAAATCCCACAGCTAGTAAGCATAAGAAGGCAGAATTTGTGTCTTTCTGATGCACTCCATCTTCTCACTTTCCCAAGCTCCCTCTTACATGGGAATATAAATAACAAATATAGACTCATTGAACATAAATGGAACCCAAATTTCAGACTCTTGATGGTTCACTTATTAAGGAAGAAGATGCATCTTTCAAAGCAACTTTCCACCCGAGTTATGAAAAGTTGCTCTTGGAGAGTGATTTCTCATTCCAGCATCCCAGTATACAGTTTGAGGAGAGAAAATGTGGCTGTTGGTAAAGGCAATCAGGTAACTTTATGCACCTCTAATTTATGATGCCTGACAAATTCATGGCCCTGCTGGTTGCTGAGTGTTGGGAACATCAGAAATGCTATTTGTACTAAAAGCATTTGGCTCTAGGATTCAATCTGCATACGAAAGATCATTATATTCAGCAGCCTACCCAGAATGGATTGCTCAGTACCTGGGGAATATCTCAAGTCAAATAAAGCCAGGGCAGAGTTTGACTATTTTTTTCTTCCTTCTGATTTCTTCCTTTCCTTCTTGTTTCTGTCAGAATTGCTGCTGTTACAGCAAAGAAATGTTTCTAAACTACACTGGAAACCATCGCTATTATAGCTGAGTTCTTTCAATCTCCCACTGTCCACTGCCAATAAAAGAAATGGGGTGCATGCATTGTCGTGTATCAGAGTTATCTCTGTGTGAATTGCAGTCGTGTCAAATACAAATAGAACCAGAGATCACTAAGACCACGAAATCTTCACTCTTGGCAGGCTGCACGTTGACTTTGAAAACCGTATATTGAAATTGTCTATTGTATTCTTATTTTGCTAAATATTTCTGAATTACATTTTATTCACTCTGGGGCCTCATGTTGTATACCCCATTAGACTGTCAGCAATATGATGGCAAGTCCTTCATCTTATGGAGACTTTTCTTTTTTCCAACTCCCTCATAGTAGGTGCTTGATAACATGTTTTTCAAATGTAGGATCGATTGGATTTTTCCAGCCTGGGTGAGCTCAGACTGTCAATTCACCATTGTGGGTTAATAAACCTGAGGATGACCTTTGATCTTTGATGAAGAATAGTAAATAAAGAAGGGTGTTGTTTTGTCTATTTTCTTAGAAGAGGCTGGCAGATTCTTTAAAATAAGGGCTGGCCCCCATGGTGTGGGCCATATGAGAACATGGCAGCTGGATATAGCTCTGAAGCTAGAGAATCAGTGGCAGAGGACTGGTTATGTAAGAACATTGGTTATGTAAGATGGTAGTAATGTGCAGGGTCATTAGCAAAACAAATTAGAACAGTCATGTCTGACTCTTAATGACCCTATTTGGCATTTTCTTGGTAAAGATGCTGGAGTGGTTTTCCATTTCCTTCTCCAGGTCATTTTACAGATGATGAAACCAAGGCAAACAGGGTTAAATAACTTGCCCAGGGTCACACAGCTAACATCTGAAGCAAGATTTGAACTCAGGTCTTCTTGACATCAGTCCTGGCACTCTATCCACTGTGCCAGAACTAAAAGGAACCTTAAAGGTCATCTAGTCCATCCACTTCTCTGGGAAAAATGAGGCAGGGAAAAGTAATTGACTTGTACAAGGTCATATTGCTAAGAAGAATTCAAACTCAGGGCTTCTGACTCCAAAGCCTTCCAAAGTCTTCCCACCATATCTCATTACTTTCTGGGGTCAATTACATTAAAGAGGATAATAAATAGAGGGATGGTAGTCTCTTAGGATTGTTTGGCAAAAGATCCAATCCTCCCAGAATTGTAGGTACTAAAAGGGGTCAAGTTAAAGCATAATCCCTTCTAGTTTATTCCCAAGTAAGAGAGGCTTTCTGGAGATAATGCCTCAATGTTTCTGTGTTGGGGAGTTTTAATTTGACTCTGCAGGCAACAGGGAGCCAATGATTATTTTTGAGCAGAGGAGTAACACAAACCAATCAATATGTAAGGAAGATTAACCTGGAAGAGTACAAAGAAGCATGAAGTCATTGAAACCAGGTTCTCAGCAATAACTACCTTCTTAAGTAATGGTCCCTACCCTGAAAAAAGAAGATAAAAAGGATAATATTAGACCAAAAGGTAATTATTTTTCCCAGCAGCCTTCAATTCAGTAAAGCTCAACCAACACTGCCTTATACTCTCGGCTAGGTGGTCCAATGGGTAGCGCATTGGGCTTGAGATCAGGAAAATCCAAGTTCAAATCTGACTTCAGACTTGTCCTGGCCATGCGATTCTGGGCAAGCCACTTAACTGCTATCTGCCTCAGTTTATTCAACTGTAAAATAGATGGAGATTATAATAGCACTTCCCTCACAGCGTTGTTATGAAGATCAAATGAGACAATATGTGTTAAGGGTTTTAAACCTAAAGCTGTATGTACATGTTAGCCATTGTTTAACAGTATTGTTCTTTTAATTGTCGCTTAGTTGTCTTTCAGTTGCGTTTGACTCTTGGTGACCCCATTTGGGATGTTCTTGGCAAAGACGCTGGAGTGGTTTGTCATTTCCTTCTCCAGCTCATTTTACAGATGAGGAAACCAAGGCAAACAGCATTAAGTGACTTGCCCAGGGTCACGCAGCTAGTGTCTGAGGTCAGATTTGTACTCAGGTCTTCCTGACTTCAAGCCCAGAACTCTATCCCCTGTGTCATCTAGCTGCCCATTATTTTTATTACTATATATATATATGTATATATATATATATATACATATACATATATTATTACTTCACAACTCTTCCTAGCTCTAGACCTATGTGGAGGCAGCTTAGTAGTTCAATGGATAAAATGCTAGACTTGGAGTCAGGAGGCTTTAAGTCCAATTTTGCTTCAGACACCTATTATCTATGTGACCCTGGGCAAGTCATATGCCTTCAAACCTCAGTTCCCTCATAAGTAAAATGAAGGTATTGGATTCAGGGACTTCTAAGGTCCCTTCCAGCTCCCAGCCTATGATTCCACAATACAACAGCAATGATGCATTATCTATTCCCTCATTTTATATGGGTGTTATTATTACTGGATTTCTAGACAACAGCAATTCTTGCATTTGTAAAGCTCTTTTTACTTCTCAAAGCATCTTCCCAGGATATCGATTTTTACCAAACCCTGTGGGGTTAGGAAGTTGGGTGGTACTACCCTTCTATGAGAGATAAAGTGTCTGGTGCAACGTTACATGTCGCTGAATCTAAGAGACTCCTGACTCTCAGTCCCAAACTCTTTCCATAATACCACAGGATCATGGGTCACACAGCTTGTAATTGCCTGAGGCAGAATTTGAACTCAGGTCTTCTTAACCGCAAGTCCATTGCTCTATCCATTGTAACACCTTGCTGCCACAATTCTTATACCGAATAAACTCTATGAGGTTGGAGTGGTTTCATTTCTGTCTTTGTGTCCCTAGTGCCTAACACAGGGTCTTGCATACGTTAGACACTTAATAAATGTTTGTTAAACTGTACTGAATTCAACGCTTTGGGGAAATTGTAAAAATAGATCCCATATTGGTATAAAACAGTGCCTTCTTTGTGATTCTCTCAGCAGAGTTCTATCGATGTGGGCTTCTCTGTCTCCCTTTCCCACCCACCCCAGGTGTCTTAGCATTGCATAGTTTCAGTAATAGTCCTCATGGGTCTTTGGTATGGATAGATTGCAGAACTGTGCCCTTTTAGGCATTCCAGGTACTATCAGGGAAAGGCTATTTTTCTGCTAATTTTCAAAATTATTGGCCAACAATTTAGTGAAAGAAATCAGGTAAGTGACCAATAAAAAAATCATAGAGCTTTGTAGCTTGCAGGGGCCTTAGAGGCCTATAGAGGCCTATAGTGGCCACCACACTGGCACATCCAGGATGGCTGCTAGCACAGGTTCTTAGATCTGTTTTACTAGGAAAGACAGCTATTTCAGGGGTCAACAATCTTCTTTAATTACATAAAATACAAACAGAGGAAATACAAAGAAGAGAAACAAAGACCAACAGACATGGCTCTACTGCCTGAATCAAGACAATACTGCTATACTTTACATCCACCACTGAATCGAGAGAGCCTTTACCTCTGAGCAGTTGGGGAGCTCTGAACATTCGGCCACTCAGTGTCTCAACCAGGGAATTGCAAGATCCTTCTTGTAAGCGAGCCCCCAAAGCAAAAGCTCACCTCTCACGATACATACTCTTTCAGATAATAGGCTCAGAGTCAGAACCCTCCTGACTCAGTGCCTAATTAGAAACTAGCAAAAGGTGTGTAAGCCTTCCTACAAGCAAGCAAGCTTCCCTTAATGGGCTCCATATGAGGCTTATTGATGGGCAGGGAAGATCTTATACCCCATTGACCTTACAGGCCTTCTAACTGAACCTTTGTGAAGGTCAGCCCCTGTTCAAACAGTGAGTGTGCAATACAGCTCTCAACTCTGTCCTGCTTCTGTAACCATGAAAATATCTAGTCTCAAGAAATCTATGACTTCCTTCTGTTTCCCTGCTGGTGGCATTTAGTACCATTATTATTCAGTTCTAGAAGAATAATTCCTATATTCACTTTGTGCAAAAGCATCATTAGATGATGAGCTTTGGGGGCAAGAACTGTCATTTGTGCTTCCTTGTATTCCCAACATAGCACATAATAGGTGCTTGAGTCCTTGTGGATTTGACTTTATCTGGATTCTATCTTATAATATAGTATTCATCTATCAGGGAAATATTCTAGCAATTCTTTTGTAGTCTATTTTGTCATCATTCAATTTAACTAACATGTTTAACCGTCTACTGTGTGCAAAGGACTGATTTAGGGACCAGGGATTCAAAGGTAAATATGAACCAGTTCCTGTCCTCCAGGAGTTTATGTTCTACTGGAAGATTCAACATTTCCACACATAAATAAGCAGAAAATGAAACGAAGAAGATGAGAACACTAACAAACAGGGGAAATCAGATGAGGCTTCGTGGAAGAGATGACCTCAACTGAGCGCTGAAGGACTGTGAGAGTATGAGATGAGGAAGGAGTACCTTCTGGTGCATGGAACAAAGCTTGTGTGATGGTCTGGAGGTGAGAAGTGATATGTTGAGTTTGGTTAATGGGAAATAGACCAGTTTGGCTAGAATACAGAGTGTGGGAAGAGAGTAACATGAAATAAGACTAGAGAGATAGGTTGGGGTCAGACTGTAACTGGCTTGAAATTTCAGCCTCAGGCATCTGTAAGGTAATAGGGAGCCACTGAAGGTTTTTGAATAAGGGAGCAAAACAACACAGTCAGATCTGTGATTTAGAAATAATCTTTGGCGGCTGTGTGGAGGATACAGTGAAAAGAAATTATTCATGGTCCCTGAAAGGGGAATGGGTTGAAGAGGGGAAAATGTAAAAGCAGGAAAATCTATTTCTATACCATTTTAAGACCTCTTTCTTTCTCTGCCAGCAAAGATTTATCTGATGGCATATCTTTTTACTTCCCCAACAGATGTTGGCAATTGTGGATGGGCTTTTTTCCCTCTCAAATGCAGACACCTCTTTAAACAGAGACTTGATGCAGAGCGTAAGACTATAAGATCATTATTGAGAAGAAACTTGTGCATCCATGTGGATGATCCTATTAAAATTCTGAATCAGGTTTCAAGGTACAGAGGCTTACATGTCTTATATTCCCCTACCGGTTCATGGGATGTTAAATGGTAAGAATACTTGGCAATAATCTTGTCCAAATTTCTCCTATCATGGATGAGAGGATCAAAACTGAGCTTAAGTGACTTGCTCATTGTCACACAGATAATGAGTAGCAAAGCCAGGATTTAAATTCTAGGCCTCTGAAGCCAAACCCAGATAGGATTCTAGATATGATCCAGATACCAGTTCTTTCCCCATTTTATAGATGGAGAAACTGATGCCCAGAGAAATTAGCCAGAAAGTATCACAATAGATTTCTAACCCAGGGCCCTGATTTCTGATTCAGGATTCTTCTATTCTATTCTATTCTATTCTATTCTATTCTATTCTATTCTATTCTATTCTATTCTATTCTATTCTATTCTATTCTGTTCTGTTCTGTTCTGTTCTGTTCTGTTCTGTTCTGTTCTGTTCTGTTCTGTTCTGTTCTATTCTGTTCTATTCTATGCTGTGCTATGCTATGCTATTCTATGCTATTCTATTCTACCAGGCCTCCCCATAGGGAGGCATCTGGAAGTCTATGCCTGCCCTCAGGGCGCATTGTCTTCTCCCTCCTATGGAAGACTGAGTGGGCTGGTTAATGAGCACCCATTGCTAGTCTAGTGTGGTACTTGGGGTGTGGGGGAAAGAGTATTGTATTTGTAGTTAGAGGAATTGGGTTCACATTCTGACTCTGTCGTTTTTCAACCCATGTAACCTTGGGCTCATTTTACTTTTCTGGGCCTCTCTTCATCTATCTGTGAAATCTATAAAGGTTGTTGTTTAGTTGTATCTGACTCTTTGTGACTGCTTCTTGGCAAAGATACTGGAGAGATTTGCCATTTCCTTTTCCAGCTCATTTTGCTGATGAGGAAACTGAGGCAAACAGGGTAAAGTGACTTGCCCAGGGCCGCACAGCTAGTAAGTATCTGAGGCTAGATTTGAATTCAAGTCTTCCTGACTCCAGGCCCAGGGTTATATCCATGCATTACCTAGCTGCTCAATGAAATCAAAGAACATTGGACCAAATGATCTCCGGTTCTTTCCAGGGACCCCAGGATGCCTTATCAGCATATCTTCTTCACTGAAGTCCTGGCCCCAGCTCGTGGGATTCAGTGAGCATTTATTAAGTACCGATTAGGTGCATGGCACCATGCTGGGTGATGGAGATGCAAAGACAGAATGAAAAAATGGGCCCTCTCTTCAAGGTGTTGAGTCTGGCTTTCTAACTCTGACTCCAGTGTTTCTCCTACTGTACTACCTGACCTCTACCTGGTCACAGGGTGACCACTTTGCACACTGGCTTCCTTCCTGTTCCTCACGTATAATGCTTCAGGTATTTTCTCTGTCTCTGCCCAGGCCTGGAATGCTCTCTCTCCTCGTCTCTGCCTCTTGGCTTCCTCCAAGTCCCAGATGAAATCCTACTCTCTAAAGGAAGCCTTTCCTGATCCTTCTCAATTCTGATGCCTCCCCGCTGTTGATTATCTCCAGGTTATCCATACATAGCTTGTTTGTACATGGTTATTTGCATGTTGTCTCTTCCTTTAGACTGTGAGCTCCTTGAAGGCAGGGACCGTCTTTTGCCTGTCTTTGTACCTCTGGCGCTTAACTCAGTGCCTGGTATGTAGCAGGTACTTAATAAATGCTTGTTGGTGACTTGATCGTCTAACATACCAGCCATCAAGATGATGCAGAGCAATTCTTTGTAATAACTCTGAATTTTTTGCTTCTCTCTTCCTTAGTTATTGTTACGCCAGGTCTCGCGTCATAGGAAAGGCTAGCAGTAGCTACCACGTCTGGAGCATCTTAAGACTAGCATAGGATGGCACATAAGCAAGGAACTGCTTTTTTAATGAGTTTTTCTATGATTCTCACAACAATCCTCTCAGCTAGGGCCAGGTTTTCTTATTTCATTTGGGAGATGATAAAAATGAGGTCCAGAGAGGTAAAGCAGTTTTTTGGGAATTAACCAGGATGTCAGTGACTGAGCTGGGACTAGAAAGATAGATGGAATGAGCCTTTATTAAGCATTTACTGCATGCCAGGCACTGTGTGTTATATATTGGGAGATAGAAGGGAGATACAAATACAACCACCAAGATAGTCTCCTGCCCTCAAGGAGTTTACCTTCTAATTAGGGCTAAGGGGCTAAGGGAGGGAAATGAAGGTGAAGGCCAGAGAATAGGAAGCAGGCTAGGACTCGGGCCTCTTGAGTCCTGTTCAGTGCCACAAGACGCGAGTGGCTTGAAGCTGGACTTAGCAATTTCTACTCTGCTTTCTCTAATCCAGCCATCCAATCCCTTGCCCATCTGGTAAATGCTTATTGCTCTTGGGCCCTGCCTGGAGGTGGACACAGTAGGACAAAAGTTAATGGCAGCTGAGGTTTCGTTGACCCATTTCCACTTGTGCTAATCCAGCCCGGGACCAGCTCAACAGGTGGCAATGGGGCTAGCCATGCTGCCCCTCTAGGTCAGCGCTTCTGGGCACAACTGCCTCCTCCCTTGCAGGGCAGGCAAGCCCTTTGTACAGGGTCCTAGGATAGCAGAGGGGAGGGGAGCAGGGATTTGAAGCCACCTGACTCTAATCTGTCTTCTCCTCCCTTCCTTGATAATGTGGGTTCTCGGTCACTTGTAAAGCCTGTGAGGAGAATGTAAAGTTTGCTTCTAATCTAAAAACTTGCCCCTCAATGGAGCATCATCAGTACATTCTGCACTGGTCCTTGAATCTGGGTTCATTGGCTCCCAGGCCAGAGCTTTGCACTGATCCAGCTTGTCTTCTCAGCAGCCGGCCCAGGAGACCGAGAGAGACCTCAGGAGACAGCCCTGGATGAAATGTGATCTGTGACCTCGGCATTTGTAGATAAGAGAGTCATGCTCTACTGGAATTTTATCTTGTCTATTTTTTAGAAAAGCCTTTTTATCATGCCCTTGCTGGATGGATTTATTTTATCTAACCTGGCTTTTGTTTCTTCTGGCTTTCCTTTCTTCATGACTACATCATGGTTGGTAGAAAAGAAACTACTTCTCAAAGCTCACCCTCTCTGGCAAGCTCATCCTGATTGGATCCACCTGACTCAGAGCAATCCTGTCTCCCAATATCCCTTGCATGGGATCGCCTTGTCAGTGTGGAAGTCCTTTACACCTTCTTTCCTCTTTGGGGGCAGGGACCTGGACTTAAGGCCCTTCAAAACCCGGCTTTCACCTCCCTTTCTAGTCTTATGTTGGCCCTTGCTAGCCTACATCACTCCCCTTCACACACTAAGAGGTCAGCCAAATTAGCCATCTCCCCCATCATGCAGGATGTGCACCATGCCTCAAAATCACTTACTTATCATCCCTCCTTTTAGAATCTCTGGTCTCCTTCAGTTCAGCTCAGTCACTACTTTTGAAATGAGAATTTTCCTAAGTGGAGTAGCTATTACTACTTCTTTTCTCTTCCCAAGTTGCATTGTATTCATTGTGTGTGCATGTGCCTCTGTGTGTGCATGTGCACGTGTGTGTGTTTGTGTGTGTGTGAGTGTGTGTGTATGTATGTATCATCACTGTTAACAACAAGAATTTATTCAGTACTTGCCATGGGCCAGTCATTGTGATAAACACTGGGGGTATAAATGCATAAAGAGAAAGACAGACTTTATCCTCAAGGAGCTCCCACTCTAATAAGGGACATAAAAGGGAGCTGAAAGGGACAGGGCTGCCCATGTAGGATCATCGTGGCAAGGTTTGGGATGCATAGCACAGCTGAGAGGAGAATGACACATGGCAGGCCTGGGTCTGTCCCCAAAATTCAGCCCCCAGAAGGAACTCACCAATGGGAGGAGACTGGGATAGGGTGTCCGAGGGTAAAAGGGTAGCTGAGTCATGGTGGCAAAGGCCAAAGCATCAGAAATGGGGGAGGCAACATGCAAACAATCTTGTACACAGAAGATAGATAGTGAGATTGGGAGTATGGATCCATATGCCGTCTCGCCAGAAAGATTGTAAGCTCCTTTCGGTCGGAGGCTGTTGAACATTTGTTTTTGTTTCCTTGGTACCCAACACAGCCCTTGAAGCATCATAGGTGCTTAATAAATGCCTGTTGAATGAACAATTGATACAGTGGAACGTGGAATTCAGAATCACAGGTTGCTATTGCTGTTAGTTGTTTTTCGGTCTTTGTGACCCCCTTTGAAGTTTTCTTGACAAAAATACTGGAATGATTTGCCATTTCCTCCTCTGGATCATTTTACAGATGAGGAAACTGAGGCAAACAGTGTTACATGACTTGCTCAGTCGCAGCTAGTGAGTGTCTGAGGTCCCGCACTCTACTCGCTATCCCACCTAGCTACCGCAAGCATCAGGGCACCTGCATTCAAATTCCTGCTCTGCCGCTGACTAGCTGCATAACTTTGGGCAGGGCATTTCTTTGAGCCTCAGTTTCCTCATATGTATGATGAGAAGGTTGTTCGATGATGATGTCTAAACTCTTTTCCTTCTCTGAAATCCCTGACCCCATTGGTCACTATGATCTAGTAGTCTTAAGTGTCTGAGGAGCGCTTGTCTGGGTTGGGTGGATGTGTGCTGCTTCCATCTAGTGGCAGACATTAGAATGACAAGCAAGACAACTTCCAATAGAAATGTAGCCCTCAAACTTTTTGGTCTCAGGTCTCGTTTACATTCTTAAAAGTTAATGAGGACTTCCCCTCTGGTTCTCCCTGCCCCCCAGCCAAGGGCTTTTGCTTATGTGTTATTTCTTTTAATATTTGCCATATAAGAAATTCAAAATCTTAATATTGTTATGAAAATAGTTTTGACCTCTGGGACCCCTTGAAAGGATGGCAGAGACCGTTATTTTGAGAACCACTGCATCAGAATATTCCCTACAAATTTGACTTCAAAAGTTTAAAAAGCAAGCAGTGTGACATCATCAAAAGAAGGCTAAATTTAGAGTTCAGAGGTCTGGCTTTCAATCTCTATATTATTATTACTGCTTTTTTTTTTTTTTTTAAAATAGTATCTTATTTTCTCCAATTACATGTAAAGAAAGTTTCCACCATTCACTTTTATAAGATTTTGAGTTCCAAGTTTTTTTCTTCCTTCCTCCCTCTCTTCCCTCCCCACTCCTCAAGAGGGCAAGCAATCTGATATAGGTTATAACATGCAATATTAAACATATTTCCACACTAGTCGTGTTGTAAAAGAAGAATCAGAAGGAAAAAACTGATAAGAAGAAAAAAACAAGACAAAACAAAAGGTGAAAATAGTCTGCTTCTATCTGCATTCAGACTCCATAGATCTTTCTCTGGATGTGGATAGCTTTTTCCATCATGAGTCTTTTGGAGTTGTCTTGGATCTGTCTATCAAAGCTGGTCATTGCACAATGTGGCAGTCACTGTGCACGATGGTCTCCTGGTTCCTCTTTGTTGTTGTTATCAGTGTTATTATCATACACGCCATCTTGGGTAAGTTATATCCCCTCTGTGGATCTCAGTTTTCCAACCTGTAAAATGAAACAGTTGGACTCCACGACCTCTAAAATCTCTATTATCTCGACATCTATTACTCTATCAAGTCTGGGTGGAGGAGGGGAGAATGTCACAGAGAAAGGAAATGATTTTGGTTCGAAATCATGAGCAAAAAGGCTAATCTGCTAAATGAGCCGGAAACATCTACCTGGCTCCCCTCCCTGCTTCCAGCCATTCCGTTCTCCCTTTGTGACCAGCTTTGTAGTTTACAAAGCACTTTCACATCCATTATCCTGCTGGGATAGCTCTGTCAAAGCTGAGTAGAACAGTGATTGTCATCCTTATTTTGATCAATCAACAAGTATTTATTACACTCGTCCTATGTGTCAGGTACTGGGGATACAAGTACAGTGAATGAAACAGTCTTTACTGGTAAGGAGATTACCTTCCAACGGAAGAGTTAGCAAGTATACACACACACACACATATGACATGAAGTGAATAAATCCAAATTATATATATATATATATAGTGTATAAATACAAAGTAGTTAAATGTAATGTAGTTTTCAGGTAGACGGCACTAGCATTTGGGGGGTCAGGAAAGGCTTTGTGCAGAAGAGAACCCTTGTGCTGCATCTTCAAAGGAAGATGGAGACTCTACGGGGAGTGCATTCCAGGCACGTGGGATGGCCGGATCAAAGGCACAGAAATGGGAGATCCAGTGTAAAGTCTGGGGAACGGTAAGGATGGCTAAATTGGCTACAGTGAAGAGTGCAAGAGGAACCTGTGGGAGAATAGTACTGTACCATGTTGTTTCTCACTTATAGTTAAAGGATTATTTCATTCCCTTGCTCCTTTAAATTACTGCTTAAAGTCCACCTTCTCCAAGAAGGCTTCTTTACCAACCAATTACTCATTCATTCTAAACAATATTCTGCAAGCTTTAGAATCTCTTTCTTATGTTCTGTAGAACCCACTGATGCGAGTTCATCCATTGAGTTAGGAGAGGATTTATAGCTAATATGACAACATTCGTCTCCCACAAAGCTAGAGCTTGGCAAAACTCCAAAGTTAATAAAATTTGTTTTTAGGATGAACGATTTAGAGTTGGAAGGAACTTGGCAGATTCTAGAATTACCAAAACTTAGAATTCAAAGAAACTTCAGAAACCGTCTCACCCGATCCATACCCGAGCAAGAATCTTGTCTACAACATTCCCCTCAAGACTTCACTTCAAGGCCTCCAGGGAGCAGACTTGTTAACTTCTATGGCAGCCCATTCTACTTTGGTGTTAGCTCGAGTTATTAGGAAATGTTTTTCCTCGTATCAAGCCTAAAATTTCTTCTCTGAAACTTCCACTCATTGCTTTTAACCTGCCCTCTGGGGCGGGAGAACAAATCGAATCCCCCGTCCATGCGACAACCCTTCAGATCTATTTGGCAGTTGTGACCCTCCCATCCAAGACTTCTCTTTTCTAGGCTAAACATTCTCAAGTTTCTCCAGGTTAGATGACATCACTCTCCTGCTCACACCCTCAATTTGTCACATAAAGCCTTTTACAGTCTGGCCCTGACCCGCACGTCTGGCCTTACTCGGTTTTATTCCTCTTCGTGAACCTTCGGTCTAGCCAAACTGGCTTTCCCAGTGTTCTTCACACGTGACTTTCCATCTTGTGTCTCCATAACTTGTCTTAGTTTGTCTTCCAGGCCTGAAAGGCACTTTTTCATCACCACCACTGCTTATAATTCTGATTTTCCTTGAAAACTCAGCTCAGGTGCCATCTCTTCCGTGCCTTTACTAATCCCACCAACTATCAGGATCTCTATTTTCCCCAAATTACCTTATATTTATTTTGCATCTATTTGGTGAATTATTTATATCAATCTATGTTATTCCTCCTTATAGAAGACAAGCTCTTAAGGCCAGGACCTCTTTTATTTCTGTCACTGGATTCTTCATGTCTAGCATAATGCTTTGCATATAGCAGGACCTAGGGGAGGACTGATGTGGCTTTTTATGTTGGCAAAACTTAACCCAAACGCTATGAATGGAGAGTTAACTTTCTGAAGGATTGGGAATCTCAATATTCCTTGGTCTAGGCTTCTAGGAGGCATCTCCTACAGGTATGCTTTAGCTTAATTGAATGAATGAATAAGGAAAAAAAAGCATTTATTAATGATTTACTATGCGTCAGGCGCTGTGACCGAGAGTTCGCATGTTGCGTCTCTTGATTACAGGTTCCCAAAGAAGATCAAAAGGACTCCCCTTCCAGCTGCATCTAGTAGGTAAGAGAGATGATTAATAGACATGATGATATCAACAAAAGTGATTATGGCAATAAAAGGCGATGTTTGTGTAGGTTTAAGCACAGCGGGGATGGAGATAATATGGTCCAATGAAGTCAGTTCTTGACCTGGCTTCAAATCCTACTGTCTTGATATTTGGCTGTATGACCGTGGGCAAGGCTCTTAGTGCTTCTGATCTTCAGTTTCCTTAGCTGTAAGATGGAGATGATAAGGCCTGTAGCACTACTGTGCAGAAGAGTTGTGAGGATCAGATGAGACAATGTGTATCAAGCGTTCTGTAAATGGTAGAATGCTCATTTCTAATGTTATTATTCTGGCTGCTGTCATTATTTTCCTTTTGGCCTTTGCCTGCATAATGTATTCAGGGTCATTCAACTAGGGGAAGCTCTTTCTGTACCCTGAACAATAATAGCGCAGGTTCCATTGTGCCTGTAACACTCTAACTAACCTCACTCTTGATAGACTCAAGAGGTATAGACCAAGCTGCCAAGACCTCGGAAATGCATGGCCTGTACAAAGTCCCGGAGAGTTGACTAGATACATCCTGTCTCTACAATGGAGGGGCTAAGGGGTGGCTGCTGGGAACTTCTTAGTTAAGAGGAGATGATGAGGTGGGGGCACCTCTTGCAGCTCTGTGGAGCCCAGAGTTGCTGAGTAACAGAGACCTTAGAGCAAGTGGATCAGTAATAACTGTTGTGGTTTAGTTGTTTCAGTCCTGTCCGACTCTTTGTGACCCCATTTGGGGTTTCCTTGGCAGAGATACTGGGGTGGTTTGCCATTTCCTTCTCCAGCTCATTTTGCAGATAAGGAAATTGAGGCAAATAGGGTTAGGTGACTTGCCTAGGTCACGTATCTCCTGAATGTCTGAGACCAGATTTGAACTCAGGTTTTTCATTCTTCAGGCCTGGAGCTCTATCTACCATGCCACCTCACTGCCTATAATAATTAACAATAACAATGAATATCAAACAGGATTTAATCCCCCTTTTCTCTCTGCCACTCAAAGGATACATCTTAGGCAAGATGGCACCTCAGTGGATTCTAGTGTAAAGATAGAAAAACATTTAAAAATCATAAAAATGGAAGGATAACAATATGGTGGTTATTATTTTTCTATCTTTTTATTTGTATTTATACAGATATTTTAAGGTTTGTATGCACTTTACATATGTTTTCTTGTTTGATTTTCACAACAACCCTGAAGGTAGATACTATTTTAACTGTATTTTTTAAATAAGGAAGCTAAAGGTGAGAGGGTAAATAACTTTCTCAGCCACAAAGCTATTTAATGTCTGAGGCAGGTTCTGAACTCAGGTCTTCCTGACTCCAGATCTACCACTTTGTCCACTGTGCTAATAGAAATATTTACCTCATTTGAGGAAGGCAGCTCATTCCTGCCCTCCCTGTTCAACTAATAGAAAGAATGTTTAGGGATAGGATAGATGTTCTGAGTATTCCCACTGCTTGGTGGAGTGCCTGGTAAATAGTAAGTGTTTAATAAATGCTTCTTGACTGATTGATTTACTGGGTCAAAGGGCAGACCTGACTCACTTTATTAAGCACACATTTCTTTGATGCCATCCTTTCTACACTTTTCCTGTTTAATTCCTTGTTGTGATGTTACAGCCTATGTTTTTATGTCCAACATAACAGTAGTTAGCATTTACATAGGGCTTTATAAATGTTATTTCACTTGATCCTTACAAAAACCTATACTCTCTGTCATTGGAGTTAGGTGCTATTATTGTCCATACTTTACAAATGAAGAAACTGAAGTCGATGGAAGTTAAGTGACTTGCCCAGAGTCATAAGCCTAGTAAATCTCTGTGATCAGTTTTGTACTCAAATCCTGACTCCAGGTCCAGTGTTCCATCCACTCCTAGCAGACTCACTCTATTGTCTATTGGGAGATTCTCCACTTCGGTTTTTCTGGAGACTGTAATATCAATGTAAAAGATAAAAACCTTGACATCTGAAATACAGAAGGAACCATTAGAAGTTCGCTCTCATTCTGCAATGGATAACTCTCATTCTGCAGTACATAAATGGTTAATGGAGCCAATGAGACTATTTTTCCAAAGAGGAAGCACAGATTGTTAATAATTATTTTGTAAAAAATATGCAGCTTCACCAATTGGTTAGCCAGTCTACAAAATTTTTCTAAGCACTTATTATGTGCCCAGAACTGTGCTAATACAAAGAAAACCCAAAACAGTCCCTGTGCTCAAGGAGCTCACATTCTAGAGGGGAAGATGATCATGAAAATACAAAGTGAAAGAAAGATATTGACAGTAGATGGAGAGTGATATCGGGGGGAAGCCTTCCAACAACTAGGAATTCCAACTCCGACTTCCTACAACTGTGACAACTTAGGAGTTAAGATGGACTAAGGTTTTGAGCATAGTGAATAGAATCCTGGATTTGAACTTGAGAAGATGTGAGCTCAAATTCAGTCAGACTCTTGCCGTATTACCCTGGAAAGTTACTTGACCTCTCTTGCCCCCAGTTTTCTCATATGTAAAGTGGGGATGATTATGGGACCCACCCTATTAGGTTGTTGTGAGGATGTTGGTGTTGTTTTGTTGCTGTTTGTCCTTTGACCTCAAAGAGGACCAATGATATCAGGAGGGTGATGTCTTGACTTGCAAATGAATTGGATTTAAGTGAGGCAGGGCTGAAAAAGTCATCAGCCTCACTCTCTCCTCCCGAGTCATCGGTGTCCAGTGGAGAGACGTAAGTTAAGATGACTGGTGATGGTCAGTGGTTAGCATGAAATGAGATAAAACATCTAAAGCGCTTTGCAAACTTTACAATGCTATAGAAAAATTAGCCATTATTAATATCGTTATTGATCAAAGGGAGGCACACCGAGTCCATATCATGTAAGGATCAGTTGAAAGAACTGGGGATTTTTACTTTGGAGGAGACTAAGCAGGGATGGGATGACTGGCTTCGGTTGTTTGAAGGGCTGTCATTTGGAAGCAACATTAAACTTGTTCCACTGGGCCACAGAGAGTGGAATCAGGAATAATTGACAGAAGTTGCAAAGAGGCAAGTCAGGTCTGACTTTGAGAAAATCTTCCTAACAATTGGAACTGCAGGAAAATCTTCCTAACAATCGGAACTGTCCGAAAGTGGAATGGACTGCTCTTGGTGTGGTAGCTTCTCTGTCAGTAGATATTTTCAGGCAGAAACTGGATGACTGCTTGTCAGGAATGCTGTAGTGAGGACTCTTTGTGGGCATGGGCTGCACTTGGCTTGGCTATCCTTTCCAACTTTCGAATTCTGAGATTCTGTGAAATTATAGCCACCTTGAGGTTCTACCTCATACCCATCAATTGTCCCAAGGAAAGAAAGCAATGAAATTCAATGCTAGCTGGACATTAGACAAAGAAATGCATTTATTCATCGGTAATTGAATTTCAAAACTGTGGAATCTCTTTGGAGAACAGTCTGGCAGCACTGAGTAAAAGTCACAAAAACGGTCATAGCCGTTGACCCCATAATTCCATTGATGAGACTATAACTTCAAAGTTTTATCAAAAATAATAACAAAAAAAGTCTTTGAATACAAAGACTTTAATAGTATTATAGTGTATCATTGGGAAAAAAATTGGAAGCAATTTAAGTGCCTGACATTGGGTAAACAGTTCAATAAATTGTCTTGTATGTCAGGCAGATAGGACCTGGCAAGTTAGCTTGTCAACTCCCTATGATGCCAGGCCCCTGGCACAGTGTCCAGGGGCCTTCGAAATTGGGAAGCTAGTGGAGGTGTCTTCAAATAGCATTAGAGATAGGAGGACCTTAGAGATAACCTAATCTAACTCCCTCACTTAAAGAAGAAAATGACCCTCAGAGAAGCTAAAGGGATTTGTCAGAATTTTCAAAGCCAATCAGTGGCTGACTCTGGTCTAGAATGCATGCTTTCCATTCTACCCCTTTGTTTCTCCCTGACTCTGCCTATGAAGAAGTTTAGCCCTCTAGAAGCACAAGTAATTATTCTTTTCATTCCTTGATCAATATCCCTTGCCCCTCAAAAAATGCCTCTGTTCCCTAGGTTATGAGGAAGTCTGCTTGGCATTGCATACACTTGCCATCCCCCTAAATCCCGTCAAAGACTAAGAAAAGCAAATCTGACCTGTCTCAAGGCAGCAGGACTGAGAGCAATCTCCAGCAATGTATGATTGATGGGAGCTGTCCCTGAAGAGCCAGGAGCCTGCCAGGCTTTAATCAGACCTTCTGCAATGCACTGTTGGCTGTCCTCCCTAGCCTGGGGGAGATGCATAGATCCTACTGGAGTTCAAAAAAAGTATATCATGAATAGCAGACCTGGCTGGCAAGAAATGTGAGTGGCCAATGTGAGAAATGTTTCCAAGTGCACTCAATTTCATGCTGAATGAATGCATGAATGAATGAAGGCAGTGGAGGAGGTTCTGAAGGCAGGGATAGATCTAAAGGATCCTGGAGGTGAACAGGGCTCAGCTACTGCCTTCTCCATCACCCAACCAAGGCTACTGTCAGATTCCTAGTTCTTGTAAAAGCATGAGAGATGATGTAGGATGCCCATAGGGAAGAACAAAACCTTTGTCTAAGGGAAGAAGCTCTAATGGTGAAATTTACAGAGGCCAGGTGGCTGGTGGGAGGGGATCATAGGGTGTGTTGGAGACATTCCTATTTCCTTGCCCCACTCCTGCTAACATCACGCCTGCCTCCAACTGAAATCACCTGAGGTAGATGGCCACTTTCTCTTATCTATACAAGGGGCTAGCCCTGCCATCAGCCTCTAGAGTCACCAGTGGTGTAGTGGAAAAAGCTAAACTTTGACCTTGGCCGAATACTTTTCTCTCTGGATCTCAGTCCCCTTCTCTTTAAAACTGAGGTGGGGGGCAGGGAAAGGATGTTGGGCTGGATAATTTCTAAGATTCCCTTCAACATTAGCACAGTACCTGGCACATAGTAGACAATGAATGCTGATTGATTGATTTTAAAGGTCTTTAAAGATGAGGATGGGTCAAGGAAGTCATATTTACTCCATGAGAAGGCCATGGGACCCCTAATAAACCTGCTGCTCTTCTCCTCTATCAACTTAGTCTCTCTGATCTGGCCAGGTGGGTTTGTTGTCTCATCCCTGTTACCATTACTGACCCACTCCCCAACATGGAATTCTCTGTTGGGCCACATGGGTCTCATTCACATTTTGTCTTGACTGTAGGCAATAAATTTATTCAGGGAAGAAGATGGCATAGGGAGGCAAGGCTGGCTTCCTAGCCCAATGGTGAGATCCATCAGGATATGACAGATGAAACTAGCTTGGGGGAAAAGAGACAGTTGATAAAATGTTAGAACTGGAAGGAGTCATTGAATCTAGCCCCTTTATTTTACAGATGAAGATACTGAGGCACAAAGAAAGTCAATGACTTGGAGCCCTTTTCAGCTCTAGGGTTCTGACCATAAAGACATGGCTATATATGACTCTAGAACTAGAAGAGACAATTTAGTCCAACCCCCTTCTTTTACAGCTGAAGAAAGTACAATGCAGAAAGGTTAAATGATTTGCTCTGGGGATACACAGCTAATATGTGTCTGGGGCAGGATCTGAACTCAAGTCTTCTTAAGTTCAAGCTCTGTCCATCACACCAAGATACTGGGGATTGGGCAGCCTGTGCTAGAACTCAGGTCTCCTGACTCCTTAATTCCAGCTTTTTTCCCTTTAAATCACATTGTACTCCCTCTATATATCACTTCTATCCACTTACTCTTCTCTGTAGACTAAGACTTAAGTAAAAAGACAAAAAGGAAAAAACGGCCTGTGCTTGAAGGCACATGGCTCCCCTGGGAAGTCATTTGGAGAGACAGCTTTGTACTTGTTACTTAAAGCCTTGATAGCCCTGTTAGATCTCGGATAAAGTGCAATAAAACTTTATGAATTCAGACAGCACTTGTTCTGAATTGAGAACGATTTGGACAGAGCTGAAGCGAAAGGTGCTTTTACACTCTCTTTGAAGAATGGGGTTTGCCGACCGTGATTCAGGGAAGGCTTCCAGAGATTTGGATGGAGGTTCCCTCAGGTGTAAAAGAGAGATGATAGACTCATGAGAGGTGGCATGGTGTAGAGGAGGAGAGAGCGATCAGGTGGAGTGTTGAGGTCAGGGAGAACTGGGTTCGAGTTTTACCCTTGGCACCTAAAAATTGCTAGCATACATAGAGGACTTTAAACTTTGGAAAGTGTTTTACATGATATTTCATTCAATCCTCACAATATCTCTATGAGGTATTTTTTTTGCATTTAACAGAGGAGGAAACTGAGTCTGAGAGTGGTTCAGTGACATGTCCAGACTCACAAAGCTAGTAATTGTCTGAGGTAGGATTAGAACTCAGTTCTCCTGACCCCAAGTCCAACCACTATACTAATTGGCTATGTACTAGCTGTATGATCCTGGGCGAGTCACTAAACTCTAAGACAACCAGTTATAGAGTATAAGGTCCAGGATTCTCTGGCTGGAGAACGCTGTACCTCCCCCATAAACATGGGGTGTGCTTTTTGATACCAAAGGAAGAGGCCAGGGAGCTCCAGATTGATTATAGGTAGTGGTTTAATCAAACATGAATACTTACCAAACAGGGGCAATCTTCTGTCTGGGGCAGCAGCCAGACAGTTCAGTGGATCCCCACTAAAGAATCCCCCAGATCCCTGTGGTAATTATAGAAAAAAGAGAGGAGGAGCTAGAGAA
Source organism: Phalanger gymnotis (assembly GCA_028646595.1). Classification (NCBI taxonomy): domain Eukaryota; kingdom Metazoa; phylum Chordata; class Mammalia; order Diprotodontia; family Phalangeridae; genus Phalanger; species Phalanger gymnotis. Next base: position 340,370,168 of record CM053624.1, read on the forward strand.
TACATCATTATCGACTGGTGGATATTTTGGGTATTCTGCTTAGTGAGGAGTTTGGGTATTAAAGCTAATGTTACGCCCAAACATTAGTTTGTGTTATCGATCATATACCGGTCATATGTGGGTCACGATATTCTTGTTGTGGCTTTCATACGTCATAGTATCTAAGTTTCGACTCAGTACTAAACCATGATTCAGTATCTAAGTTATGATTTGTTAACAGGTCACCATGTTTGGGCTTCCATCTTTCACAGAGTTTATGTTTTTATGGCTTTTCATTTATTACTGTATTTTATGGCTTTCCCCGCCCTGATTGGGGTCCACATGGAGGAATTGCTGATCGGCATTGCTGGAACAATTCTCCTACATGGATGAAGGACAAGTCTTGATCTCTTCCTCTACCCTGCCCCCCAAATCCCAGTAGAATCATGGAATCTTAGGGCTGGAAGACACCTCAGCAGCCCTTTCATTCAACCCTGTAATTTTGCAGATGAAGAAACTGAAGCCTGGAGAGGGTAGATGGTTGTTGTGACTTTCAAATGAAAGTATTGAAAATTGAAAACCATCATTCCAATGTACGGATTATTATTTTCATGAAGTATTATGTATTCAGTAAGCCACTTTATTAATAGTTTTAGAAATAACACTTTGCTTGCCTTTACCTGTAAGTCCTACTTTGAGCTGTATTTCTTTTAAAACAATCTTATAATTTCAAATTTTTGCTAAACCAGACCATTCTTCCCTCTAGTTGTTGCTGCTGTTTGTGTACCTCTTTGTGACCCCATATGGAGTTTTTTCTTGGCAGAGATACTGGAGTGGTTTGCCATTTCCTTCTCCAGTTCATTTTTCACCATTGAGGAACTGAGGCAAACGTGGTTCAGTGACTTTCCCATGGTCACAGCTAGTAAGTGTCTGAGGTCAGATTTGAACTCAGGAAGATGAGTCTTCCTGACTCCACGTCTGGCTCCCTATCCACTGCATCTCCTAGCTCTAGTTAGTCTCAGTTAATTAGAGTGGATGGTCTTCCACACATCTGCTCCCTATTTAGCTGAATCACACTTGCTTTATTCAAAGCATTTGTTTCTTTCTCCTCCAGAATTGTGTTTGTCTCCTCCACTTCAAATTTTGTGTCTGATCAGAGCCTTGTCTTCCCTGTTCAATGCTTTGACTAAGTTGTCTGGGAGAAGGTGCTTGTGAATGAGTCAAGTCTGGAGAAGCCACACCGAGCAGGATGGTCAGGGAATGAGGTCTGCTGGGTGACAGACTGTTCTGGCCCAGATGACCAATTTCGAAATCATTAAAATGTGACTAATTTACAACTTGCACTAGAACTATATGGAACATAACCGGATGTTTCTTCAATGATTCAAGGTATTCCGAGGGCCTCCAGACATCATTCTGAATTTCAGTATTCTTGGGTTGTCATCCTTCACTTTATCCAACAGACCCAGGATGAAGCTGAACCATGGGAGGGAATCATCTGGGTAATTGACGCTTACTACTCGAAAAGCAAAATTTAACCATGTTGGATAGATGTCTCAGCTCTTTGTGCTCTGTCTCTCTCCTTAAAGTACCTTGTATTTATTTAATCTGCATAGGTTTTTTTTTTAAATTAAGAGAATGTAAGTTTCTAGAGGGCCGGACCTGATTTGATTCAGCCTTTGAGTTATTAGCACCTTGTACAATGGTTATACATGACAGATACTACTTAATAAATAAGTATTGAATTGAATTAATCATTTCCTTGCCTTCTTAAACAGATTACATACATATATGCACACATATGTATATGTTTCTATATCTATGCATATTCTATATCTATGCATATATTAATACACATACTTAGATGTATATTTATATATACATGCGTATATTCACATATCCATAAACATTACACACATAACTAATATTACATCTATTCATATATGTATATACTCATAAACAAAGATACATAGGTATATGCCTACACAATACATTCATGTGTACATGATGGATATGTATGTACACACACTATATACACAAATAAGGTATATATTAAATTCCTACAACATACATATGTGTGCATTCACGCACGCTTATCTGCGTACCAGTACCCATATACATATATTCATGTATGTATGATTCTGTTTAAAAAGGTAGAGAAGTGATTAATTAAATTAAATATAGGCATATGTGTATATGGGCAGCTTAAGTGGTGCAGTGGGTACCACACCAGCCCTCCAGTCGGGAAGACTCACCTTCTTGAATTCAAATCTGCCCTCAGACACTTACTAGCTGTGTGACCCTGGGCAGGCCACTTAACCCTGTTTGTCTCAGTTTCCTCGTCTGTAAGATGAGCTGAAGAAGGAAATGGCAAACCTCTCTACTATCTTTGCCGAGAAAACCCAAAATGGGTTAATGAAGAGTCAGACAGGACTGAAATGAGGCATCAACAATTTGTATATCTGCCCATATACTAACTTCTAGATTTAATATATACATACATATGTGCATGCATCATATGTACACATAAAGAAGTGTATGCCATGTACACATGTTTATGTACATTTTTACCCATCTTTTCAAGTCCACTCCAAATATAACCTCCTCCTCCTCTTCCTCTTTCTCCTCCTCCTGCTTCTCCTCCTCCTCCTCCATGTAGCAGACCCTGTTTCCTCCTTCTTGCAATAGCTGAATCCTTCACCTCTTGCTTTGTTTTGTCTCTCTCCAAGAAATTTATCACATACTATTGTGAAAGGTAGTTATTATATATGTCTGCCTTAACTCCCCCCACTTCCATCTCTCCCCCAGCAGCATTTCCCATTGTAATTCTGCACACAGGAGGCACTTTATCACTATTTACTGAAATTGACTTCTTCATTGTCACCATTCTGATCATTAATACTATGCTGTAATGCATCCATGCCCTCTGGGACTGCTGAGGTGTGTAGGATAGTTTGCTCCTACACTAAATGATACCAGGTCTCTATCCATTTTTAGTATTTGTGTCTTTAAAAAATATCTCATTTTCTCCTTCTTTTCTGTCAGGTTATCACTTCCTATTGTTGTTAGGGTGCTCCTGCCACCCCTCTCTCCTCATTTTTAATTTGCAATCTGGGACAAGTTGAAAAGCTAGATAACCAAGGTTGCTGGAACTGTGTTTTTTACGGGGAGACACAAAGCCCTTCCTCACGAGCAGTACATGATCTTTACTGCATGGGCCTCATGGCAAACGTTGGCTGGTCAGTGCTTTCTTTCTGGTACCTGGCTACATTCTGGATAGTTGTTTTCTAAATAACTGAGATCTGGATGAATGAGGCATTGCTGTAGACACAGAGGCAGAAATGCTGGTTAATTGTGAGGTCCGGTCGATAGAATGTTGGCTAACAGAAATGACAGCAAGTTTCTCCATGCAGAATTGTTGTCTGGCAATTCTTCTAGGGAACAGGATGTTCTAGGTTTTGGGATCTGTGGCCATGGCCCTGGTACTGCCAAATCTCCAGTCTACTGCCAGCTGCCAAGGCTCTTGGAAGTCCCTAAAACATGACCTGCCTGAGATCAAGCCCAGCGGGTCCTACTATTCTTGGAGAAGGAACCAGGGGCTAGAAAATGAATCTTCAGAGGGGATGTGGTAAAACCTGGGTGAGCTGCCTCTGCTCTTTCACTGCCCTAAACTGTTTCTATCTGGAGATAAAGGAAGAAGGAGATAGTTTGAATGAACTAAATCAAAATAAGGAAGGAAACCTAAGCTCAAATCCCTTTGATTTGCTGTGTGATGGTGGACAAGTCACTTCCCTCCCCCGAGGCTCAAATTTCTTGTCTCTAAAATGAATGGGTTGGACCTCAGGGTCCCTTCTTGCTCTAATGATCTGTAACTCTACCCAAACTATCTGATAATCACCCCCTCCATTCAAGATTATTATTGACCAGAGAATCTGTGGATTCAGTGCCCTAAAGTGATTCCCAAGAGACAAGACTATGACCTTGTTCTGAGATCCATAAGCCCTCTCAGCATATAAGGTGATAATTGTGGCTATTTCCTTGGCTATAGCTCCTTTTGGGTTTTCCTAAGCCTTTAATCAATTACCTTTCCCAAAATACTGTGGTGCAGAATCAGATCTAGTGTGCATACTCAACTCAGATTCTAAAGCAGTTAAGAGACTACCTGCCCTTGGGATCCTGGGGACTCAGAGAAGCTGGATTTGATGACTAGTTTGGGGAAGCATGGCTCTGCAGAGGACAGGGCTGACATGTTTTCCTTGTTGGCTGACAGAGGTCAGGTATGAGGTCGAAGTGTGGGAAGCAATGACTATTCCCTAGCTCTTGAGTGAGCGTTTTTGGAGGTTATGTTAGTGCCTTTTCTAAAATGCTAACACATATTTTAAAATGATTTGCATACATTATCTCCTCTGACCCTCATCTTATGAGATAGCCAGTGCAGAAATTATTATCCTCATTTCACAGAGAGGGAAACTGAGCTTGAGATCATGTCCTATGCATGACAGTAAGTGGTAGACCTGGAACTTGAGAGCAAGTCTTATACTTCCTTGTCCAGACTTCCCTTCTGTTCCCTTCCCTTCTCTTTTTTTTCCTGGCAGTTAGGGTTTAGTGACTTGCCCAGGATCTCCCAGCTAGGAAGTGGATTTGAACTCGGGTCCTCCTGACTCCCGGGCTGGTACTCTATGCCCTAAGGGACTCCCTAGCTGCCGCACATTTATGCTATTTCAGTGCACTAAATTTTATCCCAGTGACCTGGGAGGCGTATTGGAATAGTAGATGGAGTATGAAATGTTAGACCTCAGGATCAGGAAGCCCTAAGTTCCCGTTCTGCCTCTGACAGTAGTTGGGTGATCCTGGGTAAGTCCCTTATGTTCCCTGAACCCTCTCCAAGACTTACGTACTAACTTATAGTGGCAATTCTTGGTTGAGGGAATTCCCCCATGTTCAAATTCCAAGATGTACTGACCTAGGAGAATTAATGGCTCTCCCTGGGAGACCTAGTTTATCAATGCCTGATAGAGTCCAAGAGATCAAGTTCAGTGAGAAAAAGAATTAATTTCCTTTTATGTATTGGGGACATTGATTCTCTTGGGCCTACTGCTAAATATCTGTGTGACCTTGGGCAAGTTGGATGAAATCTGCCTGTTGTCCAGATGGTGATATACCATTGGATGGATAAGCTGTAGGTTTTATTTATGCGGTGACTTGGACAGATACTGTTCACGGATAATGAGTCTAACCCAGGATTGCCTTTGGGAAACTGTAAAATTCTTTTAATGATGCCAAGTTTTTGTGAGAATACATTGAGATTATATACACACAGCATGTTGCAAACCTTAAAGCGCTGTATCGGTGTTTGATAGTCTTCTATTTGCTTAAATTGATTAATTTTAGTAACAATGTTCTGGTGTTTTTATGTGATTTGGAATCACGGGCTACTATAATCTCTGAGAAACTGAAATTGAAGAACACTCCCAGGGTAATGAAAAGCTCCTGGTGAGTGAGTACAGGGTGCATCACATTACAAACAGGGAATTGCAAAGGAAAAGCAAGCAGGTGACAAGCATTTATTAAGCACCTACTGTGTATCAAGTGAAATGGGTTAAGGTTCGGTCTTTGAGAAAAGAGAAACTAAGGAAGAAAGGAAAGAAAGAAAGGAAAAGAACAAAAGAAAGGAAATAAAAAAGAAAAGAAAGAAAGGCAGGAAGGCAGGAATTTAGCCAGTAAACCCCAAGTTAACTGGCTGGGTCCCCATTCCAGCAGCTTGGACTACTCATAAGCTCCACTTGATGGCTATATTTTGGGCCCTCCTGGATCAGAGGGAATGTCAATTCACTGTTTTGACCAGCAACCCTGAGAATCTTCCCCTCCCGGTTTGATTTTTTTCTCCTAATTAAAGGGACCATCCCTTGACTCACTTCTTAAAGAGGCCTGTTCACTGAATGGGCATTACCTCACTCAAAGTGAGAACCTGAAAAGGCCTTAGCCTAAAATTGCCAGGGTCTCTCATTGCATCCTGGGCCATCTCTAGTCATCCTGATGAATATCTGGCCACTGGACCCGGATGGCTCTGGAGGAGAAAGTGAGACTGGTGACCTTGCACAGCCCTCCCTCATTCAAATCAAAGTCAACTGAAAGTCATGTCTTCATCTCCCTGATGTCATAGTTCTCTTCAAGAATGAAGGAAACATAATGACTCCATACCAAGCAAAGTGCCGGCACTGAGGATAGAAAGATAAAAGACAGTCATTTCTCTCAAGGAGTTTGCAATCTAGGAGATGATGTGCAAAAACTACATGTAAACAAGCTATATAAGATAAATTGGACATAATTAACCTAGGGAAAGCACTGACATTAAGGGGAACTGAGAAAGGCTCCTTATAGAAGGTGGGATTTTAGCTGGGACTTGAAGGAAGCCCAGGAAGCCAGGAGGCAGAGATGGGGAGGGAGAGGAATGGGGGACAGCCAGTGAGAACACTCAAAGTTGAGTTATTGAGTGTCTTGTTTGTGCATCAGACAGGAGGCCAGTGTCACTGGTTCAAAGAGTACAAATATAGTGGGGAGTAAATGAGGAAAGGTAGGAGGGGAGGGGAATGGGTTGTGAAAGGCTTTGAATGCCATACAGAGGATTTATATTTGATCCTTGAGGTGATGGGGAGCCACTTCAGTTTATTGAGCAGAGGGAGGGGTGGTTTGACACAATCAAACTTGTACTCTAGGAAGAACAATTTTTTAGCTGAGCAAAGGATGTCATCAAAGAAATGTATGAGTGAAATAAGGGGACTGGTCATGTGCCAAGAGTTAGAAATAATCAGCGGATCCTTCATGTGTTCCACTGGTATCCATTCTGTTGATGCCAGAGAAAGCAAGGAAGGTCCCCAGTAAGTTGGGAGCATACCCTGCATAGGACTTTGGGGAGGTCATGGATGAGAGTTGCCCTGAATAATAAAGTACTGTTGACATATAATCTGTAGTGCCGGAAGGAATATTCATGGAGGACATCATGAATCCTTAGAGAACTGAGTATGTCAATGCCCAGATTCTTCCATCAGTAAAATGGACTCAAACATACCTGCCTTACCTAACTGGCTGTAGGATTGAACAAGCTTCATTTGTTCGTTGATTCATTCATTTACTTAACAAAACTTTTCTGGGCACTGGGATAGATACAAAGACAAATTAGTCATTGTAAATGCGAACGTGCTTGGAAAGTCAAAACCCTTTATGAATGCAGGAACTATTCTCTTTCTTATAGCAATGAGCTTCTAAGCTGATTGCTCTGAGCATGGTGTTTCTGAATGGAGAAAAAAAAAATCTGCTTTCCTATTACATCTATGAAAATGAGTTGAAGATAACCTCTAAAACTATCTTAAGTTCAGGGTCCAAGCTAAAGGCATGAAACACATTTTACTTCCACGCCAATGCTTTATTCTTTTAGCAATTTCACCCGAAGAGCTGTTTCGCATCAGTGCATTTTCCAGATAACTGAAGCTTAATCCTTAAAGCCAAAGAATGATTGACTATTTCAATGTTTTTGGATGGAAATTGTTTTCAAATGGCCTACGTATCCTTTGTCTATTGTCTCTGGGATAAATTGGACATTTCTTTGTTAGCGACTTAAAGCCTTCTTAATCTGGCTCCAGCTAGCACCTTCCCATGACTAATGAACATCGTTGCCCGTCATGTACTCAATGTTTCCACCAAACTGGTATATTTACTATTCCCTGTCAACTAAACTCTACTGCTCTTCTCCATGTCTTTGTCCTCCGTGTTTACAATGCTCTCCCTCCTCACCTCTGCTTCTTAGAATTCTTAGCTTCCTTCTAGGCTTAGTTCATGTGCCCCTTCCCACATAAAGCCTTCCCTGATCCCTACGGCTTAGTGGCTTCTCCCCCAAATTACTCTGAATGTACATGTGTGTGTTTATAATATTTGCTTCTCTGTGTGAATGTTTTTTTTCTCCCCCATCCCACCCCAAGAAAATTTAAGCTCTTTTAAGACAAATATGTTTTCATTTTTATATCTCTGGTGGTTAACACAATATTTGACATATAATAGATGCTTATTGAATGAATGAATGTGTTAGTAAACAGAATATGCAGAATATGCAGGGACAGAATATGCAGAGCACAATTTAACTTTCATGACTGAGCATTACAATTATGAATATTTATTATTTTGATATGTTGCAATTTCAGCTAATGTAAGGTCATATTTCATTCATTCTTCCATTCACCGAGAACTATGGATGACCACTGTGCTAGGTGCTAGGAGAGAAACAGAGTTCAGATAAGATAAGGTCTTGATTTAATGGAACAACAGTCTGGTAGGGGGATAAAATGGAAACACAGACACCTATAATATGCAACATTATATAAGTGCATCAGAGAATTACAAAACTAAAATACTATGGATATAGCCAACTGAGTGTGGGGATCAGGGAAGACTTCCTGGAAGAGATGATGTCTAAGTCAAACTTTGTAGGAATTCAACTGATTAAGAGAAAGGCAGCATTCCCAGGGGGATCAAAGGCTCTCTGAGCTTCCAGTAAACAGAATAGATTGCCTTTCAGAGTAGTGAGTTAGCTTAATTTCCCTGGAAATTGTCGAAGTGGAGAGTGGATGACCACCTAGATTTACAGAAACCATCTTCTTGTAAGGGATCTTAGAACATGCAGTCTAACCCTCTTATCTCATAATGAGGATTTTAAGACCCGTAGAGATTAAATGATTTTCTTGGTCATATAGACCAGCCAGGTCACACAGTAGCCAAATCAAGATTCAAACTTAGGTCCTACGATTCCAATTTCAACTTTCTTTTCTCTGACCACAGTGTTTTAGAGAGGATTCATGCCTCAGGTAGGAGGAACCAGATGACCCTTGAGTATGGTATAATTCTGAGGTTCTTTATGTGATGCTTTCAATATAGTGATGGCTTTAGGGGCTGTTGTATTTCCTGTGCTCACCCACATTCAGTTGCTCGAGACCGTTTGGTCTTTCATGTTCCAAAGAGCAGGCACCTACATGTACTGAAGGACCCTGCTCCCATCTTACTGAACCCTTGTTCAAATTCCTATTGTTTGTAGCTGAAAGTACTTAGTGCAGAGGTTTCCAATGGAGGAAAGGGTTGGCAAATGGCATGAGAAGTTTGTCAAGGGCTATAGAGACTCTTTGTCAAATAATTATATTATCTTATGGAAATGACTTAATCTCCTCGTTTTTCTTATTTACAAATGTCAGGTAACCTTTAGAATTTACTTCTTTTTTATTTTTAAATTTCCTTTCTTAATGAGTAGTTGGTATGGGCCTGTTTACTGAAAGCCATGTGTCATGGGGGTCAAAAAAGGTCTGTAACCATCGCGTTAGTGGTAAGGGCATTAAATGGGACCCCAAGAGACTTGAGATTGAGTTTCAGTTCTCCCCCTAATTTACTGTGTGACCTTGGGCAAGTCACATCCTCTGGATCTTAGTTTTATCATCTATAAAATGAAGGTGGGAGTGGGGTTGTACTGGATTGGGGTTCTTAGCTTCTGCTGCATCATGGTCCCCTTTGGAATCTTGGTGAATCCTATGAACTCTTTCTCAGAATAACGTTTTCAAATGCATAAAATAAGACACAGGAATCCAATTCTATTGAAATGTAACAGTTAAAATATTAAAAATAAAATCAGGTTCACAAACTCTAGGTTAAGATCCCCTGGACTAGATTATGTCTAGAGTCCCTCCGAGCTCCTAGGCTTCAAAGATTTATTTTCTCTTATTCAGACTTTTCACTAAACTAGGCTGACCTTGTCCTTTCCTTAACCAGGACTTAATCAACCATCAAGCTTTTATTACTAAGTTATAACTGTGTCAGACAGTGTGTTAACAGCAGGAGATACAAAGATAAAAATGAAACAGACTCTACTCTCAAGAAGCTCTATTCTATATAAAGTAATTGTCATTCTGGTTGAAGGTGGTATAGGATAGAATCTAGGAGTCACTTCACTTCTCTGGGCTTCAGTTTTTCCATCTGTAAAATTAATGGGTTAGACTAAAGTACTTCTGAGGCCCCTTTCAGGTGTGTATCTGTGATCCTGTGATCCAGAGATGAGCTCCTGGATTGTTAGCAGAATTAACAAGACAGTAAGTGAAGTCCAAGATGTCTCTGGAATGGGAGACTGGAAAGATGGCATAGTGCTTGGAAATCAGGGACCTCTCCTCAGCTGGCCTGCAAATTTTCCCTACATCAGGTTGTCAGAGAGGGTTTCTAGGGACTGCTGACCTCTTTGGTGCTCTTTCAACAGTGTCGTGACAATATGAGTTACAAATAACTCCTTTGATGACACCAGGGAAGTCGGCATTGTGGCGAATTCTCACACTTGGTAACTTCATTGCAATTTCCCTGCTTGTATCATGGGGCAAATATTGACCATCAGCCTGTCTCTTGTATGTGTGGACCATTTGTCAGAGAGGAACTGCCTGAATGCGCAAGATATCAGAAGGGGTGAGTCAGTATAGGAATAGATTATCAAATGATCTGGGAGGTGGGGCACTTTTCTTAGGAGGAGATGACAAGAAGTTGGCTGGACTGAAGGCTTGAGGAACCTGCTGATATAGTCACATATGGCCTTGTTGAAGCCGGACAGTATAAGGGAAGATTTACAAGATTTAGCATCAAGAGAGACCTTGGTTTAAATCCTGACTCGGTGACCCTGGGAAAATCCTTTAACTTTATGGGTCTCAGTTACCTCACATGTAATAGGCAGCAAGCTGGCCCAGTGGACAGTGCCAGAGTCAAGAAGACCCGAGTTCAAATCCTGCCTTAGACACTAGCTATGTGATGCTAGCAGTTCATGTAACATCTTTCATCCTAAGCTTCTTCATCTGTTGCTGTTTGTCCTTCCTTTCAAAGAGGACCAAAGACATCATGGGGTGATGTCTTGATTGGTGCAGGAATTGGATTTAAGCGAGGAGAGTTGTGAAAAGTAAGAAAGGGATGATAGCACCGGTTTGAGGATCAAATGAGATCCCATGTTAAGGCACTTTGTAGATCTTATATGAAAGATAACTATTATTATAAGACTAATATAAACCAATCAATCAACAAGCAGTTATCAAGCACCTACTATGTGCCAGGGACCATGCTAAATGTGAATAAAAATCATGTGCTGTTGACCTCCTCAGACTGTTGTGAGAAAAACCTTTTATAAACCTTAGAGAGCTAGAAAAATGTGAACTGGCATACTTACTGTTGTTGACTTTCTTTGATTGGCCTTGGTCTGCTCATTGTGAAACAAGGTTAATTCTATTAGTCCCTCTGTTGGCTGCCATTAGTGTATAGATTAGTGTAGAAGTAGAGAAAGGAGGGCCCTTCCAACTCAGAGCTTTTGTGTGTCTCTCAACACCTTAAGGATGCCAAGATCATGTAAGATAACAGGAACTAGAAGAGCTCTTGGGGTCATCTAGGCCAACCCCCTTGGTTTTTCTTTCTTTAAAATGTGTATTTATTTTTATAAGCATTTATTATTTCTTCCAGCTTTCCCCCAGTTGTTTTACAGGTGAGAAAACCAAGGCCCAGAGAGGTTGAGTGATTTGCCTATTACCGCAGTACGTGGTAGAGCTGAGATATGAACCCAGATCCTCACTTCCAAAATCTTAAGTTCTTCCCCCTCTACCACCTTGCCTCAATGTCCTCAGAAGGCAGGATAGTGCAGTACAAAGAGCATTCAATGGGGAATTTAGAGCACTGGGTCCTAGGACCAAAATTGCTACCGACTTCTTGTCCAACCTGGGGATTCATTCACTTAGTCCATTTTTATCTTTTTGCCCCCAGCACATAGCACAAGGCCTGGAGCATGGTAGCTCTTCATAAATGCTTTTTGTGGAGTGACTGATTAATTGATTTTCTTAGCTAAGTGGTACAATGGAAAGAGTCACAAAGATATGAATTCATATCTGGCCTCAGACTCTCAATAGCTGTGTGACCCTGGGCAAGTCACTTAATCTCTGCCTGTCAATGTTCTTCTCTGAAAATGGGGGTAATAATATCACCCTACTTCTGAAGGTGGCTTATAGTAGGCACTTAATAAGTGCTCATTCCCTTCCCCTTCTTCTTTCTGGTCACCAGTATTCCTCTTTGTAAAATGAGGATGTCGTGTTGAGCTAGATAATATTTAAGATTTCTTCAGGATCTAATGTCCTAGGCTTCTCTCCTATCATGATTTTTGGGAGGTAGTCTTTAGCTCAAGGCAGCATGATAACAGTGACATCATTTGTTCCCAAAGGCAAATGCAGGAGCAGCTAGGTGGCACAGTGGATAGAACACAGTTTCTGGGAGTCAGGGGGACCTGAGTTCAAATTTAACCTTTGATATTTACTAGCTGTGTGACCCTGGGCAAGTCATTTAACCCCTATTGCCTCACCAAAAACAAAAGGCAACTGCAAACATCTATGGAACAGTTGTCATCAATTTCTCTGAAAGCCTTCACATCTCTGGACTTTCTTTTAGGGTTGCATCTTTTAGACACATTCAAAGCTTGCCATTTCAACTGCTACAGGGTTTTTTACAGCAACTTCTTTGCCTGGTTTTGGTGACCTTCAACAGCAGAGCAGAGGCAGGAAACATCAATCGAAGAAACGTATCGATTCAGACATTGCATTTAACAAGGCCACTCTCTCTGCTAAGGTTGTGAGGGTCTCTGAGTCATTCCGTTGGGATCTGTGGTTACAAAGATGGATTGTCAAAGAAACACTCACTTCAAAACTAAGAGAAGTGCTTGTCTTTGCTCATGGAAAATCAAGTTTATCTTCCCTAAATGGGATCAAATAAAAAAAAACATTTCTCTTATTTCATTGCTGAGGAAGACACAAAGAATGGGAATTTTGGCAATCATTAGTGATCTGACTGTGGATAATGAAGTCCTTACATGGGTTTTCTTTGGATGACTTTGGTTGGGTGTTCATGTATGCTTGGAAATATCCCAAGCAGTATCTGCTCTAGGTCACATGTGCAAAACATAAGAATGATGGTCTTCAAAACTAGGTCTTTCTCAGTTATTGTGGGAGCTTAACCACCTCAGGGAAAAAACAAATGCCCCAAAGGAACACAAATGTCTCCTTATCGTCCTAAGACCCACATCTTCTCTATTGGGTCATAACTCTACTACCTCTCTCTTGCTGCTAATGTCAGTTAAAAGTTTAGCTTTTGAAACTTGCCACATCCTGGCCCGATCTGTCTTTCTGCTCTCATGGGACATTAGTTCACCCTCTTCCAACCCGATTCTGCAGTGTACCTGGACTGGCCTTTTCTTTGTTCCTCATCAAGACATTCCATCTCCTCTCTCCATGCCTCTTTACCAGCTGTCCCCTATGCCTGGAATGCCCTCTTGATCCCCTCCATCTCCAAGAATCATTCTCAAGCATCACCTTACCTCTTCAGTAAATACTCCCCTCTTAAAGCTAATCAAATTTTACTGACAGATAAAACATCTCTCAACTTCTACGCATGGTAGAGAGCATACTGGTGGGGCCCCGCGTTTAATAGAATTAGAAAGATTCCTCCTCCATTCTCTACTTCCTGTCAGGATCAGGACTAGTTCCTTGAAGGGGAATAATAGCCGTACTCTGGATACTATCCTTGCCATTGTGCATGGGGTCAGCTCAGAATGCTACATATTCATTCATTCATTCTATAGACAAACCATGAAACAACTTTGAATCATACGTGAATGACCATATCACAAAATCATTTACATTACTTTATAGGCTGGCATCAGCTCAGTCCTCTAGACCCCAGCTCAGAAATTTTAGAGCTGTTTGGTGCAAGACGTTCTTTAGCTCTTCGTAGGTTTGCAGCAAAGATAATGGGTTTCAGGAAGAACGAGAACATACAGGATGCAGAGACTAGAATACTAAAATCACTGTCCCTGTCATTACAGTCTGGGGGCTGTGGAGAAGGAACAGGCACCAGCTCCTCTCTCTCACCCAAGTCATTTTCTCTCATCTTTACACCACCCCCATAGGAAGTAGTGAGCTCGATAATGTGACCACTTTAGTCATAACTGAATGATTCAGTCCCAAACAATTAAGTTCATATCTGAAAAACCAAATGCCAGATTAATCACATACTTATGAATCCCAGGAGATCTGTTTCTTTGATATGATGGTGGGGGGGAAGGGGGAAACCTTCATTTCTGGATAGCCACAGGAGACGAAAAACAACAATTTGCATTAGGCAATGGCATTTTGAACCCTTGTGAGCCATGGGAGGGCTGTCTTCATATCCACGAAGCAGTCAGCCCACAAGCATGGAGCCGCAGAGCCCCTCTGCTATGCCCAGCACTGTGCTAAGTTCTGGTGGGGGGTGCAGATGAAATACAAGCTCTAATTCTGGGCCTCAAGGGACTCATAGGCTACTTGAGGAGTTGATGTAGACTCATGAAATAGCAGTGACAGAAAAACAAAGCAGACTCTAATTAAGGGCTCAATGGTTTGCTGCAGACCCTCAAGTATTATTCAGATTTCAGAGAAGGACGGAATTCTTCGCAGTGATGTGACTTATTTATTTGCATGCTGTCATTCTCCCCCTCCCCTCCCTCTGCTAGAATGTGAACGCTTTGATCATTGGAACTATGTTTGTCTTTCTTTGTACCTGTAGCATACATCCAGCTTGTTGACTGACTGACTAGCCTTGAAAGATGGATAGTGTTTGCGCAGGGGTGAGAGAGGAGAAAAGACAGCTTTACAGATAAATAAACAAAGGAGGTAGGAGGACAAACACGGTATAGACCGCTTTTGTCTCCCCAGCACTTGGTACAGAGCTGCCATATGTTGTTGTTTCGTTGTTTCAGTCATGTCTGACTCTTCATGACCCCTTTTGAGGTTTTCTTGGCAAAGATACTGGAGTGGTTTGGCATTTTCTTTTCCAGCTCATTGTATAGATGAAGAAACTGAGGTAAGCAAGGTTAAGTGACTTATCCAGGATCATCCAGCTGTCTGAAGCTGGATTTAACTCAAGAAGATGAGTCTTTCTGATTCTAAGCCTGGTATTCTATCCACTGGGCCATGGTGCAGCCCATTTCTAAATGTTTGTTGAATTGAATTCAGGGCTCATTGAGCAGACCAGCCAGATTAGAGTAGAATATACAGGTACATGACCAGATGACCTACACGTTTCCTTCCAGCTCTAAATTTATGGTCTTATGTTGGGAAAGATGAAATTTTCATTCTGTATTGGTGTGGTAGGAAGAACACCAGATGTAAGTCAAAAGCCCTGGATTCTAATGCGGCCTCTGTCAGCCAAGTGACTAGTCTCCCTAGGTCTTAGTTTTCTGTAAAATGGTGGTGGTGGTGGTGGGGGGTTTGGCTAGGTGATCTCTAAGGTTCCTTATAGATCTAAATCTCTTGTCCCACCATCCTCTTTGGCATTTGGTGATAAAATAAGGCTAGAAAAATTGGTTTTGGGGCTAGACTGGGGAAGGAATCAGGGTAATGATTTTGCATTTTGTCTTAGAGGCAATAGGAAAACACTGATAGTTTCCTGAACCTTAGGAATGATTTTGCCAGCTATGGAAGATGGGTCATTGGAGATGGAAGAGAATGAAAGAAGGGAGACCCATTAGGGTGTTACAATAGTCCAGGAGGGTGGGGATGAAGGCCTGAACTAGGGTGGTCACTGTGGTTAGAATGAAGGCAAGATGGGTATGAAGCATGTTTAGGAGGTAGGATTCACAGGGCTTGGTAATGAGTGGATAGGCACAGTGGTGGAAAGCCATGGGGCTTTAGAGGGAAGAGTAAAAAATGACTGAACTTGGTGTGAACCACACCAAATATGAAGTGCTGAAGAGACGTAGAGGAGGGGTTGTCTAGCTGTATGGTACCGGACTTTAGGAAACAGAATATGGTCGTGATATAGATGAAGTGGTCATCCATGTAGAAATGACTGTTGGACCCTTCAAAGTGGGTAAGATCATTATGAAAGAACATAGAGAGAAAAGAAGTCCCAGGATAGAACCTTGGAGGACACCCAAGCTTAGGGGATGGGGAAATAGATGATATCGAGCAAAAGAGACAGGGAAAAAGTAGTTGGATAGTTATGACAACTAGTGGTGTTATAGAAGCCATGGGAGGAGAGAGTGGCAGTGGTCAAAAGCTGTGAAGAAGGGCAAAGAAGAGTGGAAATGAGGATAAACCATCGAATTTAGCTTGATACCTTTTGAGAGAGTATTTTGGTTACAGCACCTGAGGTCAGTTTGCCAGGGAAAAGAGGAGTGCATTGGTTAGAAGGAGAGACCATGAGCACATGTAGATGTTTCTTTATACGGAGTTAGCAAGGAAGGGAAATAGAGAATGATCATATGAGGAAATGTTAGATATAAGCAAGAGTGTCCTGGAACTGGGTCCCATGGCAACATCTTCAGTGTGAGCTTTCGCACCTCAGAAATTGGCAAATGCTACAAAGCAGGGCTTTATTTATTGTTTTGTTGAGTGTCCAAACTCAAGAAAGTGATGAAGAAAATGCTCATAATGTGAATTAAACTTAAAAGTGGCTGCATACAGAGAGTTGGTTGTTAAATGTTCACGAGCATAACCCCAAGATATAAGTGAACCAGAAGCAAAGCAGCCAGATGGACTGAGTATCGGACTTAGGAAATGAGTTCAAATCCTGCCTCAGGAACTACTGTACTTCACTTAACCTATTTTGTTTCCTAGACTGTAAAATGGGAGTAATAATTAATACTTTCCTCCAGGGTTGTTGTGAGGATCAAATGAGATCGTACAAGCAGATTTTAAGGCCCTACATAAATGCTGGCTATTGCTAGAGAGGAGAGGGCCAAATGTGAGAATTCAAGGGAACAGGCAAAGGGCTAAGATCTCAGAGGAGGCAGAAAGGGATGGGCTCAAAGGCCAAGTTACAAGAGTTAACTTTGGCCAGGAGAGAGGATGCTTTACTCTCTAAGCTGTAGCAAAGCTACAGAAGATCTGGAGATGAGAAGATGTAGAGGGGTTTTGAGGTGTGGACTGGGAGATACTGGGAGACCTCAGCACTGATAGCTTTGACTATCTCATTAGAGGAGATGAGGTTACTGATTGAGAAATAGGAGAAGGGTATGAGCTTGGGAGACACTGCAAGCTTAATGAGGCAGGAGAAGGTTTGGAACAGTTATTCTGGGGATGAAATAGAGCACCCATCAGAAATGACTAAAAGGATCGCTACTAAGCTGTGCAGGCCCATTTGGAATTAATTGCATTTGTAATGAGCCCAGCTGGTGCTATTTTATAATTTCCTATATCTACATTTAGCTGCTGCCTAGTAGGAATGGAAAAGGGAGGTGATAGGGATGCTTCTATTTATTCTCTATGTCAGCCTGTATCTATCTCTATTGCCATCTATCTCTCTATATCCATCCATCTAATCTATCGATCTAATCTTCCTTCCTTCCTTCCTTCCTTCCTTCCTTCCTTCCTTCCTTCCTTCCTTCCTTCCTTCCTTCCTTCCTTCCTTCCTTCCTTCCTTCCTTCCTTCCTTCCTTCCTTCCTTCCTTCCTCTCTTTCCAATCCTCCCAGAATAATAAAAATTACTTAAGGGCAGGGATTTTTTAAATTAAATCTTTGTATTCCCCAGTGTCTCTGAGGCAGGAGTGGAGTAGTGGATAGTGATCCTACCTTAGGAGCCAGGAAGACCTGGCTCTGCCACAACTTGTTATCTGGCCCTGAGCAAGTCACTGGACCTCCCAGTGTTCTCAGTAGCTCTATTAAGATGAGAAAGGGCTGACCCGCACTGGTAAACAGAGTTTCCTTATCTAGAAGTTCCCTATACCAAAGAACTCCCGAGTCTCAGCCCCTTTCCCTAGTGACTAGAACAAGTCTCACACACAGTAGGTTCATAATCATTATTTTTTGAATGGAATAAAAATAGAGGTCATGGGAATTAAAGAGGTTGATGAAGGCTGGGTTTTTTCCAAAGCTACATTATTATGAATCCTCAAGTCACTAAGGGTGTCGTAGACACTGGGCTGAAGAGGAAGGGTGTGAGCGAGGTGCTGAACTTGAGAAAGGAGGGAGAGTGCCAAGGAGGCCAGGAGACAGAAGGATCCAAGTAACAGAAAGGATCCATATTGGAGGATAGAAGCAGCTGGAGTGAACTGACAGAAGAGGAGAGGATGCTGAAGGATGGCAGGAGAGGGAAGGTCTGGAAGTGGCCATGGGGAGCAGGGAATGTGGGGGTAGGAGCCCGGGGAGGGGCTGAGGGATTTATGACCAACCTTCTAAATATTCCCATTCGTGAGGGATTTCAATTGATCAAGCAGTAAGCATTTCAGAACATGTCTTCTTTCTCCCCTGCCTTCCATCCTTTCTCCATATTCTTTTCATGATTTCACTTGGCTTTGTCATTGTGTTGTAGCTGATGGAGAGCTAGCCTCAAACCTTGGTTCAAGTCTTATCTTTGACACACACACTAGCTGTGTGATCCTGATCAAGTCACTTAATCTCTATCAGTCAATAAACATTTATTAAGCATCTACTATATGTCAGGCACTGTGCTCAGCTTGGGGATACAAATAAAGGTCAAAGACAGTCTCTGCCCTCAAGGAGTTTGCCGTCTAAATCTCTTAGTGCTCTAAATAACTAACTCTCTATGACTGTAAGCTGCAGAGAAGGTATGGATCTACCTTGGTTAAAGGAGTTACTTTATCAAAGAATTCCCTATACTAATGAAATCAAAAGTCCTGCCCCTGTTTCTCTAAGTAGATGACCATATGTATATATATACACCCACACACACATTCACCCACACATATATGTACATATATATGTGTGTGCGTAAATATAATATATATGCACATATATATAGGTATATAAGTGTATAGGTATATAGGCGTATATGTGTATATGTGTATGTATACACATACATACACATATACACACATATATACATGTATATGTACACACACAAAATATATATATACAAACATAACACATTTTCCCATTTCTGTCAAGGTCATCACCCTCCTTCCAGGGAGTAAGGGAAGGGGGAGAAGCATATCTATAGTGCTTACTATGTGCCAGGCACTATGCTGAGCCCTTTACAAATATTATATCATTCCTTCGAGGTAAGTCCTCTTTTTATCTCCATTTTACAGTTGAGGAAACTGAGGCAAACAAAGATTAAGTGACTTGCCCAGGGCACCACAGATAATAAGTATCTGAGGCCAAATTTAAACTGACTTCTTCCTGACTCCAGGCCCAGAGCTTTATGCACTTCTCTGGTTCACAGTCCTGCCATTGCTTTTGGCTCCTCATTCTTATTCATTCCATATATCAATCAGTTGCCAAATCTCATCATTTCTACTTCTCTTGAATTTGCTCTTTTCTCTCTGCTCCTATAGCGTCTACCCTTTTCACTCCTCACTTCAGGCCTTTTTCACCTTACTTCAACTCCTGGAAGAAAAAAGCCTTTTTGTTGGTCTCTCTGATTCATCGCTCCCCTCTCCCATCTATCCTCTACATAACATCCAAGGTGATTTGCTTGAACTACATCTAAACACATCACTTCCCTATCCAATAAATTCCAATGGCTCCCCATTGCCTCTAGGATCAATTATGAATTCTTCTGTTGAGATTTTCGAGCCTTCCTCAGCCTAGCCCCAAACTACCTTTCCAACTACGTGATACACTGCTTCCCTCTGAGCACTCTGTAGTCTAGACACACTAGTCCCCTTGCTGTTATTCACACACACCTGCTATGTTTTTGCCTTTGCACTGGTCGCCTCCTACACCTGGAATGCATTCCCACTTTATTTCTGCTTCTAAGAATCCTGTTTCCTTCCAAACTCTCTGCTCAGCCAACACACAGCCTTCATGGAGCCTTTTCTGATCCCTCAATTGCCGGTACCTCTCCTCTGTTTGCCGAGTAATTATTTTGTATCTATCCTGAATATGCCGAAATATGTACAACCCATTTTCCCCCGTTAGAACATAACTCCTTGAGATCAGGGACTGCCCTTTTGTGTTTGTTTCACCAACCTCTAAGTGCTGTGCCTGGCACATTATAGGCTCGTAATAAATAAATGCTCATTGATTTATTAGGTGCCTACTATGTGCCATGCACTGTGCTAGTCACTTGGTATACAACCACAAAAGTGATTCAGTCCCTACTTTCAAGGAGATCCCATTCTAATGGAGAAGACAGCACGCAGAGGAGAGTGATAGTCTGGGAAGGAAAGGTAGCAGGCAATAGTAACATGGAGTGTAAGCTGAACCAATGGGTAGCAGAATTTCATCAGGTTTATATAGGATAGAAGAATTAAAAAAAAAAAACAAAAACAAAAACAAGACAAACTAGCAAGGAGGTGCTTCTCATTTTATAGAGGAACAAATGAAGCTCAGGGAAAGGAAGTAACTTGGCCAAGGTCACACACCTAGCTAGCTAGCTATGGGCAGGACCATGGCTAGAGCTCAGGTTTTCTGACCCCACTGGTTTTCCTATTTCAAGGTATCATTGCTTTTTCCCAGACCGATTGAATGGTTGCTAGTCCAAGGAGGCTGGCAGAACACGTTCTGGGCAGGAGGTGGTGGAGGAAGTTGGCTGAAGCATAAAACCCTTGGTATCTTAACACCGTGAACATCTTGGTGAATTGACAGCATTCTGGTGCAAAGGGAACTGGTTGAAGTGAATGGGGGAACCGTTTAACAATTCAGTTGCGCCACCTAGTGGTGGAAGCAACTCCTGCAGCCCAAGGTAAATTTATTTACCTCTTGGGAATGAGTAGCAAACCTAGTGCATAGCCTTCGTATGTTTCCAATACCTCTTTTACTCATTCTATGCTTACACTAACCCCTGGAAGAACTTTCTCTGGGAGCCCAGAGAAGCTAGAACAGTGGGTTTCAATCCTGACTCTGTCACATACTAGCTTTGTGACTTTGAGCAATGTTTCCCCTCTCTGTGCCTGTTTCATGCTCTAAAATGAGTGGGTTGCTTTAGAAAATGGCCAATGTATCTTCTCGCTCTAAGATTCCATACGCTAATTTGGATTAGAGTATTTATATGTTAGGGGCACCTAGGGTGCACAGTGGTTAAGAGTGCCAGGCCTGGGGTCAGGAAAACCTGAGTTTAAATTTGGCCTCAGACACGTACTAGCTGTGTGACCCTGGGCAAGTTGCTTAACCCTGTTTGCCTCAATTTCCTCATCTGTAAAATGAGCTGGAGAGAGAAATGGCAAACCAGTCCAGTATCTTTGCCAAGAAAACCCCAAATAAGGTCATGAAAAGGCAGATATGATTAAAATGACTGAACAACGCTCAGATGTTAGGTGTGACGTTAGAGGATACAGTCCTCTTGTTTTCTCTCAGGGATTTGTTTCTTAGAATACTTGTCTTTAGGGGCTTTGTTTTTAGGCAATAATATTATGGGAAAAGGTGAAGTTATATGGGGTGTGTCAAAAGTCCCACTGTAGTTTTAAACTTCAATAAGTGGTTAAAACTGTACCAAGACTCTAAAATAATAAAACAGGAAAACAATAAATGCTGGAGAGGATGTGGGAAAATTGGAACATTGTTACATTGCTGGTGGAGTCGTGAACTGATCCAGCCATTTTGGAGAGCAATTTGGAACTATGCCCAAAGGGCTATAAAACTGTTCATACCCTTTGACCCAGCAATACCACTCCTAGGGTTGTATCCCAAAGAGATCACACAAGTGGGAAAAGGACCCATATGTACAAAAATATTTATAGCAGCTCTTTTTGTAGTAGCTAAGAATTGGAAATCAAAGGGATGCCCATCAATTGGAGAATGGCTGAACAAGCTG